>JAHRHZ010000018.1:52744132-52762894 GCA_024137785.1 Ginglymostoma cirratum | reverse complement strand
GGCCCGAAACGTCAAGTTTTCCTGCTCCTATGATGCTGCTTGACCTGCTGTGTTCATCCAGCCCCATGCTTGTTATTCAGGATAAAGTGACTTGTCCATCCAGAACTCAATATTTGCACCACGCCATGGACCCTCCCTCGTGACACAGTGCCCTGCAATCTGAGCCGTCACAACGATATCCTCCTGGTGCCCTTTCGTACGGCACAGAGGTGCTATCTGTATGGGCTGATGCTTCACACTCTCCATTGCCATGCTTGCACCTGTCACCCAGACATGCCTTGGCGTGACATTTTGCCCTTCAGCAGTGGAGATCCCTAGTGGAGGGCTCTCTACAAAGAGGTCTGAGGTGGGGACTGCTGTACATGTATGGCCTGGCAGTGGCTGCATATATCAGAATAAAGTCCACTATGTCAAAGGTCCATGCACAGGCACTCTATGGCCCTCCCTCCCATGCAATCGTCAGCTTAGCAAGTTCAATGGGTGCCAGACTACGTGCATCTGGAGGAAATGGTTTTTCACTTCTATTTTGAGTTTGTTTGTCTGCAGTGCCTTTTTAGTTTTATGAAGGAGCTGCTGCTTAAGATTTGGTTGCATTTCAGCCCCACACTCCTGATCTATGGGACCCCGGTGCGGAAAGGGATGGACAAGTGTACAGGCTGTGTTCCTGGGCCTGGCCAAAATGGCCATTCACAGGTCCAGGCAGTGGGCCAAGGATTGGTTCGTTGTTTCTGACTGTCTGCCCCCTTTTCGCGGTTCCAGCTGCACTCAGGTGTCCCTAGAGCAGCAGCATGAGGTGCTCACTGGGTAAGGTGGAGGCCTTTCATGACTCATGGGCGCTGTGACTGCTAGAGGGCATCAACAGTTTGAATAATGTTATTTTGATTTAGTAGTGTTATTTTCCTTTGACTTTTTAAATTTATGTTTCTTCTCGGTTTTGTGCCCAGGAAAGGGCTGTTTGATTTTCCGTTTGTATTGATTTTGGACACCATTGGAAGAACCAAAGGGGGCTTTTATTTAAACCCCGCACTGTCCATGTCCCAGGTATACTTGATGGGGTCCCCTTGAAGGGGATTTTATTTTGAGTTAAAATGAGTCGATTTTGGATTTTGAAACCCTTGTTATTCCTATCCTGGGAGCATTCATAAAGGACAGAGCAAAGGGGACTTTTTTTTTTAAAAAAGTTTCCTTTACTTTTGAACAAGCCAGGGAAACATTACGTTAAAATCCAACCCCTTGCTGTCCCTACCGCGAGTGGTTGGTGGGGGTGTCATTTTTTTGTTTATTCATTGATTCTTGTTTTTCCAGAATTGAAGGTACTCTCTTTTTGTTTTGACAGTTAAGGAAACTTTCCCTTCTGGTTAGATAGGGTAGAAGAAACTCTACTTTGTATTTTACCAATGCTGTCACCTACCCAAAAGAGTGTCTGAGGGGGATAGTGTCAGGGGGTCTTCACTTCTTTAGTTTCTATCCTTTCTTTAAAAGAGTAGAATGCATGTATTTTAAGCACTAATATATTTTGTTTATTTTAGATTGTTTGCAACGCAGCATGGTAAACGATGTGGCCTCAAAGGCTTGTTCAAGAGCTGTAGAATTTTTTTTAGATTAAGGGAAATGTTCATAACTGTAACTGAAAAACTTCTGGTTTTGATTTTGCGTGTTAGTCCTGTGAAGACGTGGAACAGGATAGCTACATGGCGCAGTGCTCCTCAGAAGGAAGTGACAGATTTAGTGAATCAGACTATGTTTTAATTAAATGTTAGACCAGAAGCATTGGAAGGGAAATCCAAAAAAAAGTTCCTTAAAGCTGAGTACAGTGAAGTGTGGGTGTGTTAGAGTTTTAGTTTAAAACTTGTCACAAGACTTAACACCTTAATTTAAGTTTAAGATTCTGGTGTAAGCATTATGAGTAGTATTTTGGGTACTATACAAAAGTTGTTATGTTTCTTTTCAATTTATAAAGGAGCATTTGGGATAAATGGGATTATTCTTTTACTGGGTTTTTAAATTATTTGAATTTGTATAGTATGTGGAAAGTTTATTTTTCTTTTTTAGACACATTCCTTTCATAATAAACCTACAGTTTATTGTTAAAGCAAGATCAACAGCATTGCATGCTTATGTTTCAGTGAGAAACCACTTTATTAAAACCAAAACAAATAAAATTATGACCTATCATCAAGCCAAGTTCCTTACTGATATCTGACTTGTCCCATTATAATACATGTTGGGATCATAACAAGTCCGATATGATTCTTCTTCAAGAAGCATATTGACTCAAAACATTGTGACAGTACTGTGCCTTTGAGAGAGATGTGTTCTGCACTGTTTCTCTTGCAGACAGGTGCTGCCACACTGGTGCCAGGAGTCTACATCAGACAGGCAGTTGGTAAACAGCTTGGAGGTATCCCTGGGTGTTTTATTAGACAAAAGAAGCATGAGTGGATGGGGTCAGGGCTCACATAGATCCAGGAAGGATTTTTGTTTTGCTTTCAGTTAGTGAAAAGGCTTCTATTGCTGCTGATCTAACAGTTTGAGGGCTCTGCTGCTACAGTCTTAAACTAGAGGCTTCCTCTCAGAAATAACAAGAGGCATACTGTTTCTTTCAGTATTTTGTTCTGCTGGACTGGAGACAGGCAGCATGTGAGAACCTTAATTGTTTTGCTAAATTGCCTTACCAAGTGTGTGTTTATGGGATGCTGGCTATATTGGAACAGTTGATGATTAGTGGTTAAGTAATACATTATCTTGCTAAATATTTCAATAGAGTTAGAGGTATGGTAATTTTTTTATATTTTAACTGTGATAATAATAAAGTATGTTCTGATTAAAGTTTAGTGGTGGACCAATCAAATCACATCTGGAACACAGCACATTACACTTGCCTTTAAATAAATATAAAATTTAGGATCTAGGCTATCTCCTTACTTATAGTGGGTCAAGTGTGGGAAGACAGCAGGGGACAGCTGCTCTGATCATAACAACATTAGTTGTTTCTCTCTCTGCAAATGCTGCCAGATCTCCTGAGTTTCTCCAACACTTTCAGTTCTTATTTCAGAATTCTACCACCCACAGTACTTTGCTTTTATTTCAGTTTTTGGTTTGTTCGTTATTTTTTCTTTGCTTTTTCTGTTGTTGAATAAAAATTAACGTTTTCAACTGTTTGAAGGCTTTCCAACATTGGGGTGCTTCCACAATGAATAATAACAAGAGACTATGCTACGCTGGACACAAGGGAGAAAGCAGGACTTCCTCAAACAGGATTCTAACATGATATGGTTCTAAGGCTGCATAGACTGTATAGCTCAATTCTTGTCACTTCAGTTATGATGATAGCCATATAGGTGATGATATAATGTAGCAACACATAAAAATATATGCTTCTATTTCCAACGAGTCACCACCAGTGTGTCCTCAGAAGCCACTCTTTCTTGTTTTCCTCCCAATACGTGTGTTGTGGAGGGCTATTCATGACTTGCAGCATTTGACCTGCTGCACAGTTGGGCTTTCAATTTATTGCCAGTAGCAGAAATCCCAGAAGGTCCTGTGATTTATGAGTATTTCCACCACTGGTTAGCCCACAATAGTGTGAGTGCAACGCCACAGAGGCGGGTCTGCATGCAAGTTAAGCAACAGAGAATTGCACGAGAGAAACCCTCCATAAAACTCTCTGAAATTGATAGCCGATTTTTGGTAAAATTCAGATTCAGCTCCAGTTTAACTAAAAAGAGGTGCATAGCCTAGTCACATTGCTGTCTTCAGCAGAGCACCAACCCCTGCATATGAACATATGTTCAGGAATACACGCTTGATATATTAGGTACGTGGCATGAGGTAGAATGTGGAAAGCCAACCAGGAGTGCATTAGAATAGTCAATTCTGAAGGCATCTACAGCAGCTGCAGAGTTGATGCAGGGCAAAGTCAGGCATTGTTGCAGAGGTAAGAGGAGGTTTCATGATGCACAGATATGTGGTTCAATTCACACCTTGGATTCAGATATAGTATCAAAGTTGCAAACTTCTGTATCAGCTTCAGACAATCGCCAGGAAGGGGAATTAAGACCGTAGCTGAGGAGTGGATTTCATGTTGGGGTTAGAAGACAGTGGATTCGTATTCCCAATATTTCATTGGAGGAAATTTCCAACAATTTAAAGACAATGGATCAAGAGAAATGAGGTGAAGTTGGCTGTCATCAGAGAACATGTGGAAAATGAGCTGTTTTTGGATGATATTGCTGAGGGCAGTGTGTAGGCAAGTAATAGAAAGGGGACAAAGGATTAGATCATAGCATCACATAGTACAGAACTGGCTGTTCGTTCCATCAATATGCCAAAAATACATTAACTGCCAAAGACATATTACTATCGACACTAGTCCCACTTTCTTGCACTAGGCCCATAAGTGCTCATTCAAATATTTTTTAAACATTGTGAGGTTTCCTGCCTCAACTACCCTCCCAGGCAGTGCATTCTCGATGCTCACCACCCTCTGGGTAAAAAAGGCTTTTCCTCCAGCGCCATAGAAAAGTCTCATTCTTCACTTTATAATTATGCTCACTCGTTACAGTCCTTTCGGCTAAGGGAAATAGCTATTTTCTATTCAACCTATGCATGCTCCTCAATCTTATAGATTTCTATCAGGTTTCCCCTCTACATTCTCTGTTCTAAAAAAAGACAACCAGAGCTTATCCAGTCTCTCTTCATAGCTGAATTGCTCCATCCCAGGCAACAAGCTAGTGAATCTCATTTGCATCCATTCCAGTGCAATCATATCCTTCCTGTAGTGTGATGATCAGAACTGCAAACAATAGTCCAGTTAGGTCCATGGAGGGTATTAGTCCATAGCATCACCTATTTAAAATTCAGCTTGTATAATTAGATTTAAAACAACTCACAATTGAAAGTTATTTATATAAAATGAGTTTTAAAGTGTACTTTTTAACATTTGCCCCATTAACATTCAAGTAAAAATGAAAACTTACTTTTTTGCATCTTATGCAAGGCAACCAATTTATAGTTCCCCATAAACGCCAGTACACATCTTGCCAAGACTTCAGGTCTTCGTAAAGACTGTTCAGATAGTCATGCACATCCCAACTTTTATCTCTAAGAAGAGTCAAAAACAATTTACTGTTCAGGACTCACCCAAGGTGCTTTTAGAAAAACAACTTGTATTTATACACTATCTTTAATATAAAAGGTTGCTAGGTACTTTACAGATTCAGAGGCAGAGGGGAGATATTAAAAGGGATGACTAAAAGCTCAGTCAAATACACGGAGAAAGATGTGCGATAGGTTTTATGGAAAAAAGGCATCTGCCACTAATCTTGGTCTCCTGTCTTTTGGCCAATTTTCAATTTATGCTACCACTATGCCTTTTATTCCATGGGTTTCAACTTTACAGACTTTTGAACTTAATCAAATATATTTTGTGCGTCCATGTACCACATCAACCATATTTCCCTTATTAACCCACTGTCACCTCATCTATAGACTCGATCAAGTTAAGTTATCATGATTTTTCTTTAATAAATCCACACCAGCTTAATATAATTAATCCACATTTGTCCAATTGACAGTTAACTTTGTCCCAGATTATCCATTTTAGATACTTCTGACCAAGATTAAATTGACTGGTCTGTCACTCTCAGTTTATCTCACACTCTTTTGAACAAAACGATAACATTTGCAATTCTCCATTCTTTTGATATCACTCCCTTATCTGAAAAGGATTAGGGGAATATGGGCAAAATACAGCCTTTATTCCCAAAACAACCCATGATACATCCCAGCTAGACTTTGTGACTCAATAACTTCAAGTGCAGCCAGCCTTTCCAACTTCCCCACTTTTTAAGCTCATCCAGTTTCTCAACTAGCTCCTCTTTCACTATTACTTTGTCAGTCTCTTCTTCCTTGGTAAAGACAGATGTAAGTAGTTTGTCATACTTGCCCTCTGCCTTCATGGGTCTCCAATCTGGTCTCTAATTAGCCCCAATCCTTCTTTTGCTATGGTCAACTATTTATATGCCTGTAGCAGACTTGGGACTCCTTTACATTAGTTGCTACTTTATTCCCAAACTTTGTCTTTGCCCCTCTTATTTCCTTTCTAATTTTCCCTTTGAACTGGTTATTCAGCCTGGTTCTCATTTGTAACATCAACCAGATATTAAGCTTATGATACTATAACTACAATTCTCTAAATGTTTCTAGACTGATATATGTACCACTTGATCCATCTTGGTACGCAGAACAGACCCAGCAAAGTCTCCTTATTTGTTTGGCCAGACGCACATTTAGCTAGGAAGGTCTCTTAAACATACTTCAGAAATTCTTCCCTCTCGGTGCCATTTACACTAGAATCATAGATTCCTTACAGTGCAGAAAGAGGCCATTCAGCCCATGTCAGTTACAGACCCTCTGAAGAACATCCAACCCAGAACGAGCTCTACACCCTATCCCTGTAACTCCACATTTACCATGGCTAACACACCTAGCTTGCACATCCATGGATACTACAGGCAATTTACCATAGCTAAGCCACCTACACAACTTTGGACTGTGGGAGGGAACTGGAACAACCAGAGGAAACCCACACAGATTAGGGGAGGACATGAAAACTCCAGATAGACAGTCACGTAAGACTGGAATCGAACCAGGGTCCCTGGCACTGTGAGGCAGCAGTGCCAACCACTGAGCCACCATGCACTATTATTCTCATGCTAGTCCATATCAGGAACAAATCCTCTTAACATTACTCTATGGTTCTTGAACCTCCATGCAATTTTCCAGCAAATAATAAAATGTACGGAAGTAGCATAATAGTACGTCTATGATTTCTAACTTTTCCTCTCTCGGCAGCACTGTAATGTTCTCCTTCGTCAATATTAGCAGTGCTCCCAACTACCTTATTTCCTTCCTTATCCTTCCTGAGCATCTCATATCCAGGAATATTTAATACTCAAAATGCCCTTTTAGGAGTCAGGAGTCTACTACTAGTATACCATATTCCCATGAGGCTAGGTGCACCTGCAGCCCTACCACCTTAATTACCAAGCTTTGAGCAGTTATATCATGTACTAAAAACACATTATCTTGTACTCTTAGTCATATCAAACCAAACACAATACAATATATTGTGCTAGAGACTGCAGAAAGGAGATCAGAAATCTCAACATTAAATTCTTCACCCAAACTCCAGGTTCAAAACTTTATCAAGTAATTCAGAAGATACCTAATGTGCAAGTATATTATGTTTCCTCGTAGATCGATATTTATTTTTATAGGAGCACAGGGAATCATTTTCTCATTTTCCTTGGTAAGAAGTTTCTTACACATGCTACATCTGAAATAAAGCATGAAACACAGTGTGAAGTTCTCAGTAGACAAGATTAATAGGTAAATATATTTTTAAAAATCAACTGAATTTCCACAGAATACCTACCTGTATAATGTATCAGCACTTGCTGGCGAGTCTGGATCCTTGTAGTCTGGATCAAACAACCTCTCAATCTTCTTGCAAAATATTTTACTGTTACACAAAAGATTCATATTAAATAGCATAGTGCAAATAAGTAAGTGAGACATTCAATTTAAAAGGAAGTATTGTTAGTTTCTCTATCCAGAGAGCATTCTTGGGAATGTAATTGCCCAGATTTTCCAGAGGGAGTTGCAAACCCTATTTCTGATGAAAAAAGTAAAGGAACTTGCCTCTCAAGTAGTTCCTTTTGTAAACTGTCTATCCAGAGGCCATCTCACCAGAAGCAATGTAGATAAATCCAGGAATATATGAAGACATGAGCGTAGAGGATCTGCATGGAAACTACGCCCCATTTTGTCAGCAGTAAATGCTGCATACTGTGATTTAAAGGTTCCTTCATCAATATGAAAGCTACTGAGAGAAGATAACTTGGTAAGACAAGTGTGGCACATTGGTGAGGGATTTAGGTGCAATGCAAATCAGGTTGCAGTAGGTGGTGTGTGGTGTGCAAAGGGGAGGTGCAAGAGAGTGGAGGCTGGGAGGCTTCATGTGTATTTGCGTTGGTCAGGTGGGGATTGGAATGAAGCGGGCCGGCTCTGCCACAGTCGGGATAAGTACCTAGGGTAGGTCACAAGCATGTCCAAGGGTTCACAGTCAGGGCAGGTGCAATTTGGGAGCGGAGGTTAGGAGGACAAATGGTCTCAGCTTGGTGCATCAGCTCAGAGGACTACAAGTGTCCATTCCACTGTACTCAGGTTACAGGATTCGGGGCAGAATCAAGGTGTCAGGTGATGGTTACACAGGAATTACATCAGATTTTATATTCTCTAACCTTTACTGGCTAACTGTTAAGCTTAAATCAGTCAGATCCTCCAAAGTCTCTGACTGTAGCTCAGAGTAAAGAACTCTTTAGGAGAGTTCAGACATCGCACAACTACCCCTAGAAGACCAAGCAGCATCAGAGAAGCAGGAAGGCTGACGTTTCTGAAGAAGGGTCTAGGCCTGAGACGTCAGCCTTCCTGCTCCTCTGATGCTGCTTGGACTGCTGTGTTCATCCAGCTCTACACCTTATTATCTCAGATTCTCCAGCATCTGCAGTTCCTACTATCTCTGAAACTACCCCTAGAAGACTTCAATTTCTAAGGCAATTCCCACTGTCACTTGTGTGGGGACTTCCATCTGCTTCTCGCACATGGAAAAATGAAAGACCCCTTATTGTGAAACTGCAGCTCCTAATTTTATATCGTCCCCCCACCACATCCAAGGGGAAACAACATTTCAACATCCACCCTGTCAAGCCCCTTCAGAACCTGTTTCAGTAAGGATGCATCTCAGTTTTTAACACTCCAATAAGTCTAGACTTATCCAATTTAACCTTTCATCACAAGATAACCTTTTCATTCCAAGAATCAAATGAGTGGACATTATCTAAACAGCATCCAATACAAGTACACCTCTTCTTAAATAAGGAGACCAAAACTGAATGCAGTACTCTAGGGATGATCTCATCAATGATTTGAACTGTTAATAAGATGTCCCTACTTTTAAACTGCATCCCCTTGTAATAAAGATCAATAGTCTGCTGGCATTCCCAATTACTTGCTGTACCAGCATGCTAACCACTTACATTTCACCTATCAGAACACTGAGATCTCTCTATTCTATATCCTTTTGTAGACTCATGGCTTAGAGAATATTCTGCTTTTCTATTCTTACTGAAATGGACATGTTCACATTTTCCTACTGTTATTCCATCTGTCAAATTTTTGCCAATTCACAACCTATCCATATCTCTCTGCAGACTCTTTGAATTGTTTTCAGTTTATGTTCCTACCAATCTTGTGTTTTTCAACACAGACAGAGAGAGAGGAGAGACGGGGAGAGAGAAAGACAGGGAGTGAAAGAGAGAGAGAGTTAAAAGACAGGGGGGTGGAGAGAGAGAGAGGGAGAGAGTTAAAAGACAGGGAGCAAGCGAGCGAGAGAGAGAGATAAAAGACAGGAAGAGAGAGAGAGAGACAGACAGCGAGAGAAAGAGAGTGTTAAAAGACAGGGAGTGAGAGAGAGAGTTAAAAGACAGAGCGAGAGAGAAAGAGACAGAGAGAGAGAGTTAAAAGATGGAGCGAGAGCGAGAGAGAGTTAAAAGGCAGAGAGAGAGAGAGAGTTAATAGACAGGAAGTGAGAGAGAAGTCTAGAAGTCATCTGTTGTCTGCATTCAAAACTCAGTTTAAACCTGAAGCAAACCAGTTATGTTTTCTGCAGCAATTGCTGAAAGCCGTGATGTTTGAATTGATAAATCGGAGACAGTTTCTAAGTGTATCTGTTACTCTGTACTCCATACTAACCAGTGGAAGCAGCTGGGGAAAGGCATATGAACATAAGGGGGTCTGGTCATCCAAAGAAGGATCATTTCAACATCAGAACCAGGAAGCAAAGAATACTGAATTGACTTTCCACTATTCCTGTATCTGCCAACAATCCATTTTCTCCATTTGTTTGCATAAATGGGATTTTATAAAAGGATTAGAGTTTTAGTTAGTAGTGTAAAATGCCAATGGTCTACACCCGTTTACCTGTAGCAAGCGTCTAATTACATGTAATAAAAAATAATTCTGTTTAGTATGGAAACCAGGTCCATATTTTCCATCAGCTTTGGTAAACTGAGATGCTGTGTACATTTTTAGGAAAAGCTCTAATGCTTGATATTTGATATATGCCTGAGAACAGCAGGAATTGAGTGAGGCACAACAATTGCCAATTTGAAATTCCAAAGTACATCGTACTGATCTTGTTTATTATATTCTCAACAATGCTAAAATTTGCTAAACACTACTTCTGTTTCGTAAAACTAAGTTGACTCTGGCTGATTGTGTTATTATTTTCTAAATATTCTATTACTACTTCATTAATAATGGCTTCCAATTTTTCTATATTGCCAGGTTGTTCGACTTACCTTCCTGCTTTCTGCTTTCCCATTTCTTAAGGTGCTTTACTTTTTCAGTTTTCAAATTCACTGGGATCTTTCCAGAATCCAGAAAATTTTCAAAGAGTACACAAATGCAACCGACTATCTCTGCAACCACTTCTTTTGATACTCATGGAAGCAGACCGTTAATTCCCAGGGATTTTTCAGCCTATAGTTACATTTGCTTACCCAGTCATTCTGCTCTAGTGGTAGTGAATATTTTAAGAACCCTCTCCCTTTTGCCCCTTGATCTTCCTCGATTACTGGATGTCTCGCACTGTGAAGACTATACAAAATACTTGTTCAAAGTTTCTTGCCATTTTCTAAACCTCATTAATTTCACAGCATTATCCTCCAACATTTTTTTAGCAAGCTAATCCTATCCTGTTCTGTGATAGATATCATACAAATTTATTCTTATTTCTATCAATTAAACAATCTTATGTCATCTGTGTATTTTCAGATAAAGAGACTTTAATTCCGTCTTCTTACCACTGTTCCCTGCTGTTAATCTATTTGCTGCTTCATTCTTACGTTTGCACCTCTACCCCTTCTAACATTCACAGTCCATCATAACCTGGATCACTATCCTGCACTAATTTCTCGTCATCTCTTCTTAACTTTCTAAATCAGCCCTCACAAGCCTGTCAGCATCTGTTGGGCCTGAAATATACAAATGAAAGTAGTCCAGGACACATTCTTAAAAAACATTCCTCATTGTGAATATATTGCAATTATTTTGATCAATCACAGAGTAGATTAAAACAAAAGTCCCTGAATATTATTATTCTGCTGCTCTTGCAGTCAGCAACAAAACAACAGCGCTCGATGCTGGCCTGGAAGAAAGCTAACTGCAAGATCTAACAATTATTGTGATGTAATTTTTTCCTCTCACCACGGTAGCTAAATCAGCCTTCAAGGCAAAGTGATATCACAGCATGCAGAAGAATAACACCAACACGCAGTTAAGCAGCCAATCACAATGAAGCATTCAAGCACAGCAAACCAGGAAGTGAAAAGACTATAACAACCCTCACTGAATTTAATTTTACAGATAACTTATATAGATATTTCATATTTTACAAATTTATATTTGTCATTCGATGAGGTGCAACCTTTTTTAAGGGTTCTTATAACAAGTCTGACAGTGGAAGAGTGGAGTTTGCATCAAATCAATTGAATTTTTCATTGATTGGTATCTGGTTAAGTGACTCTCTGGGATGCAGACTATATGAAAGTGTGATTTAAAAGTTATTTCAAAGTTTGCATGTATTTTTGAGGTGGATCCTAACTGAAAGGCAAATGGTGGACAGCACGGTGGCTCAGTGGTTAGCACTGCTGCCTCACAGCCCCAGGGACCCGGATTCTATTCCACCCTTGGGTGACTGTCTGTGTGGAGGTTGACATTCTCCCCACATCTGGTAAGTTTCCTCCAGGTGCTCCAGTTTCTTCCACAGTCCAAAGACGTGCAGATTAGGTGGACTGGCCATGCTATGTTGCCCATGGTGTCCAAAGGTCTAGGCGAAATAGCCATGGGGAATGCAGGGATATGTAGCAGGCTGTGTCTAGGTGGGATGCTCTTCAGAGGATCAGTATGAACTCAATGGGCTGAATAGCCTGCTTCCACACATGACAAAGGAGAAGGAAGCAGATTCCTGCAGGTTTTTTCTCCTCTTTTATTCTTACTAACGTTCACCCTTCCTATTCAGATTACTGTAAATATACATATATTTATATATTTCTTACATATTTACTTGGGTTGCACTGTGTTAGTTTTACCCTCTTGAACAAAGGGAATTGAATCCTGACCCAGCCCCTTCTTTCAGTTTCTTCCATGTTGCATCAAGTTGTCACATTGCTGGTCAATCACCATTCACATCAAAACAAAACACAATTGTTTTGAGAGTTTGCAGGTGAGCTTACAGCTGGATGCACAGCCTGCTGTAAACTTGTCCCCTTTTTTTACCTGGGGACCTAGCACCAATATACACTGGCTTGTCTATACCACAGGCTGGATTTGAGTACTAACTGAATGAATGTTGAGCAAAACAAAATGCAAAAGAAAACCATAAGTTCATTTGTTCTTATTCAGTGCAACACTTAAAACTTTCCTTTGTATATGCGCACCCTATCTCACTACACCATTAACCATGACCTTTAACTAATGTGGCATTTTGTTTTTAACAGTTATTCTAATTCTGTTAAAGGTCCATCAGCAGTAAATAATATTTTTGAAGTGTATATCTTTATTCACTGAAGTCTTCCACTGAAACTGATTGATTATTACCAACGATAACTAAAAAAAATCCTTCCGTATAATCCATCTAGGATGAGGAAGTAGAGTTTATAAAATAGTTTTATTAACAGATATTGAAACACATCTGAAAACAATTAGACAGAAAAGCTGCTCAAAACAATGACAAGAATGAGGTCAACGATGACATAGTTGATTATTACATTGAATCCACTTTTTAAGAGGCAAGTATTTGAATACAGACCAAACTATTACAGTACAATGCAAGTACCTTCTGAACCGTAATCTGAATGGACCTATTAAGAGTGTTGCTATGTCAAATGAGTTTGACAAAACCGCAAAGCATGTTTTAATCACAGCACAGGCATCATACAAAGAGAAATTTAAAAATCCTAACTCCATCTCAAACTTATAATTTTCTCAATTCAAATTTCAAAATTTACTAAGTGAAGATCTAATATTACTCCATGATTATGTGCGTTTCAGCAGTTTATAAAATCAAGACAAATCAGCTCACGTATTTTCACCTTTTAAATTTATCTTTTCTGTCTTTTACTTCATCAGCTTCATTGTGGGAGAAAAGATCAACAATACGCGAGGCCAGGGTCCCATTGATACAGTTCATATTGCAAGGAGTAGCTACAATGGCACTCATATTTTTATGACAGTATTGCATGCATTCTTCAACCTGAAGTAACAAAAACAAGCATAACAAAGGCACTCAGTGATTAATTCACAATGGTTCTAAATAATTAACAGGCTTTAGATATCTCAAGCAGAAAAAAAATCAGAACTTCTTGCTGGTTTTATGCCAGTCTTGTTTTTTTATTTTCAGATTAAGGCACAGTTTCATTTTATTGGCCAACAGGAATCACATGTTATAACACACCATATTTCTGCCATGATGACACAACCCCTTTTTCTTCATGGCACTGAATGAACTACCTGAAACATGGCAGTACATAATGAACTTATGAGATTGAGCATTTAAATTTGATTTCAAATTGAACATTTGTCCTGATGTCTTTTTAGCTATTTCAAGTATGATATTTGTTTATGAAACTTAGTTATGACAGGAAGTTTAGAAATTAAACATAACCAAAATGAAATGAAAACACTTTTAGTTTAACTACCAAATGTTATAATGGACAAACCTACTGCTAAAGAATTTCACACATAGTAGCTCCATCACCCTATCATTTTCATTTACTGTTATTACAGCAGACAACTCAAAAGAGAATATTGGATTTGTGCTGCATTTAAATATTTAAATTGTTTCATAAACATATCCTATTCATGAAAGAAAAAATAACTGATTAGTTTAGGACAGGCAGAAACATTTGCTAAGAAACATCTCCATACACAAATGATAGTCATGATAATTATGAAACTAGTTGAAAACTGAGGTCTCAATAACTATTGGGCATGGTGAACTATTGTGAATATTATGTTAAAAATTTGCTGTATATGTCAGGCACATGTATACAGTACATTCTGAAGAACAGTACAAGTACTTTTTCTCGTATCTGCACCACACGTATCAGGAGAAAAAGTCTGGCTGACTATCCTAGGGAAAGAGGAAGACAACTAAATCGTTCCCATGCCCTCAAGCCCCCAGTGAGAATCAAGCACCATATAAACTGCATAGTTAATGCACATCCAGTTGCAACTTTACATCTACAGAAGAACACACATTATTGAAAGTTACACTTACCACTCACTTTTTTTTAAACAAATATGGAATATTTTATTACTCTTCATAATAATCAAATAGCTAATTCCAGTTAAAATAAATATACATTTCAAAGCCAGTTAATCAGTATCAGACTAAAAGGCAAATATACAATAGTAAACCAGTTAAACTGTCAAATTAAGTGATATTTTATCCAAAGTTAGAAAAATTAATGCACTCACCAAGGAATCCATTTTCAAAAATTCAGATGAAATGAGGATTGAAATAACATTACTGGGCTCTAAAATAAATAAAAAAGCAATATTATACTCACTTGATAACTGAAACCACAAGCTTCCTAAACAAAAAGAACAAACAGATCTAATCACAAATCACATATTCAGAATAAGCAAAATAAATTCTGCTAATTCTGTAATTGACGCTACAAATTTTACTTAAAAATTTGACAAGTTTGCACTTGCCAAAGATCTTAACGCTTATAGGATATTTTATATGTCTCACAGAAAACAATCTGTCAAAAACCTGTGGCAAGTTGACAGTACAATTGTTGTAGTTTAGTTTTATCATCACCAAATTCTTATATTTGGTGGACTCTTAATAATAGGAAAACACACTGGGAAGAAAAGCCACTGCCTGGGTTCTTAGGAATTACGTAAGTGCAAAACTATTCATTGACATTCAACTTTTATTTCATCCATGAATTCCATGCTAATTAGTGATTTATAAAATTTCATGATTAGCATGGACCAATCAATTAAACCATAATCATAGCTCCTTGTTAATACCAGAATCTAAACAAAAGCAGCAGAATTAAAGTTTAGGAAAATAGCTGGCCTTCTGATCCTGACTGAATTTCTGACCTCACAAAACTCATGCTGTTAGTCTACAGCAGGATCACATTGACATGAGCATCAGTATTGCCACTTGAACATTCTTCCTCTTCTTCAAGCTTGTCCCAGTGCACTATCCAAACCACCACCAACATCCTAAGCCCTGCCTATCCCCCATAACCACCCTGCTCCAACACAGAGTTTTGAATTAATTTGCATTCCCATTCTAACCCAGCGTCAGACTTCACAGACTCACTGCTTTTACCCTGACCCAATTCTTGATCCACTGACATTCACATAAATTATAGATGTTTGTGGATGTGCCAGCATTATACATGTCTGGTATTTTGGAACCGCCAATACATAAGCAGGAAGACAATCCCAGGATACAAGATATAAAATGTGTAAACCTACCCAGACAGACACCAGCTCTCCACCTCAGAATCAGCTGCTTCCAATGTCAACACCCCACCCCCACCCTCACCATCCTGGCGTCAACATAGCTTCTCTTTACACCAATTTTACAATACTGCAAAAATTATCTTCTCTCATTTAACCTCAGCCTCTTCTCTACATGACCCAAATCCCTAATTACCTTTTGTTTCAGCTCATTGAATTTGTTTAAATGATACAAATTTGATAAAGGACTACACAAACAGTTGGAATCGGAAGAAGAGATTTACAGTCAGATCAAAAATCAGGAAATTAGATTTGAAGACAAGCCATTCATAAAGATTGGAAGACTATCCTCAAGGGAAACAAAGTGGCTCTTGGAGGAAGAGATACGAAGATGTTTCCAAACTTCTAGGAAAACAGTCCACCTCAAAACTAGAAGTTCGAGTTTCATACTGGTGTACTTTGCCATGTTCTTCTCATTCGGCTACAGTCTCACTTGCACTCTATTCTGTCCTTGAACGTGTGACAGCATTGCTCCTCGGCCAAGGAAACTGGCGTCGGAAAGTCAGAAACCTGGGTAGCCAAGAACAGGTGAAGAAACAACTTCTGCTTGACGACGCAAAAGGAGTTTTCACAGGCTGGGGTCCAACTCCATATGACACTCCGTGAAGTATCACACCTCGCACATACTTTCCCAACTACTCCTGCAAGCAACGTCTAATTTCCTGCCTTCATTGCTCAGATGTTTCAGTATAGGAGTTGGAGCACCATGCTGAGGTTGTACGGGACATTGACGAGGCCTCTTCTGGAGTACTGTGTTCAGTTCTGGTCACCCTGTTATAAAAAGGATATTATTAAGCTGGACAGGGTTCAGAAAAGATTTACTAGGATGTTGTCAGGAAAAGGGGGTTTGAGTTACAAGGAGAAGATGGATTGGCTGAGACCTTTTTTCACTGGAGCATAGGAGGTTGAGGGGTGACCTTACAGAGGTTTATAAAATCATGAGGCGTACAGATAAGGTGAATGGCAGGTGTCTTTTTCCTAGGGTTGGGGATTTCAAGACAGGGGTCAAATTTTTAACATGAGAGGAGAAAGACTTAAAAAAGACACGAAGAGAAACGTTTTCACAAAGAGTGGCTCATATGTGGAATGAACTTCCAGAGGAAGTGGTGGATACGGGTATTGCTACAATGTTTAAAAGACATTTGGATAAGTACATGAATAAGAAATGTTTGGAGGGATATGGGCCAAGCGCAGGCAGAAGGAGCTAGTTTAGTTCAGGATTACGGTTGGCATGGACTGGTTGGATCAAATCTGCTTCGCTATTGTACGACTGTAACTTTAACTTTCCTTGTGAGCAACAACTAGTTGTTACTGTTATTAACAATTAATTTGGTTTGGATCTATATCAAATTTAACTCTCTGGGGTGACAGCCACTGAGAATGGTTATGTTGAGAGAGATATGCAGAGCCTTTCCATGGTCTCTAATCATGTTGTTCTCCATTGGGCAAGTGCTAACCCATGAGATTCCTGTACCAATTACCAGGAGGAGTTCTTAAGATGGTTTGCAACTGCATTGCTCAATGTTATTTAATTTTTTTTCATTCATTCACAGGATGAGGGCGTTGCTGGCTAGGCAGCATTTATTGCCCATCCCTAATTGCCCAGAGGGCAGTTAAGAGTCAACCACATTGCTGTGGGTCTGGAGTCACATATAGGCCGGAACAGGTAAGGATGGCAGTTTCCTTCCCTAAAGGGCATTAGTGAACCAGATGGGTTTTTCCGACAATCGACAATGGATTCACAGTCGTCATTAGATTGTTAATTCCAGATATTTATTGAATTCAAATTCCACCATTTGCCATGGCAGGATTTGAACCAGGGTCCCCAGAACATTATCTGGGTCTCTGAATTAACAGTCCAGCGATAATACCACTAGGCAATTATAATCATAACTAGATTAGTTCAATCAGGTTAAACAACCCCATTCAATCTTTAATTTGAAAAATCAACAGACTCAAGGAATTCCAGGAAACATCAACCTAAAATTTGAAAACTAAATTATGGCTTCCACTCATTGGGGCTAAACTCTACCTCTCTGACCTCAGAAGCAGAAACACTACCAGTGTGGCAGTTGTTAAACCTTCCTGATGTTAATACACTCCTGACGTCAATCCAACAATCGGAGAACATATTTTAATCTCCACTTGTCAGTACTGCCTGGAGTGAGACACAAACCATTTGGCAAAGGATTGTTTCCTTTTATAATATCAGTAGCATAAAATAGTACACAAGGCATCTAAGGCATCTATTTTGACAAAGCAATCTCTATGACCTATCAGAAATATGAACTCAAATTTACTAAATAAAATTATGATTTTAATGTATCTATTATGATTTCTTGATATCCAAATACTCTCATCTGAATCCAGTTCATGTACTAGAGCCTCAAAATTGTTGCAATTTATTTATTACATGTCAGTATATTGTACATTCTGAGCATTCTATTGCATATGGAGTGTGAGGGATGGATTGCTCCTCTCACAGTAGAGCTACTCTTGATGGTAGGGCTATATACAACGTAAAGCCCTAACAAAGAACTTATATACATGAAAACAGTCAGCTCAAGGAAATTATTACAGGTTACACATCCATTTGGAGTTACCATGGGAAAAAAAAAATCAATGGTATGACGTTGGTGTGAGCTTTGCTGTCATGAACTATCAATAAGTTGACATACCTTTCCAAGTGAGTTAACAAACATCTGATGGTGCTTAAACTCCTCCTGCATTGCAAGAGGTGAACAACCTTCAGTGTATATGCTCTAACATGATAAACTTAATCAATTCAAGCTTAAATTCTACAATGACCTCCACACCTCAATTGCTGCTGTACCAAAGTCAAAAACATTTGGTGACTTCAATGTAAGAGTTGGTACAGATCATCAAGCAGTGGGAAGAAAGTTTTGAAAAAAATTAGGGTTGGCGATTGAAACAGCATTGGCTTCCTCTTGTTAAAAGGTGCATGCTAAAGTGAACTCTTGATTACGAAGATAACAAGGCGTGGGGCTGGATGAACACAGCAGGCCAAGCAGCATCATAGGAGCAGGAAAACTTGACGTTTCGGGCCTAGACCCTTCTGATGAAGGGTCT
>JAHRHZ010000018.1:52729201-52743732 GCA_024137785.1 Ginglymostoma cirratum | reverse complement strand
GCCTAGACCCTTCTGATGAAGGGTCTAGGCCCGAAACGTCAAGTTTTCCTGCTCCTATGATGCTGCTTGGCCTGCTGTGTTCATCCAGCCCCACGCCTTGTTATCTCGGATTCTCCAGCATCTGCAGTACCTTTTATCTCTTGATTACCAATATAGTTTTCAGTCTCACTCATCACAATAAGATGTCTTGGATTCGCTAAACATTGACAGCTAATCAAGAATCATCAGGCATAAGGGCAGATAAGATGATTGCTAACAAAGACATGTATAACAGCAACTGCCAGACTGACTGCCGTCTTATCACTTCAAAGCTTAAACATCACCAACCATCACCTCTAGACACCCTGATAGCACAAAGGTCCAGGAGAATACCAACATCTCGAGATTTAAACAGTTAACCATGAAGGAGCCTCTCTCAGAAACCAGAAAGTCACATGTGTGTAACAAAAATGAACAAACTGCACTGAGAATGACTAGGCAGCTTTCAGGGCTTCAGAACACCCCATGCATACAACTAGCAGAACACTCCACTGGACTGCGGTTTTTATAGAAACAGTCCACCATTATTCTCAGTTTCCAATGGGTTCAATCTTTGTTTCACTGTTTTAACATGCTAAAACCAAACATTTGTGTCAACTTCCTGAATTGACTTTCAGCAGTACAGCCCACCAGTGATTCTTTGTCCTGCTTTGCCAGGGCTAATTCTGGTGTCTTTAAATCACTACAGATTTCTTGTCTTTGATCAGCTTTCCCCAGTATTATCTCTGTTTGGTAGGTAAGAGAATATAAAGCACTTCCCACGCAGACCAGAGCAGCTGCTGTTGTTTTACAAACTCACCCTCTCTCTCTGTTGCTGTTCAAATTCTTTGAGGCAGAAAGTATGCAATAACAAAATCATCTGTTCTGCCTTAATTCAAGTGAATTATACAATGTAGTTGGGCTGCACTTTAATGTATGATTCTTCACTTAAGATTTGAGATACACTGCACATTGTAATTATAGACCAGCCTGAATTTATGAGGCTTAATTTGAATGATTTGATAGACTGACTTTTAAAGGGCTAAATTTAAATCTTATTGCATTATTTATGAAATTATTTAATAATCTGAATTGGTTATTACAAATGATCAGAAGTAGCCTGGACTACAACATAAATCATGCAATTGTCTTCTTGGCTCCTCTGAAAATCTGTACTCAACTGATTGGCCATGAGAAAACTAAACAGATGATCAAAACTATGAAATAAAACTGGAATGTTATATAGAATAAAAATAAATATCTAATATTTGCTAATTTTTAGAAGTAACTCTATAAACAAGCAAAGTTTACATTAAACTGAAAATATTAAAACATAAATAGGTGTGTCCTTAATTGAAAATTACAAAGCAATAATATGGACGCATGTCTAGCTCTGGTAGACAGAACAAAGGTGTATTTTAAAATCTGATCACTACTTATTCTATTATAAACTGGCAGTATCAAGAGACAGATCTTACACCTGACAGTTATCACCATAAGATCTTATATTCAAATTGCATCTTCAAATGTTCCTATGCCTTTTTATGGGTGGAACTTGTATTCGATATTTCACTATTCCCCTCCCCAGTATTAATAAATGATTCTTCACTATTCTACCATCCTGTACCTGCCCTTTAAGTACCTTCTGTACCATGAATAAATTCTTCATTGTGATGCTGTGCCAACTTGAATTAATCACTTGAAGACAAATACGGTCTTCAAATGGTGGTTACCACCACTTGATGATTCCTTCAAGTATCACAGCAAAGACAAACAACTTACCAATGTAGGGAATAGTACAATAAAGCCACATCTAGCAATTACTTTACATTGCAGTTGAGTGTGCCTTTTTCTTACATCAAAGCCCTTGCCAATATCTATAAATTAAAATTTGATAAATGTCTCATTCATATTTTCAAAAGGAAGTTAAATATGAGCAGTAAATGTATTATGAAAAACTAAAATCTACTGCAACTTTCTCATTTTCCCTTTATTGTCACAATAAGGTATTTTAAAACACAACCTTGCTTATGTTAATTAGTAGTAAATAGAAACTGAATGATGGTCATTCCAGTAAAAGACAGTTTTGCTTATCAAGATAATGCATCTAACACAGCATGACAAAGAAAAATAAATGAAGCAGAAAGATCATGAGATACAAACACAGTTCTTGATTACAAAACAGTTAAAAACGATGTACCCTAATTAGTGGTCAAGATGAAGGCATTTCATTTTAAATGTTTTGTTACAGTGTAAAAACTGTGGATGGAAAGCTGTGAAAGTGATTAACGCATGTGCTATTTATGAGAACAAAATGTATAATTTTTTGAAAATATTTGGAATTGTGGAGATAGGATGTATAAAGTAATAACATCATAGGAAAAAAGAAGAAAATGCATAAATAAATTGATACTGACAAATATTTAGCTCAGTAACAAATTAACTAATTTGTACGCTACATGTATTTTCTAAATAATATGCAACCCTAAAACCTACCTAGTTCTGGTTGTTCACTCTGTCCTTGATGTTTTAGTTTCCTCTTCACATAGCTCATCAACCAGGCAAAGATATGGACATCACAGTGCACCGATATGTCTACTTCCTGCCAGCGTTGTGCATCAACAGACAGATACTCAGCAAAGTACTTCATCTCACTGACTAGTAGATTCCGAGGACAAACAAAATCACGCTTCAGGTTTTTGGATTCATCACAAACATGGATCACCATGTTGGGCCTTTTATGAAAATAAAAGCATCTTAAAACAATAGCTATAACAAAGACATGGTTCCCATTTTCAAATGGTTACAACTATAATTGAAAAGGAACCAAGATTTGCATTAGCGTAAGCATTGAAACTGAACTGCCTAAGGGACTTTGCATCTTGTCTGCTGTAACATTTTTATAAGTTTGCGGCATTGATTCTGCATCTATCATATCCGCACTTACCTGTGAAGGCTTAATTTCTTAAAATCAATGATAGTGAACATGATCAGTTAGCTTCGAACAATCAGGAATGAGAGATCCCATCTACAGTGAAACACATCCTGAGTGAATATTTAGTTTAGGGACTTTGGAGACAACTTGGGAGTTTGGTGCTGAGGTGAAGAGGTAATTTTTGCTAGCTTTTTTTGGCTCATAGTTTGTAAGGTTATTTTAACAGGATAAATCAAAGCTCAGGGGTTCAACACAAAATAATGACATCATAGGTAAAATGCAAGTTCACTGGTTGGTGATAGCTACGAATTTGACGATCTACTATAGGTTATCTGCAGACTGAAGGTAAATAGGGGAAATACTTACACACGTCAAAATCAAAGACCAGTACAAAACTTTTAAAAATCAAATTAAGATCTAAGGAACTATGAAAAGAGATGCTGGACCAGGTGATGTTTTGTAACTGCATGATGTGGAAGCTGGTGGACTCCATTGTGACTCAGTGACCACATCTGTACCAAGTGTTGATTGCTTGAGGCACTCTGCTCAGAATTGATGAGCTGGAGTTTAAGGCTTGAATACTGTGACTTATCAGCAATGGGGAGAGTTACCTGGACACGGTTTCAGGAGGCAGGCACACCTCTTTGATTAACTACCTCGAATTCAGTCAGTGGTCAGGGACAGGAGGGAGTGACTGTGAGCAAGACAGGTAGAGGTATCCAGGAGATAGTTCTGAAGACGCCTCAGCCATTGAGCTTCTTTAACAGGTTTGAGATTGTTGCTGTCTGTGTGGATGACAGTGTGGGCTGGGGGTTGTGGTGAGGGGGGAAAGGAAAGAGAAATGTAGTTCTACTTGGGGATAGTATAGTCAGGGAATAGACAATTGTTTTCTGTGGGCAAAATCATGAGTCCCAAAGGCTGTGTTGCCTGTCTGGTGCCCGGGTTCAGGATACCTCATGTGGACTGCAGCGGAAATTGGATTGGGAGGGAAAAGATCCATGATCATGTAGGTACCAATGAAATACGTAGAATGAAGAAAGATTCTGCTGAGGAAATATATGCAACTAAGGACTACATTAAAAAGCAGAACTGAAAAGGTAAAAATCTCCTGATTAATATTTCAGCCACAAGCAAATTGGCACAGAGTCAACAAGATTAAAAAGATAAACACGTGGCTCAAAGACTGGTGTGGAAGAAACGGGTTCAAATTAATGGACATTTGCACCAGCACTGGGAAAGGAGGGAACTGTTCCGATGAGACGCATTGAATCAGGCTGGGGTCAGAATCCTGACAATTTGCATAACTAGGGCTGTGGATAGGGCTTTAAACTAAACAATTTAAACTAAAAAATTAAAGTAAACTCTTGCTCGTAGTCACTCCCTCCTGTCCCTGATCACTGACTGAATCGAGGGAGTTAACCTAAGAGGTGTGCCAGCCTCCTGAAACAGTGTCCAGGTAACTTTCCCCCTGCTGATAAGTCACAGCATTCAAACCTTAGATTCCAGCTCATCAATAGTAGGGCAGAAGGTTTACTTGCACAGAAAAATACGGAGAAGTTAAAGGGGGTAGGACTCAGCAGAGGTTATTAAAGTTTTCAGAACAAGTAATAGGACAGAGATTATGGAAAGGGTTAGGAATCCAACTTCAGGTACAGCAGATAAGGGGACAACTATGAGAAGTGGGGCAGTCAACATAGGACTGAGGGTGTTGTACTTAAACGCACACAGCGTATGAAACAAGGTAAGTGAGCTTGTAGCACAGATTGAAATTGGCAGGAACAATGTTGGAGGTATCACAGGCATATGGCTGCAAAAGGTTCGAGGCTGGGAACTAAATATCCAAGGATACGTCTTATTGGAAGGACAGGCAGATGGGCAGAGGGGGAGGAGTTGCCTTCTTAATAAGAACCAAAATTAAATCAATAGCAAGAAGTGACATAGTGCAAGAACTGGAAGGCCTAGAATCTGTGTGGGGAGAGTTGTTGAACTGCAAAGGAGAAAAAGACTATGACAGGAGCATGTACAGGCCTCCCAATAATAGGATGTGAGGAAGAAAATAAATCAGTAGTTAGAATAGGTGTATAAGAAAGACACTATTACAATCATCATAGGGGACTTCAATAAGCAGGTTGACTGGGAAAATCAAGTTGGTGGCTGCTCTCAAGATAAGGAATTTGTGGAATGTTTACAAGATGCTTTTCAGAGCAGCTTGTGGTACAGCCCATTTTGGAACAGACGATTCTGGATTTGTGTAATGAGGTAGACTTGATTAGGGAGCTTTAGGCAAAGGAACCCCTAGGGGGCAGTGACCTTGGGAAGACAGTGGAGAAGCAATGGCAGTGAGTATCTGAGGGTACTTCGGGAGGCACAGCACTAACTCATCCCAAGGAAGGGCAAACATACTAGGGGGAGAATGAGTCAAGCATGGCTGACAAGGTAAGTGAAGATGCAGTGAAGACAACGTGGTGAAGATTAGAGGGAAGCTATAGGATTGGGAAGTCTTTAAAAATAAGCAGAGGATAACTAAAAAAGCAACAAAAGGGGCCAGAAGACAAAATATAGCATAAAATAAGATTGTAAGAGATATTTTTAGACATCTAAGAAAAGGTAAGAGAGTGGCAACAGTGGACATTGGACCCTGGAAAATGAGATCAGTGCAGTAGTAATGGTGAACTGTAGGAACTGAACAGGTACTTTGCATCAGTTTTCATACTGAAGACACCAGCAGCTGACCAGAACTTTAAGAGATTCAGGGGGCAGAGGTAGTGGTGATCACTAAGGAGAAGGTCCTGTGGAAGCTGAAAGATCTGAAAGTGGATAAATCATCCAGATCAGATAGACTACACCATAGTTCTGAAGGAGATAGCTCAGGAGATTGTAGCGGCATTGGTGGTGATCACTGGTGTCAGGAAGGGTCCTGCAGAAGTGGAAAATGGCTAATCTAACACCCTTGTTTAAGAATGGAGGAAGACAGAAAACAGGAATCTGTAGGCCAGTTAGCCTGACCTCTGTCATTTGTAAGATTTTAAGAGTCCATTATTAAGGATGAGAGTGCGGAGTATTTGGAAGTGCTAGAAAACAGCAAAGACAGCACAGCATTGTCAAGGGGAGGTCAAGCTGACAAATCTCTTGGAATTCTCTGAGAAGGTAATGAGCACGTTAGACAAAGTAAAGCCAATGGATTTGATCTATTTGGATTTCTAGAAGTCATTTAACAAGGTGCCACAGAGGATGCTGCTAAATAAGAGCTCATGGTGTTAGGAGCAAGGTACTGGTATGGATAGAGGACTTGCTGACTGGCAGAGGCAGAGTGTAGGGATAAAGGGGGTCTTTTACAGGATGGCAGCCGGTGACTAGTGGAGTTCCGCAGGAGTCCATATTGGGACCACAACTATTCACGTTATATACATACGATCTGGACAAAGGAACTGAGGGCATTGTTGCTAAGTTTGGAGATGACACAAAGATAAGTGGAGGGATGGTAGTGTTAAGGAAGCAGGGAGGCTGCAGCAGGACTTGGTCAGGCTAGCGAAGTGGGCAAAGAAATGGCAGATGCAATACAATGCGGGAAAGTATGAGGTTATGCACTTTGGTAGAAAGGAAAAGCTTTGGAAATCTGAAACACAAAGGGACTGAAGGATCCTAGTTCAGGATTCTCTTAAGCTTAGCATGGTTCAGTCAGCAGTTAGGAAAGCAAATGCAATGTTAGCATTCATTTCAAGAGGACAGTATACTAGGGCGGAGATATACTGCTCAGGCTATATAAGGCTCTGGGCAGACTGCATTTGGAATACTGTGCACAGTTTAGTGCTCTATATCTAGGAAAAGATGTTGGAAAAGATGCGCTGGCCTTGGAAGGGATCCAGACAAGGTTTACAAGAATGATCCTAGGGATAAAGGGCTTGTCATGTTAGAAGCGGTTAAGGACTTTGGCTCCATACTCCATGGAGTTCAGAAAGGTGAGGACGGATCTGACTGTAACTTACAGAATACAGAGAGACCTGGATAGAGTGAATGTGGAGAAGATCTTTCCACTAGCAGGATGGACTCAGGCTTGAGAGCACAGCCTCAGAGTGAAGGGACCATTCTTTAGAAATGAGATGTACTCTAATTCCTTCAGCCAGAGGGTGGTTAATCTGTGGAATTCATTGCCAGGTCAAGTTACTGAGTGTATTTAAGGCAGAGATAGACAAGTTCTTGATTGGTAAGGGGATCAAGCAATACAGGGAGAAGGCAGGAGAATGGAGCTGAGAAACATATCAGACATAATTGAATGGCAGAGCACACTCGACGGGCCGAACGGCCTAATTCTGCTCCTATGACTTACGGTCTTATAACTAACAATTAGGCTGCGGCAGGTGGGGCGGGTTGGTGGTGGCAAGGAAGATGTTCGTATTGTAGCTACAGTGTACATTAAGCTGGTAGGCCTGACAATCTGATGGTTGAAGCCCAAGAAAATCAGCTACATTTATGTTTATTCTTTTTTTTAAACAATTAGGTAGATTATCTTGTTTAAACACCATAACCCTGAAGCATTAGAGATTATTATTTTAGCATTGTTGCCACATAGATACATGGCCAACAAGATCTGATGTTTATACAGCTAAAACAGCATTCAAACGTGTAGGAACATGGATTTAAATTTTAAACATGGGATTCAAGGCTCCATGACATGCACTTACTCAATTCACAAAAATAAAAGCCATGGAGTCGCATGTAAGTGATGTTCTGAAGAGAACTAGAATGCTGTCAAGCTATCACAGGTAAACCTCAACATACGTCCCTTTGATATAACATTCATTTAGACTTCAATATTTTGGTAGCTTTTGAATTCACTGAAACATATGCTGAGGTTTTACCTTTTTTAAGAAATTAAACATGGTAGAATTGTGTTTATGAAAACACCAGTATGGAAAAGATGCTGTATCTTAAATTACTTCCAACATTATTTCTACATATGGGTTTTGTTAGTTTCATTAAAAGTATTACTTGAAGATTCTGATGCTCCAAAGGGACTGATCAATGATTAATAGTTCTTCTCACAGAATGGGTATTATCTCAAGCGTGATCCTGAAATCTGAGTGTGCACAATGTGCAATTTTCCAGGTGCATCAGCACCATTTAGCTAGCAAACTATTGGATCTTTTCTGCAAACTTAAAATTTACTTGGCAGTTTTTCCAAGATTATTTTGCAAAATGCTGGGGACAAAACACAAAAGTTAGATTTGTATAACTATATTTATGACAGTGGTGGCAAGTGTGATAAAGAAGGAAAAATTACCAAGTTAAACCAATTACTGCTGTATCTTAAGTTGCTTCTGAATCTCATATTCTGAAAAGTTAAAACAAAAAGGTATGTTAACTCATTACTGTGTCTTGGCTTACTTTTTAAAAGATCAATTTTTAATAATCCTGCATTTATCCTATGTTTTATTTTTGTTAGAAGATGTTAACATTCTCGCTGATGTGATGGAAAATACAAGCCAGAATGTGAAAACAGATAAACATTTAAAAGTCAGTTACAAAACATTCAATTTAAAAATGTTAGAAACCAGGGAAGTCCTCTTTGCCACTCATCCAATGAGTCAGGTCTAAATGATCCCATTCCAATCCCTATCCTCAGATTCCCACTGTGGACAGACACCAGGATTGCAGTCAATTGCATTTTCCTCAGCTCAACTAAACACAAGTCCTACCTCCATAGTTACATGAAACTCCAGGACCAAAGACGATAACTTTGTAGACAGTCCACCATGAAGGCATTTTCTGGGATCTTAATGTGCTTGCTTTCAATTCTTCAGTGTGGCTGTCACTTAAGTTGTAATACTATTGAATGCATCTTTTGGGTTTGAAAGTCATGACTGTGTTCATGAGGAAGAGCAATTCATGGGTAACCAACCAATGCAGCTGCAACATCAGGGATGTTTTGTCTGCACCGCTATTGCCTCAAGTCCCACATTTATAGCTCCCATCACATCTCCTAGATAAGACAGTCTATATCATCTGCCTCACAAAAGAGGACATTATTGCTGCATCATTTGCTGTAGGATAGCTTTAACAATTGCTGAAACACGACAAAGTCTGAGCCATGACATTAAAGATAACCATAGTATGAAGCTTTTGTGTTAATTTTTCTTTATGTCCAAAACAGCACACACATGTATTAAAATAAATGACAAATCATATTTGGAAATGGCAATAAGTTTACTCCTTGTGGAAAGGAGGCACCACCTGCACAAGTACAAAGCTTTCAGAATGTTGGATTCCCTGTAATACAAGGCATCACAGACAATACCCAAGTGAACAAATCGTTCTCATGTCAACCTTATGCCTATTCTTTGCACTGTGAACACAAACACTAACATGTATCTTATTTCTGCATCATTCTCTTTGCCAACCTCCTCAGCCCTATGCATAAAAAACTCTAAACTAATTTAGGAGTCTTGAGTTTGTAACCAATCCCAAAGCTCACTCATGTCTGGTCATTCACCATTTGCTCCCAGTCTCCCAGCATCAGCAATTTTAACATCCACTTGCAAAATCTCTCTACACCATAGTTCCAGGGACAGAGAAGACATTTGGCAGCTGAATGTCAAAGCTCACAATCTTCACATTTTGGAAGAAAACAAGTTTGTCTTAACAATATCCTCTAGGATTCTAGATTCAGATTCTCTTCATGAACATCTTTATAGCATTACGTTTCTCCCAAAATTTCTACCCATCTCAGTTATCGCCACTATTTTCTCTACCAATTTGTCCTGTAAAATGCCATAAGATGTCTTGCTCGATTAAAAGGAAGGCATTGAGTAATTAATTTAATCATGGAATTACAAAGTGTCTTAACTTTAAGCCTTTCAAAATGTTGTCTGATGATTAATATTGGTTTTCGAATCATTGTAACAGTTTACATGTTCAGAAATGTTTACCTACCACAACCTGGATCTGTCTCATCTAAATCTATCCACTCAGTTCAAAATATGCCTGTTTAAGTTCCAGTAAAGAACTTCTTAAAACAAGTACTCATCAGGATAACATGATATGGTCTGATTATAGCCCTTTTTCAGAAATAGATAAATATTGTTATTACCCACCCTTGGCTTTCATCTAGTTTATCTTCATCTTTATCAGTTGAACCATTTTCTTTTAGAGCGCAATTTCTTCCTGAAGATACTGCAGACCGTCCTTGAATAATGAACAGTATTAAAACTAGACATTCCAGAGTCAAGACAGCCAATCTATATTGCACTGATCAAAAAGCATTATTCAATCAGTTTTACCCTTTTTTAAGTTAACATTTGAGCCACAAAACGTAATTCAAGCCGTCCATGTACCCTTCCAATTCACCAATTACTGCGCTCAACACTAACAATTTGGTTGTGACTACTTAGAGTAAAGGACAGGTTCATACAAGATGACAAAGTGAGCAAAGTTTAGATGCAAATCCTGAGTTTCACCTGGGAGGTGGGAAGAAAGATTATTTTTCCCCTACTACAGCTCCATGGAATGTAGCATCGGTGTTTAGGATGGACCTGTTTCCATCAGAATTTCCAAACAATTTACAAGTCCTTAAATTGCATTGGGGGTGAAGAGAATATTTTGACTTCCAGGCCTTCTCCAAATCATGCACATGTATCTGGCGTAGGTACTGTGAAATGTGAAGTAAAGGTGTTGGGGGTCCCATGTCAAGTGTCATTGTCCACTGTCCATTGGGTAGAAGGATTCATATGGTTGATTGAGGCAGCATAAACTGCCAGCCCTAGCAACAGAATATGACAATAAGTGTTCAGGGTCAGTGAGCAATCCTTGTAAGGAGCAACCATAGTCAAAGAACTATTTTCAGATGGAAGAGTTCTCTAACACTTTAGCTGGAAAGAAGGATACCGCTGTCACGACTTCAATGAGACTGACACACACTGTAACAACAACCCATTTTGGACCTGTACTTATCGGTGAACCAATTGTCATGGATCGTATAGATTTTATCATCTAATTAACTAATGTACCATATCTGAACTGCTGCTTCTTAAAGAAAAACTTAATAAACTTTTTGAAAAATCCTAACAAAGGTTTGATTGCCTATATTAGAATATAATAAATGACAGATATTGGGGCTATGAAAGTTCTGAGTGGATTACTTAACAGCTGAAGTGTATTCAGGGTGGGCTGCATTAAAGAACTCTCAAGCGAAGCCTTGTCGCACCTCTTTCCTTCAGAGTAGCAAGCGGCTACTACAACAAGCTTCTAAACTCATGCAGCTCCTTTGGCCATTTCAATGGTTCTATTCCCACAAAACAGGGCAGGGTCAGTGCTTGTGTGCATTGGCAGATGTGGGCTTAGGTTCACTACAGTTGTACCAACAAAACAAAACGCAGGAATTATAGGGGTGCGAGTGTTCAAATTGAAGGATAATTTAGCGTAACAAGGAGGCAATCACCAAGTATCTCTATCCTAGATGCTTACTTCTGTTTTTGTTAACATTTAGAACATTATTTCTGTTTTTATATGGTAAGGAGTTTTCCATAACGGTGTAACAATTTCTTTCAAATAATTGATATTGCCTTTCACTAGACAGAACACAAGTGTGTGATATTATTCAGACAGTCCTCTGAAAATGTAAATTAAAATGTCACTCGTTTACATGTAATTCAGTTGCCTGAGCATCTGCCAAGTCATCTTGGAAGCAGCACTGAAAGAGTTACAAGTCTTCAAAAATTAATGCATCAATAACCACTACTATGTTGCCAGGTAATGAATAACACCAAGATCAAATGTGTTGGAATAGAAAGGCTAAGCAGACATTCAACTGGGATGTTCAAAATTGTATAGGATTTTCATAGGGTAGATGGAGGAAAACTGGTGAACGAGTGAACACAACTTGAAGCCATAAGTTTAAGAAAGTTGGCAAAAATCTAAAAGAGAAATGAGAATTCTCTTTCAATACAACAGGTTGTTAGAATATGGAATGCACTAGATGAAAGAGCGCTAGAAACTAATTTAGAAGTAACTTCCAAAAAAGAACCGGATATACACTTGGCAAAGAGAAATTTACAAGGGAAATGGGGCTATATAAGACTCTGGTCAGATCATGTTTGGAATATCGTTAGCAGCTTTGGGCCCTGTATCTAAGGAAGGATGTGCCAGCTTTGGAAGAGTCCAGAGGTGTTCACAAGATTGATCATGGGAACAAAGGGCTTGTCACATAAGGAGCAGGTAAGGTCTGTATTTGATGTAGTTTAGAATGATGAGGGGAGAATCTCATTGTAACTTTGAGAATACTAGGAGGCCTGTATAGAATGGATGTGCAGAAGAGGTTTCCACTACAAGAGAAGACTAGGACCCACAGGCACAGTCACAGGGTGAAGAGACAACCCTTTAGAACCAAGAGGAGGAGGAATTTCTTCAGCCAGAGGATGGTGCATCTGTGGAACGCGTTGGCACAGAAGGCTGCGGAGGCAAGGCCATTGAGTGTATTTAGGACAACGATAGATAGGTTACAGGTAGAAAGCAGGAGAATGGGATTGAGAAACATATCAGCCATGAATGTTACTGTAGATTCAACGGGCCAAATGCCCTAACTCTGCCTCAATGTCTTACAGTCTTAAGAGCAAAAGAATGCAACTAACTGTACAGCTCTTTCAAAAATCTGCAAGGGATACGAGCCAAACAGATTCCCTTTGCACTGTGCAATTTTATGTGACTTAAAACAGTGTGTTGAGCATTACTCAGCAAGCCACATGCAACAATACAGCTTCAGGACAAGTATTCAGCAAGACAGGACATGGAAATAAACTTGTGACTCATGACTCCCAAGTAATGTTTTGATTAGTTTCAACTTGTAGAACCTATGTAGCTCTTTGGACCTATTACAATACATTTTAAGTATCATTTGATAAGAAATATATGATATTATGTTATAAAGATTTAAACACTTGAGCAAATGTAACTGACCTGATGTGGAAATGCAATTCTGCACCACGGATAATCTAGATTTTTCATCATCTTCATGGTCCAGTAACGTTGATTTAATATATGTTGCTAGTGATTTAGACGGACTGCCTTCACACTTGTTTTCATCACAAATATGGGGCATGGTTCCATTGTTTCTCATTTCTTCAAATCTCTTGGCACACTGCAAATAATTTAAAGCTCAGCTTTAATAATAAGCCGTAACATTCAAGTCCCTTCTAATCACGATTTCTATGCTCAAAAATACCCAATAAATTTTCAATTTGATAACTGAAGAGAAATTGCAATAAGAAATTAGCTACTTGAACGACCATATGAATAATAATACTAATGCAGATTACTGCTTGAAATAAAAAGGACAATTTGTAAATCCTTTTGTCTTGCACTCATCAAGACAATTTACAAGAATACCAATTCAAGAGCAAAAACAGTATTTATGCTGCATGAGAGGCAAGTGCTGATTGATTGGCAAGTGGACTCTGGTAGAGGCACTGCTGTGGAGAATGTACTGATTGTACTAATGACAGTTAATCACCAGGCTTTGTTTAAATTTAATAATTAAATTTCATTAAGTAAGGCAGGTTTACTCTGGTAACTGTTCCTCTGGTCAGGATACTGCCCTGAGAAATGAACCAGCAAATGAATATCACCTGTTGTCGAGTTAAAACAGGCACAGTGTGTACATGTTCTTTCTGTCTACATAGAACAGGACCCTGTATAGCAACACATGGAGTTTCCAGTACACACAACTGAAGCACAGTACTAGCCTGATTGAAAAATCCTACCTTGGTTGTCAGCATTATTTGCATACTCAGGATTATTTAGCAAGTGATGTGCATGTGAGAATCACATCTAATGTTCGACATTGCTGCAAGTTTTGCAAGCATTGGTTGCTTGGATTTGGTCAGTACCTCGTTTGTTGTGAATAGCTGTAGGAAAATGCTGTTTGATACAGTCAGTCAGACATTATGACTTACAGCCCACTTACCCCAGATCACACCTGCAGGCACATAAATTCAACTACCACATTACTCCCTTGGATAATCCTGACTGTACAAAGAATTAGTCTGACAAAACTTCAAACTGTCAGTTGGGCTTGCACTATGGCACTCTTGTAAGCACTGGAAGCTCCATATGTTAACACATAGGATCCTCTTCATTACAGACAGTAAGAATGTGTAGATGCACCATATCTGCTGCAATGCAACAAAATAGGTGACAGCCTGATCAGTGCCCTGACCAATCAGATTCAACCTGCCTGGTTTAAAATGTAAATGAAACTTGGCAGTTAACTGTCAATGATCATTAATTGCTACATTCTCCATGGCAAAGCCTCTAATGATCACAGTCCACTTACCAATCAATCAGCACTCTCTCATGCAGCACAGGCACTAGTTTTCTCCTTGAATTCATATCCCTGAGAATGCCCTGAGTGAAGGATGAAAGTCTTCACTAGAATATGTCTTTTGTATTATTCTGTTCTAATAACTGACTAATTCTAAGCCTGGATAACAAGCATGGGGCTGGATGAACACAGCAGGTCAAGCAGCATCATAGGAGCAGGAAAACTTGACGTTTCGGGCCTAAACCCTTCATCAGAAATCTGATGAAG
>JAHRHZ010000018.1:52710926-52728801 GCA_024137785.1 Ginglymostoma cirratum | reverse complement strand
TGCTGTGTTCATCCAGCCCCATGCTTGTTATCTCGGATTCTCCAGCATCTGCAGTACCTTTTATCTCTAATTCTAAGCCTGCTTGGCCACTCTATTTCAATTTTCACCTTTTCCTTAACTACCTGCCAAACTTAAAAGCTGGCATAGTCTTGTTTTATTCATTAATTTCAGCTATCTACACCATCAGAAAACTGGCTTGAAAATGTTTATCTTGCTGCCTGCCCTATGTCTACTACTTTTAATTTTATATCTGCATCCCCTCATTTTAGATCTCTCAACACTGGAAACATTTTTTTAATCTATTCTATCCCCTCCCTTATAATTTCAAAATCTGTTTCAAAACATTGCTCCTCCCATCTCAACTTAAGTACTTCATTTAATACATTACTCTATTTTTAAATAATTCAAGCATAACCTCCTTCATGCAAAATACTTACTAGATAATTTTAAATGTTTAAAGTCACCATACTCCTACTGGACCATAGCGCTGCTCTCTCATTAGACATAGCTGACTGGTTATGGTTTAACCTAGGAGTCACTATGCCATGTGAAGGGATAGGTTGAAATAGAGAGTCTTTCATGGTAACCTCAGCCGGTGTAGAAATTTAATCCATGCTGTTGGCATCACTCTGCATTGCAGACCAGCTGACCGAACCCCTATTAAATATTGACATGTAGGCAAATACACAAAGTGTGGTAAATGGGCAGGTGACTTCAAAGCATAAAAACCATGTTAGAATATGATGCAATGGCAAAAAAATAGTAACAGGGCTTAAAAATGGTACAGATTTGATGCTTTATATACTAGAATACAAAGAGTTCATAAAAGGTGGGGAAAGGAAGAAAGTGAATTGGGTGCAGGAACTGATTTGAGAAGAAATTGCATTGGAAAGAGGGAATACATTTCAGGTGGCAAAGACAGAATTCATTTGCTTAGTGTCAGGAACCAGAAAAAGAATGACCACAAAACTAAAGCTTCATGTAAGTCATCAAACAGTGAGAGAGATAGGGAAGCAGAGCTGCAGTGTAATCACAGATGTATAATAAATATTGCGTAATTTTATTGGGAGATATAAGTCACCAAAATATCAATATTTTGGGAGCATTACAGTGAAAGGTAAGGAGGAGGAAGGTGTTCAGGCTTTCTGAGTCCACATGTTCTCAGTCCAACTTCAAAGGAGAAATTGCTGGATCTGGTGTTGAGTACTGAAATTGACCAAGTGTCTGCAGACAATCTCATCAAGATAAAATGGAGCAAACTGGAACAGAACAATAGATGAATTTTGAGGAGATGAAATTTCAGATATAGGTTAGGCACATTCAAAGGCAAAAACCAAATGGGAACCAAAGCCAGAATTCTTTGATGATGAAGGAGATAGGAAATAGAAGGGTGAATGATTCATGTCAGGCAAACTCCCCAGCAAAATAAAAACAGTCAAATACAATTGATTGAGAAGGCAGTGAAGAGGAAAATAAGACTGGTAAAGAGAGAATATGAGAATAGAATTACAATAAACATGAGGGTCTTGAATATAGTAGTAATGCCTCTACCTCCAGGACAGAAAGTCTGGGTTCAAAGTCACATTTGCCCTGGGACTGTGTCACAACACGCTAAAATAGACGGATTAGAAAATAAACCAACAGAAATAAAAAGAAACCTTAAACTCTTCTTCTGGCATGTAAATGGTAAATGGGTAGTAAGAGGTAGATTAAATTGGGGGCAAACACAGTGGATATATACTTGGGTAAAAAGGATGAGGCTGAATTGTTAACGAGCAGTTTGAATTGACTTTACTAAGAAAGATAAAGCAGTCAACACATTGATAGAAACCATGATGGCAGAAGTAATGAACTTCCTAAGAATTGAGGCAGGTTGTACCTGCTGAACTTGTACAATAAAACTTAACTAGGTTTCTTTTGAGATTGGTTCCTCATTAACCCCCATAAACATTTTCTATTTTTCATTATTCCTAAAGCTATTTTCCAGTCAGCCTGTTTCAGAGATATTATGACACACTTCTGGAGCAAGTGGGACTTGATCCTAGGCCTCCTGGCTCAGAGGTTAGGACACTGTTTATTACAGTAGCCTGAAATATTAAACAACTCCTTTTCAGTGTACCTCGTTCAGCTGAATCTTTGCAATTTCCTTTCCAATATCTTGCAGTCCTTAATATTAAAGTTTTTTTCTTTCATCTAACCTCATGATAACCAGATTCTTTAATAAATTCTGCCCGACTGCAATCTGGTATGCGTGCTTTAATGCATAAAATTAATTCAACAGTGCTTACACATTTCATGGTCTAGTTGATTTACTCTGTCACTCTATACCGATCTAGCAATGTCACTACCTATGTAAGCATGTAATAATACACCTTAAAAGCACAAACATTATAGGTTTTCCTTTTTACTACTTTCACTCCTTCCTCAACTAGTCAATGGTTTAATTAAAATCTAATTATTTTTTAATTATTCCTATTTATTTCTTTGATGTCTATACATTTCGTCCTCTACTTCCCTCACACAATTAAAGGGGTCTGTAATGCAATTTAATTCCATTAATTGGGTGTATTTAATTGAGTGTACATTAGTTTTCTAGATGATGTGCGTGTTCCATTATGAATCTTGCTTTCCTACCTACAAAAACAAAAATACTGGGGATGGTGAAAGTCTAAAATAAAAACAATGTTGGAAATACATAGCAGAATTGGCAGCATCTGTGAAGAGAAAAATTGGAATTCTGGAAGGTCACAGACATGAAACATTAAATCAGGTTTTCTCTCATCAGATGTCAGTAAACATGCTGTGTTTTACCAGAATTTCTTATTTTTATTTGATTCTTATCTGTTCAGTTTACTTTTAGAAAGTACTAAGGTTTGGAAGACCCAGTCAATTTCCATCCAAAACATGGCAGAATGTTTTAACACAAAAACTGAAGGAAATTTGAGTTGCATTGGATCTTTGGGTATTTTTGTCTCAGTTCTCCAAAACCTTCTCCTGGACCCTTAATCACCAAAAAAAAAGCTCTGTGCCTCCAATTTAAAAACAAGTGTATAAATCACATTTCCTTTACTTATGTAGTTCAGAATACGTGTAAATTTGCAACCAAACTTTTCAGTGCGCTGCTGTTGTTTGGATTTGTGATCTCTTCAATGAAATTGGCACACAAATGTTGTTACAACTGTCTGAATTGCAAACAGTCTATTTTTGGGTCTTTCTTTAAATGTTTTGACAAGGGAATTTGGCGGGGACTGTTGACGATTAAAAAAAAATTGTAACAAGTAAAGAAACATTTTCAAAACTAAGAGAATAATATAGCCAATATAGCATGTAGCAGATTTCAATGTGCTCACTGAACAAATAAATGAAGTGTTGCTAGATGACTACTTTGAGGCTGAATTAACGAAATATGTTCATGACATGAGAGTACTAGAGGGAAAAACTAAACTAAAACCATTGTTTTTTCTGACTTCTAAACTCTTAAAAAAAAAGGGCTATAGAAATTTCAGTAAAATATAGCAGGCCAGAAAGCATCAGAGGAACAGGAATGCTGACGTTAAGCTAGCTTTCCTGTTCCTCTGATGCTGCCTGGCCTGCTGTGTTTCTCCAGCTCCATACAATGTTATCTCAGATTCCAGCACTGGCAGTTCTTACTATCTCAAAAAAATATAGGTCACTTCATATGAATATATGGTGGGTGACAACAAATTTACCTCAGGCCTTTGCTTATTCAAGACAACTGAAGAAAAGAAAAATATTTAATTCATTGACCTCACTTAGCATGTCACAAACTCCACTTCAAGTTCTGAAATATTGAGACCAGCTTATTTGAGTTGGGTACGTGTTTCCTCGAGTCAATGTCTGTTAATCAAAACCGAAAGAGCGTGAAGGAACTGTATACACTCCCTTCTTGTAATTCCATTCCTAACATAAATATTAGACAAGTTATACTTTGATTTTAGAATTATTTTATTTATTCATTCATGGAATGTGCCTGTCAAGTCATTTATGGTCCATTACTGGTTTCCCTAGAAAGGAAAATGGTGAAGAACCCTCTTGAAGCATTGTGACCCATATGGCTATGTAATTCTTCTCCAAGACCAAAAGTAGTAGGAGCAGAGTTAGGTTACGTGACTCTTCCAGCCTGCTTTACCCTTTAATATAATTGTTGATCATCTAACGTAACTTCACTTCCCCTACCCCCAAATCCTTTGAGCCCTTAGTGTCCAAAAATGTGTCACAGTTTAGAATAAATGGCTTAAAAATAAAATTGCCTACTTATAACTTAAACAAAAACAAGCTGCTCCTCTTTCTGCTCTCCACTCCTGACTTCCACACCATCCAGATGGAAGCTGCCAAACAGAACTTTGCTTGTTTTTATAACAACACAAGTACTAGTAGGTCTCTCAAGACTGCCCCGCCAGCCTATAAAAATCATGACAGATCAGTCTCAGGCCTCAACTCCTCTTTCATGCCAGTTCCTCGTAGCCCTCAACTCCCCAATATTTCAAAAATCTATTTCCTTCCTCCTTAAATACCTCCAGTGATCTAGTCTCCACAACTTTTTGGGGTAAAAAGTTCCAGGCATTCCCTATCCTCTAACAGAAGAAATTCACTTGGATCGCAGTTTTAAATGATCATCCCCTTATTCTGTAACTATGTCCCCTAGTTTGAGATTTACCCATTAATGGAAACATCTCTTCACAAGAGAATGTTTACTGCTACTGGCAACTCACATTCTACACTCTTGAAAACAATCAAGACTTAAGGGTCTAGTCCCTGCCAAGCATTATTTCCCTGAAACCACAGAACTATCATCATTAGAACTAGCAATATAGGCAAGCTAAGATAAGTGTATGCAAATGCGAGATGATTAAATATCAACTTTGAGTTGAAATTTAATTAAGAACTGGTACAGAGGTCAGATTCTTCCTTTTCACCCATATAATGACCAATGTTATACTTTTTGAAATGTCAACCCTAGGATACTGGGGTTACCAGACAATTATGGAACAAAATATTGTGGCTCCAAGAACATCCCTTTAGAGTTATGAAAGTAAGTTCTGAACTTTAAATGGTACACACAATTTTCACAAGAGTACAATATCCTTTGACAGAAGGATGCAGTCAACTTTCAAAATACTAATAAAAACATTTCTTTTAAAAACAGGTAGACAGGGACAGGAACCTCAAGCTTGGCCCAACATTCAGACCGACCATGACGACCTAATCTTGGCCTTAACTCAGTTTAAAGATCTATTTCAGCCCTGTATACGTTCATTCAGCTATGTTCCACAGCTCTGACATAGAAAATTCCAAGGATTCACAACCCCAGAAGAAATTCCTCATTTCAACTTAAAATTAATGATTTCTTATTCTGAATCTACGGCCCCTATTTCTAGATTATTCTACAGTGTGAAATACTATAGACGACTGCGAATTATGACAATGAGAACTCAGGTGGCCTCAGTCTGTAAGGAATACTTGTCAAATAGTTTATAAGCACCGTCTCAAAATCAAACAACTATCATGTCATCATCCACCTCCTATATATCTATACTTCTCCGAAAAAATATATAACCTGTGCAGGTTGTGAACACAACTTTATCTGGGCATTCAAGAAACATAATTGATAAATTCCAGCAACCAATCATGATTCACAAAGCTAGACTTGTAATGCCAGTCATAAGAACACATGAAACAGGAATATTTATTTCAGCTCCTCAAGTGTGATCTGCTTTTCTGTTAGACTCTTAAATACTTTATACATAACCTTTCTATTCTTTTGGTTAATAAAATTTTTTCTGTCTTGGAAGTTTCATTCTTCTTAATATCTATAGTTTTTCGGGTGGAGTCTTCCAGATTTATATTAAGTTGTGTGCAAAAGGTGCTCCTAGATTTTACCTGTAAATGGTCTGGTTCAAATATTTTAAAATTGTATCCTCTATTGTCTGGATGCCTCCACCAGAGAAAGTAACTTCTCTATATCTCTCTTATCAAATAATTTTAATATTTTAACCATCTGCATCAGATCACCTTCAATCTTTCACATTCAAGGGATTGCAAGGTGCATTCATAACACTTCTTAAGCCCCATTATCATCCATGCTGAACTTTTCTGTACTTCATCCAAGACAAACACATCTTTCCTGAGATGCAGAGACCAAACTGAATGCAGTACTCCAGATGTTTGCAGAATGTTTCCAAAATTATGGAAATTCCAAAGTACTATTGTAATCAAAATGATGAAAACTATCATTAGAACTTCAAATGAAAAATATTTCAAGGAACATTGAAAGTAAGAAAAGCATTCTGCAAATACACCTGCTTCTCCCTTTCATGGTAATCTATTGCTATTTCCCATTTGAAGGCCAGCTGCCATTTGGAAATTAGCTTTTAATTAATTTTGCATAAGTATTTAAATTACATCTTTAAGACTAAAGATTTTAGACAATGTGAAAAATAAAGCATTGTGTCTTATTAGTTGATTGTCAAAAAATAAACCTATCAAGAAACCAATATTACATTTATTATTAGAAAACAACAATCAGAAATTTTCATTGTTACATGTGACCCAAATTAAAATTATGCCAGGAAGCCAAAGAAAAATGACTTAACATAAGGAAGTCAGATTGGTTTCAAGGTATTGCTATAAAGCAATCTTACAGGCTTTCAGCCTTGACAGAAACAAATAATAATTTCAACAACAATCAGTTGGGTTTGTTAATTTGATATATTTCAATGTATTATTCTTTAGTGCTGACTGGAAAAGTAGAAAGCCACAAAAGGCAAAACAGTAACTTACAGTACCTGTTTGGCTGTGACTCCCGGTATGAGTCTAGCTACACTTTCCCAGTTGATAGTCTTAGGCTGGGCTACTCCTAACAAAGAGCGGAGAATCATATCCAGCACCAGTCCTCGGTTCTCACAAAGAAATGGGACACTTACTGAACAGGAGTGACTCATCTTGTTTTCTACTAGACTGGGAAAAATAGTAATTTAGTTAAAAATGTTAACAGGTACTGTCAGCAGCATTACTACTTACATATATAGCCTCAGATGAGCATTTTGGATTCAGCTTTTAATTAATTTGGCATACCATAGAGTCATAGAATCATACAGAATTCCAACTTCATTCCAACTCGTTCATGCCAACCAGGTATCCCAAACTTAACTAGCCCCATTTACCTGCATTTGGCCTATATCCCTCTAAACTGTTCCTACGCATGCACCTGTCCAAATGTCTTTTAAATGTTGTAATTGTACCACCTCTACCACTTTCTCTGGTAGCTCATTCCATGCACACACTACCGCTGTGTGAAAAAGTTGCTCCTCAGGTCCCTTTTAAATCTTTCCCTCCTCACTTAAATCACTGCCCTCTAATTTTGGACTCCCCTACCCTTGGAAAAAGATGTTGGCTATTCACTTTATCTATACCCCCCATGATTTTATAAACCTCTGTAATGGTCACCCCTTAGCCTCTGATGCTCCAGGAAAAAATGTCCCAGCCTATCCAGTCTCTCCTTATAACTCAAATCCTCCAGTCCTAGCAACATCATTGTAAAATTTTTTTTTACACCTTTTATGGTTTAATAATATCCTTCTCACAACAGGGTGATAAGAATTGTGTATAATATTCTAAAGGTGGCCTCACTTATGTTTTGTACAGACGTAACATGATGTGCCAATTCCTATAGTCATTGCTCTGACTAATGAAGGCAAACATACCAAATGACTTCTTCACCACCCCGTCCACTTGCGGTGCCACTTTCAAGGAATTTTAAACCTGTACAACTGTGTAAGCCCCACCCTGGCTTGCTGTACCAAAATGCAACACCTTGCATTTATCTAAATAAAACTCCATCTGCCACTTCTCAGCCCACAGGCTCACCTGATCATTATCTCACACTCTGAGATGAGCTTCACTGTCCACTGCACCACCTATTTTTGTGTCACCTGCAAACTTACTATCCATGCCTCATATTTATATCAATGCCTTAGATGAGAATATAACAAACAACAGTGGACCCAGAACCGATCTTTGCAACACACTGTTCGTCACAGGCTTTCAGGCCACCACTCTACATGCCACTGACATTACAAGTAGGAGCACAGATTTGAAGTGTTTTTTTAAACAAATAACAGTACTTTAGAAATACTATAAATCACATACTGTAATCGAGTTTGATACATTGAACAAAAGCCAGTTAAAGTTCACTATAATGCACCTGTAGCAAAGCAGCAGTTGAGTAGCCAGCTACACCTGTATTTTACAATGCAAGTACTTCATGCATTTTAGGAAACAGTCTGCACTAATAGCGCTTCTTTAAGTGATTAAACTGTCATGGCATGAATATATTCTTCTAAAGTCCATGACACCAAAATTATTGTTGAATGGAGGAAACTTTTTGCTCTTTTACAAAAAGGCAGGTTACTCCAACACTGTCATAGGCTAATCTATTAAGGGCCAAATCAAGCAAACAAACACGCATGGCCTGCCTCCAAACTTTAGATTTATCAAAAACATACAAAAGCAGACAAGAGTACAGGAGAACATTCAGTCCATCGAGTTTGTGTCATCTCTTTCAAAGAGCAATCCAACTTGTTTCAGTAAGTAAAACATCAATTTGGCCAGGTGATAAAAATAAACTTCTAATAGAAGAAATTGCAATATGGAAGTCAGGAGATGGGATTTACCATTGTCAATATATAGTAACACAATAATTTTGAATGTGTAGTCATTATAACGACGTTTGTCAAATATGTTTCATTTTTCAAAAATTAGCAGATAAGCAAATGCAAGCCAATAAGCGTCACCTGACTGCTAACTGTAGGACCTTTCTATGCTTAAGGTGACAGTCACATGTCCTGTGTTACAACAGAGACTACATTTCAAAAGTACTACAATCGGTTATAAAAATGCTTTAGAACTCCCTAAGATAGTAAAAGGGTCTATACAAATTCCAAATCTCCTTGCAAAAAAAATGTGTACAAGCAGCCATGATGAAGAATCTAATTTGCCAGTGACAAAGCATAAACAACACGCCAAACCTCACGCATCATTAAGTAATGATTCATCAAGCTTTCGGTGTGAATGTCACCATTTGGGTGGAATATAATCCAAGTGACTGGTGCCTTACCTGGCAGATGAAGAGTGCAGTGATTGGAACAAGGTCGGTCAGGTGGACCTCATAGAATGAGAGTACCCTGACTGGGGCTGTTAGCCTGGTCCAAACAGGGAGTCCTGGCTGACAGATGTAAACAGGTACGTTTCCCATACTGACCAACTCTATAGGCTTCCAACCACGAATATAAAATTGCATATTTTTATTTGAGGCATATGTTTGCAACAAAACTCTGTGGCTGTTTCATCTTTGCTGAGGCTCTTGTAGCACAGTGGTGGTATCCCTACCTCTAAGTGAGGTAGGCCCCACATTCAAGTCCGACCTGGTAAGAAGTATGTAATAACACCTCTGAACAGGTTGATTCTTAATGTCAGTCCCTAATGAAATATCTTAAAACTATGTTCCAGTGATGTTCTGAATAGAAATAAAAGCCAATGAAAAATAGAAACAGATCCGCCAAAGACAGATAAACAGGAGTATCAGGAGTTCTGCTCACTCACTCGAGGAGCAAGCTCTGAGCTAGCTAGGTCAATGTCACGTACAATGCATGTGTAAATAAAGAGTGACTTGGTGACGGGATACCAGCTTTCGTGGAATTATTTCAATGGCGATGAGAGAAATCATTGATTATACTTAAGACAGAGATAGACAGGTTCTTGATTATCAAGGGGATCAAGGGTTCTGGGGAGAAGGTGGGAGAATGGGATTGAGAAACTTATCAGCCTTGACTGAATGGCAGAGCAGACTCAAAGGGGCTGAATGGCCTAAATTTCTGTTCTTATGTCTTATGGTCTAACATGCCTCTGAAGAGATTCACTCGCAACAGTTGTCTTTGAGTTAGCGTACGCACTTCTGACATCATGTCGCTATTTGGGAAACTTAACTCATTTGATTCTGCCTTCGAAGACTGGGACCGGTGCAAGAAAAGAACATGTTATTATTTCCAGGCAAATGACACTGGGACAGATGAAAAGGAACGGATAATTCTCTGACAGCTTGTGGGCTCTCACACTTTCAGTTATTGGAAGCCTAACTTTTCCTGAGGCACTAGATACTAAAACCTTTCAAGAGTTAACAGATTTAGCAGAGGAATATTAAGGCCCCAACCCACCTCTAATTCTGAGAGTCTATCAGTTTTACCCTGCAGTTCGAGAACCAGGGGAATCCGTATCAGGATTTTTGGCAAGGTTAAGACAATTAACAATAGTAACTAATAAGGAGCACTTAGAGAACTTGGGAATAGTTCTTTAGATGTTTCTCCCACACGGGCATATGCCTTCGAAGGGGAAAATGTGTGTTCCAAACAACCAAAGTGACCTATGTGGGCTATATCCACTGGAAGTTAAAGAGAGGGTGAACAAAGGTGCCCCAGCTCCCATGTCTGTATTGGAGCTTAGTTCATCAGCCCAAGGAAAGATCTATTACGAAAGTTTATATGTAACTTTGCTTCCATGCTGGCACCTTTCCATCAACTTTTAAAAAAAAAAGTCAACCTTAGAAATAGTCGTATAGCCAAGCCATAACTTTCAGGTAGGTGAACAAACACCTATCATCCTCTAAGGTGTTAGCACAGTATGATCCCAAGTGAGATCTAGTATTGACATGCGAAGCCTCTTCATACGGCATCAGGGTAGTATTACCTAATAGGTGGCCCAACAAAGAGGAATGCCCAATAGCATATGCATCCAGGACTTTGGCTAATGCAGAGCACAAATACACACAGATACAGAAGGAATGTTTGGCGGTCATAGTTAGAATCAGAAAGTTCCACCAATTACGAATGTAAATTTGTAATAATAAGTGGACCACAACCACTGCTAGGTCTACTGGGAGGTGACTCAAGGCATCTGCACTTGCCACTTGACCTTCCAACAGTGTTCCAACCTGTAGTTGTACACATTCAGAATAAGAGCCCACCATGGAATTCATCCTGAGGCTACGGGTGACACAGCCCTGTCCCCTTTAAGTAGCCCTAGCAAGGGTTTGTGATCTGTTCCCATTGCAAACTTACATCCCTACTGGTTTTGATGGAACTTTCTCGCAAAGATGACCGTCAAACCTTCCTTCTCTATCAGGGCATATCTTCGTTTGGCGTCAGTCAAAGTCTGGGGAGCATACCAAACGAGGCATTCCTCTCTGCTAGACCACCAGTGAACAAACACTACCCAGATACCGTTTGGGGAGGCATCACATGTCAGCGCCACATCTTGCTTGGGAACATGGTGTGCCAAAACCTTAGACGATAGCTGTTTCTTCACTTCTCTAAAGGCTACATCTTGGTTACGAGTCTATTTCCAAGGCTGACCCTTTTTCAACAGCTGAGGTAAGGGTGGTAGGATGGAGGTCAGCTTACGTATGACTTTTCCATAATAATTCACCAACTCAAGGAAAGACCTAAGCTGCAGTACAAATGTGCGAGCCAGGGCACCTTTGATCACCTGCACTTTGTCATCCAATGGTGTAACCCGGTCTTGTTGACTCTGTAGCCCAAGTAGGTCACTTGGGATGCCTGGAACACACATTACCCCCTAACTTGACACACGCACACATGCACTATTAGGACGTCACTCAGGGCACACACTATTAGGACTTCACTTAGGGAGTGATTTGCTGATAGAAAAATATTGAGCCAATCTAGGTAAATTCTCCTCAACCAATTTCACCGCATTAAGCTTGGGCCTGCGCCTTTTACTACAACGAGTTGTAAATGAACAAGCTGCTTCTCATAAGGGATTGGACTGAAGTTGTACCCTAAATCTATCAGGTTTCCCCAGTATAGGTTCTCAGTCTAGGTGATCAAAGATGTCCCAGCTCCCACGTCTGTACTGGAGCTTATGCAAACTTAAGGGTTGGAATCCAGAGCAAATTTTGTTAAAGACTGGTTCTGTAATCACTGAAATGGCTAGGTTGTTATCAACCGTCATTAGGACTGGGTGACTATTTAACCAGATGTTTATTTTGATTGGTTCTGATTTGGAAGCTGCTAACCAATTTAACTGTTCCATTCCAGATCTATAGGTGGACTTTCCCGGGTGTGCACTCTCCTGGATACCAGCCTATGACTTCTCTTACTCAATTTAGGCCTAGTGGGGCTGTCTTGATTCTACATACTGGCAGCAACGTCACTGGCTTGCCAGCTTGGATCCCCGAGAAAATTTTAACCATTTGATCAAGGCTTGGCTTTGTTTTGGAGTTTTGCTGTGGGCTGACTGACAGTCCCTATGCAATTGCTTTCACTCAAGTGGGGTTCCCCAAGCTCAGTCAGACTGGCAAAGGCATCCACTTCCATTGGAATACCCTGAGCTCACACGCTCCACTTGCCGCATTTTCCAATGATAAAGCCAGTTGTGCCTGTCTGAAGTCCTTCTGCTTGTAGGTGCTTTTGCATGGTTACATCATTGATCCCACACATCTATCAAACAAACAAGTCTCCTAGCATCTCATTAAAGGTTAAACCAAAGTTACTTCCCTCTGCCAGTCATCTTAACCTTGTCAAAAATCCAGCTACTGATTCCCCTGGTCTTCAAACTGCTGTGTAAAACAGATAGCATCTCAGAATTAAAGGAGGCTTGGGGGTTATATTAATCCTCAGCTAAATCCATCAACCCTTGAATACCAATCAAAAAAGCTTCACATCTACAAGCTGTCAGGAGAATTACTCATTGCTTTTCATCTACTCCAATGTCATTTGCCAGAAAAGATAACACATTCTTTCCACATTCTGGATGCAGTCTTTGACAGCCTGAGCAAATGAGTCAAGCTTCTCAAACAATGGGATGATGCCAGAAATGCTTACCCCAACTCAAAGACAACTGCTATGAATAACTCAAAGACAACTGCTATGAATTTCTTCGAGTGTGTTTTTCCTCTCATTGTCACTGAAATACCTCCATAAATAAAGCTACCTTTTATTTGCAAGCAGTGGGACCTTGACACTAATCCAGTTTCCTCAGAGTCAGCTCTCAAGTGAACAGAATATCTGACACTCCTATTTATATCTGTTAGCCAGGGCTCCCTGATTGGAGCTGTTAATCTGGTCCAATCAGAGAACTAGTTTTCTACTCGAGGTCCACCTGGCAGACCTTGTTACAATTACTACAATTCCTTTCAGTGCTTGGTTTCGAAATAGTCCTTTTCCTATTTTAGATCACTGTCAAAACTACGTCAAAATAAGAAAACTCAGTCTTCACACTGTTTACCAGTGACTGATGTCAACAATGGCAGACCAAGCAAACACAGTGGTGATATGATCAACCACAATGCAAATGAGAGATTACAAAGCCATCAACTTACTCTATTGGAAAACACTGATAGAAGTATTGGAGGTTGAAATTGTGATCCGAAGTTGAAACCCTATTTTCAAGAACATAACTTTAAATTATAGAAAACATATTTGTAGTAGTTTTCACATTAATTTATCAGCACAACTATCCTCCTGCACACTTTTCATTTCACATTAAACCATCTGTCCTGCCTTGCATCTACTGTCATTTACATTTTCACTGGAAGTTTGCATACTTCTCCAATATATACTTAACCATGCACATTTAATGCTCAAGAGATCATACCACCCCATGTCGGTTCTGGGCTTTTACTAGTATGACAACAACTTGCATCAAATACAGTGAACACCTGATAGCTTTAAGATTGTAAAATGGCCAAATGACCTCAAGGATGTAATCAAATGAAATCTGATACTAAGCCAAAAAGAAAAAATATATTAGGAAAAGGAGAAAAACAGCAGAGAAGTGTGGCAAGTGAATTCTTTAGAAAAAACTACAGCTAATCATAACGTCTTATTCTCTTTCCCAAGTCTTTCAAAGGTTTATGCGCCCTTTCTCATAACAATTCGATAATTGTTGCCTTAACTATGTTTTGTAACAAAGCACTGTGACGAAGTTCTCTCCCAGCTTATGAAATTTCACTTTCCTATTCTAATTGACATTTTAAATTGACTCCCAAACCACAAAAAAAACGGTATATTATGTGTACAATCTTGTAGCCTTGTTCTCCAGAGAATTAAGTAGTTTTAGTGAACCTTTATGAAATACTGGCTCAGCTTCAGTTGAAACAATGCATCCAATTATGAACACCCTAATTTCATAAGGAAGTGGAAGCATTCAGGAAGTTGCAGAAGAGATTTACACGACTGATTCTAGGGATACATGACTTTACTTAAGTAGAAAGATCAAAGAAGCAAATCAGAGGGCAGCTAAGAGTCATCACAGTGGAATTCTGGAAGACATCACCACAGTCATCACAACTGTACAGGAGACCTCCACAGGACACTCTCCTTGAGATGGTGAGGAAGGGCAGCTGAAAGTCATCACAGTAGAGTTCTGGGAGACATTGTCACAGTCACCATGACTGTACAGCAAGTCAGGGAGAATCTGGTGTCAAGGTGTGGTTTAACCTGAAACATGACATTGGTGTTTCCCACCGTCCTTCCTTCTTGGACTAAAAAAAAAGGGGTTTTGTGAGGAAGATGACTGATAAGGTAAATGTGTACAACGGAGCAGCCATTAAGAGAGTGGGCCACTGTGAGATTGGAAGTGCTGAGGCCTTTGCTTGAAAGATTTTGGTGTGGGGAGGTTTAACAGGGGTGCAGGTAAGGGCTCTTTAACTCTACTTTCATTCTGTCTAGACGGATGGTAGTTAGAGCAGTGGCATACTCCTCCTGCAGGAAGTGGGAGATGAGGGAGACTTCCAGTGTCCCTGGTGGCTACACCTGTGAGAAATGCACTTGGCTGCAGCTCCTGATAGACTGCATTAGGGAGCTGGATGCACTCAAGATCAGCCGGGGTGTAAAGAACATCATTGATAAGAGCTATAGTGAAGTGGTCACTCCTAAGGTGCAGGCTGTACGCAGCTGGGTGATAACCAGAAGAGATAAAGGGGGAAGGTGAATAGTGTAGGGTTCCTTTGCGGCCATTCCCTCAGTAAACGGTATACTGCATCGGATACTATGCGGTGGGGGGACCTTTCAGGGGCTAGTAGGAGCAATCAGGTCAGTGGCATTGTGACCGGCTCTGAGGCTCAGAGGAAAAGGGTGCAATCAGACAGAGCAACGCTGATAGGAGACTCAATTGTCAGGGGGACAGACAGGAGATTCTGTGGCTGCAGAAGAGACACGAGCATAGTTGTTTCCTCCTGGGTGCCAGCGTCAAGGATGGCTCTGAACAGGTGCAGAACTTTCTGAAGCGGGAGGGTGAACAGGCAGAGGTCATTGTGCACATCAGTACAAATGATATAGGTAGACAAGTGGAAGGGATCCTGCAAAATTAATATAGGGAGTTATTTACATTCTTACCTAGGTAAGAAACAGAAAGATAGGCCAGGTGAATGCGTGACTGAGGATCTGGTGTAGGGGGCAGCGTTTTCAGTTCTTGGATCATTAGGATCTCTTCTGGGGTAGAGGTGACCTGTACGAGGGGGATGGGTTACACTTGCACCGGAGAGGGCCCAACATCTTCGTGGGGAGATTTGCTAGTGTTACCTAGAATGGTTTAAACTGGTTTGGCAGGGAAGTGGGACTCCGAATAAGAGAAGGGCCATCGAGAGCAAGTTTACTATTCAAGGTAGCCAGGAGCACAGTAAAGGGAGGAAAAAGACTTCTGGTTGAAAGTGCATTTATTTCAACACACAAGGCCTGACTGGTAAGGTAATGAGCTCAGAGTACAGATGGACTTTGGGGACTGGGATATTACAGCCATAACAGAAACATGGCAGAGATAAGGGCAGGATTGGCAACTCAATGTTCCAGGATACAGAAGCTACAGGCGTGACAGAAGTTCAAGTAAGTGAGGAGGGTGAGTTATCCTTTTGATAAGGGAGGACATAACAACAGTACTTAGAGAGGATATTCTTAAGGAGTCATCAAATGAGGCCATATGGTTAGAACGCAGAAACAAGAAGGGGGTGGTCATTCTGTTGGGACTGTATTATAGACCTCCAAATAGCCAGTGGCTACTAGAGAAGCAGCCGTATAGAGAGATTTCAGATACCTGTAGGAATAACAGTAGTATTGGTTGGAGATTTTAATTTCCCCTGTATTGACTGGACAACCCAGAGTGTAAAAGGCCCAGACAGGGTAGAATTTGTCAAACGTGTCCAAGATAGTTTCCTAAATCTATATATTGAGGGCCCTACTCGGGCATGTGCAACACTGGGCCTCCTCTTAGGAAATAAGGTCAGGCAAGTGACTTAAGTGTCAGTCAGAGAGCACTCTGGGTCCAGTACCATAACTCTCTAAGTTTTAACATAATTAGGTAAACGGATATGACAGGTCCACAGGTTAAGGTGTTAAACTGGAGCACGGCCAATTTTGGGCCATTAGGCAGGATCTAGCAGAGGTCAATTGGGTGAGTCTGTTTGAAGGAAAAGGAACAACTGACAGTTGGGAGGCTTTTAAAAGTGTGATGTCAAGAGTCCAGGGACAGTATGTCCCTGTTAGGGTGAAGGGAAATGTTGGCAGGTTTAGGGATTCCGAGCTGACGAGGGACATTGAGCCTCTGGTCAGGAAAAAGAAGGAAGCAAACGTTGGTTTTAAACTATTGGGCTCAAGTGAATTCCTAGGTGACTATAAAAAATGTAGAAGCACACTCAAGAGGGAAATCAGAAGAGCAAAAAGAGGGTATGAGATGGATCTGGCAGATAAGGTTAAAGATAATCCCAAGAGATTATATAGCTATATTAAGAGTGGTTAAGTATATAAAAGTAAGCTATAAATGGTGGTTAGGCAGAGAATAAGTACCCTTAAAGATCAGCATGGCCATCAATGTGTGCAGCCACAGGAAATGGGGGGAGATTTTTAATGAATACACTGAGTAAAGAATCATGGATGCTCAGGAAATAAGGGAAACAAGTGGCGATGTTTTAGACTGCATATACATTATCAGAGAGGAGGTGTTTACAGCCTTAAAGTGCATTAAGGTGGATAAATCCCCTGGGCCTGATCAAATCCGTCCTCTGAACTTGTGGAAGGCTGGGGAAAAAATTGCAGAGGTCCTTGCAGAGATTTTTGCTTCATCTTTAGTCACTGGTGAAATTCCAGAAGACTGCAGGGTGGTTAATGTTGTTCCATTGTTTAAGAAAGGTAGCAAAATCAAGCCAGGGAACTACAGGCCAGTGAGCCTGACATCAGTGGTACGCAAGTTATTGGAGAGGATACTGAGGGACAGGATCAACCAACATTTGGATAGTCAAAATGAATTTGGGCACAGGAAGTCATGTCTGACAAATCTTCGAGAGTTTTTTTCAAAGAGGTAACCAAGAGGATGGGTGAAAATAGGGCAGTGGATGTTGTCTACATGGACTTTAGTAAGGTCATTGACAAAGTCCTGCACAGCAGGCTGGTCATGAAAGTTAGGCTGCATGGGATCCAGGGAGAGCTAGCTATTTGGATTCAAAACTGGCTTGATGGTAGGAAAGCAGAGGGTGATGGTCAAAGGTTGTTTCTCAGACTGGAGGCCTGTGACTAGTGGTATGACACAGGAGTCAGTGCTGGGACCTTTGTTATTTACATAAATGATCTGGATGTGAATGTACAAGGCATGATTTTGTAAGTTTGTGGATGATACAAAATTAAAAGGGTATCAGAGATAAAAGGTACTGCAGATGCTGGAGAATCCGAGATAACAAGCATGGGGCTGGATGAACACAGCAGGTCAAGCAGCATCATAGGAGCAGGAAAACTTGACGTTTCGGGCCTAAACCCTTCATCAGAAATGCCCATTTCTGATGAAGGGTTTAGGC
>JAHRHZ010000018.1:52681946-52710526 GCA_024137785.1 Ginglymostoma cirratum | reverse complement strand
TTCTGATGAAGGGTTTAGGCCCGAAACGTCAAGTTTTCCTGCTCCTATGATGCTGCTTGACCTGCTGTGTTCATCCAGCCCCATGCTTGTTATCACAAAATTAAAAGGTATTATTGATAACGAGGAAGGTTGTCAAAAATTTCAGAGAGATCTTGATCAGATGGGGAAGTTCGGTGAGGATTGGCAAACGCAATTCAATACAGATAAGTGTGAGGTGTTGCACTTTGGTAGGTCAGGATTTGTACAGTAAATGGTTAAGGTCCTGCGGAGTGCTGTGGAACAGAGGGACTAGGATTACAAGTATGTAGTTCATTAAGAGCAGCGTCGTAGATAGACAGGGTGGTAAAGAAGGCATTCAGCACGTTGGCCTTCATTGGTCGAGGCACTGAGTATAAGAATATGTTACATTATGTTACAGTTGCATAAGTCATTGGTGAGGGTGCACTTGGAGGATTGTGTACAGTTTTGGTCATCCTGTTACAGGAAAGACATAGTTAAACTTGAAAGTGTGCAAAGAAAATTTATGAGGATGTTTCCAGAGCTAGTAGGCCTGAATTATAGGGAGAGGTTGGCCAGGATAGGACTTTATTCCTTGGAAGGTAGGAGAATGAGGTGTGACCTTATTGAGGTGTATAAAATCATGAGGGGCATAGGTAGGATGAATGCATTTAATATTTTTCCTAGGGATGGGGATTTGAAAACTAGAGGGCATAGGTTTAAGGTGAGAGGGGCAAGATTTAAGAGAGATCTGATGGGCAACTTCTTCATGCAGGCAGTGGTGTGTATATGGAATGGGCTGCCACAGAAAGTGGTTGAGGCAGGTACTATATCAACATTTAAAAAACATTTGGATAGGTACCTGGATGGGAAGGGTTTAAGAGGGGTATGGACTAAATGCAGGCCATTGGAACCAGTGAGTGGGCACCATGGTCAGCATGGACCAGTTTGGGCCGAACGGCCTGTTTCCATGCTGTACTACTCTATGACTCTAAGATTCAAATATAGCTTTCAAAACAGAAGTGGAAGATTGTACAGAAAACAATGGGTAAAAATCAGGGAAGCAAGATGAGCAGAGTAAATCTTGGCCTGGAGAAGACAAGCTGGACAGTCCCCCTTTGCACTATAAATGTTCTATAATCCTAACAGATCTACTCAGCAATAGATGCATTAGGAAAGGGATAGTGTTAACTTGAGTATGCAATTGGCTAAAGATTGAGGCGAGAGGGATGAAAAAAGCATTTTTTAACTGTTTTCCAAGAGTCATTATTATGACTATTTTTTTTTCTCATTATACATAAATGACCTTAACAGGATGGGAACAGGATCAGACATTTGCAGGGAATGGACTAGTGAAATGGACAGAAATATGGCAAATGCAGTTTAAAGCAAAACAGTTACAATAAAAGTGTGGTTTGACCTCAACTGGAACATTGCATCCAATTCTAAATATCTTTTAGAAAGGACAATAAAACATTAGAGATGTGTAGAAGATTCATGAGTATTGTTCCAGGGCTGAAGAACTAGTTACAATAAAATTATGTTGCTGAATTGCAGAGGGACCCTATGTAACCTGGTTTTGCCCTCAACGATGATCTCTGTAAAAAAGAAAACAAGTGAATACAGTGTAAAGCAGTAAATGTGTGAAAAATGTGTATTTTTTCCCAATTTGCTCACATTTTGCAATGGTTTGACCTTGTATAATAGAAGGCATCAAAAAATATTGGGATTTAACTCTAAGTAACCTCTTCTGCTTAGTGTGCTGTCTTGGACGGGTGCAATACAATCCGCCATATCACCAATATAGTCAAACACGTTTTCCATGCTTTTGAGGTGCTTTGCAAAGTCCCAGAGCAACTCTACAGCCTTAACAGTTTCAGCTTAGGTGAGTAGGGGGACATTCATTGGACTCTTCAGGGTCATTGGCCTACTTGGTTGAAGAACATACTACATCTACAATTACCTTATGTCAGTTCCAATTTGCAATGTACAGAGTCAACCACCTCGCTTAAGTTTCCGTGGTTCTCTCTGCTGGACTGCTGGCCTCCTGTAGCTGAGTAAAAAGAAAATCGCATCATCCAGCTGATTGAGGATGAGCAGGCCATTTCCATTTACTCGCACAGTCGTGGCCTGTTTGAACCCAATATGGCAGAGGCAGCCGACTACTGTGATGTTCATCACCATCTTCCACAGTTTCTTCATCAGGAACACAGACGTTAGAACTGCTGGGTTGTACTTCTGCTTCTTAGAAATGGCCTCTTATCTCCCTATGTTAATTTCTTCTAATATTTCAGTCCTCCGTCCCGACACTTATAGCTGCATCATACCACTGTGAAGACCAATGCAAAGTATTCTTTGAGGTCTACGTCCCCAATTTTCTGGGTCCACACAGTTTACCTCCATGATCCCTAGTGGGCCCTACTCTTCCCCTAGTTATCCTATTGCTCTTTATATATTTAAGAAGCCCCTTTGGGTTTTCCTTTATTTCATCCATCAATGTTTTCTGATGCACACTCTTTGCTTTCCTAATTTTCGTTTTAATTTCCTCCCTACATTTTTAATACTCCTTGAGGCACTCTTCCATATTAAATGCTTGGTACCTGCCATAATCATGTCCCTTGACATCCAGGGCTCTCTATCATTGGCCCCATCCTTTGTCTTCACAGGAACGTATCTGCCCTGTACTTTATTTCCTCCTTGCGTACCTCCCACTGCACAATGAAGTTTTAGCAGCTGCTCCCAGTCCACTTAGGCTAAATCATAATATATCAGAGTAAAATTAATCTTTCCCTAGCTTGGAACTTTTATCCCTGATCTATCCTCATCCTTTCCCATAACTATTGACAAATCTAACTGAATTATGGTCACCATCTCCAAAATGCTCCGCAACAGATATGCCTTCCACCTGCCCGGGTTCATTTTAAATCGTCAAGAACTGCTCTGTCCCTTGGTAGGCTGTCTACATACTGGCTAAAAAAAAGTTCTCCTGGATGCAATTTAAGAATTCAGTTCCCTCTTTACCTTGCACACAAACTATCCCTATTAATATTTCACTAATTAAAAGCCTCCACTATTACTGGCTCATTATTCTTACACTTTTACTCTGAATTTAACTGCATATTTAATCCTCTCTCTCACTGATTGGGTGCATATATATAGTCTACAAACAATGGCATGTTTGCTGCTGTTGTATTTTTTAACCTATTCATATGGGCTCATTTGATGATACTTCCAAGATAGCATTCCTCCTCACTGCTATAATTTAGTCCTTGATAATATTGCAACATCTCCTCCCTTCTATCCTCCCCTCTAATATTATCTGAATAGCCCATAACCAGGAATGATGAACTGCTGATCCTACCCATTTTTCAGCCAAGTCTCAGTCATAGCTATGGTATAATTGCTGTCATAACTGCTGCACTCTAACTGCTTACACCAGAGAAGACAATGCTGTGTCTTGTCTTGATTCAATCAGGTTATTCACCACCGCAGGTGAACTTCTTGTGGCCCAACCTCTATACCAAGGCAACTGCTCTTTCCTGTACCTTTGGACTGGAGACAGGAACATTCTCTGCTCATCCTGCCTTCAACCATATTATCAGAACTTCTTTGTCAGGATTTGTAACGATTTTCATCCTCTTTCTTGCTGCAACCATTCTAGGATTTTGCCTTGTGCTTCAACGATGGAATCTCCTATTGCTTGAACTAGTGATGACAGTTTTTTTTGCTTCGCACCACAGTTTTCCTCTCGAATCAAATTCACTTTGTCTCCAATTGACAACACAACTTTCCCTGATGGTTTTGCCATATTTGCAGGATTTCATAATGAAATCTTGGTATAAAAGGATGGCTTGCTCAGGATTTCACACTGTGATGTGGTCTAAACCTCAACTTCAATTGGTTGGTGCAATCATATGACAAGTTTGTGCAGGTTTGGCTGATCTGAAGTTACCAGTCTAGAACTTCAATTTATTTCATTTTATTTTCTATTCTGTCAGTGGGAACATCGGACAATTTTGACACTATCAGATTTTCAGGTTATCTGATTTTGACTCAATGTGATATCACAAATATAAAATAAATTGAAGAAAGTGGGGAAGGAACAATTTAGAGGAATGTATTAGAGGTATTCAAGATCATGAAAATCCTGGGCCAGGCAGGGATAAACTGTTCCTATTGGAAGAAAGATCAAAAACCAGATGCATATATTTAGAGGTAATCAGCAAAATGCAGTAATGGGACCTATCAAAAAACTTCCATGCATTAAGAAGTTAGGAACTGAAATTTGCTGCCTTAGTATGCGCTAGAAGTAGAGTCAATCAAAGCTTTCAAAATAGAATTGGGTCTTTATTTTAATTCACGCGAGATGTGGGCATTGCTGACTGGGTCAGCATTTATTGCCCATCCCTAGTTGCTATCAAGGAAGTGGTGGTGAGCTGCCTTCTTGAACTGCTGCAGTCCACACACTATAGGTAGATCCACAATGCCACTAGGGAGGGAACTCCAGTATCTTGACCCAATGACAATGAAGGAATGACAATATATTTCCAAGTCAGGATGTTGAGATACTTGGAGGGGAAACTTACACGTGGTGATGTTCCCACTTATCTGCAGTCTTTGTCCTGCAGATCGTAGCGTCATGTGTTTGAAAGGTTCTTTCTAAGAGGTTTTGGTGAATTTCTGCAGTGCAACTTGTAGATGGTAGACACGGCCGCTGCCGAGCATCAGTGGAGGGTGTAAATGTTTGTGCGTGTGGTGCCAATCAAGCAGGCTGCTTAGTCCTGGAAGGTATCTGGCTTCTTGAGTTTTGTTGGAGCTGCACTCATTGAGGCAAGCAGGGAATATTCTATCACACTTCAGACTTGTGCTTTGTAGACGGTGGACATATTTTGGGGAGTCAGTTACTTGGATTCCTAATCTCTAACCTGCTGTTGTAGCCACTATATTTATATGGCTAGTCCAATTCAGTTTCTGGTCAATGGTAATCCCCATTATGTTGACTCTGGAGTATTCAGAGATGGCGGTTAGATTGTCTCTTGTCAGAGATGGTCATTGCCTGGCTTTTGTGTGGCATGAATCTTAATTGCCACTTGTCAGCCTGAATTTAGTCCAGGTCTTTCTGCATTTGGACATGGACTGCTTCAGTATCTGAGGATTCACGAATGGTACTGAACATGGTGCAATCATCAGCAAACATCTCCATTTCTTGACCTTGAGGGAAAGTCACTGTTGAAATGGCTGAAGACGGCTGGGTGTAAGTCACTATGCTAAGGAACCCTGCAGAGGTGTCCTGGAGTTGAGATGACTGATCTCCAACATGGTCAACTATTTTCCCATGTAAAAGATCTGACACCAGTCAGAGAGTGTTTCCCCGATTCCCACTGACTCCAGTTTTGCCAGGGCTCCTTAATTCCACAGTCAGACAAATGTGGTCTTGATGTCAAGGGCAGTCACTCTCACCTCACCTCTGGAATTCAACTCTCTTGTCCACATTTGAACCAATGCTATAATAAGATTAGGAGCCAAGTGGCCCTGGCACACAAACCGAGCATCAGTGGTTATTGCTGGAAACACCTTCCATCACCTTACTAATCATTGAGTAGACTGATGGGACATAATTGGCCAGGACATAGTTTGGCAATGTTCCACATCGGATAGATGCCAGCGTTATAGCCATACTGGAACAGTCTGGCTCAGGGTGCAGTAAGTTATGGAGCACATATCTTCAGTGCTATTGCTTAACTATTACCTAGAAAGAAAGAATTAGCAAGGCAACCAGGAAAAGTCAGATAAGTGGCGAATTGCTCAGAGAGCCGCCACTGACACAATGTGCCGAATGGCCTCCTTCTGTTATAATAATGCTATTCATGGTGTTCTCGTAAATCGTATTTTCATTTATTTGCGAACTATACACATACTTATGTTCCAATTTTAACTTATTGTCTTTCACAGTAGATGTGTATTTTTCGGTTTCAGTTGTGCCCGACATATCGACCAACATTCACAAGCGTGGTTAACGCCTTTTTTTAAAAAAAAATGGTATTGTTTGAGGGAACGATTTTGGCGAGGGTACAGTGGAGAACGCAACCACCTCCCCCCACGCCCCGCTCTTCTTCCCGTAGTGCCGTGGGATATTTCAATCAGATGAGACCTCGGTTTAACGTTTCAGTGAAATACAGTAGCTCCAAAACTACATAATTTATCATGTTTTATACTATATTAATACGCAAATTTAATTTAGATCTGCACAGATAGATGGCTATAAAAACATTAAAACATAGCTACTGTCTTCTTGGAGTTAACACGAACGGAGACCAATAACTAGACCAACGTCGACATTCTGGCAACAAGTTTTAAACCAAACTGTGGTCTTACGGCGATCCGTTGCTTCGGACGGAAAAGTGATATTGTGGAGCATGAGTTGTATATCCTGATTCGCTATCCGTTCGGTCCAGTAGTATTTGCCCGAGTGAAGAACAGTGCCCTTCACCTCGACAAAAGGGACTTCCAGTAGCGGAAACCACTCACTGGATTTCTCCCAGTTCGTACCGCAGCAAATATGTGGGTTACGGATACTCGTCACACTGCACTCCTTTAAAATCGCATTGCTATTATTAAAATTCTCTTAAATAGAAAGCGTCTCATATTTCTTGCACATCCACCCAACTCTAACGGCCATTGAATCACAACAACCTGGAGAGCGGAGGGAAGAGGAACGCCTTCAGTGTGACCGACATCCCCAAAAAACCAATAAACGGACAGGTTACCCAAGAGACGGGAGGTCGGTGTCGGGCGTGTCGAATGGGAGAAGGGAGTGGGCGGGTGTTCCGGCCTGGCCGGGCGCGCGGACAGCAATTACCGCCCCACCCTAAAAGTAGAGCCGCACTGCAGCAAGATCGGCGTCTATGTAACCAGGCAACCGGCCTGCTGTGGGTACAGTATTCGAGAGAAGTTCACAGGGCGAATAGGCCTTGATCGCACAGGAAACCCAAATTAGCTGTCCTATTTAAAAGGAGGGAAAAGCCTACCTTCCAAGTAAAATAAAAGCTATGAGTAAAACGTTCTCGACATACAGACGATCTGACGAAGAGTTACCAGACACGAAATGTTAACTGTCTGCCTGTTTCCCCACGGACGCTGCCAGATCTGCTGAGTTTCGCCAGCATTTTCTGTTTTCTGGCATACGATATATAGGAGAGAAAACAGAGAAACAAATACCCTTCGGCGAATCTCTTCGTTTCAGGCAGGCTAACAAGCAAAAAGTCAAAGATTGTGTTAATTCCGTTTCGTTATTAATGCTTATGCCAAATGTTAAAGCCTCTTCTAGCATTCTGCGTTTCCGGCATAGTATGCCCTACTACTAATTTCCAGTATACCGGCTTTTAAAATATTCGGATTCTTAATTTATTGTCACACTATAAATGTAATCTAATATCATTGTTAAAACAGCACCGCTTCGCTCTCACCCTTTTGTGACATTTTATCTGCTCCACGTTTCCAGCTGTAATCGGAGTGCGCCGAAACAGCGACCGGTCGCAGTACGCGCGTGCGCACAGGGAGTGCGGCGCTAATACCAACGTTTCGTTAAATTCGTTCACGTTTTGTGGGTTCTGTACGATTACTTGGTGCGACACTTATGTTGAAAACAAAGTTAATTTGGGTGAAAATATAGCACCAGGCCCAGTGCATTTAAATTTAGTGACATTCACATCACAGGTGCTATGCAGGAAATGTCTATCTCCAACTAGAGAGAATTTGATCATCTCCCCATTAGGGAATTACCAACGCTGAATTTTTCCCACCATCGTTGACCAGGAACTTATCTATAGAAACTCACACTGTACTAATGGACCTGCCGGTTTGGCATTGTCACGTGACCTCAATCATGAAGTCCATCATTGCTGGCGTCCATTTTCCAGCGTGAACTACGAACACTGGTTAAACGAGGACCAAAAACAGTTCTGAGGAAAGGTCACTGGACCTGAAACGTTAACTCTGATTTTTTTTCTTCACAGATGCTGCCAGACCTGCTGAGCATTTCCAGCAACATCTGTTTTTGGTCCTGTTTTGTTCTTTCGGTTTTTACTGCTTAAACAAGGCTTCCTAGTTCTTAAGAGATAGTAGGAACTGCCGATGCTGGAGAATCTGAGACAACAAGGTGTAGAGCTGGATGAACACAGCAGGCCAAGCAGCATCAGAGGAGCAGGAAAGCTGACATTTTGGGTCTGGACCCTTCTTCAGAAATAGGGGAGGGAAAGGGGATTCTGAAATAAACAGAGAGAGGGGAGGCTGATGGAAGATGGATAAAGGAGCAGATAGGTGGAGAGGAGACAGACAGGTCAAGGAGGCAGGGGTGGAGCCAGTAAAGGTGAGCATAGGAGGGCAGTTAGGATGGGGATTGGTCAGTCAAGGGAAGATGGACAGGTCAAGGAGGCGGGGATGAGGCTTGTAGATGGGGGGTGGAGGTTGAGGTGGGAGGAGTGGATAGGTGGGAGAAAGGATGGACAGGTTAGGGAGGTGGGACGAACAGGGCTGATTTTGGGATGCGGTTGGGGGCGGGGAGATTTTGAAGCTTGTGAAGTCCACATTGATACCATTAAGTTGCAGGGTTCCCAAGTGACATATGAGATGCTATTCCTGCAACCCTTGGGTGGCATCGTTGTGGCACTGGAGGAGGCCCAGGATAGTTCTTAATATGCTGTCAGAGTGAAATTGAGCTTGAATGTTGAAAAGCTGCACAGAAACACAGGCACTAAAGAGGTATTCAGGACTGTTCAGAGTTGCTGAATCTGCTAAAACCTTAGAAAGCCACTGGAAAGGAACAAAGAGGCAGACCACAATTGAAAACACTGGGTATATGAGAAAATGGTTGCAAATTTTCTTTTCCTGGTTCCAGTTGAAGTGGAGGGTGATATGAAACAGAACTTGCAGTTTTCCACTTGCTGTGACAAATCTACAAGGGTGCGACAGATTTAATTAACAAGTCAGAGCAGTTCTTAGTTGTCATACTTTAATCATCATTGCAATGAGACTGTTTGCTTCTAAGTGTATTTCATTCTAAATCTCCCCAAATAACAGAAAATGCAGAACTGAATAAATTTTCAAACCTCGAAGGCATGTTTCAAACCCTGAGTTAACATAATTAATAAACAATACATATTCAATATTAAACCCAGAACTGGAAAAGAGTCCATTGGTCCCTATGTGATTACGTTCGTACAGTTCACAGAATGTTGCGAATCTTGCAAGAAAACAATTATCTAGTTATGATTCTATTAGACATAAGAGAACCCACTGAGAGTATATTACTAGTGTGGAGAGACTTACTATCAGGCAAGAGATTGACTGTGCAAGAAACACAGATTGTAAATCAGCAGGAACAGCACCTCATATTTCGCTTGCAGCTCAATGGTATCAATGTGAACTTCACAAGCTTCAAAATCTCCCCATCCCCGACCACATCCCAAAACCAGCCCAGCTTGTCCCCACCTCCCTAACCTGTCTGTCCTTTCTCCCACCTATCCACTCCTTACCTCAGCCCCCACCCCCACCTCTTACCTACCAGCCTCATTCCCGCCTCCTTGACCTGTCCGTCTTCCCTTGACTGACCAATCCCCATCCTAACTCCCCACCTACACTCACCTTTACTGGCTCCATCCCTGCCTCCTTGACCTGTCCCGTCTCCTCTCCACCTATTTGCTCCTTTATCCATTTTCCAGCTGCCTCCCCCTCTCTCTATTTATTTCAGAATCCCCTTCCTCTCCCCCATTTCTGAAGAAGGGTCCATACCCGAAACGTCAGCTTTCCTGCTCCTCTGATGCTGCTTGGCCTGCTGTGTTCAGCTCTACACCTTGTTATCTCAGGTCTTCTGTCGTACTGTTATGTATTCCAAACGGAAACAGTAGAAAGATCATGGACAAAAGGCAGGATGCAAATACTGTGAAGGACATCGCACAAAGGAAAAGATGGCTTACCCAGCTTAGATAAAGCAGTATTCTCACTGCAAAAATCCACATCATTTTGAACACATGTTTGGCCACGAAGAAGCATGATGGGTGCTACAGATGGCCCTAGAGAGAGATCAGGAAAAGATCCTGATAAATTACTCCACATCATGCAACCATTTGGTTCAGTCAGGTCAATAGGTAATGAATGATTTCTGACTTTTGGAACGATGACTGCAGTAGGAGAAAAACAAATCGACATGAAACTTTAGGAATATACTTGTGTGTCTTACATCATCATAACCTTCATAGACCATTGTGAAATGACTCAACATGATAATTCAGGAAATGAGGCCATCTAAAGTATGGTTGAGGCTATATGGTTGAGGGCGGCACAGTGGCTCAGTAGTTACCACTGCTGCCTCACAGCGCCATGGACCTGGGTTCGATCCCAGACTTGGGCGACTGTGTAGAGTTTGCACATTCTCCCCACGTCTGCGTGGGTTTCCTCCAGGTGCTCTGGTTTCCTCCCACTGTCCAAAGATGTGCAGGTTAGGTGGATTGGCTGTACTAAATTGCCCATAGTGTCTAGGGCGGAAATACAGGGATAGGGTAGGGGGTGGGTCTGGGTGGGATGCTCTTCAGAAAGTCCGTGTAGTGGATGGGCTGAATGGCCTGCTTCGACACTGAAGGGATTCTATATGTTAGCACCACATTTGTGTCAAGAGGATAAACTACTCAGAGCCTGATTCAATAATAAGAAAAAGACAGCAAGTAAAAACCATTCCTCTGAGTAAAACATGGATTGCTTACCTTAAATATACCAGAAATGATTTGCAACTTTTGCAGCGCACTAAACCATTGACCATGGAAGAGATCCTAGAGGAATGCAAATGTGTTTACACGTTTAGAATGACGTCTCAAAGTAGATTCAGCATCTACCAAGAAAAGTTCCAGCTGTTCACAAGACCAGCCTTAAGGACAAGGTTGAACAATGGTAAAAGAATTATTCAAGAAAGTGACAACTCCAAAAGACTAGCAGCATGACAGCAGTGAAACAACTTAGAAAGCTGAGAGTACGCTTTTACCCAAAGGCTCTAAATAAAGCGCTGAAGAGAGCTTGTCAACCATAATCACAGTGAGTGTGCCCTGTATACTTTTGTTTTGTCTCTGGCCAGGGGAGATGTCAAAGGACTGTAGGACAGCTAATATGGTTCCACTTTACAAGAAGGGTGGAAGAGATAGACCGGAGAACTATAGCCCTGTATGTCTAACATCACTGATGAGAAACTATGGGAGAAAATAGTGAAGGAGAAAATTAATTTCCATTTGGAGAGGGAAGAATTGATCGAGGAAAGTAAGCATAGCTTAAGTCATGTATAACATATATTTGAGGAGGTGACCAAGTGTTTGGATGAGGGTAGAGCAGTTGTTATAGTTTATATGGATTTTAACAAGACCTTTGATAAGGTCCTACATGAGAAGCTGATAAAGAAGGTCAAGGCTTATGGTAACTTGACGAGTTGGATCGTGTAGTGACAGGTTATTTGTGTGACTGGAGCCTGATGTGCAATGGCATACCACGAGGATCAGTGTTGAATCCCTTATTGTTTTTGATATTCATAAATGATGTCAATGAAAATATTGGGGGGCTGATAATTGCAGATGACAAAAAGATTGGCAGGGTGATTGACAGGGAGAAGGAAGGTATTAGTTTACAGGAGGATATAAATGATTTGGTCAGATGGACAGATCATTGGCAGATGGAATTTAACCCTGATGAATGTGAGGTGATACGGTTTGAAAAAAGAGGCAAGACAAGGGAGCACTCAATGTAAGACAAGACACTAGGAAGCTTAGAGAAATGGAGGGGTCTTGGAGTGCTTGACCAAAGATCCCTAAGGTGGCAGGACAGGTTAATAAGGTTAACAGGTTAACAAGTTAAGAAGGCATACAGGGCACTTGTTTTTATCAGTTGTAGTATAGATTATAAGAACAGGGAGGTCATGTTGGAGCTGTACAGAAATGTGGTTACGCCAAGCTGGAGTACTGTGTGTAGTTCTGATTATCACACTATAGCAAGAATGTGATTGCATGGAGGAGGTGTGGAGACTCATCAGGATGTTGCCTGGAATGGACAATTTCAGCTATGAAGAGAAGCTGGATAAGCTCAAGTGGTTTTCTATGGAGCAGAGAAGGTTGAGGAGGACCTGATAAAGGTGTGCAAGATTGGGGAGCATAGACAGAGTGAATAGAGAGCAGCTGTCCTCCTGAGATGAAGGCTCAGTAACAAGGGAGCTTAATTTTTAAAGTGAAAGGCAGAAGAGGATTTTGGGAAAAACATTTTCACCCAGAGGGTGATGGGCATCTGGAATGCAATGCTTGAGAGCATAGCTGAGGAAGGAAACATCAGCCTTTAAAAGGTACTTGAACCAGCACTTGAAGTGTCATAACATTCAAGGTTATGGGCCTAGTGTGGGACTAGCATAGGTAGTAATATATTTTTGGTGGTACACACTAGATGGGCTGAAAGGCCTCTTCTGATTCTACTTGGTCTATTTCTTGTTGTATTTGGGTTGTAGAATTATTTATTTCAGTGTCTCCAAATGTAATTTTTCTGCTCTTCTAACAGAAAATTGCAGATAGCAACTTTACAGAGAAAGTGGAGACAGAAACACTGATGCGGCCAACTTCTGGAGGTATATTCTCTCTATTTCATTTCCCTTGCAGAATCTGTGTTAAGTTGCCACCTGACCAATCAGATGGTTGTTCCGATGCTTTGCCTGTTTTTCCAAGCTGAAACATCTCCTGTTCATTCTTCCTTTTTTAAAAGTAGTTTTTTTTCACATTTTCAATGTCTAAAAATAAAAATACATTGTCTTGCAGATTCCATGCTAAGAGAAATGTTGTTTTCAAATGCATTTCATTAAAAGATCTATGAAGCAGACAGCAAAACACAAAACGCACATACATACATCTATATTCATCTTTACAGTATTTCAACAATTTCTTGTCATGTTTCTCTTAAATTCTCATTCTGTCGTTTCCCATTTTAGGTAATGGGCCTGCTAATACATTGTCTTTTCTGCAAATATGTATAATTTTTTACATTGAATGATTGAATCAATAAACTCCATCTGAATAATCTTGCATTTTGAGTTTTAAATTTTTCAACAAAGTATTTCTCAGAGAAAGAAATTTTACAAAATCTAGGATAAGAACACTCACTATCCATATCCAAATCTTCACCTGAAACAGAAAAATCTATTTCATTTGGTTTCACAGTGAATTTCTTTGTGTCAGAAGATTACATTAAGTTAACCTGGCTGCAAAGTCTATGCCTTATGATTAGAGACGTTGGTTTCTTCTGCAATTCTAAGTCAAGTAAATACTGTAGCATTGTCGCTTTTATGAAATTATTCTCAAGTAAAAATGTTTTCCCAACATCTGCTTTCAGATCTATTTCCCTATTTTCATTTGCAGTTGTTTCATTAAATGTTAACTTCTTCAGATTGGAAGAGAAATCTGATTGCTTCAAGTAGCTCATCAGTTTTTTTTATTTCACAAAAAATATCTTTATAAACATTGTCGCAAATGCAGCTCAGTTCTGTATAGTAGCATGCCAACGAAACAAACAAACATTGGAGTTTGACTCTATTGAAACAAAGGTATCTTTTACTTGAACCAGACTATAGTTACACTACAATGGGACCATCTGTTCTTTCCAGCTTGGCAGTTGAATGCACTATTGTTCTGCCATTCTCATATTCCAATCACTTAATCTGCATTATTAGCACCCTTTCCCCCACAGCACTCTGCCACCCTCCACACCATTGCATAAATATTGCACCCCTCTCTACTTCATGTCAGCTCTGACAAAGAGTCATCTCGACCCGAAACATTGGCTTGCTCTCTCCATGCCTGGCCACTGTGATTTCCAGCATTTTTTTGGATTTCTGAGCTATGCATTTTAAACTTTACTCCTTTGAAATCCTCCTCCATGTTGCTCGCTCACACACATATGCAGACAAAAATGCAAATATTTTAAGTGAAAGGAAACAAAATTAGGAGCACACAGTTCTGTATCATCAGTTCAAGTCATGAAACTAGATAACAAGGTGTAGAGCTGGATGAACACAGCAGGCCAAGCAGCATCAGAGGAGCAGGAAGGCTGACGTTTTGGGCCTAGACCCCTCGTTTCACAATCCTTTTAATTTTCTGAAGATGCCTCTGTTGTCTGCACAGCAATGATCAGTCTCTAGTTATTTGGTTCCTTGTTTGGACTCAGAGTCTTTCCTGTCTTTGTGTTTTAAAATAATTTCTTCAGCATTTCTGAATGTAGTTTTCCTGCTCTTTCAACGAAAAATTGGAGAGAGCAGTTTTACAGAGAAAGAGGGGAGAGAGAAAGATAGATGCAGCCCAACTCCTGGACACCTCCTTGCTTCTTTTTGTTTCATTTCCTTCACAGAGTCCATTACGCTTCACTCCAACCAGTCAAAGGGTTGATCTTATGCTGAGCACTCCTGATCCCACAACCAAAGGTTTTCGGTCATTTGGACTCACTGTCCTCAAAAAAAGGATACTGTCTCATGTGCATCAGCTAGTTTCATTTAATTTTGCTGCAGACAACTCCTTGTACTTTTACCCTTTCTTAAAAGCAGTACCCAATTTTTGCATTTTGAATACATTATCCAAAAATATATTTGGTTGACAGCCATTGATAAGGGATTTTCAGACAGTTTATTATGTTTATTAAAAAGCAGCAGTTCAGATATGATACATCAGTTAATTAGACAAATGGATGATTCACTGATACTAGAGGATGAACAGGTAGCTTACTCAGAGTGAACTAACATTTCTGAAGAAGGTCACTGGACCTGAAATATTAACTCTGCTTTCTTTCCACAGATGCTGCGAGACTGCTGAGTTTTTCCAGCAATTTCTGTTTTTGTTACACAAAGTATGTTGATCTCATTAATATTGTTAAGGCACCATCCTGCTATTTAGCCGAAGGGTTTGAGGAATGCCCACAGACGAGCTCCTTATATCTTCTGGTCCATCTTCTATCAAAGGAAGACAGCTCTCTGATGAGAACTGTCCCCTTCAAGGATTCCCCTCTGACTCTAAGCACTTGTTGATATATCCTATTTTTGGGCCTGGCAATCTATGTTGTATTGCTCATTTGAAAACTCTTTATCCTCAATCTCCGGGCACTTTGCACAAGGTCAGAATACTTGTTATTCCCTGGCCTGCCTTCACCTGAAGGTTAATTTTCATTGGCAAATAAAACTTTTACTTTCCTAAACATTGCTTTAATAATAGTGTTCATATGGTGCCAGATAATTATATGAAGCTAACTTGTCAAATATAATGGCCTCGGTGGTGCTGTCACTGTTATTTCATCCTTGTTCATTAGAAATTTTAACAGCAGTCACATGAGATCTCATGTTAAACAGGCAATATTATATTTAAAAAATCCAAAGGGATCCCAATTTCCAAAAAAAAATGGAAGAAATTATTGCTGTCCATGAACCAAATTGGGTGCAACTACAAGGCGGAATTTTCCAGATGTAGCTGAAGCTGAGCGAGAAAAATTGCAATTAAATATTCCCAAAATGCAGTACATATGTCATGCATTGATAGCAAAAGGTCTTCACCTGGATCCCAGAAAGGATCAATGTGTAATCAACAGATGGAAAAGCATAAAATAATTTATTGGATGAATCAACTGCTTAATGTAATCCTTGCCTTTTTGTCTTTGGATTTTGATTATTATTGTAACTTCCAGCCATGCGTTGGTATTGAGACATGGAATAAGAAGCAGCACTCACTAAAGCCAAGTAACTAGTGACTGAAACATCAATGCTGAAATACAAAGTCACCTTGTAGTATGATATCAGTAGGCAGGACTTGGAACATCCCTAATACAGCAAGGCCAACGAGTTATATTTGCATCTACTGCGTTAACAACATAATAATTTGCTTACGTTGAGGAAGTGTATCTGGCCATTGTCTTTGTTTATGAACATTTTCATCAATACCTACTTGGAAGAGACAGGCATGTTGTCTGTGGAGATGGTCTTACTCGGGTCTGGTTCGTTCAGTCGCGTTGCTAGTGTTTCTCTTGCTAGTGGTATGTCGATCAATATGAATAGGGCAGTAATGTCAAAGGACACGTCTTGTCCTCTTCTATTCTTATATCTTTGAGGGTTTTGAGGAACTCCTGGGCTGAGTGGGTTGAGTTGTTAACGAGGTGCTTTAGTCTTCGTTGTAATTCCTTGGCTAACCTGTGTGTTGTTGTGCCTGGGAGAGAGACATTGGTCTGAGGGTACTTCCGGTTTGTGTACCTTTGGGAGGCCATAGAATCCATAGAACCAGATCCGAGTAACACCATCTCCACCGACAACATGTTGAAATTACTGGACCTATGCTTCACAACCCATTTAACCTTTAATGGCCGGATCTACGAACAAATTAATGGGGCACCTTTGGGTTAACCCATCTCTGGACTAATAGCATAAGCAGTGATGCAGAGACTTGAAAGCATGGCTCTTCTGCAGATGCAACCCAAACTACGGATCCAATACGAGGACAACACTTTCGTCATCATCAAATGGACTAAACTAGAAGAAACACAGCAACTTACAAACAACATTTTCACCAGCATCAAATTCACCAGAGAAGAAGACCAAACAGCTCCCATTCCTGAACGTGATTGTAGAATGCAGGGCCAATGGGGAATTTCTGTATAGTATAAAAGTGTACAGAAAGGCCCCACACATGGATCAAGTCCTGAATTTCAACAGTAACCACCCTAACACCCACAAACGGAATTTCGTAAAAACACTGTTCAAATGAACCACAACACACTACAGCAACCCAGAACTATGACAAAATGAAGAAGAATACCACGACCAAGTAATTAGAGACAATGGATGCTTGAACAGCTGGGTACAATGAAGATACCGTACGCTCCGACACACTTTTCACATTACATCAACCACAGTACATCAAGAACGTATCTGAACTGAACTGACCACAAGACTCCTACGGCCACTGGGCATCAAAGTAGTGCACAAATCTACATCAACTCTACGCCAACTACTAACTCGAACCAAAGACCTCTTACCCACTATGGACAGAATCAACGTGTTATACAGGATTCCATGCAAGGACTGCGACAAACGTTATATTGGACAGACAGGAAGAAAACTGGCTCCGAGAATACATGAACACCAACTAACAATAAAAAGACACGACCAATACTCGCTCGTCTCCATACACAAAGATAAGCAGAGCCACCATGTCAATTAGGACAACGTCAGGATCCTAAGACAAGCCAATAAGAGACAAGCAAGAATTTCTAGAGGCCTCGTTCTCCACCAAGAAGGCCATCAATAAACACATAGAATTAGACCCTATTTAGACACCACTGCAAAGAAAAACTGGAAATGTGGTTATCAACTCCAAAGGACCCCAGAGTTTAAATAACAAGCGGAAAAACACAACACTTCTTTGGAGGCTGCACTGATGACACTACCCAGCAGGGTAATGATATGTCTGCAAACTAACAAACCAGCTCAGCGAGTGAACCAACCATAGCATCCAACTCAAGATACAAATCTACTCAGGAGCCTTGAAGGATATGGAAGATATGGAACATGAGAAAATAAATGGCGACATCTTGAAAAATGTACATATTATAGAGGAGGAACATCTTAAAATGCACAAAGGTGGATATATCCCTGGGACCTGATCAGGTGTACCCTAGAACTCTGTGGGCAGTTAGGGAAATGATGCTGGGCCCGTTGCTGAGATATTTGTCTCATTGATAGTCACAGGTAAAGTGCCAGAAGACTAGAGGTTGGTTAACGTGGTACCACTATTGAAGAAAGGTAATAAGGAAAGGCCAGGGAACTATAGACCGCTGAGTCTGACATCAGTGGTGGGCATGGTATTGGAGGGAATTCTGGGGGACAGGATTTCCATGTATTTGGAAAGGCAAGGACTGAGTAGGTATAGTCAACATGGCTTTGTGTATGAGAAATCATGTCATACTAACTTGATTGAGTTTTATGAAGAAGTAACAAAGAGGATTGATGAGGCCAGAGCAATGGACGTGATCTATGTGGACTTCAGTAAGGCATTGAACAGGGTTCCTCAGGATAGACTGGTTAGCAAGGTTAGATTACATGGAATACAGGGAGAACTAGCCGTTTGGATACAGAAATGTAGAAGACAGAGGGTGGTGGTGGAGTGTTGCTTTTCAGACTGGTGGCCTGTGACCAGTTGTGAGCCACAAGGAATGGTGCTGGTTCCACTCCTTTTCATCATGCGTATAAATGATTTGGATGTGAACATAGGAGGTATGGTTAGTAAGTTTGCAGGTGACACCAAATTGGATTTGTAGTGGACAGTGAAGAAGGTTACTTCAAAGTACAATAGGATCTTGATCAAATGGGCCAATGGGCCGAGGAGTGCCAGACGGAGGTTAATTTCGATGAATGTGAGGTGTTGCGTTTTGGAAAGGCAAGTTGGGGCAGGACTTAAAAACTTAATGATAGGGTCCTGGGGAGTGTTGCTGACCAAAGAGACCTTGGAGTGCATGTTCATAGTTCCTTGAAAGTAGAGTCACAGTTAAACAGGATAGTGAAGAAGGTGTTTGGTACATTTGACTTTATTTGTCAGTGCATTGAATATAAGAGTTGAAAAGTCATGTTGTGGCTGTACAGGACGTTGGTTCAGCCACTTTTGGAATACTGTGTGCAGTCCTGGTCTCCCTGCTATAGGAAGAATATTGTGAAATTTGAAAGAGTTCAAAAAAGATTTACGAGCAATTTGCCAGGGTTGGAGGGTTTGAGCTATAGGGAGAGGCTGAATAGGCTAGGGTTATTTTCCCTGGAGTGTCAGAGGCTGAGGGGTAACTTTATAGAAGTTTATAAAATCATGAGGGGCATGGATAGGGTCAATAGACAAAGCCTTTTCCCCAGCAAGGGGGAGTCCAAAACTAGCGGGCAGATCTTTAAGGTAAAAGGGGAAAGATTTAAAAGGACCTAAGGCGCAAAGTTGTCACTCAGAGGGAAGTGCATGTATGGAATGAGCTGCCAGAGGAAATGTTAGAAGCTGGTACAATTGCAACATTTAAAAGGCATCTGGATGGGTTTATGAAGAGGAAGGGTTAAGAGGGATATGGGCTGAATGCTGGCAAATGGGATTAGATTTATTTAGGAAATACGGTCAGACAAGTTGGACCGAAGGGTCTATTTCCATGCTGTATGTTTCTATGACTCTATACTTTTAAAAATCCAAGGAAATATTTATCGTTTGGAAGATGATGATAGAAAAATTATTGTTGTATCTTTGAAAAATTTTAAAACTTTTTATATTAGACAACTAAGTAAAAGACATCAAGATAAACCTGTAGCTAAGATTTGTAATTGTATGGAAAAATACAAACTGCATAATACTGGGGAGCAAGAGAAATAAAACTTTCAAGTAAAGTTGGCTGTTTTCTATTTCGTATCATGATTCGTTATAAATTGTGGCTTAGTTGGTAGTGCATTTCACTTTGATTCAAAGGCTGCATTCCAGGAGTTGGAGCACAGAAATTAAATCTGATGTGTCAGTGTAAGATGCCCTCATGCTGAGGTTTTATTTCATGTCAGGTATCTTTTTGATGCACACAACTAAATAAAAACATACATTTAGATGGAACCTTTGCATCCTCAAGCCACTCAGTAGCACTTAACAATGAACAAAAACATGTTTAAATGTGATTACTGTGATATGGAAAGTAACAAATATTTCACGTGAAGATTGGAACCACTGCCAAGAAATACTTTCTTATGGTCACACATCCGGAGGTTAACCAGCATTGATGATGTGCTGAAGTCTTTGGAGTGGAATTTGAACTCAAAACCTCCTCTCCCAGAAACATTCAGAAATAAATAAATTTACATATTTGACATTTAAAAGTCCTGGTTAAAATACTGAGAAAAATATTCAGTCATGTACTTAATGCTTAATATGGGTCCCAAAGGGATTGGAATGGGAGGTACAAGTTTTCAGAGCATTTTTGAAGTCACACTTGGTGTATTGTGTGCAGTTTAGTCCCCTCACCTAACAAAGTATATACTTGTTCCAGAAGCAGTGCAATGAAAATTTACTACTGTGATTCCTGGGATGAAGTAATTGTCCTATGAATAAATTCTTTTGTATCTATTTGTTCAAGGGATGTTGGTAACACTGGCTAGGCTGGCATTTATTGCCTATCTCTAATTGCCTAGAAGATAGCCAAAGGCTATTCACATTTCTGTGGGCCTGGAGTCACAGGTGGGCCAGACCAGGTAAGAAAAGCCGATTTCCTTTCCTGATGGATGTTGATCCTTCTTTGGGTGAGTAGACACGTATGATCTATGTAGACCTTAGATTGAGCAGACAAAACCTGCATCCCTTAGAGTTTAGATGAATGACAGATGACCTAATTGAAACATATAAAACTCTTGAGAGGCTTTATTTGGTAGATGCTGAAGAAAATATTTTGTTAGCTGTGGAATCTAGAATGTAGAACAGGTCACATCATCAGAATAAGGGAGTAGCCATTTAAAACTTAAGATGAAGAGAAACGTTTTCACTATGGATTGTAAATCTTTGAAATTTTCTGCCCCAAAGAAATGTGGATACCCCGTTGCTGAATGCATTCAAGATAGTGGTTGATAGATTTTTGGGTGCTAAGGGATATGGGGTTAGTGTTAGAAAATGGAGTTGAAATACACAACAAGCTTTGATCATATTCAGTTGCACAGTAGGTTCAAAGGATCTATTGACCTATTACAGATCTATCTCTTATGTTGTAAGGTGATTGAAGAATTGCTGCTATCTGCAAAATAATCCATCACACAGGTAGCTAATTGATGCTGGAATTAGAAATGACGTCTGACCGTTGCATTATTGACTGTCCAAACACTTCTGGCTCATTCAGAAGTCTTTAACTGAAACAAAGTGCTAATTAACACAGAATTCATTTGATACAGTATGGAGATTAGTGAATTTATCAGCTTTGACTTCTAGATCCCATGACAGTTGATATTGTTAATAATTTCCTCTCCTCTTCAGATTTGGTCTCCTCAAAATTGTCACCCTTGGCCTAAATTCAGTCCATTTCCAAACTAATTTCCCCCTCCAAAGCCTTTGAATGTTTTGTCACCTCCTGACTCTCCTGGATTTTTCCAAGAATTTCACAAATCAGATTTCCAACCCTGCCACGGTACTGAAACAGTTCTTTCAGTGTCACAGAAGACATATGCTGTGATCGTAAACTTAGTGAATTAACTCTCATTTTTCATGATTTATCTGAACCATTGTTGATCACATCATCCTCCTTTAGCTTCTCTCCTCTGTCATCTGCTGGTTGGGACAGCCATTAACTGATTCTATTCTGACTAACCACTCATAGCCAGAAAACCACTTGCAAAGGCTTCTATTATTCATTCTCATTACATTGACACAAGGATCTATCCTTGGCCTTCTTCTATTTTTCATCCTTATGCCATCTCTGGATAACAAGATCCTAAAAACAGACTCAGATTCCAATTGCAAGCTGCTGAAAACAGCTAACTCTCTACCTCAACATCATCTGTTCTTAATCCTTTAAATTTCTCTAAATTGTCATACTGCTTGCCTGGTACCTAGGAAAGGGTGAGCAGAAATGTCCTCCAATTAAATATTACAAAAATCAAACAATTGCCTTCAGTCCCTGCCACAAACTCTGTTCCTTCGTCTTTGACTCTACCCTCTCCCTGACAGCTGAGGCTGAACCAAACTATTAACTTTGCAGTCATACAGAGCTAAGCTTCTGACCAAATAACCATTCAATTGTCTGAATCTACTCAGTAATATAGCCTCAAAGTGCCCTTTCTGCAGCTCATCTACTGAAATCCTTCATCATGCTGATAATACTTCCACATTTGACAAATTCAGGGCTCATCCTCCATCTTTCCTTCTACAACCCTGAAACAAAACTCTGCTGCCTGTGTCCTATTTCATACTTGTGTCCATCCATTGACCCTGTGCTTGTTGGTATATATTAGCTCCCAATCAGCCAATACAAGATTAACTGGTGCTTAGGTTCTACAATATAAACCAACTACTACCTCCATTGTGTCACCTGATTCACCTATGCTTCTATCTGTCTGCACCTGAAATTCTCATCCATGCCTTTTTGATCTTCAGAATTCCAATGCTGTCTGGCCAGGCTACCATCCTCCATAATCTTCAGATCACCAAAACTCTGTTGCCTATGCTTTAATCCTCATCAAGATCTTTGTACCATTATCCCCACTTTCTGTGACGTGCATCGGCTCCCAAACCCTCAATGTCTTTTATGCATTTTCATTCCATTTGCTGCCCCATCAATGGTTATGTCTTCTGATGTCCAGGCCTCCCTCAATCGAATTTCATCCTAAATCACTCAACATTTCTACTTCATTATCCCCCTGATACCCTCAAGAACTACCTTATCAAATAAGGTTTTCCTAACCCTCCTAATGTTTCAATCTTTAGCTCAGCATTCATTTTTGCCTTTTACTCCAATAGGACATTCCTCCCATGTTAAAGACACTGTATATTTACAGGTTCCAAAGTGATATATTTGGATCATGATAATTTCAAGTACATACACATTAATTAAGGCAGGTTACTTTCTAATGGCTGTGGACCAGACAAGGCTCATTGTTTATAAAAATCTGAAGGTCCATAGACCTTGACATGAACCTGAAATGGGGTATAACAATGTATAACAAGAACATTGAACTACATGATCAGAGATACAATTCTTCTCCTATTGTGACATGTTGCGAAGTTGAGTAGAGTGTTTGTGGATTGGAAGGCAGGACTTTAGAAGTTAGTGTTAAGTAAAAGATTGGTGTTTATGAAATGGGAGGGGGGAAAGCAGTGCTTGACCCCTTTAAATGATAGTGTGCTTTTCTATGCTTAGACACTCATAAAAATGTTATCTGTTGGCAGCAGCTTGTGGGTTTGCAGGTGCACAGAGCACCTGAATTGAAACATTTATATCAAAAGGCTGTACAGTCAGCACTCCAAGCAGCAGTTCTATTTTGTTATCAAGACAACAGGTTTTGAATTTAGCCAGTTAAATTGAACCAGGCACCCAGACACCAAACCTCAATTAAATTTAATTTGTTGGTTTTGACAACATAGGACCAATCCTATTGTAAGGAATATTGATGTGTCATCAAGGGTATAAAAGAAATGACAGTTGGGCAAAGACAGGCGAGCGAACCGCCATCTGCAAGACTTAACAGCTTTCAGCTCTTGAGAGAGAATTGCTAGCTCTTCTCTAAGTTTTAGAGAAAGCACCATCTAAATCAAAGGTACCCACGGTGCAACTAGTCAATATTCCTGATAGAAGAATTTGACGGAGAAGGTGCTCCTGACAGAACATTTGATGGAGAAGGCACAGAACACATTAGACGACACGTAAACTGGCTGTAATTTCGAGAGACGACATTTTATTTTTATTATTTATGTTTTATATATGTAGGAGTTGTATTTACTGGAACAGCATACCAATACAATCTTGTTTTATTCAGAAATAATTAGTAGTTAGAAGGGGTTTATTCAGTCTGTTAATAATTTAATTAATTTGTTCAATTAGAGTTAGATAAATAGACTGTTACTTGTTGATTGTAAAGTCAGGGGTTCATTTTACTTAACCACTACAAGTTGCTTAAAAAAGGGATTACACCCCTTCTCACACTCCTTTTAACAGATTATAGGGCGAGGCACTCCTCTCTGGGTGTTTCAGTTTTAGTTATTGGAGGAGAGGGTCAACCTCCACTTTATAACAGACACAATCTGAATATTGTACTCAATTTTGTCCCTTTCGTGCTGGAAGTTATCTATGCCGAGCAAAAAATTCGGAGTAAGGTCACCAGTTTGACATTTAATGCTTAGGACACCAATATGTTTCACTGGAGGAGCATAGACTTGTAGTGATGTGACAGAGGTCTTCAAAAGTATGAAATTATGAAAGAATAAAAGACCTAAGGGACACCATTACTAAAGAAAAAAGTAGAGGCAAGACCTACACTTGGCAATACTTTTAAACACTGGCTCCTGGCACAGTTTGCCATGGACTGTGGTGATTGTAGATAGATTTGCTACAGGTTTATGAAATGAAACAAGATTATCTTCTATGAGTAGAAGAAATCTTGCATGATATAAGATAGTTATGTCTCATCAAGATTTTCATTATCATTAAGATAGTTATATAGAACTTGTTTGTTTGTTTTCAGAGATCAGAGAGAAATATTTAGAAATAAATCATATCTCTCCAACAAGATTATGGGTTAATGGCTGATGCACACATGCTGTACCCTATGTCTGGATGGGACGTACTACATGGTCTTTCCTTGTCCCTCTGTTTCAGATGTTTGTAAACAGTGGCAGCTAATTAATGATAACATTTATCGATACATTATAATGAGATATACAAGCTGTCAAAGCCATTAAGGCAAGAAGTTGTCATTCACTTTTATAACTTCATTGGCAAAAAGCAACATTCAAACTAACTGAACAACTTAATATCAAGCATCTCAAATGTACAAACCACTGCTATCCACTGAGCACAGCTCAAATTCTTGTCTACCCACTTAAACAAATTGGTACCCAGCCAAACCATACCAATGCCAAGCACTTTCTTGTGACAGCATGTATTATATTTCAGCTGAAGTTTTCAACAAAAGACAAGAGGATTTGTTTATAAATATGGTACAGAACCACACATAGCAACTCAAATAAACTAAAATAGAGTCAGAATGATGAAGAATGGAAAAGCATCTGGACAGGTTGATTTGATATGTGTACCAGTTACAAACCTATTTTATTTTTTGGTGAAACCATAGAGGCAGTCACTTTGGTTTCTCTGAGTCTCTGTGATGTGACCATTGTTATGAAATACAAATATATTAAAGATATACAGCATATGTTGGGTAAGATGGCAGACAGTTGTTGAAACCCAAGAATCCACATGAAAAGTTTCATAAAAGAAAAATCTGGGCAAGGAAATGTTAATATTAATTGCTTCACTAAGAATTAAACTGTCAGAACTTTTATTACAAATAAAATATTTCATTTTTCTTATTTGGTATGTTATGAAACACTTCTTGGATAGGTGGGACTTGAGCCCATACTTTTTCCCAGAGCTTGGGATAATACCATTGTACCACAAGACCTGATAGACTTGACCAAATGATCAAACAAGAATGATTTGGAAACTTGGCATTGGTGTGGTTTGGCTGGGATACCAATTTAAGTGGGTGGACAAGAATCTGAGCTGTGCTCAGTGGACAGCAGTGGTTTCATAGGTTTGTAGAACAGGATATAGCCTATTAATTTTAACTTTCACATGTTTATATGATGACGTGCTCCATCTGAACTAAAAATTGGTAAATATTGGCTCTATGGTTGAAAGCATAAAATGTAAATATTGAAGCATTGGTCACCCCAGTCAGTCAATTTACGAGATAAATATTTATGAATTTTTCTAATGAAAGCAGTCTGTATGTACCATGGTGGAAAACAGGATAAAGTCTAATGACTAGTTAATCAGGAAATGTTCACTTCTGCTACCTTTTATTAACCATTGTCTTGATTCTCTTGCAAACTAGGAAGAAGTAACTTTAAAAAAAGAACATTGCTTATTCATACTCACTTGGAACTTCATGACTCCATGTCTAACAGCAAATCTAAAATGCTCAGGATGAAAGTAGGAGCAATACAACAATATGGTAATCTGAAACACATCAGTCTAGTCTCAGAATCAGACATACCCATCAAAGAGCCTCTAGATTTTATTGGTATAACTGGTTAGCGATGTCCATTCCAGAAGCAAAACAACCAGCCATACATTTTGATGCTGTTAAAGTACAGAAGTTGACACTATCAAAGAAAATAAACTTGGAAAGAGAAAAACATGACATTCCTGCCAAGGATGCCTCAAATAAAGTAAGCTGAAATTTTCTTCATATCCTGACTTATTAACATTACTGCCTTCCATTGCCCTTAAAATGTTTGCTCTACTAGTTCACTCCTGTTAATGTTGCTTCATCAGTATCTTGCAGTATATCATCCTTTCTTGAAAATTTGCTCCTTTTCAACCATCTTTAAGAAAGGTGTGCTCTCTTACGGTTTCACCTGCTGCAATATTGTTGTTAAACACCTGTGCTTTCCAAAGTTATCAAAGTTGGTATGAACTCACAATTATTTTTATTAAAGATGCAGTTAAAAAAGAAAGGCTGCCAAATTCTTACCTTTTGAGCACCTTTTAAGACTTTTTCAGCAAATTATACTTTTACATTACTGCTGCAACGTAGGAAATTTGATAGTCGATCTGCTTAAGCAAATCGGAGTGGGATAACAACCTGACAATGTTGTTTCCGTGACATAGATTGAGGTATCCATATTGGTCAGGACACTTCAGAGTAGTGCCATGTAATCTTAAATGTTCCCTTGAGGTGACAAATGTTTCTTTTGGTTTAACATCTCATCTCATCAAGGTGACATCTCTGATAATGCAGCATCAGTGAAATGCACGTCAGGAATTCATAGCCAAGTCTCTGGAATGTGGTTTAAAACCACACCCTTCTAACCCAGATATGAGAATTCTACTACTGAATCACTACAAGCACAGCGAGTACAGTTTTTACAATGGTCTTTCCACTGATGAATTTGTTCTCATACATTCTTGAAATTTTATCCTTGACAAATTATTGAATTATCTACCAGTGTCTTGAGTATCTTCTTTGATCAAGTGTGGCATTATTTGTTCTAAATATGCAATTGTCATGAGATCTTTCTTTGAAGTAAAGTCATCATGGTTATCTTAATTCTTTTCAAATCACTCTTAGCTGTGCTATGATTTGTATTATTCTCTCCATTACTACTGCTGCTGATCATCCAATCAAATCCATGTCACTGCTGCTGATCATCCAATCAAATCCATGCCACTGCTGATACATTTATTCTGCATTCACTAAATTCCTACAAATTGCACATAATACTTGTTTATAATCATAAAAAATGTATCCATACGGATGTAAAATTGGTGGGCATCTGACAAATTTTCCTATGCTATATTTTATGCAGTGGTGAGAACTTCTGAATGACTTATAAAATGCATGTTTTGTGCTGCACTTTATTGGCAAAAGGAATGATCAGTCTGACTGGAACTATGAAACCTTTGCATCCAGAAAAGTTTGATAAGAATACCAAGTGGTAGCAAGTGGTGAGGAGAAATTATGAATATTGCAAAACCATTTTAAAAGGTTAGGGATAGCAGTGTAGAAAAAATGAGTAGCCATTGTGGTTTAATGTGATGTGATGTAATATGTTCTGAAAAGTTAAGAGTGAAACTGAAGTATATTCAGATGACAAGATGTAACAGAGTAAAGCAATGGAGTAGTCTAGGAGTGCAAAATAACAGGTCTTTAAAGGTGAATGTGCAGGTAAATAACATAATAATATAAATGCAATTATTGCTTTTACTGCATAACAGCATTGAATGCAAAAACGTTGAAGTCGTATTGAATATTTTCTAAACTTGGCTGAGGCTGAAGTTGGGTTGTGTACCTTTTATATTCAGACTTGAAAGAGTACACTGGAATGATAGAATGAATAAGCAATTATATTTATAAAGATTTGGAAGTTTGGAGCATTTTATTGCAATAGAGAGGGTCAAGGGGTGTCTAATAAATTACTAAATTATTTGAAAGTCTAGTGAAATGTTGTTCATAACATATGGTGATACAAAAGTGAAGATGAAGATTCAAACTTAACACAATAAAAAAGGACTTGGAACATATTTTGCTAGCAAATTTATTGGAAAATAGAATACTTAATATTATATGGCAATTAAGCCTAGATCAGCATAATTTAAGGGAAACTGCATTAGTATTTGAAAACAATAGATAAAAAGTAACATATTCTGGATCGCTTAATGTTAGAATCAAATATGACTCTTCTGACTTGAAACGTTAACCCTGTTTCCCTCTTCACAGATGCTGCAGAACCTCCTGAGTAATTCTAGCACTTTCATTCTTACTGACTAATGATGTCCTGGACCAAGTAATGATGAATCTTATACATGCTAATGCGTAGCAGAATCATTTATTCAAATATCCTCATCTTTGTAACTGAGTACAAAAACGTTAATCATATTTTATCACATCATTTATGATTTGTGATGTGTGTATATGTAGGTTTCTGTGTATGATCGGAAACAACTGATGGAAAGAATCTGTATGCTGGAAAAGGAAACAGCACAATTTAAAACACAGCTAAAAGAAAAGGATGTAATCATAACCAATATCACTAAACTAATGCAACTTAAGGTAAAGTATGCTGATCAGCAATGTTCCTCAATTCTCTGTTTCATTTTATTATAAAACAGTTTTCTTACCTGTTAGTTCAGAATAAAATATATGTTTAATGTGGGGACATAGGAACGTAAGAATATAGAGTCAGAAGTAGGACATTTATCCCTTGATAACAAAGTGTGGAGCTGGATGAACACAGCAGGCCAAGCAGCATCATAGGAGCAGGAAAGCTAGACGTTTCGGG
>JAHRHZ010000018.1:52669336-52681546 GCA_024137785.1 Ginglymostoma cirratum | reverse complement strand
GAAAAGATAAAAAGCATTTCTGATGAAGGGTCTAGGCCCGAAACGTCGAGCTTTCCGGCTCCTATGATGCTGCTTGGCCTGCTGTGTTCATCCAGCTCCACACCTTGTTATCTCGGATTCTCCAGCATCTGCAGTACCTATTGTCTCTCTCATTTATCCCTTGAAACTGTTTTAGCCATTCATTGAAGTTCTGTGACCAAAATCCTTTGCCCACTTTTTGGCTTGTATTAATATCTTTGGCTAACAAAAATCTACCAATCTCATCTTTAAAGTTAATAAATAGCTTAGCATCAATTGCGATGTGAAAAAAAGTTCTAAAATTCTTATTTCACAGCTGAAGAGCTTGGCTGTTTATATTTAGACTGTGCCACCTATTCCTAGAGTCCACAGCTAGTGAAAATGGATTTCCTCTAACATAGCCCATCTGGTCCCCTTCGTATTTTGAAACGTCAATCAAATCACCCCTTAATTTTCTAAATTCCAGGGAACACAATTCTAGTTTTCCTACACAACAGTGACTACTCTTCAAAAATATTTAATGTGTGAAAATCACATGAAGAAGTCTGACGGTCATGAAAAATGCTACATAAAACCAAACATTCCTTCCTCTCCTTCCTCTCTTTCCTTCCTTTTTTTCTCTCCATCCTTTTCCAGAACCATTCACAGTAAACAAGCACTTTGTACAGTGAATCCTATTTCTTGAGATATAAATGCCAGCATTCGTTTAGCTTTTTTGATTATATTCTGTACCTGTTTAAGGTATTTTATGATCTCTATATCCAGACCCACAAGTTTTATTTTGGACGTTCTTTATTTCTAGCTTTTCCCTATTTGAAAAGCTTCTGTTCTTATCCTGTTATGTCTATATTGAAATACATTTGCCACAGTGTTGCCCATTAAAGTAATCTGTCAATATCACTTTATAATTTTGCACATGAACATGGTCGATTTACTTGTGGTCTGGTCTCCATTTTCCTGTCATGACCCTTGACACACTTACTTATCAAAAATCTTTTGAACTGAGGCTTGAATAAACTTAAAGATCAGCTATCACTATCTTCTCCAATGACCCTATAAGGGAAAAAAAATCTCTCCATGCCTCCTTAAAGGGAGACACATTTATTGTTAAACAATGTCCTCTAGTTTTACTCTCTCCTTCAAGAGAAAGCATCCTTCAGGAATTCACATATCCAGTTCCGAGTTCTCTCAGGATTTCAGATGTTACAGTAAGTTAACCTCTCATTTTCCTAAACCCCAATAGTCATAGACTTATCTTGTTCAATCTTTTTTTCGTAAGATAACATTTCATCCAAGGAACAAGTTGATGAAACGTTTTCTGAACTCCTAAAGCAATTATATCTTCTTTTTGAAATCGGAAATGAAAACTGTTCACAGTACTTCCGATGTGGTCTGACTATTTTTTCATACAGCTGCAGTAAAACGTCCCTATCGTTATATTTGTTTCAAGTTCTTTGGTTCCACACTTGAAACACTAACTCTGTTTCTCTTCTACAGCATTTTCAGTTTTTGTTTAACTAACAGTCAGTCAGTCCCTTATGAGGAATTTTATAATAGTTTCTGGAAGGACATGTAATGTTATACATAAACATTTCCCTATTCACTTCTTCAGTCACCTCTCAAAAATTTCAAACAGCTGCATCAGGCATTACCTGCCCTGTGCGAATTTCTTGCTCTCTGTGATCAGCTGAAAGTTTACGTGGTGTTTACTCACCTTATGCTTAACTGTATGACTTTAACAAGAATAACTTATATTTTTATAGCACTTTTAGTGTATCAAAACACTGCAAGATGACTGACAGGAGTGTTATAAAGATATGACCCTGCACCACATTAGATGACATTAGGCCAGAAGCCCAAAAGCTTGGTTAAAGAGCAACTTTTCTTAAAGAAAAGGCATGGAGATGTGAACGTGAGAGGTAAGAGGAAGGAAATTCCATAGATTAAGGTCGAGTATATGAAGGCATGGCCACCAAAGGTTGAATGCTTAAAATCAGAGATGGCCAAGAAGTGAAAATTGGATACAGTTATCAGAACCCACCATTTGGATGCTTTGTTCCAAACATTGAGAGCTTTTAAGGTATTCGGTGTCAGTTAACTGACAATCATTCAGATTAAGCTGCTTCTCTGGGCAAGGAATTCCACAGATTCACTTCTTCACCCAAAGGGTAGTGAATCTGTGGAATTCCCTGCGCAATGAAGCAGTTGAGGCTGGCTTTTTGAATATTTTTGAGGCAAAAATAAATAGATTTTTGAATAGTAAATGAATTTAGGGTTATGGTGAGCAGGTGTGTAAGTGGAGCTGAGTCCATCATAAGATCAGCAATGATCTTCTTGAATGGCAGATCAGGCTTGATGGGCCAGATAGCCTACTCCTTCTCCTATTTCTTATTTTCTTATGTTCTAACATTCTCTGGCAGCTTTGCAAATTTCAGCCTAACTACACATGTGGAGTGGCCTCAAAGTGTTTGCATTCACTACAGACACTTAACAGTAGTATGATTACTTGTCAAAAACGTTTTCAGTCTTTCTTGTCTTTGGCCACTAAGAGATATGAGCAAGTCTAGCAATGGGACGGGCTGCACATAATAGCAAGACAAGTTGCTAACCAGAAAGCCGAATAAACAACTCAAAGAAATTTATGATAACAAGGTGTAGAGCTGGATGAACACGGCAGACAAGCAGCATCAGAGGAGCAGGAAAGCTGACGTTTTGGGCCTAGACCCTTCTTCAGAAAATTCCTCTCAAGAAATTTATGAACAACTTATTTTGTACTGATGTGAATCTTGGAAGTTAAGGAAAGAGGAGATAAATTTGCTATCTAGCTTTGTCGCGTGGGTTTGGAGAAGAAAAGAAAGGATCAGCTGGACAGGAAAACAAGTGATGAAATGCTAAGGAGTGAATGATCAAAGGAATTGGCTGAATACAGTTAGGAAATGCAGAGAAACAGAGCAGGGCACATCTCAAAAAGAAATGGACGGACACAATGTAATGAAGGAAAGATCTCAAGCTAAAAGAGGAAAAGGAAAAGAACATCAATGATGGATGGCTTGTAAGATTAAGAAAGTTATTAGAAAACAAAAATACTGGAAGAGGAAAGAGACAATGAGAGAAGAATGTGCCTTTGAACAGAGTACATATGATGACTTAAGTCAGCTTACCTTGTCAAACTATATCATTCTACAAATGGCAATATTTTTGTAAACTGCCCTCAGCACAATGTGCTGCAATTAGACTTGTCAGAATAACAGTTATTTGAAAATGACGTTTTGAGTTCAAGATTAAATGTGATTTTTACTGTTATTAGAACCTTGGGGTAGAATTCTATGATGATGAATGCAATGGTGGTAAAGGCTGAATTGTAAAGAAGGAAAATTTCAATTTTCTGATGTTGGGATGAGTTGGCCAAATTGTATCAGTCATAGCCTGGTGGCTGGGTGACATTCAAGATAGCAAATGGCAGAAACCTAATTGGAGTATGTTAACATGCAATTATATGCTCATTAAAGTGCAAGCTTTCCAGTTTAACTGATACCTCCATGAATAAGTTAGACATGTGGTGAAGACAGAACTTCAGTCTCACACCTAGTTACTACTGGAAATGTTGATCGAGTAGGGAAGAGGAGAACAAGAAGTTTCATTATGCGGGTTCTTGTTGATGAAAGGAAAAATGCTGGCTGAGAGAAGTCAGGTCATAAAATAGGAACAAAAACAAAGTTGCTGAAAAAGCTCAGCAGGTCTGGCAGCATCTGTGGAGGAGAAAACAGAGTTAACGTTTTGGGTCCAGTGACCCTTCCTCAGAACGGAACTCAGAAGCCAGGTTATGTTCAAGGGAAAGTTGAGAGTGATGGAAGGCAAGTTGAGGGTGACAAAAAGAGATGAAACAGAAATTGCTGGAGAAGCTCCGCTGGTCTGGCAGCCTCTGTGGAGAAAGAAACAAAGTTAACATTTTGTGTTGAATATGACTTTGGAAGACATACTGGACTCGAAATGTTAACTTTGTTTCTCTCTCTGTTGCTGCTATCTCTTTCATTCTTCTTTTCAGTTCTCCAATGTCTACAGTAATTTTTATTTTAGTGACTGACAATAGGGAAAACAATAGGGATGAATGGGAGATTGCTGTGTGATACAGGAAAGCTCGAGTATGATGGAATAAAGGCCAAGTGTGATAGAAAGAGGTTTGAGACTGATACAAGATGAGAGGGAATACAATAGGTTGAATAGGGAATACAAAAGATTGTGTAGGGACATTGCAGCAATATAACAGTGTGATGGTAGGACTAATAAAAATAAAGCTCAGCAGTTATGTAGTATTTGTGATGGGAAACAAAGTTTCAGGTTGAGATAATCTGTGCATTTATCATGAATGACAGTTTGGCCAACAATTCTATCCATTCCAGCCACATAATTGGCTAAGCCCCACACTTACGCATTTGCTGCCCACTGTATAATTGCACATGGAAAGTCGTTCCTGCTGGGAACAGCATTTGCACCCACTTCTGGATACATTAGCAGGACCCACTTCGAGCGTATTAAATTCCATCTTTGATTTTTATTATTGAGTTGCAAAGGACCGACTACCTCTGTGATTAGACTGTTGACCCAGATTCCTGTATGCTTTGAGAAATTGCTTGATTGAGCGTTATTTAGCAAATTTTTTTAACATAGCATACCACTAAACTTCTAGAATGCCTTTGAAAATGTCCTCACAATAGGTTACTACATCAACATAAATATGTGAGAATTGCTTCTGGATATTAAAAATAATGGTAACAAATCGGAAGTGCGTACCTGTTAAAGGATTAATGTAAATGATGGGAAGGAGAAAGTAAATGGCTTCAACAATTACAGCTGAGGTAGTAATGCTTATAGTTCACAGCAATCACTTGGATTTGGAAACTTGGTTTGCGCTTGAAAGTAGGCTGAGGGGGACAGCAAAGGACTGAAGAAAAAGAAGCTAGATAAAGTTTGTAACTGGGCAGAATAGCAAAAAAGGAAATTGTATACACAAAGCAAAATAAAAATGGACAACATACTGAACTAATCAAAGGAGAAATTGAAACGTGCAGAATATTCTACAGACGGAAAGGAGTGAGCCAGATGGAATGGTACACATCAGCAACAAAACCATAGAAGGCAAGTATTGAGGCCTTAAGGTCAGACATTCAGAACCTTAGGAAGAAGTTAAAAAGTAGGATCTCAAAGGTAGTAATCCCCGAATTATTGATAGTGCTACATGTCAGTGAGAATAGAAATAGAAAGAAGGTGAGAATCAATGTGCAGCTTTCAGCCTGGTGCAAGAGGGTGGACTTCAGTTTTTTGGAGCCTTGGGACCATTTCTCAGACAGAAAGCACCTGGTCAATAGGAACACATTGACTCTCCACAGAATTGAGACTAACGTCCTCAGTAGGTGTTTCAGTTATGTGTTTGGGAAGGATTTAAACTAAACTGGCATGGAGGTGGGCACCAGCTTAATTAACATAAAAAGAGGCACAATGAACATAAAAGCATGTGAGAAAGCAATAACATGATTTTAGTTAGCAGAATAAAAAGCAACATGTTTGTTTGTCATATAAATGATTTGGATGACAATATACAAGGCATGGTTAGTAAGTTTGTGGATGACACCAAAAATGGTCACACAGTAAACAGTAAAGAAGATTTTCTAAGATTACAAAGGGATCTTGGTCAAATGGGTCAATGGGCTGAAAAATGGCAGATAGAGTTCAATTTGGATAAATGCAAGTTATTGCATTTTGGTGCAACAAACAGAGGCAGAACAATACAATTAATGGTAGAGCCTTGGATAGAGTTGTAGAACAGAGGGACCAAGGGGTTCAGGTACATAATTCTTTGAAGTTTGCGTCACCTGTAGACAAGGTGGCTAAAAAGGTGTTTAGCACACTTACCTCATTGCTCAGTCCTTTCAGTGTAGGAGTTGGAAAGTCATGTTGAGGCTGTACAGGACATTAGTGAGACTTCTTCTGGAGTACTGTGTCCAGTTCTGGTCACCTTATTATAGGTAGGATATTATTAAGCTAGAGACGGTTCAAAAGAGATTTACCAGGATGTTGCCAGGTATGAAAAGCTTGAGTAATAAGGGAAGGCTGGATAGGCTGGGACTTTTTTCACTGGAGGGTAGGAGGTTGAGAGGTGACCTTACAGAGGTTTATAAAATCATGAGGGCTATGGATAAGGTTAATGGTAGGTGTCTTTTCTGTACGATGAGGAATTTCAAGACTAGGGGGCATAGTTTTAAGGTGATAGGAGAGAGATTTAAAAAAACATGAGGGGCAATTTTTTTTACACAGAGGGTGGTTCTCATATGGAATGAACTTCCTGAGGAAGTGGTGGATGCAGGCTCAGTTACAACATTTAAAAGACATTTACCTAAGTACATGAATAGGAAAGGTTTAGAAGGATATTGTCCAGGAGCAGGCAGGAGGGACTAGTTTAGTTTGGGTTTATGTTCAGTGTGGACTAGTTGGACTGAAGGGTCTGTTTCCATGCTGCATGACTCCATGACAAGTTTAGAACCACGTATGTAGGTTTACAAACTATAGTAACTAGAGTTATCAAGTGAGAACATACGTATAACTGTGTGGGAAAATGTTGTGACAGTAATGGAAAATTGCATAAAAGTAGTACAACTGAGATTGCAGAAGTACACCACTTCCTTTCCAGTCCCAATCTTTGACTGGTCATAACTAATTTTCAATTTATCAAGTGTGGTGATAAGGCTAATTTCATAGAGTTCAGACAGAATCTGGTTTAGTATTAGAAACAATTTAGCGAGGTTTCTTCTATCAATGGAATATTTTTATTACAAATAAAAGTTACTCAAACAAACATGCAAAAATAATTGCCAAAAAAAGAGGTGGACTGTGTAAAGATAGCTAAGACAAATTTTAACATTCCAAACTTAACATGAGGCAAATGTAGGTAAGAGGCAATCAATGTGGAACACCTCACACAACACACCAGATAGCAACTGTGATCCAACAAATCCCATGTATTTTTCAGCAACCCCCTAGATACTATTGCCACCGTAACCAAATCTCACTTAAACTTCACAAGGGATTACAACTCTTCACTTTCAATGACCTGTCCTTGAAACTCTCTCAAAAAGTGCTCTCTCATGCACTGCCTTAATTCCTGGGACTGTGTTCCCCTGGTTTCTTAGAAGCTGCACACTAGTACTTAAGCACAGGTACAACTTAAGCTTTTCTCCAACTTCACTGAGTAAGTACAGCCCCTGGATTTTTCACGAGCTCTAATCTTGCTCAGTTGCACAAAGCAAATACTGCTCATGAATTTTCATCCCCCATTCTCTGCTGCGCTGAACTATTCGTGGCCCAGAACCTTTTCTGAAATCCAAGGTCCTCAGCACTTCCCTGAGCTGTCACTACAAAGTTATTCAACTGATCTAGCCCCAACTACACTGAATCCATGTGGTGCAGTTGCTTTTGAAACACAACTAACCGCAGCCCTGACTAACATGGAGTTTGCTTCTCCCTGTACCTCTCTCTCATTACTTGCAGCCTTATTGTCTATTGCCTTTGAAATCGTCTTCAGTGACCTCTGAACTGTCCTGAATGACCTATTGAAACTCTTGGAAAAGGGTCCGCCCCCAATTCCCAGGCAGAATTAAATGTAATACTTTGGATCAGTCAGATGTCGTTTCCTTGGAACTGTCTGTACACCTTAATGTTCACCAAGTGCTGGCTCCTGTAACAAGAATGGGTACAATGTGAAAGGGCTCATTACAACAGATACAAAGTGCTTAGAAAAATCAGAGAAAAGAGAGATGAGGTGGTGTAGAGCAAGAGAAGATTAAGAACAAATCTGTAAGGAAATCAGAGATCTGTAAGAATTATTGAGTATTATCTTTTGGGAGTGGAAGGGGAGGAGCTTTATTTACCGACATATCAATTGAGATAATGTTAGAGTAAAAGGAAAAGAGGGGGAGAATTTCTAAAGTTTATCCAGGAGAACTTATTGGCCAGTAAGTTCTTGATCTAATGACAAATGAGTTATTGTTGAATCTGAAGTTGGGGATTGAGGTGGGCCTGGTGAACTAAGTGTCTGAGGAAAGCATTTTGCTTAAGAGTGATCAATGTATCATAAGATTTATATTAGCAATAAAGTAAATCAAGGAATAATCTAAAGTACTACATCTAAATCGAAAGAGGGCTAACCTGGGGAAGAGAGAGGATCTAGCCAGAGTAAAATTTGACATTATATAATGGGTAATCTTTAAAGAAGAAATGTTTCTTGTACAAGTTAGGTACAATAAGAGAGAAAGACCGGGGAGCCAAAGCCACGGTTGCACCAACGGCAAAGGTGATAGTGAAGATGATTAAACAAAAACAGATGGTGTATTATGTATGACAAGTGAAGTCTCTAAGATCAAATTCAATAAGTTGGGAGTGGAAGCAATGAGGAAAATAAGACTGGTAAGAGAATAGAATGGCAGTTAACTTATCAAGGCTTCCTAGACAGCACCCTCCAGACTGAAACATTTAGAAAGATAAGAGCAGCAGATACATGGGAAACGCTGTAAATGCCCCTACAAATTCCACACTGTTCTGCCTTCCAATTAGATTGCCATTGCTGTACAGTTGCTGAGTCAAAATCCTGGAACTCCCTCCCTAACAGCAATGGAGGTGTACATAGGCTGCAGCAGTTCAAGAAGGCAGGTAGCCACCACCTACTCAAGGGCACTTGAGGAGAAGCAGTAAATGCTGACCAAGCCAGCAATACCCATGTCACATAAATGTGAAAAGAAACTTAAAGATCTTCTATTGGCATGTAAATTGTAAGTTTGTGGGACAAACAAGTTGATGCATGCTTTGAGATTTGGAAAAAGGCTAGAATACTTAATGAATACTTGACCAAGGAAGAGGATGCAGACAAGGTATTAGTGGAAATGGAAATGTTTGAGATATTAAGTGGGATGAATATTGATAGGCAAGATGCGTTAACATACAGACAGGGACAAGAGTAGGCCACTTGGCCTTCTCTGCCATTCAATAATTTAATGGATAATTTGATTTTCAACATAACTCTACATTCCTGCATATCCGTGATGATCTTTCATTTCCTTGGTAATCAAAAATCAAACCACCTCTGCTTCAAAAATATTTAAAGATTCTGCATCCACTGAGAAAGGGAATTCCAAAGACTCCCACCCCTCTGAAAGAAAAACTGTTTCCTTCTCTCTGTTTTAAATAGTCACCCCCTTATTTTTGAACTATAACCTCTAGATCTCGACCTTTCCACAAGAGGAAATATCCTTTCAACATCCACCTGATCAAATCACCTCAGGGATTAATGTGTTTCGATTAAGTCACTCTGACACTTCCAAACTCCAGACAATACAGACCTAGCCTGTCTAACCTTTCCTCATAGCGCAATCTGTTCTTTCCAGGTATTCGTCTAGTAAACCTTCTCTGGTCTGCTTCCAACGCATTAACATACTTCTGTCAGTAAAGGATATACACGTAACTCCAGAAGTGGTCTTACCAATGCCTTGCATAACTGAAAGATAACCTCACTACCGTTAGATTTAATTCCCCTTGGAATAAACCATTACACGCTGTTAGTCTTCCTGATTGTTTGCAATTCCTACACACTAGTATTTTGTGATTCATGCACTAAGGCACCCACATCTCTGCATCTTAGAGCTCTGCAACATCCCACCATTTAGATAATTTTTAAAGTTCTTTTTGCCAAAATGGGCAATTTCACACTTTCCCACATTATACTCTATTTGCCAGATCTTTGCCCAATCACTTAATCTATTTATATCCCTTTGTAGGCTCCTTATGTCCTCTTCACAACTCATTTTCCTATATATGTTTGTGTCATCAGCAGTTTTAGCCACCACACCCTCAAGACCTCCATCCAAATCAGTCAAATAAATTGTAAAGAGTGGATGCCCCAGCACTGACCCTGTGGTACACCAGATGTGATCTCCTGGCAGCCTGAAAAAGACCCATTTATTTCTACTCTCTGTTTCCTGTTAGCAAGTCAATCTTTCATTCATGCCAATATGTTACCCCTCCCCCCACCACAACATGAGCAATAATCTTTGATGCGGCACCTTATCAAATGCCTTCTGGAAATCTAAATACAATATATCGACTGGTTCCCCTGGATCTACAGCATAAGTTATTTCTTCAAAGAAGTCCAACAAAATAGTTAGAGATGATTTCATTTTGACAGAAATGTGTTATCTCCGCCTGATTACCTTGAACTTATCCAAGTGCCCCGTTATAACATTTTTACTCCCAAACATTTACTATGACAGATGTTAAGCTAACTGCCCTGTAGTTTCCTACCTTCTGTCTCCCCGATCTTTTTGAACAAAGGAGTTACATTCAATATTTTCCAATCTAAAGGAACCTTTTCCAAATTAAATGATTTTTGGGAAATTAAAATCAACTGTTTCACTAGCTACGTCTGTTAAGACTCGAGGATGAAATCTATCAGGATCTTTCCGATTTACAGCTAATTCTGGGATGCTGCATGCATCCTGTCTAATGAAGACTGAAGCAAAATATCTCTTCAGTTTATCTGCCATCTCTTTATCCTCTATTATGAATTTCCCAGACTCCTTAGCGAGAGGACAGGACTTGCTTTGTTAACTCTTTTTTAAATATCTGAAAAAGTTTTTCCTTTTTTATATTTTTGGCCAACTCTCTGTTATACTCTAATGTTTCCCACCATTCATATTTTAGTAGTTCTTTGCTTTTCTTTATATTCTGTCCAATTCTCTGACCTGCCACCTTTCTCTGCAAAATTATCCATCTTTTCTTTGAAGCTTTCTTTTTTAGTTAACCATAGATGGCAGGTCTGTCCCTTAGAATTTTTCTTATTTGTTAGAATGCATGTATTCTGCATTTTTTTGAATATCTACCTAAGTGTTCGCCACTGTATTCCCTAATGACCTATCCCTTAACATAAATTGCCAGTTTACTTTTGCTAACTCTATTTTCGTACCCTCATTATTGCCCTTGTTTAATTTCAAAATAATCTTGAATCTACACTTCTCTCCCTTTAAACCACTTTCACAATGAGGTCAGTAATAAATCCCATCTCATTGGCCAAAATTAGGTCTGGTATTGTCTCCTTTCTGGTGCCTTAACATGCTGGCCTAAGAAACTATCCCAAGAGTTAACCACCAAATGATAATTTCTGTACTCTTTTGACAATCTCCCATTATTTCTTCCTTGATCGCCTTCCTAACATGTGGTTACTGTTTATGGGGCCTGTACATAGTTCCCACAAGTGACCTCTTGCCTATTCTCATTCATCATCTGTACCCAGGCTGTTCCTCTACACTGGTTTCCTGAATTAAGATCATTCCCCTTCTATTGAGCTAACATCATCTTTAATTAACAGAGCCATTCCTCCACCCTTTCCTACATTCCTGTCATTCCTAAATGTCACGTCTCCTTCATTATTCAGGTCCCAATCTAGGTCATCCTGAAGCCACATCTAAGTTATGGCCACCATTTAACTTACATTACATTAACTTAGTTCATCTGCTTTGTTTCTAATGCTATTTGCATTCAAATACAGTATCTTAAGTTTTGTCCTTTTACTATTTTTGTAATCTCTACCATATCTGCTGATTTGCTCTCAGATCTGCTTTCTCTTTCCCTTCCTGTCATTGGTTGTTTATCTTTTCCGCATTAATTCCTTCCTTTGTTACAAATTTCAAAACTTGCTAATGATGCCAAACTTGGTAGTTTGGAAAACAGTGGGGAAGATGTCATTTGACTGTTAGAGGACATAGATTAGCTAGCAGAATGGCTAGAGACAAGTGGTGGATGGAATTTAGTGTAAAGAAGTGCAAGGCGATGTATTTTAGCAGAAGGAACAGGAAGAGGTAATATATACTTAATAGCACAGTTTGAAAGAATGTGTAGGGAGAGATAAATCTGGGGCTTTATGTACTCAGATCTCGGAGGGCAACAGAACATATTGAGCAAATAGTTATCAGAACATTTAGGACCCTGGGTTTTGTAAATAGAGGTTTTGATTGGAAGAGTATGGAGGTTGTGCTGATCCTCTATGAAAATCTGGTCAAACCAGAACTAAAGTATGGTGCAGAGCTGGATGAACACAGCAGGCCAAGCAGCATCAGAGGAGCAGGAGGGCTGACGTTTCGGGCCTAGACCCTT
>JAHRHZ010000018.1:52615324-52668936 GCA_024137785.1 Ginglymostoma cirratum | reverse complement strand
AAGGGTCTAGGCCCGAAACGTCAGCCCTCCTGCTCCTCTGATGCTGCTTGGCCTGCTGTGTTCATCCAGCTCTGCACCTTGTTATCTCAGATTCTCCAACATCTACAGTTCTTGCTATCTCTAAAGTATGATGTTCAGTTCTGATCTATTTGTGTTTTGAATTCCACACTGTCATCGACCCTGGTATCATTTGACACTCTTGCTGAACAAGAATCTATCTACCTCTGCTTTTAAAATTTTCAATTAAATGTGAATGAAATAATAATATTCAATACCTTCTGAGATTTGATGCAAAGAGGGAAGGGAGATCAGGTAGAGGTGTACAAGGTTATTGTTGCAGTTTTGGATAAGGTATGCAGAGAAGAGCTGCTACCATTAAATAAAGGTACAGTAGTGGACACAGATTTAAGGTTTTGAGTGAGAGATGCAGGCAGAGTGGGGTGGTTGCGGAGGTTTGTGAAGAAGGACTCTTTTATATAGCAACTTAATAAAATCACAGAAGCTGTTTGTACTGTGAGGTCATGACATAGTGTCAATGTCATAGAGCCATAGAGCTATACAGCATGGAAACAGACCCTTTGGTCCAACACATCCATGCTGACCAGATATCCTAAATAAATCTAGTCCCATTTGGCAGCATTTGGCCCATATCACGCTAAACCCTAACTATTCATATACTCATCCAGATGTCTTTTAAACGTTGTAATTGTACCAGCCTCCACCACTTCCTTTGGCAGCTCGTGCCATACATGCATTACCCGCCACATGAAAAAGCTGCCCCTCAGGTCCCTTTTAAATCTTTCCCCTCTCACCTTAAACTTGTGCCCTCTAGTTTTGGACTCCCCCACTTCAGGGAAAAGACCTTGTCTATTCACCCTATCCATGCCCCTCATGATTTTATAAACCTCTATAAGGTCACCCCTCAACTTCTAACACTCCAGGGAAAATAACCCCAGTTTATTTAGCCTCACCCTACAGCTCAAACCCTCCAACGCCGGCAACATCCTTATAAATCTTTTTTGAACTCTTTCAAATTTCACAACATCCTTCCTATAGCAGGCAGACCAGAATTGCACACAGTATTCCAAAAGTGGTCTAACCAATGTCCTGTTCAGCCACAACATGACCTCCCAACTCATATACTCCATGCAAGCATACCAAAGGCCTTCTTCACTACCCTATCTACCTGCGTCTACTTACAAGGAACTATGAACCTGCACTCCATTGTTTCTGCTCAGCAACACTCCCCATTAAGTGTGTAAGTCCTGCCCTGATTTGCCTGTCCAAAATGCAGCACCATACATTTATCTAAATTAAACTCCATCTGCCACTCCTCGGCGCATTGGTCCATCTGATTAAGATTCCATTTTACATTGAGGTAATCTTCATCGCTGTCCACTGCATCTCCAGCTTTTGTGTCAATTGCAAATTTACTAACCATATCTATGTCCAATGAAACTGAGATTGAGTGTTAAAGAGTTGTATAGAAATAGAGCTACAAATAGAGAGACACAGGAATGTTCAGTGCTGTGAAAGCCATAGAAAAGGAACAAAGAAGCAAGTCACAATTGAAATATTGGCTAAGACAAAATGGTTGCAACTCTTTTTTTTCCCAGAGCTGATCAAAATGAACGGTGATATGAAGTATAACTAGCAGTTTTTTCCATGCTGTGAAATTGTAACAGAATTAATTCATAAACCAGAGTATCTATGAATTACCATACTTTTATTCTGTTTGGAAAATTTTATCAAATTATATTTAACCTTAAAACTCCTCAAAGACAGAGAAATTGATGGCAGAAATTTTGAAAGCCTTGAAGGCACATATTGAATCCCAAGTGAACATAATTTATGAACGTTGCCTTTTCAGTAAAATGGATAAGTGCCCAGTGATAAATATGTGACTGCGTTAAGTCAGCTCACTAAATCCTGTGAAATTGCACAACTGAAAGGTGAACTATTAAAGGTAAGATTATATGATTCAAAAGTGATCCTACCGAGACAGTGCATCTACTGTGAAAGGGGAAACTTGCTCTCAGAAAAGCAATCTGCACGTGTAGAAGGGCTCAGGTTGTAAATAAGCAGTTAGAGCATATTTATGATGGAACAGGCTAGGCCTTGCATTCTCCTAATAGACGTTCTAGGCCAAAAGGATGGAATGATCGCATACAAAATGGAGGATGCAAATATTGTGGAGAACATCACAAAAAAGGAAAATATGACTTGTCAAGCAATGAAAACAAAGTATGTGTAGATGGAAGCACTACGAACAGGGATAGATAGAGAGATATTAGCTGAAGAATTTGATGAATCACTCTACACCATTTAACAGGTTGATTTAGTAAAGTGATAGGTGATAAATTGTTTGTGACAGTTGGAAGGATAATTGCAGAACAAATACATTGAGTAAACAAAATGTCAGATAGACAGTGATGTGTCATTACAAAATCATGACCTTCATAGAGTTCATGTCATTACATTAAGATCCCAGAGTAATTTGTCCTCTTGCACAAGTATGGTGGCTGTAGTGTTTGTAACAAGGTCAGCCAGGTGGACCTCATAGAATATGAGTTCCCCGATTGGGGCAGTTAACCTGGTTTAATCAGGTGGCCTTGGCTGACAGATATAAACACAATTGTCAGAGGTTCTGTTCACTTTGAGTGCTGGATCTGAGGAAGCCAGACTAGTGTCATGTACTATGCATGTGTAAATACAGGGTGACTTGGTGACAGGAGACCGGCCTCTGTTGAGTTATTTCAGTGGTGTCTTATAGTTGGAATACCCAGATCCCTCTGTAATGCTACAAAGTTTTGCAATTTCTCTCTATTTAAATAGAATACTACTTTTCTAGTCTTTGTGACAAATTGAAGAAGTTTACATGTCCCTACATTAAATTCCATTTGCTACATCTATACCTAATCACTTAAGCTATTTACATCTCTTTTGTATGCTCTTCACCTCTACTTGACAACTTATTTTCAAACCTGTCCTGGTGTCAGTGACAAATTTAGCTCACAAATATTTGGTCCCTTCCTCCAAGTCATAAAGCGTCTTATGCTAGTAGGGATGGGGTTTGGGGTTTCCTTGTCCATTGTTATCCATTATTCCTTGTTGGTGAGGAAAAATCATACTCTGCTGTGATGGCCCCACAGTCAAATAACTGTTCAAAGAGCAGAATTATCACCTACAGCAGGTAATCTCATAGCCATTACTAATTGTGAGTTTTTGCTTTCTGGAACAAGAGAATGAAAAAAGTCAAAGACAGCCATTTTAAAACAAAATAGTACTTCATAAGGTAAATATTGAGAAATACAACTTATACCCCACAGTTATACTACTCAATAGCGAAAAAATTCTTTGTACTCCATAACTATGATTGAAAATATTCTTTAGAAACAAATTTATATCTATATTAACATTTTCCACAGATTTCTGAATACAGTCAGTTGGTTAAAGAACAACAACAATCTCATGAACAAATAGAAGGAAAGTTAAAACAATCAGAGACAGTAGCAGAAGAAATGCTGCAACAACTTAAACAGAATAGAAAGGAATTTGAAGAAAAGGCTGAGCAGCTCAGAAAGTTGGTTAGTATTTTTTATCATAACAGTTTATAAGTTTTTGACAAGATCTATCCTATTCCAAACCTTATTGTGCTTTTATTTTGCTTAATACAGCATGAAGAAAAATTAGCTGCAGTGCTAAGAAAAAGGGCATCAGAAATCAATTAAGAGACGAGAAGATCAGCAAACTGAAGCAACAAATTTCAGAGACTTTACGAGGAAAATCTTGGTACTTCTTTTTCTGCACCAATTGTCTTCCTCCTCTGAAACCTGTTGTGAGTCATATTGGATTATATTTTACAGGTATTTCAGGTATCTGTCTTAAGTGGTTATCCTTTATATGAAACTAAACTGTAACTGCTACAGACTAATGATATTGGAGATATAACTGTTGCCCTTGCTCATAGTTTGTGGATCCATAAGAATCCCGGTTTATTTTCTTTTCTTCCCATATGTGGAGATACCACCAAGCCAAATGTAAAATCTTCACAGTTGTTCCAGCAGAAATCAGTATATGATAAGGTCAGGAGACCAGGAATGTTTCTCCAGCTCTTCAAGGTGATTCTAGAAATTATTTGGATCTATCCAATTGAGCAGGAGGGCTTTGATTTGGCATCATGTCTTATGTATGGCACCTGTGATGGTGTAGTTCTTCCTCAATTTGACACTGGAGTACTCAGACTGTGGAGTGGGACTTGAAGTTGGGGTTTTGTGACACAGTGGTGAGACAGCTAAATCAGTAGTGCTGCTGCTGAGCCACTCTTGGTGCTGGACATTGAAATCTCCCACCCAGAATACATTTCATATCTATGCTTCATGTTGTTCCACATGGAGGACCACTGATTCATCAGCCATGGGAGGACGGTGTGCGGCTTTCAGTGGGAGGTTTCCTTGCCCATGTTCAATCTGAAGCCATGAGACCTCATGGGGCCCAGAGTCAATGTTGAGGAATCCCAGGGCAACTCCCTCTCGACTGCTTACCACAGTTCCACCACCTCTGCTGGATCTGACCTGCTGGTGGGAGAGGACATATCCATCAATAGTGATGGTGGTGTCTGGGATGTTGTCTGTGAGGTAGGATTCAGTGAGTATGACTATGTCAGGCTGTTGCTTGACTAGTCTGTGAGACAGCTCTCCCAATTTTGGCACTAGCCCCCAGCTGAGGAGAACTTTGCAGGGGCGACAGGGCTGTTTCTGCCATTGTCTTTTCCGATGCCTAGGTGGATTGCCAGGTGATCTATCGGGCTTCATTTCTTTGAGACTTTGTAGCGATTGATACAATTGAATGACTTGGTAGGCCATTTTAGAGGGCAACTGAGTGTCAACCATATTGCTATGAGTCTGGAGTCACATGTAGGCCAGATCAGATAAGGATGGCAGATCTCCTTCCCTGAAACACGTTCGTGATCCAGATAGGTTTTTCCGACAATCGGCAATGGTTTCTTGGTCATTATTAGATTCTTAATTCCAGATTTATTTTTATTCAATTCAGGTTCCACCATCCACCATGGCAGGATTTGAAGCTGGGTCCCCAGAACATTAGCTGAGTTTCTGAATTAATAGTCTAGCGATAATACCACTCCATCACCTCCCCTATTGAATGGCAGAGAGGTTTGAGGGGCCAAGGAGCCTACTCCTGTTCCTATTTTTTTTATGGTCTTATGATTATGATTATGGCAAACCAGCCGGTATCCTTGAGTACAACTGAACTTTTCCAAATATCTCCTTTCTAATTAACTCAATTCCTTGGCATCTTGGCAAGATCATTCTCACTTGCCTTCCAAATGTGATTTCTGCTGATGATGGCAATCCCATATCCAGACTTGTACATCTGAGTTGTCAGATGTTGTCACAAGAATCTTGTATTGTTACAAGATATTTCAGGATATCACTTCAGGATAAATGATTTAATGATGCAAGCTGTTTGCTCCACATGACTGTTTCATCAGGAGTAACGTGTTGAGAACGTCATATGGATCATGCCCAATTTGACTGATGCATTCCCAGAAGGTCAGCACATACGCTGCAGCCCATTGTCAGAAAATATGTTTTCAAGCACACCGAACATCTAAATTTCCACCAGCCACCTTATTGAGTGTCACAATATCTAATAATCACCTGTGAAGTACAAGATCTGGATTAACTGTGTAGCTTATAACAAAATTTATTTTTATTCTTCATAGGTCATTTACAAAGCAAAATGATACCAACAGGTTCATTTGGTGACAACAACTTAAAGAATTTTATAGTCAGCCAATATTATCATGTCTAAATCAAATGAACACACTGGAACTAGTTTGTCTCTGGGAGAAATACATTGGCATATGTGTACGTAGTTCCCAGGCTGGCTTATTTCTTTAAACAAACCTGATTTTAACTTTGAAGTTACAGGTAATTAAAAAGGCAAAACAAGTCATATACTATAGACAATATATTACATTTGACATTCCAGGGTATATTGGTACCATATTGAGAGGCTTTCAATAACTTCTTAAAGTTAGGTGCCTAGTTGCACCTCCTTCTGGAGTCCCATTGCCAAATGAAACCTTTCTCTAAATACTTGAAGGTGCAATTATTGGAATCCAGTGGAAACATTCCATTAATATTTCCTGTGTACCACACATTGTCCCATGCAGGTCTACATGTTAAGAACCTCTCTTCGAGCAGAAACTAGGAAATCAATGCATTGGTAAAATTAAATTTGTATTCCTCAACCCTTTCTGCCAGATGTTATGTGATAGCACACTCTTTTAGAACCTTAGAACAGTACAGAACGGAAGGAGGCAAAAACAGAAATTGCTGGAAAAGCTCAGCTGGTCTGGCAGCATCTGTGGAGAGGAATCACAGTCAAGTTACCCTTCCTCAGAAGGAGACATATCAGCTCATTGAGCCTGTGCTCGTCCTTTTTAATTCTCTTCACTGCTAATCCTTCAAGTCCCTGCAATATTCATACCCTTCAAGTATTTTTCCAATTCTCCTTTGAAGAATGTTGTTGCAAGTATATCTACCACCACATCAGGTTTTATTTTAAATTCTAATTACTCATGGCATAAGGTTCTTGAGTAGATCTGTGGCTTGGGTTGTGGATGCTGTGGTCGTTTCGCTTCCCGAGCTGGATTGTTAGTTCGCAGACATTTCATTACCCTGCTGGGTAACATCATTAGTGCAGCCTCCAATGAAGTGCTGTTGCATTTTCCCGCCTGGTATTTAAACTCTGGGGTCCATTGGATTTGGTTACCTCATCTCCGGTTTTTCCTTTGGAGTGGTGTGTATATAGGGTCTAGTTCTATGTGTTTGTTGATGGCTTTCTTGCTGGAGAACCAGGCCTCTAGGAATTCTCCACCAAGAAGGCCATCAGCAAACACATATCCAAATCTTGTTTAAATGTTGCTATCATACTTGCCTCAGCCACTTTCTCTGGCAGCCCATTCCATTTACGCACCACTGTCTGCATGAAGAAGATGCCCCTCAGGTCCTTCTTAAATTTATCCCCTCTCACCTTAAACCTACGTTTTCAATTTCCCATTCCTGGGAATAAGACTATATGCATTCATCCCATCTATGCCCCTCATGATTATATACATCTCAGTAAGATCACCCCTCACTCTCCTACATTCCAAGAAATAAAGTCTCATCCTGGCCAACCTCTCTCTATAACTCAAGCCTACAAGTCCTGGCAACATCCTTGTAAATTTCCTTTGCACGCTTTCCAGTTTAACTGTGTCTTTCGTATAACAGGGTGACCAAAACTGTACACGATACTCCAAGTGCGGCCTCACCAACAACATATACAACCAACATAACATCCCTACTCTTACAGTCATTGATGAAGGCCAGCATGCTAAATGACTTCTTCGCCACCCTGTCTATCCGTGACACCACTTTCAACTAATCATGTACTTGTACTCCTTGGTCCCTCTGTCCACAACACTCCTCAAGACCTTACCATTTACTGAATAAGTACTACCTTGGTTTGACTTTCCACTCTTAACTGTGTTGAGTTGCATTTGCCAATCCTCAACCCACTTCTCCATCTGATCAAGATCCCCATCTGATCAAGGTCCCCCCCTGGAATTTTTGATAACTTTCCTCACTATCAACAATAACTCCTAATTCTAACTTACTAATCATGCCTTCTACATTCACATCCAGATCATTTATGTACATAACAAATAACAAAAGTCCCAGTGCCAACCCTTGTGGCACACCACCAGCCAGAGGCCTCCAATCCGAGAAACAACCTTCAACCATCACCCTCTGCTTCCTGCCATCGAGCCAATTTTGAATTCAATTAGCTAGCTCTCCCTGGATTCCATGCAATCTAATCTTCATGGCTCATCAGCCTTGGGGGACCTTACTAAAGAGCTTGAAGGTTGAAAAGTTGCAATCAATATCTCCAATCATGTGAATTTTCAAAGAATGCTCTTGTTAATTATGAATGAAAATTACATGAATACATTTCACTTATTTTTATTTGGGATGTGAGTATCTTTGGCAAGACAAGCACTCATCACCCATTCCTAATTGTCCTTGAGAAGGCGATAGTGAGCTACCCTCTTAAACTGTTGCAGTCTATTTGTTGTTTAGCTACAGCTACAATGACATTAGGAAGGGAGTTCCAATAACAATAATGGATAAGCAATTCAGGTCCAAATTAGCATGGTACGTGATTTGGAGGGAACATGAAGGTGATATTCTCTTGCATTTGTTACTCTTGTCCTTCTAGGAAGTTGAGGCCATTCGTTTGGAAGATGCTGTCAAATGAACTTTGAAGTGATTCAACAAGTGTATGTAGGTTTGAACTGCTGGTGGTGGAGGGAATGAATGTTTGAAGTTGTGCCTTGGGGTGGCTATCAATCAGGCTGCTTTGATAAGTCTTGCAAGTGTTTTTGAAAATACACTTATTCAGGTAAATGGAGAGAACTTCATTACACTCCTGACTCGTGCCTTGTAGACAGGCTTTGAAGAGTCAGGAGGTGAGTTACTCTCTGCAGACTCCCCGAGTCTGACCTATCCTTGTAGCCACAATATTTATATGGCTGATCCAGAGAAGTTTCAGATCAATGATAACCATCAGGACGTTGATGGTAGGATATTATAGAATAATAGAGTAATACTGGATGGAAACCCATCCATGTTGATCAGACTTCCTAAATTGATCTAGTCCCATTCGCCCGTAAATCGTTTCTATCCATGTACTAGTCCAAATATCTTTTAAATGGAATTGTACTTGCCTCTACACTTCCTCTGGCTGCTTGTTCCACATTTGCACCACCTTCTGTGTGAAAAGTTGCCCTTCAGGTCCCTTTTAAATCTTTCCCCATTCACCTTAAACCAATGGCCTCTTAGTTTTGGACTCCCCTACCCTGGGGAAAAGACCTTAGCTATTCACATTATCTATGTAATGGCAATGCTATTTAATGTCAGTGGAAGATCATTAGTTTCTCTTTTGTTGGAATTAGCCACTGCCTGGCACTTGAGTGACACAAATATTACTTGCCACTTATTAGCCCAAGCCTGAATGTAGTTCAAGTCTTGCTGCATTTCAATAGAGATAAGTGAGGAAGTGCAAATGATATTGAACGCCTTGCAAACACCAGTGAATATTCTGACTTGATATATTGGAGTAAAGGTCACTAATGAGGCAGCTAAAGATTGTAGGACACTAGATATTACCTTGAGTAATTCCTGCAGTGATTTTAGGGCGCTGAAATGATTGGCCTTCAACAACCGCAATGACCTTCTGTTGCGCTAGATATGACTCCCCCAATTCCCATTGATTCCAGGTTTTCTAGGACTACTTGAACCCTTACTTGGTCAAATAATTTTTTAATGTCAAGGGCAGCAACTGTCCTTGTCATTAGAATTCAGCTCTTTTGTCCATGATTGGAAGAAAGATCAAGATTTGGAGAGCAGAATCAAACCGAAAAATATGAAAGAGAAAAGACAAACAATAATGTTCATATGCAAAATGAATGGAAAACAATAGAACAAAAGCAGAGAACGAGAAAGAAGCTATGAGTTAACTAAACTTTACTAATCATTTGCTCATTAGTAAAGAATTTATTACGCCAACACTGAGCAGTTTAGGTAGGTTGCTGCAAAACCCCAATTTAATGCACTGTTATTACTTTCTGTAAAGAACTTAAACATCACTAAAAAGAGACATTCATTCAAAATATTTCATCTTGCACTCATAAGGATTGAAACACAAGAAAGAAAAACATTAAAAAGAAAGCAACTATTTATACAACATGAAAAGAGGTTGCTAATTGGTTGGACTATGGTTTGCATGGAAATGCAGCAGAAACTGTTAACTTAGTTCACTAATTAAGTTCAAACCAGGCAGGTTGACTCTGAATTTCAGGGTGTTGCAATATGCACTAGCATTGGCTGTCTCCATTGTACTCTACTCAGTGAAAAATATACAATACATGGAAATATTCTTTTTGCTGGCAAAGAAATTCCCTTTCTAAAGTTGATATTTAATACAAATGAACAAGACCTGAACAATATGATAAACGTTTCATTGCTTTTATACTTTTGTATCTATTCCTGTATCTCTTTTATAAAAGGTAAGTTGAAAATACATTAGAAATACATGAAGAATGCAAAAATGTAATATTTTCTGGAGAAATTGTAGAAGAAATAAATTGAATTTTTATTTACATTAAAAATACTTGTTTCCATAGTTTTATGAGTTCAATTTTTGTTTATTTTTCTTTGTTTCAAATTGAATAACCGCTTAATTAAGTAAATCATGGCATTTTACCTTTGCACATTAGTCCTACATATCTGTTTTCCTAATCCATAAAAGGGAACGACAGCAACAGATACGTGAACTGAAAAAGGAAGAATCACATTTATCAGAGGAAGCCAGTAGATTTCAGAAAGAATGTAAGTAGCAAAAATCTCTCAAGCAGGTAAAGCTTTAAAAATGTAAGATATTATGAATAACTTGTTCACAGTAGCTTTAGATTTTTAAGATAGATCTTGTCACTATTGGTGATATAATTTCATTCAACCATTTATCATCATTACTGCACTCTGCTGTTGAAAGATTGAATACTGCAAAGCTAACCCAACATCATTTTTTCACTCCCAGTTCTCACCTAAAAGCAAAGTCTTAATCTTGTGCTTGCCAGTTACAGTACCATATACAATTTCAATGCCATTATTTCATGTTTCTAATGGCATGTACTCTTTTCCCTGCAAATACTATCAACATATTTGAAAATTAATTTCTAAAAGTATCCTAATTACTCTCATTGCCTGTTCCATCAGTTCTCTTGCTGCGACCAACACTGAAGATACATTTGTTCTTATATTGGCCTGATCTGCACATTAAACGTCATTGCTCATATTTCAAATTCCTGATCTCTTCAAAGACAGTCTTTCAGTACCAAACAGTCAAAATCGGCACACTCATCAGCTTGAGCTTCCTTAATGTGAATAGAACAAAGAACTATGGATGCTGGAAATATGAAACAAAAACAGAAATTGCAGGAGAATCTCAGCAGGTCTGGCAGCATCTGTTCATGTTTTGAGATCAGTGATTCTTCTTCAGAACATCAGCTTCCTTACTGTGTTGTAAAAATACCACCACTTAGAAGTGCTTAGTATAAGCTTCTGTAAGGGAAAGGTTGAGCTATGTATTTTATATTAACAGTTTTGTTAATCTACAGGAAAGAGTAAAGGAGGAGAAAAGTGCATGCATAAATCAAAGAACAATTTTTAAATAAGGGATTCATTAGGCTAACTATTAAAAGTTTCTATTTGTTGGGGTTTCCAAAAATAGGGACTAATTTGTACAAATTGTATAAATTCAATAAACAATCCATGAGGAACTTTAGCAAGACAGCAATTAAAATATGGACCTTACTACCATTTGGAGTGGTTGAGGCAAGCAGCGTAATTGCAATTAAGCGTAACATTAGTGAGAAAGAAACAGCTGGATGCTCTATTAGAAAGCCGTCAAAGATTTGTTATAACTACAAAGTTATGGGCATTGGTTGAGTAAAAGGCATTGAAGTGTTTGGTCAACCATGATTGCATTGATTTGTGGGGTGGCATTGCCAGGTTGGATGACCTACTGCTGTATCCATGTTCACAGTTCCCTACATGCTGTTTAAAATTGTACCAATTGTTTCATGTTTCTTCTCCCCATTCTTCCTACCAAAGTTAATCAATTTACACTGCTCTACATTAAGTTATATTAAGTCTGCTACTATCCATATCACTATTTGCTATATTTCCAAGTTCAGCCTCAGCTACAAACTTCTAAATCATGCTCTATATATCCAACTCAGGTCATTATTGTATATCGAAAAAATCTTTTTGGATTTGGCCTAAGAGCAGAGAACTCTTGAGTATCCACAAGAGGGATTGTAATTTTTAAAGCAAATTTCTTTAGAACTCTGGGATAAAAATTGACATCCAATAAACTTATCTACTATGTGCTTCAACCAAGATTGACTATATTTGTCCTTTCTTTCATCCACATTCAATTTAAATTGCACACCAAAATGCTGGCATTTTTCTTCTTAATTGGCTTTCTTTTGTCTCTTACCCCTTAAAGGTTAAACAACAGTTCCCAAAGTATCCAATATGGATCCCAAATATTTCTATACTTTTACTTTGCTTCTTATTCCTTCCTCATTCTGTAGAACAAAATTCCATGTTGCAATAATTCATGTGGGTTCCGTAACATACTATTTTAGAAGAAAGTCTCTTGAAATTTCAGCAAATTCCCTTTTACATAAAGAATGTATGTGTTGAATGCTCCAGTCAGTTTGAGAAAGACTAAAATATAAAATGCTTATTCTTCACACTTGGTATTCATCTGTCTTATGGTCTCCCCAGAACACTAGAATACCAACCCTTCGAATATTTAATGATCTGTAGTATATTCACTATTTTCTCCTTTCGCCATTCTTTACTTACGGGTGGCTCAGTACCATTTAAAGCATCTGTCATATTGTATATTCAGTATAATACTACTTTATCTCCTGTTCAGTTCTTTGTAAACAATATGAAATCTTGTGAAGCAACTGTCAATTATCAAATGATTTCAGCCAAGTTTCAGTAACTATGATGTATCACTGTGATAGTGAACTAGAAATCAAGTCCCGCTATTCTCGAAGTCATCACAAGAAGTGTGCAAAATTCTCTCATTTATCTGACTTTTAGCTCTTGGTTGACAGAAACATATAACTTATTCATTAAAACTCTAACCCTCATACAAAATGCCCCCTGCATACACATGCAGACATAGATAGATACAAAAGAAATTGGTCTTATGGGCAGAGGGAAAGACTGGGAAGGGAGTTCAACGGTCTATGTCCAGAGGGTTCACCTGAGATGATCATTTTGGTTTCTCAGGACATGCTGCTCCTTGATCTTCTTTGTCCAGGTTCTTTCATTTGCTTGCAGGTGACACACAGCGTCGATTCACACATATACAGATAATATTCTGCACTACCCAACAATGTGGAAAATTGTCTGGGTATGTCCAAAAAAATAGGACAACTTTAATCGGCCACTAATCATCCACCCTCAATCATTGGTAGACTGATGGAAGGTACCATCAAATGACACTTATAAAACAATATCCTGCTCACTGACACTCACTCAGTTTATGTTCTGCCAGGGCCACTCAGTTCTTGATTTCATACAGCCTTGGTTCAAATATAGGTAAGATAACTGAGTACTCAATATCAGCTGATAGGAACCAGGGGAAAAGAATCCATCCAGATCAAGAAAAAAAGAAGATAATTGAGGTTGTTGGAGGTAAATCCATCTCTGCCCCAAGAAATTACTGCATGAATTCCTCTGTGTAGAGCTCTGGGTCCAACCATTTTTAGGTACTAGTCAGAGTTGTGTTGCATTTGGGTACTGTGTTAAGTACCATTTCATTCTCCTCTGACACTGGAGAAGCCATATATATATGGGAAGACCTCCACAAAATTTAGCTTTAGTCTGATAGGTGGCAAATAATATTTGAACAATGCTAGTGCCAAGCAAAGGCCATTTCCAACAAGGATCTAACCATTTCCCTGACATTCAATAGTAGTACTATTGCTGAATCCACCTTCATTAACATGCTGCAGGCAAACATCAACCCTCAAACTACAGGGGGTGGCAGGTGAATTTGCCCCCAAAAGTTTCCAAGTCATCTAAGAAAATCCAGGGTGACCAATCAGAAAAAGGTCATTCCCATTAACATAATGGATGGAAATGGTGAGGATTCATTTCCAGCACGTTCTGCCCTCACCCCTTCCCTTCTCTGCCACAACCATAGGCCCCCCTGCTCGTCACTTTCCTCTTCACCAGCCTCCGTATCCAAAGGATCATAAGCCACTCGACACATACAGCCCTCCCCTCTTCCCCCCATGTAAGCATTCCAGAGAAATCACTCCCGTGAGAACATCTGGTTGACTCCTTCACTCTCAACACCACCCCATGTCCCGTGGCAGTTGTCCATGCAATCGCAGAAAATGCAACAACTTACCCATTTACCTGTTTCGTCTTCACCATCCAAAAACCCAGCCACACCTTCCAATTGAAGCAATGATTTACCTGCACTTCATGCAATCTGGCCTACTATACTTGCTGCTCACTACGTAATCTACAGTACATTGTGGAGGTGAAACACAGACTGGGTGATTGCTTTGCTGAACATCAATGCTCAGTCTGTAAAAATGACCACAAGCTCTCAGTTGCCTGTCGCTTCAACAAACATTTCTGCCTCAGGACTGCTGCAGTGTTCCAGAGATGCTCATCACAAGCTGAAGGAACAACACCAACTCTTCCGTGCAGGCACGCTGTAGCCTTCAGGACTCAATGTTGAGTTTAATTATTTCAGAACATGATCACCCTCCTCCATGTTGGTTATCTTCCCTCTGCACCCCTAGGCTCTGCATCATATGGGTTTCCTCCATGTGCAGCCAACCTATTTTCAATTATTTGCATTTCACGTTAGCACTGTACTAAGTATTTAGATTGCTCTCTCAGGTATCTCTGTGTTTACCTTTTTTCTCTCTCTCTTTCTCTGGGTTTTGTTTCCATGTAGTCTATTCACTGCCCGTGCACCCACCTCCCACCATCCCGTCATCAGCATAAGTACCATCCTTTTCCAGTTATTGTCAGTTTTAACGAAGGGTCACTGGACTCAAAACTTTAATTCTGTTTTCTCTTGACAGATGCTGCCAGACATGCTGTGTTTCTCCAGCACTCACTCCAGCATCCACAGTTTTTTTGCATTTATTGAAGTCTTATAATATTGCCAAACAGTAGTAATCTTGAGGATTCAGAAGATTTTTCAAATTTAGAACAAGAGAACCAAATATTCGTGACTGAAAGAAAAAGAATATGAATCAACTAGAAAGAGACAGTAAACAGATTATAAACATGTCTATAGCATAATAGTGATAACTGAATGTGGATCCATTGGAGATGCAAACTGATAAAAGTGTAATGCAGAACAAGAACACGACAGAGACATTAAAGAAATAACTGCTTCTGTCTTCATAGAAAACATTAAATATCTCTTTAAAAACTGCAAACCAACGATTAGAGAAACTTAAAGAAACTGCTAGAATGTTATGATCCCTGATCATGATAGTTAATACTAAACAAGTTAGATCCCAGAGTGAAACTTGGGTGGACGATGGATTCATAGAACTTTACACTGTGGTAAGACACACCATTCGATCCATCGTGCCTGTACCACCTCCCAAATAAGCTACCCAGCTCGTGCCATTTTCCGGAGAGAAAAATTGAAATTGCTGGAAAAGCTCAGCAGGTGTGGCAGCATCTGTGGAGAGAAATCAATGGTAATGTTTTGGGTCAAGTGACCCGGCATCAGAACCCCATTCTGCAGGCTATCTCCATAGCTTTCTACTTTCATCACTTCCAAATATATATCCAGCTCTCTTTTGAAACCTTGTTTGGAATCCACCTTCACCAGCCTCCCTGGCAGCGTATTTCAAATTCTAACAATTTTCTGAGTAAAGACATTTATCCTCATCTCACTTCAGCTCTCTTGCTGACAATCTTGAAACTGTGACTCCTAGTTACTTTCATAGTGACATAGTGGAAAAAGCATATCCTTCTTTACCCAATCAAAATTGTTTATAATTTTGACCTCAAAAAGGTCACCTCTTAATGTTGGTCAGTCATTGAACATATTAACAGAATGTTACCACTCTACTTTTAATAGAAGAACATACGCTTATTACACCAAATAAACAGGAGTAAAATGAATATATAACAGAAACTTTGGAAAGATATTTTTGTAAACAGCGAAAAGAGACTAAAATCTTTTTTTCAGTGATATCCTTTACAGGCACTCGCCCAGTGAAGTGTCATTCCTATCTTCATTTTAAAATTTCTTACTGAGTGACAAGATTGCAATGTTTCCTTTCAGTGAATTTCTGCACATTCACTAGATGTGATTCTCTCCATTACTGTTTTGCTCTGAGCACACCCTAACCCTAACACTAACCCTGATACAATTCTGAGGAAGGGTCACTGGACCCAAAACGGTAACTCTGCTTTGTCTCCAGGGATGCTGCCAAACCTGCTGAGTTTTTCCAGGAATTTCCAATTTTGCTCCTGACACAGTCACAGACTAACTCACTGATTTTTGTCACTGAGTGTTTCTGCTAAACAGCAAATTCTTTGGCATGGATCTTCTGAATTGAATCTGTTTTTGACCTTTGGCACCTCTTTCTCTAGGTCATAAAAATTCAACTTGGTAAACACCTCAGCAATTATTTCACCAGGTAGCTTCTCATTTAGCTTGAGTCACATATTTCTGCAAAAGGTTATTGATCTAATGAATTTCTGGCTCTTAGAAAAAAAGCCACCTTTACAGAACTAAAACCCAAAAATCTACTTATCTCTAGTTTAAAACCAACTTCCTGAAAATAATATTTCATTGACCTTCATCACAATAAGCAAAGAAACAATTCCAAAGAAATTAATGGGACGAAGTAGGTATGAAACTCTTGGGCCTGAATACCTGTTCCTTACAGTTTTAAAAGAGGTAGCTGCAGAGGTAGTGGATGGATTGGTTTTGAGCTTTAAGAATCTCAGAGATGATAGACAATGGAGTTGAGGTGATTTGCCATGATCTTGATTAGAGAACAGGCTCAAATGTTCAAATGGTCTGCTTCAGCTCCTATGTTTTACATTCTAATTTCTTTCAAAAGAGTACAATTCAGGCTATCTTTTAATATCACTACTCCCTCTTTTCTCATTCATCTTAAACTACAATAAATTTGCTTTCTCCTCCTACTGTCAGATGGATATGAATCAACTGCTATTGTCATATCTGTCAACTTCACATGTACATCGGTACCCATCTGGCTCAGATGAATTCCACCCCTCCTACATAATATTTCTTGTTCCAGAACTGGACAATGTTCTAGTGAAGTACTTAATTAGTTATTTAGCTGTTAATCATTTATGGATGTTCTGTGATTTTGAAAAGTGCTGCATTAATTCAACCCTTGCTTCTAATACCTGTCTCCTTTCTCTATAAAGTAAGAGCTTTTCCTCTTCAGTGTTTCCTACTCCTTCAATCCATTTTCTATCCAATCAATCCCTTTGTTACTTTCCAAAAACGACTAGGAGGCCAAAGTGTTGAACAGCAGGAACTTCACCAAAGAGTGTTTATTTTGCAGACAGCAAAGTTAGGCAAGCTATTTCCATTCCAAAATGACTGAAGATATCATCATGATGTCACATCTTGATCAGACTCAGAAAAGTGACAGTCCACTATATTTACCAAATATACATCTTGCATTTCCAAGCATCTTGTAAGGTGACCTGGAGTGGGAGAGGCCAGGAAAATGACCAAAATATGTCTCAGCCTGGCTTGTTCCCTCCTCCTCACACTTTAACTAGAAGCGTCTTTAGAGTGTTGATGGCAATTCCCTGCTTAGCAGCATTGGGAAGCCGATTAAGAGCTTTGTGGAGGTAATTAACAACATTGTTCCAAGGCTGTGGAATTATTCTCACAACAACCAAGACCCTGGCTGTATCTACAGCTTATTTGAGATAACAAGCATGGGGCTGGATGAACACAGCAGGTCAAGCAGCATCATAGGAGCAGGAAAACTTGACGTTTCGGGCCTAAACCCTTCATCAGAAAAAAATTTTTTTTTTTTTTTTCTGATGAAGGGTTTAGGCCCGAAACATCAAGTTTTCTTGCTCCTATGATGCTGCTTGACCTGCCGTGTTCATCCAGCCCCATGCTTGTTATCTCGGATTCTCCAGCATCTGCAGTACCTTTTATCTCTCTACAGCTTATTTATTCACAGGAGGATAGAGCAGCATTGTGGAAGAGCACCTTGAGATGCAAAAAAGAGGTCGTTAGCATGCTTGCAATCGCTTGCTTTTCGTCTGCAGATGGATCCACAAGTTAGTGTAGAAGGTGAGGAATTAGCTGCTGGTCCTTTGAGCAATACGAGCCTCCATCGTGCGCCATCATCTGCATCTCCTTTCATCTCAGTAGTATTCACAATGGGTTTGCCGGTCACCCTTCACCATTCTGATATCTCTAATTTGTTAGTTCCCATTGAACTCTTTATTGAACTCTTCTGGAAAGATTGCACCTAGTGCCCTGCCATGCACATGTCAGAGCTCATGACTTAATGGGAAAATTCAGCTTACTGTTTCTACTCAGCAGCAGTCCTCTTACCCAGTTCAACCTGGCCTGAGCCTCCAAACCATTTTGTTTCTGAGCCGAAGAGGTTTCCACACTTCTCCAGTATCCTCTTATCCTCACTATTAACACAGTATATCTTGGTTTCTACTTTTCAGTGAAGCATAGATCTACAAAGAGGGAAGACACAGACGTAGAGGATATCTAAGGTGTATGTAAAAGTTACGTACAAGATATTAAGAATAAAACAGAAATACAAGTAGAAGAGTCGAGAAAAGAAGAATGGATTAGAAACAAATTAAAGACATCAAACAGAATTGAAGAGATAGCACAACCAGAAAAAAAATCACCACTGTCACTATCTAGTTATTTCACAGGAAGATGCATATGTTGGGTGAGGAGGAGATGGATCAGCTTGTTACGCCCCAGCAAAAGAACATGCTACCAGAAGTAATTTTCAGGCTCACACTTGAAGAATGCTCAGAGTGGATTGACACTTAACAGTACCTTTCAGAATAGAAGGAGGATAAAAATAAATGGCAGCAACAAAATGACAAGCTTGTGATCTCTATATTTTGAATAACAGTGAGAAAGGTTTCAGAGGTCATACAATTGCTACTGTATCAAATGACAAATGAGTTTATACATTGCTGATTTTCTTTAGGAATGTAAAAGCTGCAAGGCCCTGACATTGATGAGAAGACCCTACAAGCAAGCTCTACAACTAAAATAACCGATGAACAACAGAGATCCTTCATTGATTTGAACAACGGCTTTTGCAGCAAGAACATAGGACCACACAACAAATAAATTATTTTTCACATTTTCAAATCAGTTGGTGAACATTTTTAAAATTTTAGGTTGTATTGCTTTCCTTTTGCTGTAACAGGAAAAAGAGAACTCTTTATATTTTATCAAAATATCATTCATAATATCAACAGTGACAAGTTGCATGCTGTAATTCCATCAGAAGGTAGTCTAACCTTCATTTTAACACTTTGAGGGCTGCATTTTCCGCAGCAAAAATTTAAACAAAAGATTAGACTCTTTTTTGTAATTAAAACAAAATGCAATCATCTGTGGCCAATCTTACAACTTCAACCCAGAGACTGAGGTGTTCTAAGATACATACTGATTTTTGCAAGTTTTTTAATCAGTAGCACTGTAAATATATTATGCTGTAGGAAGAATAAAAACTTATGACTAATTTTTCAAAATATAATGGCATTAAACATTAAAACTAAACTGGCACTTTCCTTTGACTGATACATTTATTCAAGCTACTGTCATTTCAGCTGAAACTTCAAAAAGTCTAAATATGATAATGTTCTACTGCAATAATCAATGTAAACTATGTATAATAAAATCATATTTATCAATATTTTGGAATGGAAATCATGTCATTTTCAACGTATCACTCTCTTCTCCACACTTCCTTAGACTGACAGTCATGGTGAAACTGTTATTTATAGAGGATGGTCTACTCCCAGTAATAGGCATGATTACAAACAATAATTGTTCAGCAATTCCAATTAGGTGACACAACTAAGAGAGCCTTTATCTTTACCCATCCGGCCATCAAAAGATTCAGATCTTCAAACAAAGCTATACATTGTGAACTTTTAGAAATACTATCCGATGCAGTTTCCAACTCAAGACTCATTTTCATGGTATATAAATTAATTTGGATGTTTATTATGTTTACCATGGTGATTTATAGATAATCTACGTAGATCACATTCATGCCATGATGAATATGCTCTTAATCTGTAATTTGCAATTGTTCAAGCCATAGCTACAATATTAGTACACGTTGATGATTACTAATGTTGTTGATGGTATACTAATGTATTTGTTGCATTTGTCCTTCTGGTTGTGGTCTCCAACATGTAGATTGTGATTGACTAGTTAGTCAGAGTCTCTGTTGGTTGATTTCACCATCCCTCCAGCTTCCATCACCATGCACACATGGATCACAGACTTTATCATCTTGTTTTATCGTATTTCAGTTTGGTCCAAATAAACTATCAACACAGGGCAAAGTACATTTTGTGGTGGAAATGCAAACAAATAAATAACATATACACAACAAACTTTTGTGTGCAAACTGATGTGACTCCAACATCTGCAGTTCTTGCTATCTCCAAGTGATTTATAACCCCACTGCGAAACCTCTTCCAAGGATGCTCACCTTGAAGAAGTTGTCGTCCTCCCTCAGGAAAGACCTCAATGGATCTCTCTCCCACTGCAACTCACTGGTAATCTCGCCATTTCTGAAGAAGGGTCCAGACCTGAAACGTCAACTTTCCTGCTCCTTTAATGCTGCCTGGTCTGCTGTGTTCCTTGAGATCCATTTTGTGTCGTCTCTTCAAACTGATGTGTGCAGTCAGTATATTACAATCCTAGAAACAAAGGTGTCTATTCAGCCTCTTGTTTCTGTGCAGACTGCTTGCAAGAGCAACTCAGCTAGTCCTGCTCTTTTGCCCAATCTTTGTAGACTGCAGTTTTTTTTTTTCTTTACCTGCTTATCTAATAGGTCCGTGAAGGATGAAGAAAAATTACAGGGGTTAATGCACAGCAATGCTGTGCCCACATCCAATATTTGAGCAATGCAAGTTGACCAGGGCTCCTGCAACAAAGTGTGGCCATGGAAATAACCTCTCATGCTTCCATACTTGAAAGCAGCCAGCAACATTCTGGATATTCCAAAGATGTTGACCCAGAGACCTACTCACAGCTGTAGAATGAAGTCACAACTACAAGGTGGAACACTAATAATGAGTGATGAACCTGGACCATCTAAAAAGAAACCAAAAATGTACAGGTTCCATGTGGAATGGGGAAATTAATTTCTGTTCACAATTCTAAAAGGTAAGAGTCTTTGTCTTATATGTCACGGCAGTATAGTGATGAGTAAGAAGGGGAATTTGGAATGATATCACACAATGATGCACAGTAAATTCAAAGATATATTTCCCTTGTTCAGCATGCTTCAGCCAAAGAAAGTTGATGAGCTGAAGGCCGTTTTGAAAACTTGAGTCATTTCTTTTTAAACCAGCAGAAAAAGGTAAGGCCCATACTGAAGTATGATTTCATGTTTGCCATTTCTGGCAAAACACAAGAAAATATTCACTAATATTAAAGTACAAAGAACCAACGACTGTAGCCACCAAGTCTTTATTCAAAGATTTTAAGAACAGGGAATAAATTATAACGGTAACATAGAGAATGTCGCCTGGTGCTTCCTCAGTAGAAAGATGAGTGGAAACTTTTTCCGAAGACATCTTTCAGCATCTACATCAGGACCCAAAGGATTGTGAATGTTTCTGACTACAGTTCGATGATTCTATTGACATGATCAAAGCCGCTCAGTTGATTGTTTTCATGCACATGGTTTTTAAGACTGTAACAACTAAAGATGATCTTCTCACCCTTCATCCCTTCAAAACAGAACAAGGGATGAGGACACCTACAAGGAATTGAAAAGATTTGTGCTTAAGAAAAACATTCCATTCAAGAAGCTGATTTCCGTTACAACTGTCACGCTTGGCACAAATGTGGGCTTTGTCGCATTTTGCAAAATGGTTCTGATTTGCCCGCATTTGTCAATTACCAATGTATGATCTACCAACAAGCATCAGCAAATAAAATTATGGATTTTTCTCAAGTAATTAAAGTTATTGTTACGATTGTAAACTTGAGTTAAGTAAGAATCTTTCAGCATTACTTGTTTAAATCCCTAATCAACATTCTTGCTGTCTACATTGAACTAATCTTCCACACAAATGTGAGGTGGTTAAGTCAAGGAAAGGACTTACAATGGTTTTTAGATCTAATGCCTGAAATCATCACTTTTCTTAGATCAAGGAAGTGTGTAGTTAGCTGTCAGATAATGCATCCTTGCTCAACTTTGGGTTCTTTAGAGACATAGAATCAAAACTGAAGGAGCTAAACTGTGAACTGCAGGGAAAGGATGGAGACTTAGCACATATGAGTCAGTTCTGTGAATGGCATTGAAATTGAAATTGGGTCCATTGATTTGTAAATTAAAAAAACCAAATGCCGTAACACTTACTGAGTCTGGAAAAAATAATAGAAAAAAAATCAAAGAGAAAGAAAAATAGTTTCACCAAGAAAACCTCTGTGTACAGCTGAGGAAGTCTTACCACTAGACTATTAATCAGAGACCCAGGTATTGTTCTGTACATCTAGGTTTGAATCCCACTATGGCGGATGGTGCAATTTGTATTCAATAAAAATCTGGAATTAAGAGTCTAATGATGGCCACTAAACCAATTGTTGCAAAAATTGTCTGGTTCACTAATGTCCTTTAGGGAAGAGAAACTGCAGTCCTTACCTGGTCTGGCCTATATGTAAGTCCAGACCCACAGTAATGTGGTTGATTCTTAATTGCTCTCTGTACAGTGAGGAATTGGCAATAAATGTTTGCCATCTTGCCTGGCCAACAACACCCACATCCTTTGAATAAATAAAAAATATTTTTAAGAAGTTGTCAGAGGAGTTCAACAGGTGATTTCAAGAATTAATACTGAGGACTCGAGGGGAACTCACTCCTAAAAACTGTATACCAATTTTACCACCTCTGGTGGCTCTGTCCTGTTGGTGGAAGTGGACACACCAGGGAAGGTGATGGTGGAACCTAAGACATAGTGATACTCCCCAGTCATACCATAACAGAAAAATTTCAGGCTGCTACTTGACTGGTTTGTGGGACACCCAATTCCAGTGCAAGCTCTACCAATTTTGGTGCAAGTGCCCAGATCTGGTAAGGAAGACTTTGCAAGATCAACTGGGTGCATCATCATTATCTCCCTAAACTGATGCCAGGTAGTATGTTTTATTTCTTTCTTTTGATTTTTATGTTGTGGTTTGGTGCAACCTAGTGGGCTGCTGAGCCATTTCAGAGGGTACTCAAGAGTCAACTATATTGTTGTGGATCTGCAGTCAAATCTAACCCGGACTCAGTAAATATGACCAATTTCCTTCACGAAAGGACATTAGTGAATCAGATGGGCTTCTAAAATAATTGATGGTGGACATCACTGTCACCATCACTGAGACTAACTTTATACTCCTCATTTGGTGGGATGTTTTGTCTAGGTGGGGCCTATACAAGCTAAATGGGTTGCACTTGAACCAGAATGAGTCAATATCCTTACTGGGAAGTTTGCTTGTGCTTTTGGGGAGGTTTTAAACTGATTTGGCAAGGGTATGGGGCACAGATTACATGTAAAGTCAGGAGCAAGATCCAGTCAAACACAGAAGGAATGCTATGACAGTCCTGTAGTTGAGGAGACATGGGCAGGATAAGGCACATAGTAGGTCTGGAAAGCTAAATTGTATCCCTATACTGCAAGAACCTTGACTGATAAGGCAGATGAACTTAGAGCATTGATCAGCACATAGGAATATGATATTGTTGCAATTACAGACATGGTTAAGGAAGGACAGGACAGGCAGCTCAATATTCCAGGACATAGAAGTTTCAGGCACAATGAGGGGGGAAGTAAGCGAGGTGGGGGCATTGCATTATTGATAAAGGAAGCCAACTCTACATCAATGAGAGAGGATGTCCTCAAAGGGTTTTCAAATGAGGCCATCTGGGTCGAGGTTAGAAATAAAAAAGGAATGATTACCTTGCTGGAATTACACCACAGGCCTCCAACAGTCAGAGGGCAATAGAGGAACAGATATCACAGGCAAATCACAGGTGTGAGAGAAACAGGGTTATAGTTGTAGGGGACTTCAATTCTTCAAACATTAACTGGGATTGCCTTAGTTTGAAAGGATTAGGTGAGGTGGAACTGTTAAAGCACATCCAGAAGAGCATTTTGTGCCAGTACATAGATAGTCCTACTACTGATGGGGCAGCGCTAGACTTAATCCTAGGGAATTAAACCAGTCAAATGGTTGAAGTTTCAGTGGGTGAACATTTTGGGATAAAGACCATAACTTTGTAAGTTTCAAAGTCATTATGGAAAGGGCTAAAGATAATGCAGAAGTTAAGTATCTAAATTGGGAAAGACTGATTTCAATATCATTAGACAGGATCTGACAAACATAGATTGGAAGCAGCTACTTGCATGTAACTCTACATTTGGGAAGTGCAAGTCTTTTAAAAGTAGTACAGTGAGAATTCAGGGCCAGTGTATTTCTCTAAGAGTGAAGGGCAAGGGCCGCGAGTTTAGGGAATCCTAGATGTCAAGGGATATTGAGAGTTTGATTAAAAAAAAAGCATATGTCATATACAGCATATTAAAAACAGGGGAGGACCTTCAAAAGTATAGAAAGTGTAGGAGGGTGCTTAAAAAAGCAGTTAGGAGGCAAAGAAGGGCCACAAAATATCTTTGATAGAGAGGATCAAGAGAAACCCCAAGGTTTCTTTCGATGTATTTTGTGTAAGAGGATTACCAGGGAAAGAGTGGACCTATTAGAGGTGTCTGTGCATGGAGACAGTGGACATGGGTGAGGTCTTAAATGAATATTTCTCGTCTGTGTTCACAGAGGAGAAAGGCATTAAAGACAAGGAATTATTTGGGATCGTGGGGTTCTAGGACACGATAAAATTAATAAAGAGAAAGTATTAGATGTTTTAGCAGGCATACCGGTGCATACAAATCCCCAGGGCCTGATGAGATTTATTCCAGGCAGCTATAGGAGGCAAGGGAGGAGATTGCTGGGGCCCTGGTGGAGATATCTAATACTTCACTGGCCACAGGTGAAGTGCCAGATGACTGGAGGATAACTAATCATAGAATCCCTACAGTGTGGAAACAGGCCCTTCGGCCCAACAAGTCCACACCAAACCTTGGAGCATCCCACCCAGACCCATCCCCCTATAACCCACCTAATCTACACCTCCCTGAACACTACAGGCAATTTAGCATGGCCAAACAACCTAACCTGCACATCTTTGGACTGTGGCAGGAAACCGGAGCACCTGGAGGAAACCCATGCAGACACAGGGAGAACGTGCAAACTCCACACAGACAGTCGCCCGAGGGTGGAATCAAACCCAGGTCCCTGGTGCTGTGAGGCAGCAGTGCTAACCACTGTGCCACCGTGCCACCTAATGTAGTTCTTTTGTTCAAGAAGGGCAACAAGGATAGGCCAGATAATTACAGACCAGTTATTCTGACATCAGCAGTCGGGAAATTATTGGAAAAAATTCTGAAGGACAGGATTAATCAATACTTGGAAAGGCAGGGATTTATCAGGGATAGTCAGCACAGATCTGTTAAAAATTCTCATCTCTGCCTTATATGGGAGATTCCGTATTTTAAACCTGTATGCCCCAGTTCTGATCCCTCCCAAAAGAGGAACCATTGTTTCAACGTAGATTGTATCAAGTCCCATCAGGTTGTTGTATGTTTCAATAAGATCACCCCTCATTCTTCTAAACTCTAATAGACACAGGCCCAGCCTGCTTAATCTTACCTCATAAAATAAATACCCAACTCCGCATTCTAGCTTTCAGCTGAATCTTTGAACTGAACTTCTCAAAACTACCGCTTATGCATTTATACCCTTTCTTAAATAAGGGGACCAAACCTGTACTCGGCAGTACTGGTGTAATCTTACCAATACCCTGTATAATTGTAGCAAAACATCTCTACTTTTTTATTCTATTCCCCTTACAATAAACAGCAACGCTCAAATAATGACTGAATGTATGTGGCACTCCTGAACTACAAACACTTTTAGAGAAAGCTACACTGGAGACGGTGAAGTTGGATTGTTGCTGGACTTGTGACTCAGATACTAGGGACCTAGGTTTGAATGCCAACATGGCAGATGGTGGAAACTGAATTTTAAAAGATGTAGAAATGGATGTCCATGAACCCATTACTGTTTGTCACAAGAATAACCTGTTCACTAAGTTGTCTTCCTGACCCGGTCTGGTCTTCATGTGACTCCATGTGTTTGGATCTTAAATGCCCTTGACATGACATTGTCCAGCAAACCATTTAGTTTTAACTAACCACTAAAAGTCTTGAAAAAGGAAAAAGTCTTGAAAAGGACTAAAAGTCTTGAAAAAGGTCCAGTTGGGCACTGGAATGGACAAAGGCAAACCTGTTGATCCTGCAAAGTCTTCCTTATTAACATGTGGAATTGGTGCCAAAATTAGAACACATGTCTCACAGTTTAGTTAAGCAACAGCCTGAACAGTCTGATAGTCACACTCATGGAATCATACCATATAACACCACAGAAAACACCATCACCATTCTTGGCTATTCCTACCATACTCTGGAGAGGAGGAAGCACTGTGGCATACAGGCAGGAGTTGCCTGGGGAGTTATTAATATTTAATCTGGACCAATGAAGTCTCATAGTTGAGCTCCCACCACAACCCCACCAACGACACTCCCCCAACTCCCCCACCACCCCACCATTGGCTGATCTGTCAGTGCTCCTCGATGCTGAACACCTTTTGGAGGAAGCACTTAAGATAAAAAGGGGTCAGAATTTAGTCTGGGCGGGGGATTTCTATTCAATCACCAAGAGTGGTTCAACAGCTTCAATGCTGACTACAATGGTCGAGTCCCAAAGGACACAGTTGCTAGACTGAGTCCGCTAGACTGAGGCTACGGCAGGTGGTGAAGGAGCTAACAGAGGAAAAAGCATACTTCACCTCAGCTTCATCAATGTGCCTACCGCAGATGCATCTGTCCATGACAACATTGGTAAGAGTGACCATTGCATAGACTTTGTGGAAATGATGTCCCACCTTCACATTAGGATAAGGTGTGAGGGACTATGATGTATGAATTAGGATAGATTTTGAACAGCCGTGCATGGATCTTGGAGGTCTGCACAACAGTGAAACAACTGTGAGGGAAAGTTGGACAGAGTTAAGTGGTTCTACAACCAATGGCATCAGATCTATATTGTGCAGTCCTGATGCATCCAGTCATAAATGGTGGTGGACAATTAACTTACTGGAGGATACTCCACAAATATCCCATCCACAATGACAGGGGAGCCCAGCACATCACTGCAAACAACAAGGTTGAAATATTTACAACAATGTTCAGCCACCAGTATGGATGGATGACCATCTCAGCCTTCACCAGAGATCCACAGCATCACAGATCGCAGTTTTCAGATAATTCATTTTACTTCGCGTGACATCAAAATATGGTTAAAGGCATTGGATACTGCAAAGACTATGGCCCTGACAAAATTTCGGTAATAGTACTGTTCTCCAGAACTTGCAATTTCAACCAAGATGTTCTAGTATAATTTCAATACAAGCATCTACCCAGCCATCTGGAAAATTGCCTAGACATGCCCTGTGCAGAAAACAAAAGACAAGACAAATCTGCCTGGTCAATTACTGCACACACATACCACAAAGAAAGATAGCTGTGGTTGTTGGATGTCAGTCATTTCAGCTCCAGGACATCTCTGCAGGAGTTCCGAACATGTTCAGCTGTTTCATCAATGACCTTCCCTCTATTATAAGACAGAAAATGGTGGTGTTTGCTGGTTATTGCACAAGATTCATCAACCTCTTCTGACTTCAGATATTGAAGCAGTTTATGTTCAAATGCAGCAACTCCTGGACAAAATCCAGGCTTGGGCTGACAAGTAACATTCAATCCACACAAATACTAGGCAATGACTATCTCAAACAAGAGAGAAACTAACTATCACTGCTTGACATTGAATGGCATTTCCATCACTAAAGTTACTGTTATTATTCACTAGATAATGGGCTGGAGTAGCCAAATAAATGTGGCAATTACAAGAGCAAGTCAGAAGCTAGAAATCCTGCAACGAGTAGCCAACCTCCTGATTTCCCCTTAGACAGCACCTTCCAATGAGAATTCCCTTTAATTTTCTTTCTGGCTGAACAAGCCACTGAATTATGTGCATGGCAGTGACATCCAGAACCACAAGTCAATGCCACCATCAGTGTGTTGACATCAATCATTGTGCATAGAACCTTGGAGCAGCTGCATGCACACATGCACATGGGGAGGCGATGGCCTAGTGGTATTATCGCCAGACTGTTATCGAGAGACCCAGAGTTCTGGGAACCTGGGTTTGAAGCCTGCCATAGCAGATGGTGGGATTTGAATTGAATAAAATATCTGGAATTAAGAATCTAATGATGACCGTGAATCCATTGCCAATTGTCGGAAAAACCCATCTGGTTCACTAACCTCCTTTAGGGAAGGAAACTGCCAACCTTACCTGGTCTGGCCTGCATGTGACTCCAGACCCACAGCAATGTTGTTGACTCTTAACTGCCCTCTGGGCAATTAGGAATGGGCAATAAATGCTGCCTAACCAGCGACGTCCTCATCCTGTGAATGAATAAAGAAACACAGCTTAGAAGGAAATTGATTTCAACCCATCTACAAGGAAAAGGGCAGCACATTCATTGGAACACTACACCTCAAGTTGGCACCCAACCATCCCAAACCCACTTGCCATTCAGACTTGGAAATATATTACCATTACCTCAGTGTTACTGGGTCACCATCCTGGAAATGCCTACCCAACAGCATTATTGGTGTATCCACACAAAATGGACTGCAGCAATTCAAGAAGTGAGCTCACAGCAAAGGAATGGGCATTAAATGTTGGCCAGCTAGGGAAAACCACCTCCCATGAATGAATGATAAAGAGAAGTAAATGAACTGCTGGATGTTGTTGACTTTGTGAGGTTTGTGATTGCAATTGCCTCATATAGGCAGTCAACAATTTGTAGCAGCTTTCTTGTAGTTTATTAAGAAGCAGCTTAGATATGATTAACTAGTTATTAGACAAAGAAAAAATACAATTGTGACAGAGAAAATTGCTTCACTGCTCCAAAAACTGTCCTGTACAATGGAGGAACAGGGCCCCCACCTTTGGAATGGTGGATTGTTTGTCCCAATATTGTGTAATCTTTGGTGGTAATAGTCAATGTCTTTCCCCTTGGGCTGACGTAGGGGAATTCATGCCCCAGGAGATTGTGCCTTCCTCCTCTGGATCCTCTCTTCCTACCTACTCATGCTTATGCACCTATAGTTTTGGGACTGGTAATTTATGCTGTGTCAATCACCTGTATAAACCCTCTTGGTCAATTACCACAGGCAGCTATTCCCAATGCCATTGTTCCCTTGCCTATCTCCATTTGAAGGTTAGCCTTCATTACTTATAAGAACAAATATTTCTTATTTTCCAAAACACTACATTCATAATAGGGTAGTGTGGCACCTAAATCTTTTGTTACCTTTGTAGAAGGTAGATGTTAAGTGAGGGCTCATACTACACAGGATATACTGAATTATTTTAGTATTCTAAATTTAATTTTAAGGGGACCACAATTTCCAATAATGTGGTGAAGGAGCACATCTTGATCTTAGTGCTGTTGCTCTTGGTATTGCGGGTAAAGAAAGCACATAGCTTGCAAGAGAGTAGTTGGTCCAGTGGTGAAGTGGCACGTCTTGCCTTTTTGACATTGTCACAATGACAACTCGTCAGGATGTTTGTGATGACAAGGTTGGAAACCATCAAAGTTGAAAGGCTTTTTCTTCCTCCTGTTTATTTCACTCCTATACATCAGGTTTAATGACCTGTTGTAGCTCTGCAGAGTCAGAGAAAGAATAGAGCTTTACTAACTAGGAGATGGTAAGAACTGCCAATGCTGGAGTCAGAGATAACACAGTATGGAGCTGGAGGAGCAAGCAGGCCAGGCAGCATCAGAGGAGCAGGAAAGTTGACGTTTCAGCTCCAGCCCCATCCCTCCTCTCTCTACTTATTTCAGAGCTCCCTTCCCATCTCCCCCATTTCTGAAGAAGGGTCCCAACCTGAAACATCAACTTGTCCGCTCCTCTGATGCTGCCTGGCCTGCTGTGTTCCTCCAGCTCTACACTGTGTTATCTCTGACTCCAGCAACAGCAGTTCTTACAATCTCTGCGTGAGTTTCAACCTCACTGCGAAGCCTCTTCTAGGGATGCCTACATTGAAGAAGTTATCCTCCTCCCTCCAGAAAGACCTCAGTGGTTCTCTCTCCCACTGCAACCCTCTGGTAATGTATTCGGCCCCGAAACTGCTTGACCATATACTGAAGCAAACCAGATACTGCAGCCACATCACCTTTCTCAGTACCTGCCTACAGAACTGGATCATCCCCAATGGACTCCAGTCTACATTCAGGTCATCGCAATTTGGTCCTGACCACAACAACCTCTACATACAAAACATCCAGATCCTCCAACATCAAGGATGCCCTTGCCAATGCCGCTCCCGCTGCCAGCATCAAGGACGATGCCACTTCTGCCGATGCCCCACCTACCGTCAATGTCACCCCACCCACCACTGATGTCGCCCCCTAAATCCACCCCCACAGCCAACCCCAGCTCCAAGCCCTGCTGGGTCTTCACCACCCCCCCCAGACCTCTCCCTCACTGAGGATGAACAGTCAGTCCTCAGTAAAGGACTCACCTGCATTCCCCTCCGCCCACACATCAATGAATACTGCTTGGATGTCGAATAGTTTTTCCGCTGCCTCCACGCCTGCTTTTTTAACAGCGAGTCTAACCCACCCTCCACAGACCCCTTCTCCCACTTCCAACACACCCCATCCTCCTGGATGCCACCCCAAGGCCTCCTACCCCCTTTGACCTCTTCATCTCCAACTGCCGTCGTGACATCGATTGCCTCAACCTCTCCCCCACAGAATGTGCAGCCCTCTGCTCCCTCCAATCCAACCCTAACCTCACCACCAAACCCGTGGATAAGGGAGGCACAGTTGTGGCATGGTGCACCGACCTTTATATAGCCGAGGCCAGGTGCCAACTCTCTGACACCTCCTCCTAAAGCCCCCTTGATCATGACCCAACCCCTGACCACCAAAACATCATCTCCCAGACCATCCATAACCTTACCACCTCAGGTGACCTCCTGACCACAGCCTCCATCCCCTCGATTCGCAAACCCCACACTGCCCGTTTCTATCTCATTCCCAAAATCCACAAACCCGAATGAAGGCTGACCCATTGTCTCTGCCTGCTCCTGCCCCACTGCACTTATCTCCGCTTACTTTGACTCTGTTTTCTCCCCCCTGGTCCAGGAACTCCCCACCTATGTCTGGGACACCACCCATGCCCTCCACCTCCTCCAAGGCTTCCAATTCCCTGGCCCCCAACACCTCCTCTTCATTATGGACATCCAGTCCCTGTACACTTGCATTCCCCATGCAGATGACCTAAAAGCCCTCCGCTTCTTCCCCCCACCTCCTCCCGCAGGCCCAACTGGTCCCCCTCCACCATCACTCTCATCTGCTTAGCCAAACTTGTCCTCACCCTCAACTCCTCCAACTTCCCACAGACTAAGGGGATGGCCATGGAAACCCACATGGGTCCAAGCTATGCCTGACACTTTGTACGATACGTGGAACAATCCCTCTTCCGCAGCTACACTGGCACTATCCTCCACCCCTTCCTCTGCTACATCGATGACTGTATCGGCGCTGCCTCGTGCTCCCATGAGGAGCTTGAACAGTTCACTAACTTTACTAACACCTTTCACCCCATCCTGAAGTTCACCTGGACTACCTCTGATACCTCTCTCTCCTTCCTGGACATCGTTGTCTCCATCTCCTGGCGTTCCACTACTGAACATCCCAGGTATCCTCTTATTTCAAGGAACGCAACGTCCCCCCTTTGGTGGTCAAAAATGCTCTCGACCACATCTCTTGCATTTCCCACATCTCTGCCCTCACATCCCCTCCCACCCAACAAAAATAAAGACAGAATCCCCCTTGTTCATGTGTTATCACCCCCTAACCTCCAGATTCAACATATCATTCTTCGCCACTTCCTCCACCTGCAATCTGCCCCCACAACCAAAGATATATTTCCCTTCCCACCCCTATCTGTCTTCCGTAGGGACCGCTCTCTCCACGACTCCTCGTCTGCTCCACACTCCCCACTCGCCCCACCACCCCGGCACCTTTCCCTGCATCTGCAGGAAGTGCTACACCTGCCCGTATACCTCACCCCTCACTTCCATCCAAGGAACCAAAAAAAACCTTTCACATAAGACAGAGGTTCACCTACACATCCGCCAATGTGGTCAATTGCATCCGCTGCTCCCATTGTGGCCTCCTCTACATTGGTGAGACCAAGCGGAGGCTTGGAGATTGCTTTGCAGAGCACCTGCACTCTGTTCACGACAAACGACAACACCTTCCAGTTGCAAACCACTTCAACTCCCCCTCCCACTTCCTGGATGACATGTCCATCTTGGGCCTTCTCCAGTGTCATAATGATGCCACCTGGAAACTGGAGGAGCAGCACCTCATATTCCGCCCTGGGAGCCTGCAACCCAATGGTCTCAATGTGGACTTTACCAGTTTCAAAATCTCCCCACCCCAGCCTCATTCAATGACCAACTCTCCCTCTCATCCCTGCATCCTTGACCTGACACAACCTGTCCATCTTCTCTCCCACCGATCCGCTCCTCCCACTCACTGATCAAACCCCACCACTGCCTACCTGCACTCACCTATCATCATCCCACCTTACCTTCCCCAGCCCCACCCCCCCTCTCTAATTATTTCAGAGCTCCCATCCTCCTCCCCAATTTCTGAAGAAGGGTCCCGACCTGAAACGTCAACTTTTCTGCTCCTCTGATGCTGCCTGGACAGCTTTATTAACTATATTTTTAAGTTTCCTGCAGGGCCAGTTGTGAAGGAGCTTCAGCATGGCAATATGATGTCAGTTTCTATACGAGAAAGATGCATCTGAGACATCACCACCTAATCAGACAAGCACATTCTGCATATCCTCCAACAGAATGCATCAAGTATCTTTTTCCCTGTAAAGTTAACAGGAAGAGAATCCATACCATTGTGCCCACTTTTCACCACATTCAGCAGTTCACTCACATGCAATGTCATTGTCTCCAGTATAACATCCGAAGTTTTTGGCGTGAACATTTCCCCTTTCTCTGGGATGTACCAGGACACACATATGGTCACTGTGTCCCCTGATCCTGCTCAGCACAGACTATGGTGACTATGGAAATAGTGGCCTGTCATCCAAGTGTCAAGTTGCACTCATCTTGTGGAGCAGCAGCAGGAGATGTGTACCCAAAAGTCCACTTTTCCTCAGAGTATAACGACATGGATAAGATTAGAACGGACCATTCATGACATTTTTTTCTTTCTTCTTTCCTTCATTCTTCTATCTATATTCTGTAACTGGCCCTGGACTGAATGGCTGGCTTGGTCATTTCAAAGGGCAGTGAAGGGTGAATCTGAAGTCAAGGGTACATCTAGATCAGGCAAAGTTGGCAGATTTCCTTTCCTAAGGGGCATTAGTGAGGCAGATGGGTTTTTACAACAATAAATGGTAGTTTCAGCACACCATTACTGAGATCAGCTTTCAATTCTATTTTGTTAATATACTTCAAATTTCACCACTTTCCATTGTGGAATCGGAATCCAAGTCGCCACAGCATTAAAATGGACCTCTAGATCTGCTATCCCAGGACATTACCACCCTAGCACCACCTCCCCATGTTTGTGATACATTCTTCAGTACCTTCTCCCTCAAGGCGTACGCTACCTCCCTAACACTATTATAGGCAATTGTTTATATTATGCTGTCTCTCATGTCTGCTGTTGTCACTTACACTGAGTCACAAGCAAAAGAAGTTCGACAGCATTATCAGTTTAGGCATCCCCTTGTCATTAGCAAGGTCCGAGATGTTTGTCAATGTGGGAAATCATCAGCAAATAATTGTTTTTATAGATATAGCCCCCTTGGTAGTGATGCTCCAAAATGTTGAAGAAGCTGATTGCATAATTGTGAGAGTATTGCCTTTGTGCTATTCTTACTTCATCTCTACATTCTCAGGACCAAAAGGCTGCATTTTTTTTCTGTGGGCAATGCTTACTCATTGCTGCTTATTGCTAATTTGGTGTAGCTGAGCTTCACATTCAGGGAGAGACGTACTTTCGATCAGCCACACTGAAACAGTTGCCTGTCCTACCCTCCTTTGTGCTACCAATTCTGGACATACATTCCCAATTGCCCCATACCTACATAACAAACTTTTAACAAGCGCTGCTCATGGAGAGCTCATTTTAAATTTATTTTTTGAAATTGCCTCCATGTCTATAGCTAGCTTCCTGTTGCACTGTCATGTCTTTCTCAACAGGAACACTGGTCATCCTGCATTACCTGTGCCACTCCTCCAAAATCTCATTCTGTTCCACACAAAGCTTTCAGTTAGCTTGTTTGCCTCAACCAATGATTTGCCACTTTAAGGCAGATTGGCACTACCAACTGACTACACAATACTTCTGACAAAATTGGCAGGAGGTAGGATGCTCTTCAGCATTACAAATTTGTTTCCAATCCTGCCTCTGCTGTACAATGAAAATACAACTAATGATAATTGTAAATTGATTCACAACCATAGACCATTTCTACAAAATCATTGAGAACAAACCCATCAGCGTGAAGTTGAAAGACATGTCCAGTACAGTCACTGAAGTGACAGTATGAAGTGAGAATCTTTGCTGATTTCTCATTTTTTTAAAAATCAATTTTGAATTATGAGCTGAAAATAACTGTTGGGCTTAGGCACAGCTTGTGCTAAAAGTTTAGAAACAGACCAAACAAGCTTTGTTTGTTTGTAGGGCAAAACCTGGAGGCAAATTACATGCCAAGTCTTGATGGAAGAAGTTCTAACAGACACTGTAATCCCTGGGAACAGCATTGTTTTTAAACAAATAGCAGAAGTTGGCTGTTATTGGAGGTGAGTACCTGGGAATTGGTTCCAGAAAGTTTGAAAGAGACCCTATGTTCAAGCAGATGACAGTTGTTGAACAGTAATTGAAACCTCTGGAGGAGGTGATTGTCTTTCAAGGCAGAAACAGTCTTAAAGTAGCTTTTTTTTAACTATACTTTCTGAGAGATGGTTCTGTGATGATGCTGAGGCAGCACAAAAATTCGAAAGTTCTCAGTCTAACCTGACACACCAGTTTCCAGTACCCCAAAGAGTAGAAAGCGGATTTGGAAATATTGCTGCCTGTGCCTGGTTGAACCCTAGACAACAAGGTGTAGAGCTGGATGAACACAGCGGGCCAAGCAGCATCATAGGAGCAGAAAAGCTTGAGTCAAGCTTTCCTGCTCCTATGATGCTGCTTAGCCTGCTGTGTTCATCCAGCTCCACACCTTGTTGTCTCGGATTCTCCAGCATCTGCAGTTCCTATTATCCCTGGTTGAACCCTAACCTTTTCAGAAAAGCAGCCAAAGAATCAACATCTATGTCTGTGAAACAACGAATCATGAAAGCTATTTAACTAATCTGGCCAGTTTTGTTATTTCCTTTATCCCTCGACTGCGTTTGTTTATCTGTCTCTTGTGTGAATGGGGTCTGAAAACAAATGTTTCCGGTTTAAACAACAGACATTACCAATTTATCGTGCTGTTTAATTTTCTCTCTGCTAATGTTATTTCGTATTTAATAAACTGTTAATTTCTAGACAATGGGTTTTGCATCTTGAAAGACTTAATTATTTGCAAAGACTGTGATTGGTTATTCAAAATCTGATTAGGAACCATTGGAGGAACTTTTTAGAGGTCTTCAATGGATTAATTTTACTGTATCAGAAATACAGGTGTAAATGGCTGAATTGGTTCAGCTTCCTGTCTCCATGTCATAACAGAAATGATCCACACGATGAATGACAAAATTGCATTCTGAAAAAAGATGATGAAAGGAAGATGACAACTTCTGAAATGTGCAAATAGAGTCACAGAGTCATAGATTCCCTATGCTGGGGATTTCAAGAATGGGAGGCATATTTTTTAGGTGAGAGGAGAAAGATTTAAAAAGGATATGAGGGACAATGTTTTTACACAGAGAGTGGTTCCTGTGTGGAATGAACTTCCAGAGGACATTGTGGATATAGATACAGTTACAATGTTCAAAAAATATTTGGATAAGTACATGAATTAGAAAGATTTGGAGAGATATTGGCCAGGCGCAGGCAGGTGAGACTAGTTAATTTGGGATTATGGTTTGGCGTGGACTGGGTGGACCAAAGGGTCTGTTTGTGTGCTGTATGACTCTATACCCATCCTTTTAAATGTTGTATTTGTACCTGCCTCCATCACTTCCTCTTGTAGCTTGCTCCCTACACAATCCTCTGCTTGAAAAAGTTATCCCTCAGATCCTTTTTAAATCAGCCCCCTCTCACCTTAAACCTATGCCGTCTAGTTTTGGACTCCCCCACCCTATCCATGCCATCATGATTTTTGGAAGATCCTTAGAATCAGCTGGATGGACAAAAAGAGTGGGTTGGATCAAGAGCAGAATTAAAGAGTGATATTAGAAAGAAATAGCTAAGTATGGACATTGAAAACAAAAATCTGCCAGCCTTGCTTTGGTGACATTTGAAAAAGAAATGGAGGGTAAAAACAGATGAGGAAGAAAAATGTCAGATGGTTGGTTTGAGAGGGAGGCTTGAAGAAAGCCGGAGAGATACAAGATAGTGCTAATGGTCCTAATATGGCTCCGCTGAAAATGATCAAATGGGCCAACAACAGCTGATTACTGTGAATGGGTGTGGGAGTATCAAATAAAAGCAAAATGCTGACCAACAGAATTTTAGTCTGAAAGATTCCAGAAAGTTCCAAAAGTTCAAACAGACATTCAAAGTGCTAGTGATCTTCATTCTTGTTTGCCATCTCTAATTATAATGAACCAGTTATAAACTAATCATTGTAATGACAAGTAAACTGAGGGCACAATCGTAATAAATGAAAAAAAAAGTGCTGTAAGAAACGCAGCTGGTCTGCTAGCATCTGCAGAGAGAGAAACAGAGTTAATGTTTTGAGTCTGATATGTCTCTTTATTAGAATCTAACATTCAGAGCTAAAACAATACCTGCAATGAAAGTGGCAATTATAAACTAATAGCTTCTTTGCAAGAATAATTTTGATGCTCATGATAACAAAAATTTTTTCCAGGCTGCCCTTATAAACTGGCATTCCCTTTTTGTGTGTGGGTGGAATTACTGTGTAAGAAAGCTGAAAACAGGATTCAACCGAATTGAAACTGAATAATCCACTATTACTCACTGTCCTGAATCATACTTAAACAATTGCCACTGATGGAGGTTACTCGGAACTGTACCTCAAACAAGCAATCATTGCCTCCAGGAGAGAAAATTAGAAACAAGAACACATTGCTTTCCTCTTGCAAAAAATTTCCTAAGTATTTCCTACTAGAAATACAGATCATGAAAGCTTTTAACGCACCTATATAATAGCTATAAATCAAAATAGGATGAAATGTTAAGAAAAGGCCATTTGTTGTAACAAATACTGGCTCATTCCATCATCTGTTAGCTGTAGCATTTATCACTTACAGGATGAATCACAGTAGTTCCAGGTTAGTTTTCCTTACATAAAATAATTAAGGGAGTGCTATTACCACATGTTCTATAATAGTTCAAGAACAAGTTCTAGAAACAGACACTTTGGTGCAATACATCAGTGCCAACCAGACATCCCTTTAGTCCCATTTGCCAACATTTGGCCCATATCCCTTTAAACCCTTCCTATTCATTACCCATCCAGATGCCTTTTAAATGTTGTAATTGTACCCACCTCCACTTCTGGTAGCTCACTCCATACACACACCACCCTCTGTGTGAAAAAGTTACCCGTCAGGTCCTTTCTAAGTTTTTCCCATGTCACCTTAAACCCACGCCCTCTAGTTCTGGATTCCCCCAATGCATGGAAAAAGACCTTAAGTATTCACCCTATCCATCCCCTCATGATTTTATAAAAGGTCACCCCTCAGCCTCCGACACTGCAGGGAAAAGCAACCCCAACTATTCCATCAGTACTTTCACGGGAAAACAGGAGATGGGAAATAAGTGTAGCCTTGCCAGAGCTATTCACATGACAAGAACAGGTATTTTAAAATACCTCTTTTACGGCAAGTTTTATTCTTATCATTTAATCTTATGCTTTAATTTCATCTTTCTTCAGAAACACTTACAGTAACCTCTCAATTTCATTATTTTGCTTCGATTACCTTTCTTGGGAACTCAATTCCAAATAACTGAACACTGTTGAAAAACTACCGCATTCAACATTTTATGGAGAAGATTGAAAAATGCCAGAAACTACAGCTACAATTGAGAAGCACTTTTGTTTTACCTTAAAATGTTTGACTTCATTATACGGCTGTTAGGTCGAGAGATTAAATCAAATCCTCAAGACAAGCTTTCCAAATCTGACATAAAATTCAGATTAACAAAACTGAGAACAAGGTCAGACTACGAAATGCTACTCCATAAATAATAGCTTAAAGTTGGTGTCCCAAAAGGGTTAATTGAAGACATTTACATTTGTTATTTTAATAGCCTAGATCTTTTCTGTGCACTTAACCCCCAAGGATTACAGGTACATTTCCAATAGTTAGATCGTTTGTTATCTGTGGTAGAAAAGACAGACTTTTCCTTTAATCATCACACATACCAAGAATCGGCTCATGGAAATCTTCCTATTTCCATCACAAGGTGTTTACAACAGAATCTTACAGACTCCTAAAGGCAACTTACCAACAAAAAAAAGTCCAATCTGTTATCTGCTGAGTTAATTGCAACTATGTAGAAATTTGAGAGCAATTTTTTCTTTTGGATGCTTTCCAATAACCCTTGAGGGATGATATCAGCTATTGCAGAAAGGATCCTTGGTATTAATAAAATAAATTTTAACATATTCATCAGCCCACCTTTGGATTTATGTGCTTTATAGCTTCGAACTCATTGCACTTACAATGCCTGAAGAGGTTTGGTGTCAACCCTGTTACAGTGATGACCACCCCAGCACAAATGGAAGACTAAAGCTAGGAATCCCCTGATCTACAGGCACAATACTACAGCGGGCATGGGTATATTTATTTAAATTCATAGAGATCGTAACAGAAGAAAACTGTAAATCTATAGAAGTAATTTGTATATAGAATGTTTTTTTCCATAGAATCCCTACAGTATGGAAACAGGCCATTCGACCCAACAGGTCCACACTGACCCTCCAAAGAACATCCCATCCCTGTAATCCTGTATTTCCCAGGGCTAACCCTCCTACACCCCTGAACACTATGGGAAATTTAGCATGGCCAATCCACCTAACCTGCATGTCTTTGGACTGTGGGAGGAAACTGGAGCAACCGGCAGAAACCCAGATAGACACGGGGAGCACGCGCAAACTCCACACAGTCAGTTGCCCGAAGGTAGCATTGAACCCAGGTCCCTGGTGCTGTGAGGCAGCAGTGTTAACCACTGAGCCACCATGCCACCCCAACCTGCATTTATTTACAAAGGTTTTTTTTGCCCCAGGGAATCTTAATTCATTCTGCAGGCCAAACTTAAAGAGGTTTAGCTACATTTATTGCACATCTCATAGAAACGCAGTCACATCCAAGGCACAGAAAGATAGATGGGTGACCACTAGACAGGACAGGTAGTCAGTGCAGGAATTCCCTGCAGCTGTCCCCCTGTCAAACACATAATCCATTTTGGATACAGATGAGGGGGATGGCCCATCAGGTGACAGCAACAGAGCAATGGCTCCACGGCTGGCCTGCAGTACAGAGGGGAGGGCCAAAGTGTAATAGAGCAGTAGTAGTCAGGGGCACAGACATGTGCTTCTGTGGCCATGCAAGAGACTCCAGGATGGTATGCTGCCTCCCTGATGCAAGGGTCACAGATGTCTCTGAGTAGGTACAGGGCATCCTGAAATGGGAGGGTAAACAGACAGAAGTCATTGTCCATATTGGCTCAACTGACATAGGCAGGAAGACTGACAAGGTCCTGCAATGACAATTTAGGGAATTAGGTAGTAAACTAAAAAGCAGTACCTCCATGGTAGTAATCTCAGGATTTATTCCCCATGCCACATGCTACTGAGACTAGGAACAGAGACAGAGTACAATTGAACACATGGCTAAAGAGCTCGTGTGAGGGGGGCTTCAGATAGTTGGATCATTAAGATGTCTTTCAGGGAAGGTGGGACCTGTACAATTAGGATATGTTGCAACTAAACCGGAGCGGTACCAATATCCCGGCTGAGAGGTTCTATGCCACTCGGAAGTGTTTAAACTAGTGTAACTGGTGCGTGGGAACTGGAGCAGTAGATCAGTAAGTATAGAGACTGTGGAAGAGCTTGAGACAAAGGCAATTATAGCTAAGAAGAGGAGCAGTTCGTGAGAGGTTGCTGAGCTCAGCAGAACTGGAGGCCTGGACTGTATTTGCTTCAATGCAAGAAGTATAACAGGTAATACGGATGACTTTAGAGCCAGGATTAATACATGTAAGTATGATGTTTTGCTATCAAAGAGACATGATTGAAAGAGGGACAGGACTGACAAATTAACATTCTGGGACGTCAATGTTTTAGATGAGGCACAGGAGGTAGCAAAAGAGTTGGGGGAGTTGCATTACTGATTAGGGAGCATATCACAACTGTGTTGAGGGGGCACCACCTTGGAGGGATGTTGCAGTGAGGCATTTTGGGAATAGGCACCATAATTCTGTATGTTTTCAGATACTTATGGTTAAGGACAAGAGTGGACCTTGGATGAAGGTGTTAAATTGGGAGAAGGCCAACTATAACCACATTAGGCAAGAATTGGAAACATGGATTGGGAATGGCTGTGAGGGTAAATCCACATTTGACATGTGGGAGTCTTTTAAAGATCAGCTGATTACAGTGCAGGACAGGCATTTTCCTGTGAAAATGAAGGAAAGGAATGGCAGCGTTCACAAAGTTTAGATGACAGGGAAAATTATCAGCTTAGTCAAAATAAAAAAAGCATACCTAAGGTCTAGGCAACTAAGAGCAGGCAAAGTCCTTGAAAAATATAGAAAGTAGGAAGGATCTCAAACAGGGAGTTAGGAGGGCTAATAGGAGCTATGAAACGTCCTTGGCCAGCAGTTACGGAAAATCCCAAGGCATTTTATATGTATATTAGGAGCAAGAGGGTAGCTAAGAAAAGAGCGAGCCCACTTGAGGATAAAGGAGGGAGGTTGTGTGTGGAGCCAGAGGAAATGGGTGAGATCCTTAATGAGTACTTTACATTGGTATTCACCTAAATAAAGGGGTATATAAGAGATGTTGAGGTTAGGGAAAGATGCATATTATTGGGCAGGTAAACACGATGAGGGAGGAAGTGTTGGGTGTCTTGAAATACGTTAAGGTAGGCAAGTCCCAAGGGCCACTCAATCTATCCCAGGCTACTGTTGGAGGCAAGGGAGGAAATAGCTGGGGCCTTAACACATAACTCTTTAGCCTCAGATGAGGTTCCAGAGGACATGAGAATGGCCAATGTTGTCCCTTTGTTTAGTAATGGAAACAGAGGTAATCCAGGTAATTACAGGCCGGTGAACCTGACGTCAGTGGTGGGGAAGGTGTTGGAGAGGGTAATGAGAGACAGGATTTATTCACATTGAGAAGTGAATGGACTTGTTAATGATAGGCAGAACAAGTTTGTGTGGGGAAGGTCATGTCTCATCAGTTTTATTGAGTTTTCTAAGTAGTAGCAAGAATGACTGATGAGGGAAAGACTGTGGATGTTGTCTACACAGACTTTAGCAAGGCATTTGATAAAGTAAATCATGGCAGGCTAGTAAGAAGGTAGAATCTCATGGGATCTGAGGGGAGCTGGCTATATGGATTCAAAACTGGCTTGGTCACAGAGGGCTGAGAGTAGCGGAGTAAGAGTGCTTTTTGGAATGGAGATCAGTAATTAGCAGTGTTCCACAGGGATCAGTGCTGGGACCTTCGAAGTTTGCAATATCTATAAATGATGTGGAGGAAAATATAAGATAACAAGGCGTGGGGCTGGATGAACACAGCAGGCCAAGCAGCATCATAGGGGCAGGAAAACTTGACGTTTCGGGCCTAGACCCTTCATCAGAAAATGATGCTGCTTGGCCTGCTGTGTTCATCCAGCCCCACGCCTTGTTATCTCGGATTCTCCAGCATCTGCAGTACCTTTTATCTCTGGAGGAAAATATAGGTGGTCTGATTAGTAAGTTTGCAGATGACACCAAAATTGGAGGAGTTGCAGATGGTGAAGAAGATTGTCAAAGGATACAGAGGGATACAGATAGATTGCAGATATGGGCAGAGAAATGGCTGATGGAGTTTGATCCAGACAAATATGAGATGATGCATTTTGGAAGATCAAATTCAGGTGCGAATTATACAATAAATGGCAGAACCCTTAGAAACACTGACATACAGAGGGATCTGGGTGTATAGGGTCCACAGATTCCTAAAAGTGGCAACACAAGTGGAGAAGGTGGTCAAGAAGGCATACAGCACATTTGCCTTCATTGGCCAGGACACTGAATATAAAAGCTGTCGAGTTATATTACAGCCATATTTGCAATACTGCATGTAGTTCCAGTTGCCACATTACCAGAAGGACGTGGATGCTTTTGAAAGGGTGCAGAGAAGGTTTACCAGGCTATTGTCTGGTCTGGACGATATTAGTAATGAGGAAAGGTGGGCAAACCCAGATTGTTTTCACTGGAAAGATGGAAGCTGCGGGGCAAGCTGATAGAGGTCTACAAAATGTGAGAGGTTTGGTTAGGGTGGATAGTCGAGGCTTTTTTCCTAGGGTGGAAAAGTCAACTACAAGAGGACACAGGTTCAAAGTGAGGGGGGAAAGTTTAGGGGAGAATTGCGGGAAAATTCTTCACTCAAAAGGGTGGTAGGTGCCTGGAATGGACTGGCAGCAGAGGTGGTGGAAGCAGGTATCTTAGCGACATTTAAGGCACACTTTGATAGACGTGAATGGGAGGTGAATGGAGGGATACAAACTGCATATTGTCAATAAGTAGCAGGTCCCAAGAAGGGCTAGGAATCAGCGCAGGCTTGGTGGGCTGCAGGGCCTATTCCTGCGCTGTATTGTATGGAAATGAACTGAATTGAAACGGAACTCAAGGTCGATGACCCATTCAGCCAATCCCTTGAAAATGGATGGAGTACACAGGTATGGAACAATGTGAGGTGGGGAGCCTTATCCTCAAACATTCCAATTTGACATATTTTGACAATACAAACAGCACTCATTTGTGGAAACTTCCCAGTTTCATAAGCATGTAATGTTTAATACTGTTTGAAAGAAATTTATGATTCCAAATGAAAATATACGTTTAGATTAACTTATGCAAAGACTTACTCAGTAGACCTTTGACAGTCTTACTTTAAAATGGTGTTTCACTATTTAATTATTTCCACCAGGTAACATCCATACACTGTCACAATGTGTTGAACACCATGTTCACCTTTTATCACAAGTGAGTTTGTTTTGAAACTATTACTCAGCTGTGATTGCTTCAGTTTGGCTACTTCTCCTAGTTGGAAAAATGATACAGACAATATTTCAAAAGAACAGCAGCAAACTACCATTTTCATGGTTATCCAATTAATTAAGGACACCACATCAGGCACATTAACTTCACTTGTGAAATTATTATCGTGGATTATGTGAACAATTTAGAAGTAATTACATGTTTGGTTCAAATGTTTGCTATAACTGATACATTTGAGTTAATAATATTGTATTATAATGATCTAGTTAATTTCATCAAGCAGCAATGGCATCACAAGCTACAGGTTTACTACCAAACTTACCAGAATATCACCAGTTTCACAAATACAAAAAACCTGAGTATTCAAATTTTAAGCAGGGACAGAGCTTTCCAATATGCTTCCAAATCAAATCACTTGAAACCAATTTTTGTTGACTAAAATTCAGGTCTCCTAAGAAGAAGAAATTAAAGGCAACAAAAAAGACTAAAGGGCAAATTTTACACAGGGAATGACAGGGTTCTGGGTTTGCTACCCCCACTGAAAAGTTGGTATTAAGCCAACGGGTCTTAAACAAATGGCTAGGCCCCAACCCCACAATGATTATGTACTGAGAGAGGCTGTAATGAGCTGAGAGCAAGACTTCTGTCCTATAGGATAAGGAGGTCCTGCCCTCAAGACTCCCAGCTATGTGAGAACTCAGTAGTGGCAAATGAAAAGATCCATTAATGCTGGACTTGCAAGTAAACTTGCAAGGTTTTTGGTCAGGGAGGAAACAAGGATCTGATGAGCATAGGGAACTCCTGCCTGCTTCCTTCCCACTTTTAAGCCCCAGGTATAAAAAATAGCATGCTAGCTTATTGTTCCACCTTCTACACCTGCAAAAATTACAGCAATGAAGGTGAAAACGAGCTAGACGCCCAAGGGTGGGCTATCGCTGATACCTTACCCACCCACAGTAATATTGTGGAGGAATGTTGTGGAGGTAGCTATCCATTTTATTTTACTTTCAAACTGTCTACAAATATATCAGTGGGTGGTAGGGGGCTGTAAAATTGTGACCTTTTGTTTTTGGCTTATGAGTCAATCATCAAAATTTGTTGAAATTGCAAGAACTTTTAGAAATGATCCAACCATTTTAAATGGTGGCTAAGTATGTGTAATTATCTGTTGTACATTGGTCAAACAAAAAATACCTAGTATATGTTGGCAAAGGGTATGGACACTTAATAGGTGACAAATAAACATCTTATGTACCCTGAATTATTTTTCAAAATAAAAATTGCTGGGCTAAGGATGGAAGGATCATAATTTGGTACAACAGAAATCTAAAACCTATTAATATAATTTAACACACCAGATTTACAAAGGGAAAGCTTTCTTCCTGTTAGTAATATTAATATTGTCAGACATTGACTACATCTTTACCAGTATGTGTGGATTGTGTAGTGCTAGAATCTTTATTATGTTCTGGTGTTTCAGTAAAAACCGATTCAAAGGCTGCTTCTTGTTCTTCCAGTGATTCAATGTTGGGTCCACTTGCAGTTGATGAACCTCCTTGTGGCTGCTTTTCTGCCAAGCGTTGCAGCTCTGCTTGCCTTCTGCCCCGTCTTTTACCTAAAATTCTGACATAATTGGCTGGCACTAATCCTGTTGTTTGACCATCCAAACTGGCCATCAACCACCCACGTACTTTAGGTTGATGTTCTGAAAAGAGAAGGAAAACAGTTAAGCATGCTTTATACCAATATCAAATGGACTATTTGGGACTAGGTCTTACAACTAAGATTTGAATGAATTTACTCCAAAAGTGCTGAAAACCTTTATTTTAAACTTCAAAGAGTGTAAAATTCTCTCAGTTCTTTTTAGATTTTGGAATAAGCGGCAAATGTGGTAAAATTCATATTCAACTGAAATTAGATTTTAATAATTTAAATAGAAACCCATTAGGATCACTTTACAGATTGTTTAAGCCTTCCAATATCATGTGTTTTATAATATACAAGTATAGATGACTGAGGGAGTCAGTTAGCTCAGTTGGCTGGACAGCTGGTTGGTGAGGCACTGTGATGCTACCAACATGGGCTGAAGTTCTGCACCAGCTGACATGTACTGAATATCCATGAAGGACTCTGCTCAATTTTGCAGTTCACCTGAGGCATGGTAACCCTGAGGGGAAACCACCACCAGCCATCTCACTCTCATGAGAGCGCAGTCCTATGGTCCTCTGGGACCACAGCAACTTTACATTTTCAGATGACTAACATGTGCTAAGCTGCTTCAGAAACAACTGTAATGTAACGTGCAACCTACAATAGGAAACATTTCAAATATTGCTCAAGCTAACACACGCTTTTTCCTACCTTCCTCTTTTTCCTATTTGAATTTGTTTCATTTGTTGGGCTTTCAGTTTCCTCAATATTTAAATAAGTGTGTCCTGACCAAATATTTTATTTTATATTTTTTCTTTTTTTTTTCACCTTCTCTTTTTACACATTTGTACCCACCATCTGTCTTTCGTGCACTCAGTTCCAAAGTCTATCATCTTGCATCATCTGTTTTTATGTCAATCATGGTCTGTCTTTCTTCATCACTGTGTGATTTCTAAGGTTAATTATATGCAGCTCATTGGTAATGTTCATTTGGGCAATCTATTAAACTTTGAACTATTCCACGTCTATGGAAAAGGGGGTGGGGTTGGAGCATGGGGGAGGGAAATATACCTTTGAAGTTGAGATAAAAGGTTATACTTCTGAATTAATATAAACATGTGACATAGATATGCAAAGTGTTGGAGGAAATAAATTCTAATGGCCGACATGGGGAATGGGCCTACCAGCATTCATTGAAGATTAGCCAAGAGTGCAAAATACCAGTGGTTACCAATAGAACCAATGACTGACTGCTTTCAGAGGAAGAAAATAGTTTTTAAAATTCTAAATTAGCTCTTTTGTCATTCAATCTTTGAAATCATAAATTCAATCATAGTTTTCTTTCTTTTACTGCTTTGATGTTCACCTTTTATCAGTCTTAAGGAGAAAAAATGCACAAGTTGAATATTTTCACAGCTACTGTTCAGTTTATTAGAGCAACTTTAAATTGAAAATATAGTTGAATAATTCACCTTTGGGAGCTAGGTTCAGCAGGTCACCTGAACGAAATGTGAGCTCTTCTTCTGAGCCTGCAGTGAAGTCATATTCTGCCCTTGCGACAACATGATCATCATCTCCATTTGCCCAACTTGTTGATTCTTCTTTGAAAATAGAGGAAAGTGTATCAGCAAATTAACATGTACAATAACCACCATGAAAAATGGATGGAAATTCGAAGAACAAAAAGTGTAAACGTTCTGTAATTTGATCTCTGACTGTAACTATTGGTCACAGCTTCAACAGATAGAAAATACAGAAATCTCCTATAATTGGGGATCACACTGCAGTAATTTGCTCCTCCTATAATCAGGCCCTTGTTGCCAGCACAAAACTGGGCAGCACTCATTATATTTTAGAGCAGCCAAAGTCATTCTTGTAACAGACGCCAGTCATAAAGGCATAAGAAACAACAGCATGAGTCAACTACATGGCTCCTTAGATTGCTCCACCATTGAATGTGATCAATGATCTGATAAGCCTCAATTCCCACTTTCCTGCCTTTTGCCCCCTTGACTCCCTTACTTATTACAAATCTGTCTATCTCAGCCTTCAATATACTTAATGATACAGCCTCCATTGCCCTCCACAGTAAAGAATTTCATAGATTCATCACCCAGTGAAACAAGATATTCCTCCTCATTTCTATCTTAAATGGGTGACCACTTAGCCTGAAATCATGCCCTCTGGTCCTTGATTCTACCATAAGGGGAAATAACCTCTCAGCATCTAAGCCCCAACAAGAATCTTATATGTTTCAATAAGGTAAACCCCCATTCTACTAAACTCCCATGAATATAGGCCCAACTTATTCAACCTCTCTTCATCAGAAAATCCCTCCATATACAGGATCAACCTAGTGACCTTTCCTGGACTGCTTCCAATGCCAGTACATCTTTCCTTAGATAACTGGTCCAAAATACTCACAGTATTATAGTGTTGTTTAAGTAGTGCCTCATTTAGTTTTAACAAGACTCCGCTATTTTATACTTCATTTCCTTTTAACTGAAGACCAAATTCTATTATCTGCTGAATTAGGGTGTTAGCCTTTTGTGATTTTTGCAAGAGGGACCCCACATTCAACGGTACTGCTGCTTGCTGCAGTTTTTCTGTTTCAATAATATTCATCACTTCTGTTCTTCCTGTCAATGCGTGTAACCTCCCAATGTGCCATACAATTTTCCATCTGCCGAAAGTTCTTGCCCACTCATTTAACCTATCCATATTCCTCTGTAGACTCTGTCATCCTCATCACTTGCCTTCTCGGACTTGGGCCATAGTACATGCACTTCCCTCATCCAAGCCATTAGTTACTTTTATCATTCCTGGGGTGTGGACGCCACTAGTTGGGCAAGATTTATTACCAATGCTAAACGCCTTTAAAGGTGATGGCAGTGGTGAGCTGCCTGATGTGCTGCCTTCCTGAAACCCTCCAGTCCATCTGCTGTAGGTAGACTGACAATGTATAAAACGTTGTTAGGTCGCAGCTAAAGTATTGTGTACAGTTCTGAAATTCACTTTAGAGGAGGGATGTGATACCTGGAGAAGGTGCAGAGGAGATTTACCAGGATGTTACCTGGCTTGGAAAGTTTCAATTATGAAGAGAGATTGGACTGACTGGGGATGCTTTCCTTAGAGCCGAGGAGGTTGAGAGGGAACACGATTGAAATGTATTAAATTATGTGGGGCACAGACTGGAACATTTCCACTTGATAGAGGGATTAATGACAGAATTAAGGTTTGGGACAGAAGGTTTAGATGAGAAACATTTTCACCCAGAGGGTGGTGCATTCCTGAATCTCACTGCCTGTTAGGGTGATAGAGACAGAAACCCTCATTACATTTCAGATTTATTTACAAATGCATTTACGAAGTCATGGCATACAAGGCTACAGGTCAAATACTGTAAAATGGGATTAGAATAGTTAAGTGGCTGTTTTTGATAGAATGGGCCAAATGGCCTTTTTCTGTGCTATAGATTTCTATGGAGGGAGTTAAAGTATTTTGACCCAGTGATATTGAAGGAATTTCCAAGTCAGGATGGTTAGTGGCTTGGATGAGAACTTGCACGTAGTAGTGTTCTCATATTTCTGTTGCCTTTGTCTTTCTAGATGGTAGTGGTAATGGTTGTGGTTTTGGAAGTGCTGTCAAAATGTCTGTAGTGCATCTTGTAGATAGCAGACACTATGTACCTGTGGTGGAGTAAGAGTTTCCACAAACATCCAAACAGGCTGCTTTTTCCTGAATAGTGTCAAGCTTCTGGAGTGTTGTTGGAGCTGCAGCCATCCAGGCAAGTGGGAAATATTCCATCACATGCCTGACTTGTGCCTTGTAGATGGTATACAGGCTTTGGGGAGTCAGGAGGGGAGTTATTCGCTGCAGAATTCCTAACCTCTGACCTATTCTTGCAGTCTGAGTACTTGTGACTAGTCCAGTTCAGTTTCTGGTCACAGTGGTAAACCCCAAGATGTTGACAGTGGAGGATTCAATGTTGGTCATATCACTGAATGTCAAGAGATGATGATTAAATTCTCTTTGTTGGCGATAGTCATTGCATGGCTCTTGTCTAGCCTGAATGATACTTGCTCCTTGTCAGCTCAAACCTGGCTATTGTCTAACTCTTGTTGTATTTAAGTTGTGTTGAACAAGGTGCAATTATCAGCTAATACCCCACTTCTGACCTTATGATGGAAGAAAGGTCATTGATGAAGCAGCTGAATATTGTTGGGTCCACAACATTACTCTGAGGATCAACCGCAGAGATATTCTGGAGCTGAAATGAATATCTCCAACAAGCATAACCATTCTCCTTCATGCTAGGTATGACTCCAACCAGCAAAGCATCTGCCACCCCCAATTCCAAATGACTCCAGTTTTGCTTGGGCTCCTTAATACCAAACTCCATCAAATTTGGTCTTTTTGTCAAGGGCAGTCACTTTTACCACTCTGGAATTCAGCTCTTCTGTCCATGTTCAAAGTAAGGCTACAATGAAGTCAGAAGCTGAATTGCCCTAGTGGAACCCAATGTGCCAGTCAGTGAACAGGTTGCTGCAAAGCAAATGCTGCTTGATAGCACTGTTGATGACCTTCCATCACTTCACTGATGAATGAGAATAGACTGGTTGGGTACTATTTGGCTGGGTTGGATTTATCTTGCTTTTTGAGTACAGGACATACCTGAGCAATTTTCCACATTGTTGCAAAATGCCAGTGTTGGAGCTGTACTGGAACTGCTTGGCTGTGGATATGACACGTTCTGGAACACAATTCTTCAGTACTATTGCTGGAATGTTGTTGTAGCCTATAACCTAGCAGTATTCTGCGCCTTCAGCCACATCTTCCATCATTTCTTTCAGCATAGCTGCCCATGAGAAGGTGGTGGTAAACAGCCTTCTTGATTCCATTTGATGTAGGCAGACCCACAATGCTATTGGGGATGGACTTCCAGGATTTGGAACAATGATATATTTCCAAGTTAAGATGCTAAGTGGTTAAGAGGGAAAGTTGCAGGTGGTGGTATTTACATGTATCTGCTGCTTCTGTTCTTCTAGACAGCAGTGGTCATGGGTTTGGAAGATGCTGTCTCAGAAGCCTTGGTGAATTTCTGCAGTGGATCTTTTAGATGGTACACGATACCGCAGCTGTGCCTCAATGGTCGAGAAAGTGGATGTTTTGGATGTAGTGCCAATCAAGTTGGCTTGGTTCTGGATGGTGCTAAGCTTCTTGAGTGTTGCTAGAACTGCACTCAACCGGGAAAGTAAGGAGTATTCTTTCATGCTCCTGACTTGTGCCTTGTATTTGGTGGACAGGCTTTGTCTGCTCTTGTAGCCGCAGTACTTGCATGGCTAGTGTAGTTCATTTTCTGGTTAATGACCAACCCAGCACTTTGATAGCGTGGGATTTAGTGATGGTAATGTCACTGAAAATCAAGGGGCAACTATTAGATTCACTTTCATTAGTCATGATCGTTGCCTATGACTTTTGTGGTACAAGTGTTACATGCCACTTGTCATCCAAATGTGGCTACTATTCGGGTCTTGTGGCATTTGGACATGGACTGCTACAGTACTTGTTCAGCATCATATGCAACATTGTACAATCATTAGTGAACATCTCCACTTCTAACTTCGTGAAGGAGGGAAGCTCACTGATGAAGCAGCTGAAAAGGTTTAGTCCAGAACATTACTCTGAAGAACTCCTGCAGGGATGTTCTGGAGGCGAGATGACTGACCTCTACCATATACAACTATTTTCCTTTGTGCTGGGTATAAGGTGTTGGGCCTGTACTGCGCTGTAATGTTCTATGTTCTATAACTCTATGCTTCAGTACAATGATTTATAAGTTTACGCAAGAGCAGAATCATGTACTTAAACTTTTAAAAAAAAGCTATATTCCTAATATCAAAATTTGGTTCAGAATTGTAAAGCTAATAGATTATGGAAACAAATGTAGTAGAAAGTGTTTTGAAGGTTACAGATTAAAATGTCTTTTATGGATTGGGAAAAAAAGCCATTCTAAATAATAATATAGGCAATGCAATGTGTTTCTTTATGTACTTTCTGCACGTGGTGTAATTAGAACATACAGCTTTTCATCATTTGCTTTTTATAAGCCAGAAAAATAAAGAGCACGTGCGTGTGTGTGTGTGTCTGTGTGTGTGTGAGTTACCATGAACAACTCCTTCTCAATCTCTCCCCTTGCCTGAGGTATGGTGATTCTCAGGTTAAATAACCACCATGTGTCTCTCTCTAATGTGAGAGCAGCTCTACGGTCAGGTAAGACTATGACAACTATACTAATTAGTAACCTAACCTCCTGAGGAATGCAGTCCTTAGAGTGGGGGGCAGTGAGCGCGTTTATTACCTGTAGAATCTCTATTTTGGGCAATTGAGACTCAGTATGTCAGTTACACTGCCAGAGTATTAGCCTCTTAGCTCTAAGGAGGAGTGATGACAAACACAACTTTAAAGTAAGGTGAAACAAAATGTGTTTCTGATTTCCTCGCAAGATACTATTTGCATTAGTAACTTTTTGTTAAATAATTAATTGAATAGGACTATTGCTGGTAAGATCAATACTTATGTCCTATCGTAAGTGTTTGAGAAGGTGGTTGAGAACCTGCCTCTATGAACCAGTGGAATCCATGGTGTCGATCCACCCAGTGTGCGGTTAGGAGGGGTTTCCAGGAATACAACTGAATGACTGTGAATAACTGGTGATATTGCTCTAAGTCAGTATGATCTGCAACTTGGAGTTCCTATATGCCGACTGCCTTTGTTCTTCTAAGCAATAAAAATGATGCAGGATAAGAAGGTACTATAAGTATACAAATAATTTTATATAAAAAAATATGATTTGGGGGAAAAAATGACATTTGTGTGTTGCTGGATACAAAAGTAGTTGGAAAAGGCTTTCATTCTAAATCAGTGTTCCCTTTATCAACCAAAGTCACATTCAAGTGGTGCTAACTCCAGAGACAGTCATCAAGACAGCAACAATAAACTACAATTAATTTCACAAAACTGCCAGATAGTTTTTGATAGTTAAAAAAGCTACAGAAATCTATGAACATCAAAGGCAAATCACTCAATGAGGACCCTCTAATTACCCTTGATGTACAGGATTATTGTCCTCACACAGGAGGGTTCATTCTTAATGCATACCTTTTCTTCCCACATTCAACAGTAATGTAATTAAAGATGAACTCAGAACTTATACTTCTTGTTACCTGTCCCCTCTGCTGTGTAATACACAGGTATACTCATTTAGTTGCAATATTGTTATCTAATTCAAAAATCCTAACCAACTCCACCACATCCAAGTGCTTTATAAACCGCTATGGCATTTCCCCTCAGCCTATGATTATTCAAATTAAGAAACTTTTTTAAGTTTATTCTTTCATTAGATATATGGGTGTCACAGACAAGGCCAGCATTGTTGCCCTACCCTAACTGATCTGGAACTGATTGGCTAGGTAGGCAATTCACAGAACAGTTAAGAGTCAACTACATTATTACGTGACTGGATGCACAGACAGCCAGACCAAGTAGGCATAGCAGGTTTCCTTCTTTAAAGGACATCAGTGAATTGGATGGGGTTTTAAGAAAATTGATGATAGCTTTATGATCACCATTACTAAGGCTGGTCTTCAAATCCAGAACTATTCATTCTTAAAAGCCTGTTGTCAAAACTTACAGATCTAAATATTGTTATTATTGTTGACCATCTGTACATCCTATCTGAAGCTTCAACATTTAACAGAGTAGACTGCATGTAGGAATACATTCTAATTAGAAAGAAATACTGAATTTGAACTTGAAATATTTTAGATTAAGTAAGAACATTAGTTGCTTATGGTTCTAATTGCTTTTTGCAGAATATCCCAAAGCCACTGATTCAAATCTAAGATATCACTCTCTGCTTTGAGTTTGAAGCAGATAGCATTAACGTAACTGAATTTTCCCTCTTCCTGCACAAACATTGCATTCAACCTTCCCTCAATTAGTTTACAACGAAATACACAAGATTTCCTTTCTTTTATGATGTTCACCACAGAAAAGCATAATTGTTTGGCCATTAGAATTTGACTATAGATCCATGGTGTTCATATGTTCCAGTTTAAAAACATAATATAGTACAGAGTGGTGAAAATTAACAAGTACAAAAAAAAACTAATGTAAGAAAGTTTCAGCTAAGTGTTAAAGTGATTATTTCCCTGGTAGAAGGGCATTGACTATTTTTTGTCCTCAGTCATAACAATTTCTATATAACAAGGTGTAGAGCTGGATGAACACAGCAGGCCAAGCAGCATCAGAGGAGCAGGAAGGCTGACGTTTTGGGCCTAGACCCTTC
>JAHRHZ010000018.1:52599082-52614924 GCA_024137785.1 Ginglymostoma cirratum | reverse complement strand
AAACGTCAGCCTTCCTGCTCCTCTGATGCTGCTTGGCCTGCTGTGTTCATCCAGCTCTACACCTGGTTATCTCAGATTCTCCAGGATCTGCAGTTCCTACTATCTCTGAAACAATTTCTATATGTTTATTTAAAAGAGATTTTAATCACCTGGTCCTTCCGAAGTGGCTGAGCTTAATAGTTTCCATATAAGGTACGGACCACCAAGAACAACAGCGAAGAACAAAAAGATGGGCCAGGATTTGCCTGACCCAGGTACTTTATCTTCAGCACCAGCTGGAACCACAGCACTGTCTGCCCACAAATCCTCAATCTCAGAGTTGTTCCGTAGGCCCAATAACCTTTGTAACTTCCTATACATGTACTTCAAAGTTCTGATCAATGCAAATGCCGAGAGAACTTTGGTAAAGTGCACTCGAAGTCTGGAAAAATGATTAGCAACATCCAAGACGGCTCTGAAACTGTTGTATACTGCTGAAAAAGTAGCCTCAAGCATCATACTGACAGAGGCAAATGCATGAACAATACTTTCAATGGATTGAAATGCTCTTCTACTGCTTTCTTCAGCCTGGCGTACAAACCTACTTGGAGGAACATCATCTGTTCGAAATCTGTTGTAGCCAAGGCCTCCATACCCGTAATTATAGGGGCTATAACTTCCATATAAAGAGCTTCCATATGGCGTATATGCTGGAGAGAAGGAATTATAGGTAGATCTGTAAGTGCTGAAGTTACCAACTCCAGTCTGTTGTGTTGGTCTTGGGGGAAGAGGTGGTGGGATTCTTGTAATTACAGGCTGTCCTTGTCTTGTAGGTAGGGAAGATAACAGTTCCGTTGATCTGAAATGCAGGAAGTGCAAATGCAATTTTAAAAGCACAAATCAAATAAACAAACATTCATGAAGAAAACTGTTAGCAAACTTGTGTGTTGGGAGAATCGTATTTGTTTTTGTAATTCGATTATTTAAATCATGTAATGCACATTCTGAAATTTGTGCTTACAAACAATGAAAAACATTTTGCCAAAGACTGTGCTTTTCATGAAAATTGTTACAACTATGTTTGTTGCAGGAGCTTAAAATTATATTGTTCTAGTAATTATGTTAAGAAGTTAAAAATCTGGTTTGTGTTTTGTTTACAACTAGATCAGTTAGAATGAACTTTTCAAATTTAAATCTTGCTTGTAATCAGTCTTCTTAATGTAGCCTTGTGGAATAACTTTTTTATAAGTATTTATATAGTTATGGATCATATACTTTTGTCATCTCAGATACATTGGAAATAAGTCTAAATAAGAAAGAATTCTAGGCTGACAAATGATTTGTTTGATTTTTTCAATATGACCAGAGCTGAAGTGACCTTAGCCTCAACACTTTCCTGTTTTCAATGTTAAACTCCTCTAAAGTTTTTCAGAAGATTTGTCATTTGGGTTGTGGAGGAGGTTGTAGACGTGCTCGCCGAGCTGGTATGTTTGCCTGCAAACGTTTCATCAGCCTGTTAGGTAACATCATCAGTGCACCTCCGGTGAAGCGTTGGTGTTCTGTCCCGCTTGTTATTTACATGCCTTGGTTTGCTGGGGTGGTTGGCACTACTTCCTGTTCTGTTTTTCAGTAGTTTGGAAATCGGGTCTCTGTTTACCGAACAGAGACATGCCAGGGAATTCCTGAAAGCCTAGTATTCTCACCGGAACTCCATCAACAAACACATTGAGAACTGGACCCAATATACAAACCACTGAAAAAAAGAACTGGAAGTAGTGCCAACCACCCCAGCAAACCGAAGCAAATAAATAATAAGTGGGATAGACATCTACGCTTCACCAGAGGCGCACTGATGATGTTACCTAGCAGAGTGACGAAACGTCTGCAACCAAACACACCAGCTCAGTGAGCAAGTCTACAACCTTGTTCAACTCCTCCGTAGATCAGAAATTTGTCTGTCTCAGCCTTGTACATGTTCAATGCCCCACGTTTTATCGCACTCTTGGCACAGAGAATCTCAAAAATTTACAACTCTGTGACAAAAGAAATTTGCCTTCTACTCCACCTTAAAGGGGAGTTTCTTTTGCTTTTAAAACTCTGGCCCTCAAAATCTAGATTACCCAATGACAGGAAACATCTCTCAACTCTGTCTAACAGACTACTCTGTTAAGTCCCTTCCGAATCTTACATGTTTCAATAAGATTACGTCATTCTTTTAAACCCCACAGAGTGTAAGCCAAACCTCTTCAAACTTTCCTCATAAGAATCTGTTCACCCTTGGAATCAACCCAGTGAATTGTCTCTGAACTAACTCCATTACAAATATATCCCTCCCTAAATGAGGAGACCAAAATTAAATGCAGTACTCCAGGTGTGGTCCTGACATATATAAATAATGCACTGTACAATTTGTTGTAAATCTGTACAAAGTTTACAAAATTGTTACATTCAGGGATTGTCTCTTTAATTTAGGGTACACTGGAGAAATGAAGGGGTCAATTGTCCTGTTCTTAATCGTGACTGACAACAAGCTAAGGAGGCTTGGTTGTTAAAGATTGAAGATGGGGCACAAATTGTTGAACTGAGAAAATAATGCAGGATGTTCACACCTCTAAATAGTCACCAATGCAGCTGTGCTCACAATGGGACAGACTGTTAGGCTCCAATACTCACAAGAAGGTTTTTGGAAGTCAGGTTTTGTAAATGGTTATTACGGAAGGAACAAGCAGGGCCATACACCTTCTAAAGCACAGGAAAGACCACAACCAACCCTCATGTATGTGAAATAACAAGGTGTAGAGCTGGATGAACACAGCAGGCCAAACAGCATCAGAGGAGAAGGAAGGCTGACATTTCGGGTCTAGACCCTTCTTCAGAAATGGGGGTGGAGAAGGGGGTTCTGAAATAAATAGGGAGAGAGGGGGAGGCGCACAGAAGATGGATAGGGGAGAAGATAGGTGGAGAGGAGACAGACAGGTCAAAGAGGCAGAGATGGAGCCAGTAAAGGTGAGTGTAGGTGGGTGTTAGGGAGGAGATAGGTCAGTCCAGGGTGGATGGACAGGTCAAGGGGGTGGGATGAGGTTAGTAGGTAGGAGATGGGGGTGGGGCTTGAAGCTGGGCTGGTTTTGGGATGCGGTGGGGGAGGGGAGATTTTGAAGCTTGTGAAGTCCACATTGATACCATTGGGCTGCAGGGTTCCCAAGCGGAATATGAGGTGCTGTTCCTGCAACCTTCGGGTGGCATCGTTGTGGCACTGCAGGAAGCCCAGGATGGACATGTCATTTGAGGAATGGGAGGAGGAGTTGAAATGGTTCGCGACTGGTGCAGTTGTTGATTGCGAACTGAGCGTTGGTGTTCTGCAAAACGGTCCCCAAGCCTCCGTTTGATTTCCCCGATGTAAAAGAGGCCACAACGGGAACAGCGGATACAGTATACCACATTTGCAGATGTGCAGGTGAACATGATGTGGAAAGTCTAATTGGGGCCTGGGATTGGGGCGAGGGAGGTGGTGTAGGGGCAGGTGTAGCACTTCCTGCGGTTGCAGGAAAAAGTGCCGGGTGTGGTGGGGCTGGAGGGGAGTGTGGAACGGACAAGGGAGTCCCGCAGAGTGTGGTCCCTCCGGAAAGCAGATAAGGGTGGGGAGGGAAAAATGTCTTTGGTGGTGGGGCTGGATTGCAGATGGCAGAAGTGCCGGAGGATGATACGTTGGATCCGGAGGCTGGTGGGGCGGTACGCAAGGACGAGGGGGATTCTGTTTTGGTTGTTATTACGGGGACAGGGTGCGAGGGATGAGTTGCAGGAAATGCGGGAGACACAGTCGAGGGCATTCTCGACCACTGTGGTGGTGGGGGGGGGTCGCAGTCCTTGAAAAACGAGGACATTTGAGATGTACGGGAGTGGAATGCCTCATCCTGGAGCAGATGTGGCGGAGGCAAAGGAATTGGGAATAGCGGATGGCATTTTTGCAGGAAGCTGGGTGGGAAGTGGTGTATTCTAGGTAGCTGTGGGAGTCGGTGGGCTTGAAATGGATATCAGTTTCCAGGTGGTTGCCAGAGATGGAACAGAGAGGTGCAGGAAGGAGAGAGAGGTATCAGAGATGGTCCAGGTGAATTTAAGGCTGGGGTGGACGGTGTTGGTGAAGTGGATGAACTGTTTGAGCTCCTCGTGGGAGCATGGTTTTGCCATCTGGAATAGGACGTTGGCAGCACTGCCAGACTGCCAAATGAATCATCAAAAGATTTGTGATATCCAGATGAGCCATAATCAATATGTCACTGTCAGCATTCTTTATACCCTAATCCTTGCCTCAATGAATCTTGATGAAGTCCTCAATACCATTTCCAAAGCAAAAACAAGAATCATCCTTCTGGGGATTTTAAAGCCAGGGTTGACCGTGACTTCAAAGTCTGTAGCAAGACAATTGGAAAAAATGGATTAGGATTGGCCAAAACAAACAGTAATCTCCTGCTGATAAATGCACTTAGCGTGGCATCATTATAACATACATCATCTTCTACCAGAGGGCAGATACAAAAATGACACAGAGACATGTCTCTTGGATGACTATCTTACTGTATATGATATTTATTTCCACTTGAGGCATCAGTTCATGTATCTTGTTAAAAATGCTGCAACAATTCAAATAAGGAGCTTGAAAAATGAGCAACCTTTGTTGGCTGGCAGAACAATAAAATATCACAAGTCATTAATCCAACATCTCAAGGGTTATGCCCAAAGACTTATTTGGAAACTCAAGGACTTGTGGTAGGAAGAAAAGGTATGTGAGATCCTCAACAGTTTGCTGAATATCATTACTCGCAAAGCTCTTTTTGAAACCACCACGGCCATTTATAAATGCGAAAATTTATAATCTAAAATTGACAAAATCCTTTTTGCTGTCTTCTCAAGAATGACAAACCCATCCATTACTGCTGGAAACTTCACTTAAAACAACTCCTGAACTGTGAATCCACAGCAGAAATTAATAATCTTCAAGCTATCTGCCAATACCATGTGTTAGAATCCATGGCTGAGTCACCATCAATGGAAGAGCTACAACAGGTTATCCAGAGAATGAAAAGCAACAAAGCCTGTGGCCCCAGTAGTACTCCCACTGAGGCCTTCAAAGCTGCTAGGCTTGCGTTCACATCAAGATTCCACATGCTCATTCTATGGTCCGGGAGAGAAAAAAAAAAAATTTTACCCCCCACCTCTCCCCACGACTTCACGAATGCAACATTTATGGCTACCTGTAATAAGGAAAATGAATCATGTTGTGAAACTGTATGGTTATTTCCATTTGTCTAGAGTAGGGAAAATCCGGACATGGATTCTCCCGAATGACATGCTTCCTGTGGCAGACAAAATCCTTGCAGAGATATAGAGTGGCTTGAAAACTTGCAAAGGAACCCCTGACATGGTCTTTCTTACCAGATAAATCCAAGAAAAATGTTGAGAATAGCACCAGGAACTCTTTGTTGCATTCACTGACCAGACCAAACCATCTAACATAGTAAATTGTGAGGTTCTATGGATCAGAAAGTCCAAAAAAACTATCACAATCCTGCAATGATCATGATGATGTGAATATAACTAACTGCCTTAAGGGGAAGATCTGAAACAGATGCTTTCAAAATCCTGACTGGAGTCAAGCAAGGCTGTATGATACCTCTCATACTATTTATAATCTGCTTAACAGTAGATATTCACAGATAACCTGCATTCTAATGTCAATATTAAATATTGCCTAGGCAGAAATCTCTTAAAACCTCTGTACCAAAGTTGTCTCTGTGCTAAAACTAAACTAACGATCATAATCATACACAATTTATGCTTTGCACATGACTGCAATGTTGCTGCCTATTCTGCATCAGATTTGCAAACCACGTGATATTTTCAATTCTGCAATCAAGAAATTTGACTGGCCCTTGAACTTTGCAAAACAAAACTAACATCAACTCTCAACTGGTCAGCAAAATATTCTACCTCCCATACACGTTGAAGGGCAGTCACTGAAATATATTAAGTGTTTCCCATAACGTGACAGCCACCCCTCTCAAAAGGCAACCATTGAGGAGAAGATCCAACATTGGATCAGCTACATGAGCTTAGCCTTTTACAAACTGTGGTGAGTGTCTGATAACAAAGACCTGCCCAAGTCAACATAGGTCTCAGAATGCACAGCAGCTATTGTCACCACACTGATGTTCTGCAGTGAGAAATGGACTATGATCAGCAGTACACAAGAGTGCTAGTTAAATACCATCAGCAATACCTCTGCATTAACGCAATACTTTTATTCCCTCTGCAGCAAATGCAGGTACAATATATTTCTTTGAAGACTCTCGCATTTCCTGGGTGCTTATTTTTAATTCTCCAGTCTTGCCTAAGACATCAACATTTACTTCAGCTATCCACTTCTACTTTGTATACACATAGAATCTCTTAGTGTACGTTTCCTATCTCTAGCTAATTTATTCTCAATTTATTTTATCCTTTTCTAAAAAAAAATCATCTTTTACTGGATTTGTAAACTTTTCTCAATCTTCTGCTCTACCACTGATCATTGCAACGTGGTATTATTTTTCTTTTAATTACATCCTTACTTCTCCAGTTAGCCATCTGTCACGTGGGGTTTTTCTCTCTCATTGGAATATATGTTTGTTGAGCATTATGAATAGCTTCCTTAAATGCTTACTACTGTCTTGCTTTCTAACTTATTTTTTGTCCTCTTTAGCCAATTCTGCTGAGACTCCTGTATAAAGCTCTTGACAGATCAAATTTGGAATTTTGTGAGCAGTTTAGGAAGGGTGTGTTGGCCTTGGGGATGGTCCAGAGGAGGTTTACAAAATTGATCCTAGAATGAAGGGTTTTCAAATGAGGAGTGGTTAAGGACTCTGGGTCTGTACTTGAGTTTAGAAGGATGGGCGGGGGGTTTGTGTATCTGATTTAAACTAATGTAACGCTGAGAGGACTGGATAGAGTGGACATGGAAAAGACGTTTCCACTAGTAGGAGAAATTAGGACCCGACACACAGCCTCAGAGTGAAGGGATGACCCTTTAGAACTGCGATGAGGAGGAATTTCTTCAGCCAGAGGGTGGTGAATCTATGGTATTCGTTGCTACAGAGGGCTGGAGAGGCCACATGGTTGAGTACATTTAAGACAGAGCTAGATAGGTTCTCAATTAGTAAGGAGAACAAGGGTTACTGGGAGAATGGAGTTGAGAAACATATCAGCCATGATGGAATGGCAGAGCAGACTTGATGGGCTGAATGGCTTAATTCTTTTTCTGTACCTTATGGTGATGTTCCCATGTATCTGCTGCCTTTGTCCTGTCAGATGGTAGCGGTTGTGGGTTTGCAAGGTGCTGTCTAAGGACTCATGGTAGATTTCTGCAGTTCATTTAGTTGATTGTACACAGTATTGCTACTGAGCAATGCTGGTGGGGTGACTGAATGGTCATGGATATGGTACCAAACAAGCACACTGTTTTGTCCTGGGTGTTGTCAAGCTACACTCATCCAGGCAAGCGGGGAGCATGCTATTGCTCTCCTGACTTGTGCCATGAAGATGGTCAACAGGACTTTAGGGAATCAGGAATAACTTACTTACTGTAGGATTCCTTGCCTCCGACCTGCTGTTTTGGCCACAGTATTTGCATGGCAAGTCTAGTTCAGTTTCTGGTCATTGCTAACCAGCTGGATTTTGAAAGTAACGACATTCAGTGATAGGAACACCTTTGAAAACCAAGAGACAGTGGGTAGATTGGAAACGGTCAATGCCTGGCATTTGTCTGGTGCAGATGTTATTTGCTAGTTTTCAGCCGAAGCCCGGATACTGACCATGTCTTGTTGCATTTGGACATGCTCTGCTTCAGTACGCAAGGAGTTATGAAGGGTACATTGTGTAATCATCAACAGACGTGCCCAATTCTGACCTAATGATGAAGGAGAGGTCATTGATGAACCAGCTGACCTTTGGGCCTATGACACTACCCTGAGGAACTGCTGCAGGGATGACCCGAAACTGAGATGATTAATCTCCGAGAACCACCACCATCTTACTTTGTGTCATTATACAGAAAATCGACCAAACTGATTTTTTTTTTTTAACCTCCATCTTCCCATCAATCATTGCCAAGACACCACCATCGGGTATTTGTTTCCAATGCCGGTACTTAACTATCTTTCTCTATCTAATTCAACTTAACAATCCTTCTGATTCCTGAAATTCTACTCTCAATCAAACACACCCATTTGACTTTCTATCCATCCAGCCATTTCTACATCCCCAGGTATTCAATTTATAAAGGCACTAGTCCAAGCATGGTTCACACGAAGCCCATCCCAGTGGAAAAGCTAAAGTATGGTGCCAGTGTTTTATCAATTGAAACCCATCTTTCCCACAACAATTTCTGAGTCGTTCATTCAATTCCCCGATCAGTGACCCTGTGCCAGTTTGTTTGTGACTCAGGTAGTAATCTAGAGCTTACTGTATTTGTAGTTGATTTTAAATTAGCCAATGGCTGCTAAACTTTCATTACTAGAACCTCTTCCATGTTCCTACCTATGATGATGATGCCTACGTGGACCACAATAATTGGATCATTGCCCTTGCTATTCCAGGTTCCTCTCCTGCCCCAAATGAGCTTAATCCCGGCAAAGGGCAGGCAACCCAGCCTCTAAAGCTTATACTCCTGACTGCAGAGAACAGTAGCTATCCCCCATACAGTTCATACCAATCCTACTTTCCCTTTTCTTCCCCCAACTTATACAGCATCATACTATGAAAGAGAAATCATATCATAGAAGCATAGAATCCCTACAGTGTGGAAAACAAGCCCTTTGGCCCAACAAGTCCATACCGACCCTCAAAGCACCCACCCAAACCCACCCCCCTCTAACACCTAATCAACACATTCCTGAACACTACCGGCAATTTAGCATGACTAATCCACTGGAGGAAACTGGAGCACCTGGAGGAAACCCATGCAGACACGAGGAGAATGTGCAAACTCCACACAGACAGTGGCCCGAGGGTGGAATTGAACCCGGGTTCCTGGCACTGAGAGGCAGCAGTGCTAACCAGTGAGCCACCATGCCGCCCCACAAATATAATCCCTCAGGATCAATTTTATCCCATCAACACCATCTTTATAATCAGTGACCATCATTATGGTGAAATAGTATACTACTGCACACTGGGCAAATTCCTTCCTTGTCAATCCTTTCATAGCCAAAGATTCACCTGCAACCATTACTGTTCTAGGACAATTAGCTCTGTTGTTCCTCAAGCATTTATCCTCAGCCCTTTTCTAGTTCTCATAAACACACTGCTTCTTGGGATATCATTCAAAAACACAAAGTGCAAGAATAGGCAGTTGCCCTCTGAGCTATGCAATATGATTACAGTTGATCTATGATCTCGCTCCACTTTTCAACACTACCCAGCGTGCCCCAATTCCTTTAGCACCTAAATATCTACTCATTGTTTTGAATATAGTCAACAATTGTTAACTGAAAATTGTATTTTCTGAAGAAGCGTCTAGGCCCGAAACGTCAGCCTTCCTGCTCTCTAATGCTGCTTGGCCTGCTGTGTTCGTCCAGCTCTGCACCTTGTTGTTTCAATTGTCTGCAGCTATCTGGGATAGCATCGCAATCCTTTGAAAGAAGAAATGTCTCACTTCACTACTAAGTCATTGAATCATAGAGTTATACAGCATGGAAACAGACCTTTTGGTCCAAGTCGTCTATGCAACCAGATATCATATCTGATCTGGTCCCATTTTTTAACCAGCATTTGGCCCATGTCCCTCTAAACCCTTCCTATTCATTTCCCCATCCACGTACACTTTAAATGGTGTAATTGTACTCACCTTCACCAACTCCCGTAGCAGTTCATTCCATGCCTACACCACTGTCTGTGTGAAAGCACTGCCCTCAGATCCCTTTTAAATAGTGATGGACTCTTTATTCAGTAACTGCGACCCAGAGTCCCCTGCCAGGGGCATTCTTTTCTCTGCATCCATCCTGGCAAGTTCATTAAGAATGATTAGCGTTTCAATTTCATCAGATCTAATTCCTTTAAATGCTAGGGAATAAAGATCTATTTCTGTTAATCTCTTCTCATAAGACAATCCCTCATCATAGGAAGCAATCTATTAAACCTTTGATACATTCTAACTAATGACACACTGACAAGTCTACCTTTCCTCAAACCAAAATTGCACACAGTATTCCAGGTATAGCATTACCCCCTGTATAACTGTGGTAAGATACCTTTACTCTAAAATTCCGAGTCCTTTGTAATAAATTGTGATACACCATTTCCCTACATATGTTGCTTGCTGTTTCTGCATGTTAACATTCTGTGAGTCAGGACTTTTAAAATGACTTCAACAGTCAAGACGGATAACTTTACACTTTGTTACTTTCTATTCATGCATTAGTTTTCATGAGTGCACTAATGGCATCCAGGTCAACCTCACTCACACCTCCAGTATCTAAACTGTCACACAGCTCGTCCAAAATTCAATACTATAAGGACAGACATTTAAACCATCTAAATATTGCTAAGTCCAAGGTTATGATTTTGTTATTAATGTTTTTGTAGCTAAACAGTTTCTGTAGTATAGAGATTTTCGACTCTATGTAGTTCTGTTGTAATTCCCGAATGTCGATTTCATTGCTCAACCGTTCTTTCAATCTTAATTCAACAAAAAGCGCAGTGGGAACTGATTACTCCCAAAGCATATTAGTTTCACTGTCGGAGCACCTTATAAAATTCGTACCCATCACAAATTACACCGCATTGAAAGGTTGATTAACTTTACTATCCGACTGTTCAGAGCAGGAGAGGTATAAGCAGCTTTTTGGGTGTTTGGAGCACAACAAGCGGTGGCAATGTCTGGTGAACTCATCCTACACTGGGCCTGGCCATTAATGTTCCCTCCGAAATGTTGAATGTTTGTTACTTTTAAACTTTACGGAGCACATTTAGTGCGGTGACTTTTGAAAAAAAAAACAAACCGCCTAAAATGAAGAAATGCTGGAACAACTCGTTAGCATTTCGAATAATTCTCTAAACCTCTGTCCAACTTGCTCGCTCACATTACAGACACCTGCCACACTCCACTTGGGAAATGCCGCTGTTATGATTTTGAAATCGGATTCGGTTCGAAAGACGATGATATTTTAAGAGTTCACTTGTGTTTTTTTAAGCGGAAATGCCATTAAGGCTTCACACCGAGCCACGGCCGCACACATCATTATCACCGAATAACACTTACTGGAAAGAAGGAACACTCAGGTTTCCCGGGATCCGTCTTTCCCAGGGTTTCGATGGCGGCTGTGACCCCATAATCTTCAGAAAAACACACGCTCGGAATGACCTCTCGACCCTTCAGCTTCACTCCCGTCAGAAATAGCAAATAGAACAGAGGGTTACATCCGGACAGACGCAGCGGCCAACAGAAGAAGAGGATACATCCAGACAGCTAATAATACCCAACAGGACACAGGGATACAGCCGGAAAGACATTGTACCCAATAGGATAAGTGGATACAACCAGACAAACACTGCAGCCAACAGAAAAGGGTGATACATCAAGACGGGCGGTAGTACCCAATAGAATACATTGATACATCGGACAGACATAACAACCAATAGAACATGGAAATACAACCGGTCAAACACTGCAGCCAATAGAAAATGGGGATACACCCAGGTCGACACTGTAGCCAATAGGACAGAGACATGTGCCGAAGCACTAACCAATGGGTTCTCGGGATAGATTCGAACTCGGAGACATGAACTTGCAGCCAGTCAGAAAGCAGTCTCTGCGTCTGTCAGCAATCACTTCCGGCATTGGACGGTGACTGTGGAAATGTGAGCTTACTGATGTATCGCTATTTTTAACTTTTGTTTGTTATGAGGACCAAGTCATTTGACCGAATTCGATATATTTTACCTATATCAGTGTTTTCTTCATGAAAGAAAAGATTTAACGCTAGTTAAATAATTGCAAAGTCTCCGAAGGTATGTGCAGGAAGATATAAGTCTGTGGTGTATTGCAGTGCTTAGTACTTTTATAGGCTTTTCAATAGACGTTTAAAATAGGTTGTGAAATCTGGAATCGTTTCTTTTACTGTAGAAAAATTGATTCTTGCCTGTAGAATTAATTCTTCTGTATCTTGTCTGAAGTCATGTTTTCTTTGCATTGTCATATATGTTCATTTTGTTCCTCCTACCAAAATTAAGGAACTTCAATTACCCTTCATAAGACGTAGGAGCAGAAATTAGGCCATTCGGCCCATCAAGTCTGCTCTGACATTCAATCATGGCTGATAAGTTCCTCTATCCTGTTCTCCTGCTTTCTCCCCATAACCCTTTATAAACATGAACCTATCTATCTCGGTCTTAAATGTACTCAATGAACTCGCCTCCACAGCCTTCTGTGGCAGTGAATTCCATAGATTCACCACTCTCTGGCTGAAGAAGTTTCTCCTTATCTCTGTTTTAAAAGATCTTCCCTTTACTCTAAGGCTGTGCCCTCAGGTCCTAGACTCTCCTACAAATGGAAGCATCTTCCCAACATCCGCCTTGTCCAGGCTATTCAGTATTTTGAAAGTTTCAATTAGATACCCCACCCCCCCATCCTTCTAAACTCCAATGAGTGTAGTCCCAGAGTCCTCAACTGTTCCTTATATGTTAAGCTTTCCATTGCTGGGACCGTTCTCGTGAACCTCCGTTGAACCCGCTCCAGGGCCAGTACATCCTTCCTGAGATGTAGGGTCCAAAACTGCACACGATACATGAAATGTGGCCTGGCCGGCGCCTTATAAAACCTCAGTAGTACCTCCCTGCTTTTATATTCAAGTCCTCTCAAAATAAATGCCAACATTGCATTTGCCTTCCTGACTACTGACTCAACCTGCAAGTTTACCTTGAGAGTCCTGGACTAGAACGCCCAAGTCTCTTTGTACTTCAGACTTCTGAATTTTCTCCCCATTTAGAAAGTAGTCCATGCTTTTGTTGTTCTTACCAAAGTGCATGAACCTCACACTTTCCCACATTGTACTCCATCTACCACTTCCTTGCCCACTCTCCTAACCTGTCCAAGTCCTTCTGCAGCCTCCCCACCTCCTCAATACTACCTGTCCCTCCATCTATCTTTGTATTATCTGCAAACTTAGCCAGAATGCCCACAGTTCCTTCATCTAGATCATTAATGTACAAAGTGAAGAGTTGTGGTCCCAGTACCAACCCCTGTGGAACACCATTTGTCACCGGCTGCCATCCTAAGAAAGACCCCTTTATCCCTCCTCCCTGCTTTCTGCCAGACATCCAATCTTCTATCCATGCTAGCACCTTGCCTCTAACACCGTGGGCCCTTATCTTACTTAGCAGCCTCCTGTGTGGCACCTTATCAAAGGCCTTCTTGAAGTCCAGGTAGATAACATCCATTGGTTCTCCTTGGTCTACCCTGTCCGTTACTTCCTCAAAGAATTCTAGCAGATGTGTCAGGCATGACCTCCCCTTGATGAAACCGTGCTGACTTTGCCCTACTTTACTATATACTTCCAAATATTCAGAAATCCCATCCTTTACAATGGAGTCCAAAATCTTGCCCACAACCGAGGGTTAGGCTAATCGGCCTGTAACTTTCTGTCTTTTGCCTTACTCTGTTTTTAAACAGAGGTGTCACGTTAATGATTTTCCAGTCCTCTGACCCTCCCTGACTCTAGTGACTCCTGAAAGATCACCACTAACGCTTCCACTATCTCTTCAGCTATGTCCTTTAGAACTCTGGGGTTTAGTCCATCTGGTCCAGGTGATTTATCCACCTTCAGGCCAATCAGTTTTCCTAGCACCTTTTCTTTGTTGATAGCCACCATACTCAGCTCTGCCCCCTGACTCTTGAATTTTTGGGATATTACTCATGTCTTCTACGGTGAAGACTGATGTGAAGTAATTATTCAGTTTCTCAGCCATTTCCTTGTTCCCCACTACTATCTCTCCACCGTCATTTTCCAGTGGTCCAATGTCCACTTTTGTGTCTCTTTTGCCCTCTATATACCTAAAGAAACTCTTACAGTCTTCATATATATTACTGGCTAGCTTACCCTCATATTTAATCTTCTCCCTCCTTATTTCTTTTTTTTGTTGCCCTCTGTTGGTCTTTGTAAGCTTCCCAGTCCTCTGGTTTCCCACTGCCCTTCATGACATTATATGCTTTCTCTTTTGATTTTATGCTATCCCTGACTTCCTTAGTCAGCCATAGTTGCCTCATCCTCCCTGTACCATGCTGCTTTTTCCTAGGGATGAATTTTTGCTGCATCTCCTGAATTACTCCCAGAAACTCCTGCCATTGCTGTTCCACTGTCTTGCCTGCTAGGCTCCTCTTCCAGTCAATTCTGCCCAGCTCCTCCGTCGTACCTCTGTGGTCACCTTTATTCAGCTGTAATACCATTACCTCTGATTCTATCTTCTCCCTCTCAAATTGCAGAGTAAATTCTATCATCTTATGATCACTGCCTCCTCAGGGTTCCTTTACCTTAAGCTCCCTTATCAAGTCTGCCTCATTGCACGACACATGTTATTAAGCATTTGCAGACAATCACTTTTTATGTTAATGAGATGGCATTAGTAATTAAACACTTCACAAACAGTAGTCAGGATGTTGAGATATCAACTCATTACGGTCAGTTGTAAGAGGAATTCAGAGTGACTGTGTTTGACACAGGTTTGGAATGAAAGCGTAATACTGTACTAATGTGCCTCCTGACTTGCTGTAGTCCCGCGATATCCAACATGAGACACTTACTAGAGGTAATCTTACAAACCAGTTCAGTTCAATAAAGACTCACTACAAGCCAAGGAACCCAGGAGTGTTCAAAGCTGCTAAAAACCACAGGAAGCTACAGAAAAAGAACAAAGAATTGAGCCACGTTAGAAGGCACTGGGTAAGGCACCATGCTGCGTCTTTGCTCCCCGGTACCAGTTAAAACGAAAGATAATATGAAGCAAATCTGACAGTTTTTTTTTCCATTTGCAGTTGCAAAATTAAGAAATTGCAGCAGGTTTAATTTACAAGCCAAAGCAGCTACAAGTATCTACATTTTTTATCGCTATGGAGAGACTTATGAATTATATTCCAACCTAAGTCTCTCTAAAGAACAAAAAAAATTAGAGAGCAGAAATTTTGAAAACCTGAAGTTACACCATGAACCTCAATTGATGATCAATGTATTCAGCATTAAGGCCAAGGTCTAAAAGTATCCATTGATAAATAGGTAGCTTCTCAATCCTGTGAATTGAGAAAACAGGGTGGCACAGTGGCTCAGTGGTTAGCACTGCTGCCTCACAACTCTAGGGACCTGGGTGGAGTTTGCACATTCTCCCTGCATCTGTGTGGGTTTCCTCCAGGTGCTCAGGTTTCCTCCCACAGTCGAAAGATGTGCAGGGTAGGTGGATCGGCCATGCTAAATTGCCCATAGTGCCCAGAGGTGTGTACATTAGGTGGATTATCCATGGGAAATGCAGGGGTAGGGGAATGGGTCTGGGTGGGATGCTCTTTGGAGGGCCACTGTGGACTTGTTGGGCCAAATGGCTTGTTTCCACACTGTAGGGATAGTATGATTCTCTGATGATTATGTAATTGAGTCAAGATATGTTTCTCCTTTCCGGAAAGTGATTAACATGTGCAGAAGTGCTGAGTGTGTAAATCAACACCAAGAGCATATTCATGACAGAACAAACTAGGCCTTTTAGGTAACAAGGTGTGGAGCTGGATGAACACAGCAGGCCTAGGAGCAGGAAAGCTTGACGTTTCGGGCCTAGACCCTTCATCAGATTTTCTG
>JAHRHZ010000018.1:52583997-52594082 GCA_024137785.1 Ginglymostoma cirratum | reverse complement strand
TTCTGAAGAAGGGTCTAGGCCCGAAACGTCAGCCTTCCTGCTCTTCTCTTTTCTTTATAACTTTTTTGTGGCTTTCTGTTGTCCTTTAAAGATTTCCCAGTCTACTAGTTTCCCACTACTCTTTTTGTTTTTTTTTGTATGTGTTTTTTTTTTTCAATCTGATACTTTCCTTTATTTCCTTAGGCATCCATGGCTGATTATCTCTTTTCCTGCAGTTCTTCCTTATCACTGGAATATACTTCTGCTGAGCACTGTGAAGTCATTTTGAAAGTCCTCAATTGACCCACCATAAATTTTTTGCTCCCATTCTACCTTAGCTAACTCCTCCCTCATCCCATCATAGCCTCCTTTGTTTAAGCACAGGACATTGGTACTGGATTTAACCTTCTCACGCTCCATCTGTATTTTAAATTTGACCATACTGTGATCGCTCCTTCCGAGAGGATCCCTAACTGTGAGATCATTAATTATTCCTGTCCCATTACACAGGACGAGATCGAGGATAGCTTGCTCCCGCGTAGGTTCCATTACATATTGTTCAAGGAAATTACCGCAGATGCATTCTATGAACCCCTCCTCAAGGCTGCCATGACCGACCTGGTTTGACCAATCGATATTTAGATTAAAATCCCCCATGATAATTGCTGTACCATTTTTGCGTGCATTGGCTATTTCTATGTTTGTTGCCCACCCCACCATGATGTCATTATTTGGTGGTCTATAGACCACACCTACCAGTGACGACGTCTCCCTGCTATTCCTAATTTCCACCCAAATGGATTCAACCTTTTGTTCAGTAGAACCTACATCATCTCTCACTACTGCCCTGATATCATCCTTAAAAATTAGAGCAACACCACCTCCCTTATCTTCCTGTCTGTCCTTCCAAACAGTTTGATACCCCTGGATATTTAACTCCCAGTCATGACCATCCTGCAACCATGTCTCTGTAATGGCCACTAAATCATACCCATTTGCCATGATTTGCACCGTCAACTCCTCCACCTTGTTTCGAATGCTCAGCATTCAGATAAAGTGCCCTTATGCCAGGTTTTGCATCTTCTTTTTGAGTCCTATCACTTCCATTACTAACAGCTCTTGAGTTCTTCTTCCCTTCAATTCCATTGAAAATTAGGAAAACAGTTAAAGTTTCCTCATCACCTGCTAACCTGCTGCTTTGCCTTCTATTTATTGTCATACTCCCTGTATGCTCACTGCACCCCCCCCCACCAACGTACTCGTTTAAAGTCCTATTGACCACCCTATTTACCTTTTTCGCCAGAGCACTGGACCCAGCCCTGTTCAAGTGGAGTCCATCCCAGCAGTATAGACACCTCATGTTCCAGAACTGATGCCAGTGCCTCATGAAAATGAAACCCTCTTTCCCACACCACTCTTTTAGCCACATGGTTACTTCCCTGATCCTCGCCTCCCTGTGCCAATTTGCACGTGGCTCGGGCAGCGATCCAGAGATTATGACCCTTGAAGACCTTTTTTTTTTTTTAAATTTTGTTCCTAGCTTTTCATAATCCCAAAACAGGTCTTTTTTCCTATTCCTTATATGGTACTTATGCCACACAAGTACCAGGCAATGCCCAACTCCAACAAGTGAGAATTTAACCGTCTCACTTTGACAGTTAAATTGCATTATCATTATGTAATTCCCCCAATAACAACATCTTGGAGTTTACCGTTGGCGAGAAATTGAAGTGATCAGCCATATTGTCCTGACAACTGTCATCAACATCTTGTTACTCTCTCATGTGAATTCACTGCAAAAATTGAATAGCTTGTCATGATTTGGTAAAATGGATGGCTTTGGAAAGGAAACAACCGAGTAGCCTGTTGTCCAGACATTGAAGCGCAAAAATGTAACTGAAAATGCAGGTGAAAGTAGAACACAATCTTTGAAACTATTTACTTCATGCTGAAGACAATTGTAAAATCTGTAAACGTTAATAAAAATTGTTGCTTTTTTTTTGTTGAATAGGATCAGAAGTCATGTTTCCATTAATGGAGAAGGACAGGAGAGTTGTCCGGATGCTGCTCAGTGCACGATGCTGTCCTCGATGTATACTAAGATTTTGTTCTGTTGGGATTCAGACTACGTACAGGCTTTCACGCAAGGTTTTTGAAATGTCTTATTTTCATTTAAAAATCAACAACATGAGTGGCAAAGCATGACTTTTCTTTAAAAAAAAAAAAAAAAAGATGTTTGGAAACCTGGAAAATGCTGATTATATGTTCCACAAGGATCGGTGCTGGGTCCACTGCTTTCTGTCGTTTATATGAGTGATTTGGATGTGAATGTAGGAGGCATGGTTAGAAAGTTTGCAGATCGTACGAAAACAAGCAGTGTAGTAGACAGCGAAGAAAATTATCTCTGAGTAGAACAGGACCCTGATCATATGAGCCAATGAGCTGAGGAGTAGCTGATGGAGTTTAATTTAGATAAATGTGACATGTTGCATTTTGTAAGGAAAATTAGGACAGGACTTGCACAGATAGTGTTAGGGCCCTGGGACGTGTTGCCAAACATTGGGGTGCAGGTGCATAGTTCCTTGAAAATGGAGTTGTAGGTAGACAGGGTAGTGAAGAAGGCATTTGGCATGCATGCCTTCATTGTACATTAAGTACAGGAGTTGGGATGTCATGTTGCAGCTACACAAGACATTATTGAGGCCATTGTTAGCATACTGCATACAATTCTGGTTGCTTTTCTACAGGAAGGATGTTGTTAAACTGTAGAGGGTACAGAAAAGATTTACAAAGATGTTGACAAGACTGGAGGGTTTGAGTTAGAAGGAGAGGCTGAATAGGCTGGGGCTTTTTTTGCCCTAGAATGTCAGAGACTAAGGGGTGACCTTATAGAGGTTTATAAAATAATGAGGGGCATGGATATGGTAAATAGCCACAGTCTTTTTCCTAGGGTAGGGGAGTCCCAAACTGGAGGATACAGGTTTAAGGTGAGAGAGGAATGATTTTAGAAAGGACTTGACTCTTTCATGCAGAAAGTGATATGTGTATCGAATGGACTGCCAGATGAAGTGGTGGAGACTGGTACAATTACAACATTTAAAAGGCATCTGGATGGGTATATGAATAGGAAGGGTTTAGAGCGATATGGGCCAAATGCTGGCAAATGGGACTAGGTCAAATTGGGGTATCTGGTTGGTGTGGATGAGTTGGACTGAAGGGTATATTTCCATGCTGTATGACTCTATATAAACTTTGTCAAATAAAAATTTTCTTATCCTCCTAGTACAATTTCCCCACAGCTCTAACCCCTCCTACCTCTAACCATAGCTGGTGGCACTCTCAGCCATCTGGCCTTCAGTCATGAGTTCCTCCCTAAAACCTTTTTATCTTGGAGCATTTTTCCTCAACTTCTAAATCATCTTAATAACCTACTTCTTCAGCATCAATTTTCACCTCCAGCTCCTCCTCTCAGAATCCATACAGTGTGAAAGCAGGCCATTAGATCCATCCGACCCTCCGAACAGCATCCTACTCAGGCTCACCCTAACCCTGAACCCGGTGTTTCCCATGGTAACCCACCTGGCCTGCACATCCCTGGACACTAGGCAATTTAGCATGGCCAAACCTGCACATCGTTGGACTTTGGGAGCAAACCCATACAGATGCAGGGAGAATGTCGGTGCAAACTCAACACAGTCGCCCAAAGGCGGAATCAAACCGGGGTCCCTGGTGCTGTGAGGCAGCAGTGCTAATCATTCAGCCACCGTCCTGCCCAGGGAGATACCCAACTACGATACAGTGGCACATTTTGTTATGTCAAATGTGCTACACAAGTTCAAGAAGCTAACAAATATATTGTTAATGGAATTTCCTCAATTCCTGTGTGCAGAACTGGCTGGAGATTTGCCACCCACACTGAAGAACATTTGGTGTGTGAAGTCATGGCTCTTCGTTGAATTGTATTGAATCATCCATTCCAAAGTATATTGCTGCAAAACCTAAATCAATCACCTTGAAAATGCAGTGTACTTTAAAGTCAGCTTGTAAATCTTTCCTGCTTAAAATAAAGATGCAACATGTTATCTCTTTGAATAGTGACTCATCTACTCTAGCTAAGCTTCAGAAGCTAGAGCATTGTTTAAGCCCTCCATAAAAATGCAGTTTGTTCTGGCAGAAACCCCCTCCCACCCTCAAATCTCTGCATCTCGGCTCAAAAACCGCCCCAGCAAACTGAGGCGTGTAAATAACAAACAGGACAGAACACCAATGCTTTATCGGACGTGCACTGATAGGGTGATAAACCATTTGCAACCAAACCCACTGGCTCAGTGAGCATGTCTACAACCTCGTCCACAACCCGAGCTACAAATCTTCTCAAAAACTTTAGACACAAAGCAAGTTCCATCAAATTAGCAATTTTTAAGGCTTCCTGATAGTCACATGATCCAGCGATAATGGACTTATGCATTCATGAACAATATACCCAGACATGACACAAGGGACGTTCAGTGATTGGGAGCCCTACAACCCATAGGGCTTGTTCTCCCAAGCATGTAACCGTGACCGCAAGTGCTGTCTCAAAACTTGTGCACAGTATCACACTATACAGGCAAGTGTATAAAAGCTTGCTCAAAGTGTTTGGTTTTAAGGAGCAGCTCAGCAAAGGGTCATAAACTGGGGACGTCAAAGGTGAGGATGCAGAATCTAGAATTTTCGACATATGAGGGCATACCACAAAAATGATGGTGATGAAGAGTTCAAATGAAAAGTCAGCTAGAAGTTGGAGTCCAGCGATCTTGAATAGTTGTAAAGTTGGAGGGGTGTTGGAGATGAGAAGTGAGGCCTTGAAAGGATTTGGACATGAAGATAGCAGACTTAAAATTGAGGTGTTGCTGGACCATAAAGCAGCATAAAAGTGATCAGAAGGGTGAAAGGTGAGGAAATCTTTGTGCAACTTCAGACACATGAACAGAGTTTTAGATAAGCTCTAGTTAATGGAAGGATGGGCATCAGTTAGAGAGTACTGGGAAAATCGAGTGTGGAAGTCATAAAGACACGGATAAAGGTTCAACAGTGGATGAGCTGAGCAGAAATGAAGGCAGGTGTATGGTCATGATTGAAAAGATGAGGTCAGAAGTTCAGCTGGTGGTCAAATCGTACACGAAGATTGTGAACAGTGCAGCTGACAAGATATGTTAAGATCAAAGGATTATACACTTAAATACATTGTTACAAAGTTAACTTTAATACGCCTGTTGCATCTAGTCAATTGCTTTAAAAAGACTATTTTTAAAAAACTGTTCTCTCATCAACCTATTCAGAGATGTTGTCACACACCTCTGTCACAGTGGTAGTGTCCCGAACTCTGGACCAGGAGGCCAAGGAGAATGGCCTTGTGAACAATACACCTAGATGTGACACGAGAGGTTCAGTGATGGGGAGCTTTTCAAGTCATAGGTCGTGTTCTCTCAAGCGTTCTACCATGACTGCTACCAGAGTGCTAAGTTGTGCGTGGGTGACACTTAATTGGAATAATGTTTCATTTATCTATCAGTGTTACTTTTAGTTTAGTTACCATCACGTAATAAACCATAAAATGTTAGTTTACCCACTAATCACCCAGCCAAGAGCCCACAAGAATCCCAACCGGGTTTGGTTGACATTCTCCCCATGTGGCTGGGCTCCCAGCAGGTCAATGTCATCAATGGCAGGATGAGGCATTAATTCATAGAATCCCTACCGTGTGGAAACAGGCCCTTTGGCCCAACAAGTCCACACCAACACACAGAGCATCCTGCCCAGACCTATACCCCAATCTACACATCCCTGAACACTATGGGCAATTTTAGCGTGGCCAATCCACCTAGCCTGCACATCTTTGGATTGTAGCAGGAAACCGGAGCACTGGAACGAAACCCATGCTGACACAGAGAATGTGCAAACTCCACACAGATAGTCGCCCGAGGGTGGAATCGAACCCAGGTCCCTGGCGCTGTGAGGCAGAGTGCTAACCACTGAGCCACAATTCTGTAATTGCTGACTTCAGGATCTCAATTGGCAGCAGGTCCCCTCTGGCTGACTTAAATAAAGTGGTGGAATCCTCACATCTTCTTCATTATATACCTCATCTTCATTATATACCTCATCCCAAAAGTTGCCCCAGGCATTAGATTTGATTTTGGCCATGTTTATCCTTTCATCCGGCCACTCACCCACCCACCCCCCCACCCTCTCAATGTTGTGCCATTAGCTCAGCGTCTCATGCAGAATTGTGGAATTTAATTCAAATATAAAACAGATGCAACATTTTGCAATGATACTAATTGATCTAGTGGTCAGATATTGTATAAAGTAAATCTGAAGACGCACACTGTCCGCTTTTCCAAATAATTTAAATAAGGCGTCACAAATAGAACATTGTATTTAAAAATGTCTGTGTTTCAGGAGTTGTTCACAGAGCTCCACAAGTTCTTGAATGGTGATGAAGATAAATCTAAGGAAGTAGAATATGGTCAACCACCTTGTAAGAAGATGCGGTTGCAGGATTCCGAAAAGAATGATTCTGATTCAGAACACAATGGAGCAGTCAAATTGCTATCCAGTGAATGTGTACTTCCTGGTGATGAAGTTCAGACTTGCTCTGTGTGTCTGGGAATTCTACAAGACCTATGTGAAATGGATTTTGTAAAAAAGGTACAATGTCTGGTTTATTCAGATCTTGCTTGTTTAAATTAACCTTCAATCTGTTATAAACTTCTTTTAGATGTCAGATGCTGGTTAAACTGTTCAAGTTTTGCATGGTGAGTTAAATCATAATTAGCAAGGAATTTTAATATTTCAGAAGGTAAGGTCATGCATTAATTTGGTTTCTTATTTGTTTCTAATTTTCTATCATTAGTGATCTTAATAAGGAAGGCAAATGGAATTTTGGCATTGATTGCTGAAGGAATAGAGCATAAAAATTGGGAGGTGTTGCTGTAACTGTACAAGGTATTGGTGAGACCACAGTTGGGAGTATTGCAGACAGTTTTGGTCCCCTTACTTGAGGGATGTAGTTGCATTAGAGGCAATTCAAAGGAGATTCACTAGATTGATTTCAGAGATGAGGAGTTTGTCTCATGAAGCGAGATTTAGTAGTTCAGGCTCTTATTCCCTAGAGTTTACAAGAATGAGAGGAGATCTAATTGAGATTTACAAGATGTTAAAAGGGATTAACAAAGTAAATGGAGAGGCTGTTTCCTTGTGGGACAATCTAGAATGAGAGGTACTAGTTTTAAGAAAAAACAGATTTAAGGCTGAAATGAGAAGAATTTACTTTTCTCAAAGGGTCATGAATCTGTCGAATTCTCAACCCCAGAGCTTGGTGGACGCTGGGATTCTGAGTAAATTTCAGGAGGAGAGACACAGATATGTTGACATGTACTTGCAGCAAATTCAAATAGTACATTCATTAATAAATTGTGGATGTGCATCTTTCAAATGGTTGAAAAGGAAAACAGTGTTCTTCTTTACATAGCTGGCTGATATGGGTCAGTGCAGCACTTTACAGCACTTGGCGAACTGAGCTTGAATCAAGACCACAGTCAGCTTTCTGTACTGCCATAAGCATTGTAGATCTCTCGCTCTTGCTGTCTCCCCGGCTTGCTCCATAGTCTGGAGGAAAATTCCCAGCTTCACAAACCCCAAATTCCCAGGACTGTTGAATTTTGGTTCCGGGTACATGGTTGATAACTCTGGTTAGGCCTAGCACTCCTTAAAAGAGTTCCAAGGTAGCCACAGCTCTCTGGTCTGGAGGCTAGTTGTCCAAAATGCAAAGCTCAATGATCTGTCATCTTTGTACAAAAAAGACAAGCGAATGAAAAAAGAAGCTTGGCCATCACTCCACAGTAGCCCCATCTATGACAATCCATGCCTCCCCATGTCTTCCACCCATTCATCATAGTTCTTCACACCCTCTATGCCAACATATGCCTTTCTATCCATTGTTTGTAGCCTTCATGATATCATCTCGCCATCAAAACTGCATTAGACAGAGTATGATGTCAAGGAGCAAAAGGGAATTGATGATTCGGGGGGGGGGGGTGCGGTGGGGAGCAAACCTTCCGCTGGTTGGAGTCATACCTGACACCTGGAAACAATATTATGGTTGTTGGAGGTTGGTCATCTCAGCACCAGAACATCTCTGCAGGAGTTCCTCGGGTCTGATCATCTTCAGCTGCATCATCAAAGATCTCCCCTTAATTATGACGTCAGGAGTGTGCAATTAACAGCGAACATCCCCAGTGTTCAGCACCATTCCTTAAATACTGAAGCAGACCATGTTCAAGTGTAACAAGACCTAACAGCGTCCAGGCCTGGGCTGACAAGTGGCAAATAATGTTCACCCCACACAAATGCCAGGCAATGACCACCTCCAATAAGAAACAATTTGACCACCGCTCCTTGCGATTCAATGACGTTACCACCACTGAATACCTCCCCATCAGCAACCACGGGATTACCGTTGATCAGATACTGAAATGGACTCTCCATATAAACACAATGGCTACAAGAGTGGGTCAGAGACTAGAAATATCGCAGTGAGTAACTCACTTCCTGACTGTAAGGCACAAGTCAAGATTGTGATGGAATACTCCCTACTTGCCTGTGTGAGTGTGGTTCCAATAACACTTAATAACGTTCCAATAACAGCTTAATACCATCCAGGACAAATCAACCCACTTGACTGGCACCACATCCACAAGCAACAACTCCTCCACCACAGTTGTTCTTTAGTAGCAGTATTTACAATCTACAAGATGCACTGCAGAGATTAACCCAAGATTCTTAGACAACACCTTCCAAACCCACAACCACTTCCATCTAGAAGGACAAGGGCAGCAGGTACATGGGAACACTACTACCCTGCAAGTTCCCCTCAAAGACATTCACCATCCTGACTTGGAAATATATTGCCATTCATTCAATGTCATTGCGTCAAAATCCTTGAAATCTCTCCATAATGGCACTGTGGTCTATCTACAGCACATGTCCTGCAGCAGTTCAAGAAAGCCAACTTCTCAGGAGCTACTAGGGATGTGCAATAAATGCTGACCAACCAACAACTCACTCATCCCGTGAGAGAATTAAGAAAAGTAGTGGTGGAGCATGAGGAGCAGATCTGGTGTGGTATCCCAAATGAGTGTGTAGGACGCATAAGAGGTCAGAAAAGGTTAATAGTATTGGAGAAAGAAAAGGATATGGCCATTGGGAGCAGATGCTGCACACGATGATGAGAGTTGTAGACTATTGGACCCTGAAATAGAAATAGAAAATGCTAGAGAAAGGTAGCTGATCTGGTTGCATCTGAGAGAAATTGAGTTAATGTTTTGTATCTAATGACCCTTCATTGGAACAGTTCTGAGGAAGACTCTTTAGACTTGAAACATTAACTCTGTTTCTCTGGTGTCAGATCTGCTAAATTCTTGAGACCTCAATTTTCTCCAGCTCAACATTGAGAAATTAAAAGTATTGTTACCACTCTGTTGAGACTCTTTCCTGTGCCCCTAACAGCTTCCTTGAGCTCACCTAGGTTTTTGGCAACTGTGGCATCCTTTTGACGTTAACTTCAGTTTCAGACCCCAAATCCTTTCAATGTAAAAGGCCACATATTTGAACTTCTGAACATTTCCTGCTATTGCTTCACTTTTATTTGATTTCCATTTAATGTGGTTCACAGATATTAACAAAAAGCTCCTGGATACCAAAAATCAAGCCTAAGTATGCATAGATGCTGCTAGGGTGAATAGCCTTCCCTGCATCTCATCAACTGAAACCAGTTATCTGTAAATTTTTTTCTTACTTTTTTTAACCCAGGCTCACTGTATTCGATGGCTTAATTTTGGATAATTTATCTTGACATTGTTTTTGTCAACAAAGTTTCATGACTTTTATCGGTCCCAGTGACCTCCATCTGCTTCACTGATAGCAACAAATTGTAAAATTACTTAAGAGATAGTAGGAACTGCAGATGCTGGAGAATCTGAGATAACAAGGTGTAGAGCTGGATGAACACAGCAGGCCAAGCAGCATCAGAGGAGCAGGAAGGCTGACGTTTCGGGCCTAGA
>JAHRHZ010000018.1:52558807-52578997 GCA_024137785.1 Ginglymostoma cirratum | reverse complement strand
AACTTGACGTTTCGGGCCTAAACCCTTCATCAGAAATCTCTGATGAAGGGTTTAGGCCCGAAACGTCAAGTTTTCCTGCTCCTATGATGCTGCTTGACCTGCTGTGTTCATCCAGCCCCATGCTTGTTATCTCTTGATGAGAATGTGGAACTCACTACTGCAGGTAATGTTTGGAGTGAACAGTTTAGATACATTTTTTATTCATTCCTGGAATCTGGGTGTCACTGGCTGGGCCAGCAGCCATTGCCCATCCCTAGTTGCCCTTGAGAATGTGGTGATGAGCTGCTGCCTTGAACTACTGCAGTCCACATCCTGTAGGTAGACCCACAATGGCATTAGGGAGTTCGGATATTGACCCAGTGATACTGAAGGAACCACAATATATTTTCGAGTCGGAATGGTGAGTGGCCTTGAGGGGAACTTGCAGGTCGTGGGGTCAAGTATCTGCTACCCTTGTCCTTCTAGATGGAAGTGGTCGTGAGTTTGGCAGGTGCTGTCTAAGGAATCTTGGTGAATTTTTGCAGTGCGTCTTGCAGACAGTACACACTGCTGCTACTGAATGTTAGTGGTGCGGGGAATGGATGTTTGTGGATTTGGTGCCAATGAAGCAGGCTGCTTTGTCTGGATGGTGTTAAGCTCCTTGAATGTTACTGGAGCTGCACTCATCCAGCTAAGTGGGGGTATACCATCAAACTCCTGATGTGTGCCTTGTAGATTGTGGATAGGGGTGCAGAATGGGGAGCGAGTAGTGGGAGTTTGACAGGAGATGAGTTACTCGCTGCAGGATCCATAGCTTCTGACCTGCTTTTGTAGGCATTGTTTTAATATGGTTAGTGGTTAATACAGTTCTATTCCTGGTCAATGGCAACCCCTACGAAGTTGACAGTGGGGGATTCAGTGATGTTAATGCCATTGAATGTCAGTGGACGAGGGTTAGATTCTCTTGTTGGAAATGGTCGTCATGTGGCATTGGTGTGGCTCTAATGTTACTTGCCACTTTTCAGTTCAAGCCTGGATATTGTCCCGTTGTTGCTGATTTTAATTATGGACTGCTTCAGTAACTGTTTTGAGTGGTGCTGAACATAGTGCACTATCAGCAAACCACTCCACTTTGACCTAATGATGAAGGGAAGGTCATGTTAATGAAATAGCTGAAGATGGTTCGGTCTAGGACACCGTTCTGAGGAACATCTGCAGTGATGTCCTGGAAATAAGGTGACTGATTTACCCAGCAATATGCCTACTGCAGATGCCTCTGTCTATGATAGTATCAGTAAGAGTAACTAACACACAGTTATTGTGGAGACGGAGACTTGCCTCTTCACATTGAGAATATCTTACATAGTGCCAAATAATACAATCACAATGTCAAATGGGACAGACTTATCAACAAATCAAGCAACTTGAGACTGGGCATCTATGAGGCACTTTTGGCCATCAACAGCCTCAGAATCATACTCCAACACAGTCTGCGTAACCCCTTCTACCATCAAGCCAGGAGATTAGTTCAATAGAGAGTGCAAGAGGACATGCAAGGAGCAGCACCAAGCATACCTAAAAATGAGGTGTCTACGTGGTGAAGCTACAAAGCAGGTTTCCTTTTTGAAACTTTTTAGCAATTGTTACTGAGTGGGCCTGCTAGGCCATTTCAGAAGGCAGTTAAGAGCCAACCTTGTTGCCATGGTTCTGGAGTCAAATATATCCCAGACCAGGTGTGGATGGCATTTTCCTCCCATAAGAGCATAATTGAACCAGATTGATTACAATGGTAGATTTAGATGAGTAAAGATGTTAGGAGGCTTGTGTGGAGCATAAGACTGACATGGGGTGTGATGATGTGGTGTCATAGTTGTATGACCACTGGACGTGTACTCTAGAGATCCAGAATAAGCTCTGTGGACATAATTTCAGATCTCATTTGGCAGCTAGTGGAATTTAAATTCAAGTAATAAATCTGGAATTAAAAAATATTCTCTAATGGTGACCATGAAATTATTGTTGATGTCGTAAAAACCCATCAGGCTCACTAAAGGAAGGAAACCTGCTATTTTAGCCCAGTCTGGCCTACATGTGACTCCGGAATCAACTCTGCCAGCTGAAATGACCTCTCAAGCCTAGGACACCACCCTGAGGAAGTGACCTCATAATTTGTGAGGTAGTTAGGGATTAGCACAGAAGATGTCAACTAGGATCCCAATGGACACCATATTCCTCCACAAAAGGACTTCAAGAGGTTTGCCAACAATATCCAGAGAATTATCTGTTATCAAGGAAGTGTTTGTGTATAAAAATAAACAAGATTAGGACAAGTGGCGGCTGTGAGTTCTTGTTAATCGGGATGTGTTAGTTGAGAGTGATTCAGAGACGAGGAGTTGCTTTGTAATTTCATAGGTCATGGATCAAGTCATAGAGTTTTTACAGCATGAAAAGAAGCGCTTAGGCCCATCCTGTCTGCACCAGTCACCAGTCATCCATTTATTCTAACTCAGTTTTCCAACACTTGGGCAATAGACTTGTACGTTTCGATGTTTCATGTGCTCATCTCAAAACTTCTTAAATACCTTGAGGATTCATTCTTATACCACCCCTTTAGGCACTGAGTTCACTCTTAACGTTCTGGGTGAGAGAGAATTTCTTCAAATCACCTCTAAGCCTCCTGCTGCTTGTCTTAAAACTGTGGCGCCTGTTATTGATCCCTCTACTAAGGGGAAAAATGTTTCCCCATCTCCCTGTCTCTGGCCTTCGGAACTTTGGACACCTCGATCAAATCCACCCTTTATCTCTGCTTTAAGAAAAACAACCTCAGCCTATCAAGTTTCTCTTCAGAGCTGAATTGCTGCAGCCAGGCCATTTTCTGGAGAATCTTTTTTACGCCGTCTCAGGTGCAATCACGTACTTTCCATCATGTGGTGACCACATCTCTACACAGTACTCCAGCTGTGGACTACTTAATGTTTTAAACAGCTGCACCATAGCCTCCTTGCTCTTGTATGCAGTGCCTTGTCTGATTTAAAAACAAATATTGCATATGCCTTCTTAACCACTTTATTTACCTGTCCTACTGTCTTCAAGGATCCATGGGTGTGTACACCAAGGTCACTCTGATCCTGTCTATTTCCCAGGGTCCTATTATTCAATGTGTATGCATTTGCTTTGTTATTCCTCCCAAAATGCATCACCCTCTCATTTTTCAGGATTACGTTCTATTTGCTGCTGATCAACCTGTCAATGTCATCCTGTGGTCTAAAGCTTCCTTCCTCACTATTTACCACATCGCCAAATTTCATATCATCTGTGAACTTACTGAACAAACCCCTGTGTTCATGTCTAGACAATGTGTAGACTGAAAAGGAAAACATGAGAAAGGGTAAAGCAAGGTAGCCATTCAAATTGGATGCATAGAGGGAGAGTGTGTGGAAGGATATAAGACACTGGCTGAGTCTGAGAATTCATCTCTCACACAGAGAGAGAGAGAGAGGGGGCAAGGCTGTGACTTTAAGCTTCACATTTGTTTTCCAAGTGGTGTGATGATTTGTAGTCATAGAGACTCAGTAATACAGCATGGAAACAGACCCTTCAGTCCAACCAGTCCATACCAACCATAGTCCCAAACTAAACCGGTCCCACTCACTTGCAGTTGGCCTATATCCCTCCAAACCATTCCTGTTCATGAACTTATCCAAGTGTATTTTAAGCGTTGTAACTGTATCTGCATCCACTACTTTCTCTGGCAGCTCATGCCACATATAAACCACGCTGTGTAAGAAAAAATATTGCTCCTCATGTTCTTTTTAAATCTTTCTCCTTTCACTTTAAAAATATGCCCCCTAGATTTGAATTCCCCCAGCCTAGGGAAAAGGCTCTCGTCATTCACCTTATCTATGCCCCTCATGACCTTATAAACCTCAATAAGGTCACCCCTTGACCTCCGATACTCCAGTAAAAAAAATTCCTAGTCTTTCCAGTCTATTATTATATCTGAAAATCTCCATTCCTGGTACATCTTTTCTGAACTCTCTCCAGTTTAATAATATCCTTCCTATAACAGTGACCAGAACCGAACACGTTATTTCAGAAGACGCCTCACCAATGTCCTGTACAACCTCAACATGACATTCCAACTCCTGTACTCAAAGGTCTGAGCAATGAAGGCAAGAGTGCTAAATGGTTTCTTTACCACCCTGTCTACCTGTGACAAATGTGAAAAAATTGTGTACCTGAACCCCTAGGTCTCTCTGTTCTACAACATTCTCAAGGCCCGACCGTTAATTGTATAAGTTCTGCCCTTGTTTGTTTTACCAAAATGCAATACCTCACACTTGTCCAAATTAAGCTCCATATGCAACTCCTCAGCCCATTGACCCAATTGATCGAGATCTCTTTGTAATCTTAGGTAGTAATAATAATAATGTGTCCATCATTTGGGAAAATTCTCATATGTCAGTGTTTTGTTTGTGTTGCACATTTCTCTTTTAATTCCATCTTGTGCATGTGATTTTGCTCCTCATCCTCTACAACACTCTGTCTTCACCCACTGAATTACTCTGTATCATATTAGGAATTAGAACTGTCCAGTACCCTATTTGTACAGCATGTACTTTATTTAACATGCTTGATTAAGGTATGGAAAATTGTAATTTAGACAGACAAATATGAGAGCGGTTTCTGGCCAGTCAGTGAAGAGAAAAGAGAAAATCTCAGCCTACAAAGGGAAAATGCTGCAATATAACTGTCAAGTAAAACAAAAGTAATCAATATGTATGTTTAATGAGATACAGGGGGAAGAAGACTTGAGTTGCAGTGGTGTCTGTGGAAATGTTATAATGTGGGTGGGGGTGGTCTTGGAAGCAAAATGTTTGAAACCCCTTGGGCTAGGGCACGGTCTTCTAAAATGTGGTAGGCCGTTGACCTAGAAGAAAGAGCCTTGCTCTATATCTGGTTAACTTATACCTGATCCAAATGTGCTTGATGCTGATACAAAACAGAACCATGTTGCAGATCCTATCACTCGTGAAATTATTCTCCTGTCCCACAAAAGCTCTGGTTAAAGCCATTATATGTTCGTAAAATATAATAATTAATGATTAATAAATCAGGGATTCAACGTGAATGAAATGATAATTATAGATAGATGTGCAAAGCTTAAGAATATTGTTGCTATTTCTAGTGAAGAAAATTTCCCAAAGTCATTTTTGAGCAGGTTTGGAATGTCAGTTACTTACTATAAATCAAATGTGTGATGTTCACTTCCTGTCTTGTTTCATGCTTTGTTGAGGGAGCTGTGACTTGTGATGTACTTAGACATTTGGTCACAGGTATCAGGAAATCTTACCTCATTTCAATTGTTTACACTTGTTTTCTTCCTTTTGTCTTTGGGTGTGTCCATCTGACTAATAGCATGCCACGTGGTTGCTGGTAAAACAGGAAGTAGGGTAAGTAATTATTCTAGGTAATTATTTTCTTTGTGCTTGTTTTGCAATAATTAAATACTTCATCTGAAACTGCTTTCATTTTCAAAGAAACTATTCTTCGAAATTGCATGGCACTGTAAAAACTTGCTAAAACTTTTGTGTAATTGAAGATCATCTTATTTAAGAAACTGTTTATTTTTTTCACTGTCTATTTAACTTCTGTCACCAATTTTGTCTTAAGATATGATTTAACCACTTTCTACTTTAACCCTGCACCTTCCAATCTCCTGTCCTTCATTTAAACCAGTGAAAATGAAATTTGACAGACAACTAATTTTTCTGATTTCAGATACCAAGTATAATGTTGCTTTTATGTAGCCACATGGAACAGAAAGACTTAAATACTGTTCAATCTTTGGTATCTTGAGAGATAATTAAAGCTTTCATAATTTGTCAAAATGTCAGTCTTGTTTTTTGTAGAACTCATAAAACGTTTTCCCAAAGAAAGATGAAGCATATTCATGGTTTATTGTTATTGACGACCTGGAGACCTTTTGAAATGTTTGAGCACTTCTCGGTGTAAGATAGATCCGTTTTTAAAAAGGTCTCAAACCATGTTAAACCAATGTAAAATCCACTGTCAAGTCACCCTGTTGTAATGGGCCACTGTCGTTCTCAGATTAATATTTGTAAAGAATGCCTCCTCAAATCCTACGCATTTTCACAATTCCTAATTTAAAGGTTCTCTTAGATCATAGAATCCCTACCATGTGGAAACAGGCCCTGCGGCCCAACAAGTGGACACACCGACCGTCAGAGCATCCCACCCAGACCATCCCACGTAACCCGCCCAATCTACACATCCCTGAACACTATGAGCAATTTAGCACGGCCAATCCACCTAGCCTGCACAACTTTGGACTGTGGGAGGAAACTGGAGCATCCGGAGGAAACCCAAGCAGACACGTGGAGAACGTGCAAACTCCACACAGACAGTTACCTGAGGGTGGAATTGAACCCATGTCCCTGGTGCTGTGAAGCAGCAGTGCTGACCACTGTGCCGCCCTGTTTCTGTTCTGTGGAAAGTCCTACCAATTCCCTTTTCTTGATACAGTGGGACTCTTTATGGTACATTGACACGAACAATGTCTTTTTGCTGCATTTTGCCTGATATAAACCAAGCTTTGTGGCTGAGATTGGTTGCTTCATGTAAGTCTTTTTTTGTCTCTGTGGTCTGCTTGAGAGTTGTGGACCTCTCAACTGATTTTTAAGTTTTGAAAATAAATTTTAACCATGGGATATTACTTTTCAAAGGAAATTGCTCATAACAGGTAAGGGGAAAAGTAGGAAGCTAAAACGGAGTAATTTGGTAAAGGTTCGGATATTGAATTATTTCATAAGTGGAGGTCAAGTCAATTTGCCATATTTTTCAAATTAATGAGCAAAATGACAATTTTTGTTGTCAATCATTTGAGGAAATTATTAACTTTATAATATATTGCATTTTTTATTCTTTTGAAAAGCAGCTGTACACTTTGGACAATTTGTTATAATAGGAGATTGTTTTGGCTTTGTGCGGTTATTATATGATGCATGATGTGTGTCATTGAGACATGTCATTTTGAACGCTGTGGTTCCGCCTCAGTAGTTGCATGTTTTAATTGAACCACTAGGTGGCACTCACTTCTGACAAGTAAAGTGAAGGGACTTTCCTTAAAGAAAGCACCACAGATAAAAACAAATTTCTAAGCCACACAAAAGCTTTGCATACCTTTGCTTGACAGTTGGAAATACATTTGCTGTAATTTCTGATATCATTCTATAGGTAGTTAAGGACATAACCAACTAAAGAAATCCAATTCTATTTTGTTTTTGTGTTTCCTACCTTTAGCTAAGAGGTCATGGGGGTCTTGGATATCATCTCTTCTGTGGCTTTTCCTTTACGGTTTTGTTTTCTCATGGAGTAAAAGTCAGGACCACATCTGATATCTCTGAATGGGCTATTCTGCTGCTCCATAGACATGAGCATTATGAAATTGTTTAGTGCGGGAAAGAGTTTTAAAATATTAATCATACCTGAGATTCAGGTGTAATCTTTCATTGATTGTTCACAACTTCAGTTGTTAATTTCCTAACTAGCTGAGTAAATATTTTTGAAAATAAGTATTTTTCTTTGATGCAATGAACAATCACAAGGCATTTCAGTGAACAATAATTTGGAAGGCTTAAGGCAAGTGAGAGAGGTATAGTAAATGTGGAAGGTGGCAATTATAAGTTCTTTCTCAGGATGTGGGTGTCACTGGCTCAGTGAACACTTATTGCTATCCCTAATTATCCTTGATAAGGTGGTGGTAAGCTCTCATCTAGAATGGTGTAGGTGCGTCCATGGTACTGTTAGGGAGGGAGTTTCAGAATTTTGACCAAGTGACAAAAAAGGAACAACCCGTGTTGTCCTAGGTGGTAGAGTTTACAGGTTTGGAAAGTGTAGTTGAAATGGTTTTGGTTAATTGCTACCGTGCATCTTGTAGATGGTACATTGGCGTAGCAACTATAGTATGGTGAAAGGAATCAATGCTTTAAGGTGTTGGCACTTTTTCCAATGAAGTGGGTGACCTTGTTAAAATGTTCCAGACTTCTTGGGTACTGTTGGAGCTGCACTCATCTAGATCATCATACTCCTGAATTGTGTCTTGAAATGGTGGGTGGGCATTGGGAAATCAGGAGATTCAATTACTCACCACAAAATTCTCAGCCTTCTCTTGTAGACACAATATTCATAATGTCTTGTCCAGTTCAGCCCCAGGACATTGATAGTGGGGGATTCAGGGAAGGTTAGATATTCGCTTGTACATATTATCATTGCCTGGCACTTGTATGAATATCACCTGCCACTTATCACTCCAACCCTGAATATTGTCCAGGCCTCCCTACATATGGACACCGACTACTTCAGTATCCAAAGAGTCACCAAAGGGATAGTTTTTGAGGACACATGCAAGAAGTCAGAGATAAAAATGTAATAAGTCGGGAAGAGAAAGAGAAAGGAGGCCGCTATCTGTGGCCGGGAGAAGATCAGGTGTTTAACAGATAAATACAGATTAAAAATATTTCCAAACAATGCAGTGATGGACAATTAATTTTGCTTTGCAAATGTTAACCTAGGTGAATGACAAGCGTCTTTTCCCTCAGGTGGGGGAGTTCAAAAGTAGGGGCTATATTTTTAAGGTGAGAAGAGAAAGATTTCAAAAGAACTTGAGGGGCAACATTTTTACACAGAGAATGGTTCGTTTGTGGAATGAACTACCAGAGAAAGTGGTGGATGCATGTACACTTACAACATTTAAAAGACATTTGAATAAGTACATGATTAGGAAAGGTTTGAAAGGATATGAGCCAAGCGCAGGCAGATGGGACTGGTTTAGTTTGGGAACATGGTTGGTGTAGACTGGTTGGACTGAACGGTCTGTTTCTATGCTGTATGACCCAATGAGAGTGACATGACCAGCAGTATTGTCAGAGCAGATTTGCAAATGGCTCTGCATTTAATGAGTCATAGTACAATATTTCTTTTTATAGGGCTAAAAATGAAGAAGTAAAACTTAAAACTTTCTGGCTGTATTCAACTAATAATTAACATGAAAATGGCTGCTTGTTGGGACTATAGTGTGAGTGGATGCAGTTTTGATCTTTATTTCATTCATAGAGGCTAGATAATGGTTTATTAACATTGAAAGTCAGTAATATGTGATACCGAGGCTGTCAATAGAAACAGGATCCTTTAAGCAAGCATTGAGGAAAAAATCTGATTTAGATTTGCACATATTAGCTAGCACAGGGACAGGGTAGGGGAGGAATAGTGAGCAGACAACCTTGAATAAATGTTTTGCTTTCAATGCAGCAGCCTGAAGGGTGAGGTTCTACTATTCTGCACAAAATCCATTTGACTCTCAACTAAAATGGGGTTCTTTTTAAGATTTCAAGAAATTTTTTTTTGTGTATTTAATTACTCGTAGTAATTTTCAGTAGTATCATTTCCTGCATTTTTTATAACTTAGTTAAACACTGATAAATAACCAGTTTCCTCAAGATGCGAATGAAAACAATTTAGTTTTACTGCACTTACTCTGCCTCCATTCACTTTGTCCCCCCTTTCATTCACTCCCTCTATTCCATCTCCTTTCATTTTAACTTTCTTGTTAAACAGTTTCCTAAACATCTGATTTATCCTATTCTAAGTACTTCCTTTTACAAAAGAATTATAGAGTTAAAATGTTTTTTGGTGCCATGTTTATTCCTGGCTACTACAGTCCGTTTTGGAGATAGGAACAAATGTTGAAGAATGAATTTTTCATTTCAATTTGTTGAATTATTAGTAGCTTACTAAAGTAATTTGACAAAATCATGTCAATTTTTAGTGCGAATTTAGGAATGGATTGTCCCTGAAGTCTGACATTACATGGACCATTCTCCTCAAGCAGCTTGAAGTCACGTGTGACACAAGTAAAATTTCAAGAACTAGAAATCTGGTTCCCGCTTTCTATAAATAAGCATGCATTATGCAGCTTTGTGAAGAAATCAAAACCCTTTACCTCGATTCCACAAAGATTAGTTTTAGCAATGAGTTGGGGCTTTTGAAAGGAAATGGAGAAACAAGCTGACTCAAAAAAAAATCGAGGAATTACAGGACAATGAATCATCAAGTGAGAAAATGTGGAACAAGTAAAAGTCAGCTAGTTTAAGAAGCCCATTTGTTTTCACTAGTATATATTTAATTTTTATTGTGCCTGTACCCAACCTGTTAACTAAATTTATTATTTTATTCCACAAACAGGATTATAAAACCAGGGAAATGCTCGATCAGTGATCCTGCTGTTAGGGTAAAGGAGCTGGATCTGGTTCTGTGAAGAATGCTCAGCTGCCAAAATCTGAACTAAACAGATGCCAATAATGCCATTCTACAGTTTATTCAGTTCTAATACAGTCGACATCTAGTTTTTGCATAAAACCTCCACAAATTTTCTCCTCAATGTTTTCAGTAAATCTCTAAAACTGATGTCAAATCATATATCATAATAAATGTTCATGACTTACTAACACCTTTCAGAGGAAAGTTTTTATAATCCTCAGATATGTTTATAACCAGATGCACATCTAACTTGTTTAGACTTAAATAACTGGCGTAATGTTAATCGCTTTACTGGGCTGTCTGTCACCCTATTCACTTTTTTTTTGAGGATGTGAAGAAGATGGAGTAAAAATGGAAAACAAAATACAAATTACCCAATTTTCAACATTTCAAACCATTTCTTCCTCATTTTCTGCCCAATGAAAACAAATGCCATAGTAAGAGCAAAACTTACTTGGATCATTGCCTGAACTGTGAGATTACAACAGGGAAAGCAGAGTTAACATTTCAGTCCAGTAACCTTTCAGAACTGAGAATACAACTTTTGATTTCCTTTATTATAGTTTTGAAAGTTTAAGTTAAATTGTTCATTCACGCATTAAGGGTGGTTTCCATATCCAGCTTGTAGAAAGGGATGTGCAAATAGCCCTGGGAATTTTTTTTAATGTAGCTTGGAGTTTAGAACTGTCTAATTTATGTGTATGATGGAGATAAAATATTTAATACGCACAAGTTTTGTTGTAATTTTGACATTGCAAGTATTATAAGACATCATTATTTGTCAAGGTTTTTGTGTAACTGGAGCACTCGCGTGGTTTGTATGCAGAATCTTGAGTGTGCTACTGTTATAACAGTTCCAGCTGTAGGTTTACTCTATAACCTGAAATGTTTCTGAGATGAAATAATAAATTAGCTTCTCCTTGGTTATGGGGTGTAAATTAAAATCCAGGCTTACTGTGCATTGCAAAGCCTGGCAATTTAATTTTTCATTTAGATTTGATCACAAGTTTATGCCTAAAACAGTTGCACAATTTCCTTTACTAATAATTTTTAACGTTACTATAATCGCTGCACCTAAAGTCATATAATCCTAGTTTTCCAAGTTCTAATGCTATTCTAGTCATTTAAGTTTACTGCATAACATGAGATTTGGAGGAGATTTTAAGTATGAAACTCTTTTTGTTTAACAGACAACTGGGAAATGTTTTAATGAAAGATGATATTTTACAACTTAAAGAAGTCTACAAGTGGATAACTCATCCTCTGCTTTCTGAGGAACTGGGTGTGCCTGTGGATGGGAAGGTGCAGTATTTGCTCCACAATTTCAAGATGATCTTAGGCAATGTTTATTTTTATTACAATTGCAGTTTCATAATTCAACATGTTAGAATGTGGAAATGTAGTGCAATGCATTAGAAGGGTTTATTTTTAGAATTATTTTACTAGAACTACTGAAACGCTAAATTGGTAGCCTTTTTAAGAAATAAAATCTTATTGACGTATAAGATTATTTGTGAATTGTCCTTATTTTGATGGAAAAATGGATGCAAAACACATAATTACTTTATATTATATTTTCAATTAGAAGTAAGCTGGTTTTGCTTTTTTGATAAATAATTCTAGCATTTGGTTACTTTCTTGAATTGGTCAGACAGAAACTTTTAGCTAAACTACACAATTGACATATCAATTTATTTGCTGGGGGATAAACTGCCTTTGTTTCAATGCTAGAGCTTATTTGAAATAAGTGTGGTTTTCGCACACCCTGAAACAGATGGGGATTGCCACTTTCTGTAAGTTGCCCTGTTTATTATTTTCCTACTTGTTGAATGCTAATACATTTTTAATAGTTTTATTTATATATAACCGACTTAATGTCAGTAGCAAATTATCACTTATGAAATATGAATGAATAAATTATGCTTTCTTTTGTTATCAGTACAGTATCAAGTTCTAGAATTGTCAAAAGAACTTGATTTTCACTTTTTTTAATTGTGTTGTATCAGTTTTCATTCTTAACAAAAATGAAATCCTTTGAGAAAATACGCAGTAAAGAATGTGTTTTTAGCCCAGTGTCTCCTATTTTAAATGAGTTTGTACAGTCACAACCCAGAAGTGAATACTCAAATCATTGCCTAAATTTATGAACAAGAATATTCTGAACACTACTTGTGAATACTGCTTTCTAACTTTCTCCAATCTGAATGATTACTGTTTTGCCCTGATCTCTATTTCCTTTCCTTAGATGATTGTTTTCCATTACTTATTTGACCTCCATTCCACACATCCTAACCTTTGTCATTAACTTTCTATGTGGCATCTTATCAAACAGGGTTTGATAAGTATATGGCATCCTGCATTCTCCTTGCATGTGCTTCCCATGATAGAATTCTTAACCTTTTGGAGCCCATGCTTTTTCTTTTATTCTGTAATGTTTTTGTGCACACTTCTTATTGTTCCAGCATTATATAGTTAAACTATTTTACATTTTCCCAAGTTTTGTTCTGTCTCCCATTTTGTACATGAGGACAACATTAGCCAACCCTTGTTCTTTGACACTAGTCCCTCATCTGTAAATCTCCTGTACGTATAAAACAACGTAGCTGCTACTGCTCTGTGGTTTGAGTCTGCCTGAGTTCAAACTATTTTGACTTGGAGAATTGCCCTCTTAGTTTTGCTACTTTGTCAATGATTCTTCTCCCTCTCTCTAACTTAATTGGATTAATAAAGTCATACAGCATGAAAATAGACCCTTTGGTCCAACTAGTCCACGCCGATTGTGTTTCCAAACTAAACTAGCCCCACCTGCCTGTGCTTGGCTTATACCCCTCCGAAACTTTCCTATTCGTGTACTTACCTAAATGTCTTTTAAATGTTGTACCTGTATCTGCATCCACCACTTCCTATGGCAGTTCATTCCACACATGAACCACTCTCTGTGGGGGCAAAAAGAAAAGTTGTCTCTCACGTCCTACTTAAAAGTTTTCTCCTCTCATCTTAAAAATATGCCCCATAGTTTCTCTCATGCTCAGGAAAAGACCTTACTATTCATCTTATCTATGCCCCTCTTAATTTTTTTTAAACCTAAATGAGGTCATCTGTCAACCTCCTACGCCTGATTTTAAACCGTGCAAGCACATCCAGCCTACTTTTATAACTCAAAGCCTGCATTCTGGGCAGTAACCTCTTAAATCTTTTCTGAACTCTCTTCAATTCAGTAAAATTTTTCCTACAGCAGGGTGATCTGAACTGCTCAGTATTACAGAAAAGACTTCGTCGTCGTCCTGTATAACCTCAACATGACCTCAAACTCCTATACTCCAAGGATTGAGCAATGAAAGCAAATGTGTTAAATGCCTTCTTAACCACCTTGAATACCTGTGACACAAATTTCAAAGAATTATATACCTGAACCCTTAGGTCTCTCTGTTCTACACCACCCAGGACCCTGCCATTAATTGTATAAGCCTTGCCCTTGTTTGTTTACCAAAATGCAATACTTTACATTTCTCCAAATTAAACTCCATCTGCCACTCCTCAGCCCATTGACCCAATTGATCAAGATCTCTTTGTAATCTTAGATAACCTTCTTCACTGTCCGCTATATACCAAATTTTGGTGTCATCTGCAAATTTACTATTCTCATCCAAATCATTTATATAAATGACAAATAAAAGTGGACTGATTCCTGTGGAACACCACTGGTGACAGACCTCCAGTCCAAGAAGCAACCCTCTATCGTCACCCTGTGCCTTCTACATTCAAACCAATTTTTTATCCAGTTAGTGAGCTGACCTGAATCCCAGGTGATCTAACATAATCTACCATGCAGAACCTTTTCAAAGACTGGAGTTGAACCTGGGTTACTGGCACTGAGACAGCACTGAGCCACCATTCCATCCCAGGTAGATATGTTTTTAAAAAAAGTTATAAATAAATTCATAACTTTTACATGTTAGAAGTACCACCCTTTTATAAAAGAAAAGGACCCTTTCTAGTCCTTGCAGCTTCCTCTGTCTCCCAACATGCTTTGCAGCCCAATAGAAGTGTCAAGCTTTCAGACCCTTTTGGGTTTCAATCCCTGAAAATACAAGATACCGGAACGTGGATGTTCCTAGCTATGTTGACATTTATTGTTTATCTTTAATCTCCAGAGCTTGGCATAGGTGTCAAGAGGGCCATGGGTGGAAGGAGGGGGGACATGAGGAGGACCTCTCAAACTGATTTTCAAGATGCTTCCTCATGCAGATTATGTTTCATGGCAACCCTGTTGTACCGAGAATTATAACCCTTTAAAAAATGTGGTCTGCCTCTCTGAAAATTGTGGAGGAGTAGGTCGCATCTATTGCTACAGTGGGACTGGCCAGGATGGACTGTAGGGTGCAGGTTTGCAACCTGAACCAGCTCCGTACTCTTAACAGGCCCTAAAAATCGAGAACCCCGTGAATGGAGCAGGAAATGTGCATGGCTGTGCAAGAAGATTTAAGGGACTACACATCCAAATGAAAGGCTGTGCATAATGGGGGGAAAACATTCGGGACATTGGTATAAATGAGCTGCAACAATTATTGGTGTGAATACATGCATATTTGTAATTCTAGATAAAACACTTTCCTAAATATCCTCTGTACCGTGTTTTCCTGCCATTATAATTAACTGTGGATAAGGAAGTGAGCCATTGTACTTCTCCAGTCTGTAAAATGTCTTGCAACATCATGTCCAACAATACCATGCTAGTTTGAAATTTGAATTACTTGAGATAGAAGAAAACTGGAAAGTCAATGTGTCTCCTTTTTGAAATCAAGATTCTGCTGACCTTGAACACTTCAGACTGTGTGACTAGAATTCAGTGTTTTAAATATAATGCTGCCTTTGTAGAAAAGAAAATATAAATTCAAGCTTTAAAGGTATGCTCTTGTTAGAATTTTCATAGTTGTTTTTATTATTAATCCAGGGCCACTGCATGTCGAGAGTGCTTTAGACCAACAAAAAACAAACAGGTATTTTTATAACTATTTTTAATGTTTGGCCTAAATTAATTTGAAAGCTTTTTGTAAGTTATACTTTTGTTTAGATAGCATCCTATTCATCATTCAAAATACACAGGGCAGCAGGTGATTCAGCCCTTGAAAACCCCAAATGGCCTGGGCAGTTTCAGTCACAGGATTGACTGAGCATGGGAAACTCGCCTTGTAAATAGGCTGGAGGGAACGGGTGAGGAACTGTTCCGATGTATCAGCAGCAAACTCAGTAGAGAAACAACCGCTGACTGGCCAAGCTGCAGATGGCTAGGTGAGTAAGTGTTGGCAGTGCGAGATCCGTGGGGGAACAAGACCCAGAAGTGTGAGGCCAAGAGCCGAGATCTAGGAGCAGTAGTGAAGAGGACCAGGAACCAGGGCCAATAGTGGCCTGTTTGCCAAGGTAGCCATCTGCCTGTGGGGCCAGGGGTGTTGGAGGAAGGAGGAGGCTGCAAGGGGACTTGGAGGAGCAGGGAGGCTGCAAGGTGGGATGGAAGGTACCAAAGGAAGATTTCAAATCTGTCAACAAAGCAACACTGCCACATTGGAGCTAGAAAGACTTGGAATCACTGGGCTAATGGATTACTTGCAAGTGAATGTAGTGTATCTAACTGAAGGTTATGTACGGTCAGGAGCTATAGGGGGAAAATGTAGCAGCTGCTGTTGTAGTAAACACGGTTTCAGTTGTTAAGTTGAAATCTGAGATTTCACTGTGAGAGGCAGTAAAAAGGGAAGTAACTGCCGGGTTGAAATATTCCAGCTTAGTGCAAATGCAATGGAATATCTTATCAGTATGTGGAAGGTATGTTTAGGGTGATGGCTCTTTGTGTGCAGAAGTATGTGTCAGTTATTTTACATCTGTTGTACTCATGCCAATTGCTTTCTGCCAAATTAAATATGTGGTGTCCGAAAGTTAGTATTCCTTTATGACTTGTGACTTCAAGTTTAATGGAGTCAATAGTTATTGAGGATATTGATGAATTATTTTTGTGTAGGTCCAAGTATCCCAAATGTAAAAGGAAAAGATGATGCAACTATGTGACTGTCACCTAATAAAGAGAGAATGAAAATTTAGCCCAGAAAATCAAAAGGTGGTCCTCAAGAGCCCTCATTTTTTTTTTGTGAGTGTAGTTGGGATATTTTATACTCTGATTCAAGTGTTCAGTAGTGAAATTGCTGGTCTCATATTTTGCAATTACTGACTCTGATTCATTGCTTTCGTTTAGAAGTAATGTTTCAGTTCGAATGAAGGGGAATACACGAAATAGTCATTCCATCTCCCTTTAGAAGACATCTTGGAAGTGTTTTTGAAGATATAGCCTTAGCTGCCCTGCTTGTTCTCAAGGAAGAACACTGTAACTTAGGATAATTCATAGCTTGCTCCCACACTGTAGGGACTCTGTTTGGCCCATCGAGTCCACAGCAATCTTCTGAAGAGCATTCCATGCAGACCCAACCCTCTACTCTATCCCTGTAACCCTGTATTTCCCATGGTTAGTTCACCTAGCCTACACACCCTTGGACACTAAGGGCAATTTAGCATGGCCAGTCCACGTAACCTGCATGTCTTTGGACTGTGGGAGGAAACCGGAGCACCTGGAGAAGATCCGCAGAGACATGGGGAGAATGTGCAAACTCAACGCAGACAGTCTTACAAGGGTGGAATTGAACCAGGGTCCCTGGTACTATGAGGCAGCAGTGCTAACCACTGAGCCACTGTGCTGCCCATTCTATGGGTTATTTGGCTATTTGTCATTAATCAGAAGGATTTGGTATAGATTCAGACAAATTAAAACAGAATCTAGCTTTACTCTTCAAATCGTAATGTGCAACCTACCCTGGAATTCAGAACTTTTAATTGAGTTTGTTTGTTTGTTTGACATACGTAAAGTCTTCTTTAATGCGCTTTTACTAACTGTTGGCCGTATTTGCAAATCTTGATATTTAAAGAGGTAAACAGAAAGGCATGAATCGGAATATCTGAAGTAACAGAGAAGTACTTGGAATGTAAAGTAATTTAATCTGAACATCAAAGAAAAAGGAGATTTGTTTCAGCGTAGATCCCAAACTTTGTTGCGTCAGGCTAGTGGAGTGAGAAGATGTCAAAGTGTGTCGAAGCTAGCTGATTGCAATGAAATTTTGTTTTAATTGTTTTAGTTGGATTGAAGCTATTGTATTATTTGAGTGAGTGATTTAAGTCACTTTATCAGTGATGTCCAACTTGCTTTGTCAGTGTTTTCTGAAAATAACAGATATCTTGAGTGAAGGACAACTTGTGTTTACATTTCATTTTTAAGGTGGTAAAAAAATCCCAAGATTTCAGAGCAAGTTATTGAAACAAAACTTGACATTAAGAGTGAAAAGGAGATTTTAGAACAGGTGAGACATGGGCGTAATGGAGCTTCTCAGTGGAGGAGAGAGTATAGGGAAGGAAGAGTTTGAGAAAGATATCTCCAAAGCTTATGGTCCAGGCACCAAAGGGACCCTTGTCACTGCTGGAGTGATTTTAAAAACCATTGATGCCAAAAATATCAAAATTAGAGGCGTGTAGAGATTTTTGAGGTTTGTGAGACTGGAGGAGGTTACTTATGGTTGGGCTTTGAAGACAAGGATGCGAATGCCAAAATCAAGAAATTGCCATGCAAGGTGCCAGTGTGGGTCAGCAGGCACAGGAGTAATGAATTTCTTGCAAGTTAGGATATAGGTCATGGAATTTGGAATGGGCACAGGTTTTATGGAGGATGGAAAAGGGATGACTAGTCCTGGGCACATTCAAATAGTCAAGTCTAGAAATGTCAAAAGCACAGAAATTTTCTGTAGCAGTTGAACAGTGATGGATTAAGTTCGGCAAAGTTATAGAGTGGGAATGGTCAGTTTTAGTGATGCGTGAATGTGTGAAACAACTCTCGGAATATTTATTTTGGCTTGGAGTAACAAGCTGAGAAAGATATGAGATCATTGTGTATTCTGTGGGAGGAAGAAGAGCTCCCAAATGGCATGTTACAGGTGGACCTCATCCACAGTGAGAGCTTGTTTGAGAGGTGAATCCCCATTTTATTGTGGTGGGATTCAACTAGTGGCAATGTTAGAAATTTCAGTGGCTCTAAATTTGTTCTGTGTCTCCAGTACTGGAACTTACGTTTTTTTCCCCATTATTTGTCAAAACTAGATAAAGAAGAAGAGGACTCCCACACAAAAGATTAAGCTCAGAAAATGGGTAATTTCAGTGGTTTGGAAGTGTATATATCACAAATCAACTGGGTTGAAAAAAACGATTGTACAGTAGGCCAGCAGTGAGGGATGAATTGACACTGAAGTTGAGGTTGGGATAAGAGGGGAAAGGAGAGGGATGTTGGAAAGACCAGGAAGAAAAGCAATGTGGTTATTAAAACGTACCTGACCTCTACTTCTTGGCCTTTTCAACTTTCTGCTATATTTGTGTGAATCGTACACAGTGAAGTAGAAAATTTGTTGGCATTATGCCTGTGTATGGTACAGACCTGCTCACTATGTTGGAATTGTGCTCCCTATGGGAACAGTCTCTCCTTGGAGGTTGCAGTGGAACTTTGTATGATGCAGTATGTGAAGAATGCCACAGAGATTGCCCGAAAGTCCCAACAAATTATTTCTGTGGATTAGAGACTAATCGTAAATTGGGCTTGATTGCTCAGTAATTTGACTTGTTAGTAATGTTGTGCTGTAAAGTGAACATATGATGTAATGAATCTTGCCACATCCTGGACATACACCTACATTTCTAAGAACCAATTATAACGGATGTTTCTCTTTTCAGTCCATATTCACTAGAATGGCAGTGATGAAAGCTTTGGAGAAGATAAAAGATGGTGACTTCCTTCAGTGAGTGCAGATTAGTGTCTTTTCCCCCAAACGTATTTTATATATTTCTTAGTAAATGGACATTTTCTGTACATAATTATGATAGAGATAAATTCATGATGTGTATTAGGTTATATTCTGAGGAAAACCCCAGTCACTAGGAAAAGTACAAACACAAATGATTTAATTAAATAAAGTTATAATAGATGGAACCAAAACTTGGAGCACAAGGTCTATGAAATAGGTTACATGCTTGAATTTAATGATGGACCAGGAATCAAAATTGCAAAACTGATGTTTAATAAAAGATCATGCAAATTTCATCAATAGCCTTCTACAGGATTGCAATCCACTTCCTGTTCTATACACAAAGGACTTGGTAAAAGTCGATATGTTATCGTTGCATTCATTCAGCTGCTTTGCCTGGCATTCAGTCTTGGATAAACTGAAAGGAAACCAAAAACAGAAATTGCTAGAAAACGCAACCTATCTGGTAGCGTCTGTGGAGAGAAATCGAAGTTAACGTTTCTGATATAACGACCCTTCTTCAGAACCAGGAAAGATTGGTATTTATGCAGAAGATGGGGTGGGAATAAACAATAGGCGGAGACAGACCCCAAAAAGAGAGAACAGCAGTAGGACAGACAAAAGAGTGTTAACGATCATATAATAGCTGCTAATGGGGACTATTAGTAGCTAACGGTGTGTTGTGTGTGGTAGCAGCCAAGTGATGACAAGGCCTGGTGTGTGGGAGTTGGGGTAAGGACATGGGAAAAGGTGCTTCAAGCCCTAAAATTGCTGAACTGAATATTGATTCCAGAAGGCTGTAGAGTTCCCAAGCGGAAAGTGAGATGTTGTTCTTCCTGAGATAAAAGGTACTGCAGATGCTGGAGAATCCGAGATAACAAGCGTGGGGCTGGATGAACACAGCAGGTCAAGCAGCATCGTAGGAGCAGGAAAACTTGACGTTTCGGGCCTAGACCCTTCATCAGAAAAAAATTTTTTCTGATGAAGGGTC
>JAHRHZ010000018.1:52538429-52558407 GCA_024137785.1 Ginglymostoma cirratum | reverse complement strand
GGAAAGCTTGACGTTTCAGGCCTAGACCCTTCATCAGAAAAAAATTTTTTCTGATGAAGGGTCTAGGCCCGAAACGTCAAGTTTTCCTGCTCCTACGATGCTGCTTGACCTGCTGTGTTCATCCAGCCCCACGCCTGTTGTTCTTCCTGCTTGTGCTGAGCTTCGCTGGAGCACTGCAGCAAGCCTGAGATGGAGATGTTGGCCTGGGAACTCGGCAGTGTGTTAAAGTGGAAGTGAAGCTCAGGGTCTTTTTTTTGTAGCCAGGACATAGATGTTCTGCAAAGCAGTCACCCAGTCTGTGTTTCATTTCCCTAGTGCAAAGGAAACCACACTGTGAGCAGCGAATGCAGTAGACGAGATTGAGTGAAGTGCAGGTAAAGCACTGCTTCACCTGGAAGGTGTGTTTGGGCCATTGGATACTGAGGAGGGAGGAAGTAAACGGGCAAGTGTTAAACCGTCTGTGATTGCAGGGGAAGGTGCTCTGGGCCTGTGTTGGAAGTGAAAGAGAAGTGGACCAGGGTGTCCCAGAAGGGAACAGTCCCTGCAAAAGGCTGACAAGGAACAGGAGGGGAATATATATCTGGTGGTGGCATCCCACTGGAGGTGGTGGAAATGGCGACTAACGATCCTCTGGATGTAGATGCTGATGGGATGGTAGGTAAGAACAAGAGGGACCCTATTGCTGTTGTGGGAGGGAAGAGAAGGGGTAAGGGTGGAGGAGTGGGAGATGGGTCAGATCTGGCTGGGGGCCCTGTCAACTACGCTGCTGGGGAAATCCTCTTTTGAGGAAGAAGGTGGACATTTCGGATGCTCCTTTATCAAAGTTGGCATCATCTGATGGTAGCACCTTTTGCTTCTGAGTCATATGGTTCTGGTTTCAAGTCCTCGACCAGGACATGACAATGTCAGCAACAACCTGTATCTTGCACATTTAACTTAGTGAAAACAACCCACCGTGCTGCTTACAAATATTATTAAACAAAACATGACACACAGCCATATTAGAAGATATTAAGTCAAATGATCAAAAGCTTGATCAGGAAGTGATTTTAAGGAATGTCTTAAAGGAGAAAAGTGAGGTACAGAAGGTGGGAGCTTTAGGCAACTGAAAGCATGGTCACCAGTCATGAAGTGATCAAAATCAAAATCAAAATCAAGGTTGCTTAGGAGGCCAGAATTAGACAAGTGCAGAAAAGATGCATTTATGGGTCAAATCTTATAGTTGAAATTGTCTTGAAGAGTAACTTATAGATGTGAGTTATAATATATCTGTTGTTCTAACGAAATGTTGATGTACCTTTTTAAATCTCACATTCATTGTGCTTTGATCTTTTGACAGACAGTTTCCTCATCAACTTGAACCACCTAAAAGCTCCTGTGTTGTTCAGGAAATTCAGTGCTCTCACCATTCCATCTATGTGGCAGGTAAGATGTTGCAACAATTACTTTTTAAATTGCCTGTTCTGTTGTGATTTGCAAATCAGTGTTTAAGACATTGCGGTCATCGGACATCTGTAGCTTATGACAATGCTGTTAACCACTTTTAAGTTTAGAAAATTAGCCTGACATAGTGTTTAAATTGCTGTTGCTGTGCCCACAGGCCATTTTTAAAAAAAATATATATTCATTCATAGGACGTAGGCACGACAGGCTAGGTTATCACTTATTGCCTATCCCTAATTGCAAAGAGGGCAGTTAAGGGTTAACGACATTGTTGTGGGTCTTGAGTCGCAAGTAAGCCAGACCAGGTGAGGATTTCCTTCCATACAGTGAACAGTTGGGTTTTATGCCAGTTGACCTGGTCAGTTTGAGGCTGGCTTTTAGTCCAAGTTTTTATTGAATTCAAACATTATCACCCACCATGGTGAGATTCTGTATAGAAAAAATCCACCAGTAAGGCAAAACAGGTAAACCACTATCAACGTAAAATGTAAGACTTCCAAATGTAAAATGTAAAAGTTTTTAGCCTTTTTGTTTAAATCACCTAATCGTCCATTCTGCCAGCAGCCACAAACACCTCTTAATCATTAGGACTTCTGCTCTTATCTGTCCGAGAAGGCCCTCTATTACCCTTGCAACTCAGTTTCCTTGTCAGACTGTGGCCTATTTTCTCATGTTGAGATCTCTTTGTGTTACCCCCATCAACATGTCTACTATAAATCCTCTCAGCTGTATGTGGCCTTTTCCTCCTGATTGTATCTCCTGAATCAGTACTAAAACTGCATTTTCTACTTGTCCACTGTTGTAAACCCTGTTGCCTGTCTATGGCCTTACTTCTTGTCCTTGATCTTGGATATTTAGATAGTTCTTATATTTTCCTTTTTAGATTTGACTGCTTATCCCACTGTTGTGGCCGCTGCAGTCGTCTGATGCTGCTGGCTGGTATCCATGAACCTATTTCGGCAAATGATCCCCAAACAAGATTGCTTTTTCATGTTCTTCACAATCAGGCCATGTATTGGTATTTATTTTTCTGAGCTTTTAAGACTTCCCCTCTGTTTCCAATTTTCAGTGCTCATGGCTATGCAATTTACATGGTGCTTCATTAGCAGCACCTTCTCCCACATTCTGAATTTGCAAATTCACACCTTGCCCCCACTGCCTGTGAGAAATGCAGCTTTAAAGTCTGATTCCCACGTCATGAAAGTTTTCCCATCATGTCCATAACTTTTCCTGGCCCTTTCCACTCCTGTGTTCCCTCTCTTATAATAAACTGTGTCACCAAATCTGAAATCTCCCCGAGATTGTCTGCAATATCTCCAAGCTCCACGTTTTTGTGATACCTCAGCTTTAATGAATGTTTGTTTTTTTTCTACCAGTATCTAACGTGTTTAGATGTGTATAAAAAAAAAAAACCTCAGGCTGATTGTTATGCCTTCTAGTGCTAGAGTGTTATCGTGAAGTATTGAAGGTAATTTAAATTCCGATCATATCCTGATTGGGTTGGGCTGTGCCTCCCAACTATCTGTAAGAAGTTTTTTAGCGTTTACTGCCCATGCCAGTGCAGTTTGTAACTTACAGTTCAGCTGATCTGCCAGTATTTTTGTGCAACATTTAGTGAATTATTGCATAGCTTATTTCACATGAGCCATTCCCAAACAGAGTTCTCTGTGGCAGTATGCATTACAGTAATGTGTAAGTTCTCATACATGTCCTGAACTTCGTCACTCACTACCTCCATTACCTGTTAAGATTTATTGCTGATCCAAGGCAATTTTTCCATAACTTTATCCATTATCGTTAATCTATCCTTACTATTATGGTGGATTTGCTAAATCTGGTCACCATATTCTACAAAATTATAGATAAATGTTCTGATCTTTGTCCCACATCTTCAGGTCCATGCCTATTACTTAATTCCCGGGCAAAAGGAACATTTACAACTGGCACGGTGGTGTCTTAAAGTATTGAATATATGTATCATTTTGCAATGTGATCTATTCTACAATGATTTCACATTCTTTATCCATAACGCTGGCGTCCTTTAATAGCGCAGGTGGGACTGGAACCTGGACCTTCTGGCCCAGAGGTAGGGACACTGTGCCACAAGAACTCAGCTCTTTTTATTTTTAGTCAACCTGCTCACACATGTCGCAACATCTCTGGAACAGGTGGGACTTGATCCCAAGCCTTCCAGCTTACTAGTAGGGACACTGTGACAGTGCCACAAGAGCCCCCATGAGCCCAGTTTTTTTTGATACCGCTGCTAATTCACCTAAATAATCAAGCAGGGGCAGTGCCACAATGACCAAAATCAAAAAAGATGGGAAGACAAATAATGGGCTAAATCAAAATGGTGTTGGAGGGGGACTGAACCCATCCCGCTTTAGCAAAAATATTTTTAATCAACCTGTCCAGATGTTTTATGGCACACCCCTAGAGTTCAAAGATGCATAGAATCCCTACAGTTGGTGGGGCTTGATCTAGGATCCTCTGTCCCAAAGGTAGAGACACCACCTCTGTGCCACAAGGGACCTGAACACAGCCCTACTTTTGTTTTAACAATCCCACCACCAAATCACCCATTCACCCAGTTAAAGGATCAATTAACAAGCACTATGCGCCAGGGCAGTGCAACAACAGCAAAGGGGAATGGTAAAGAAAGAGAAGAGACTAAATCAAAATGCGGAGATGCTGTGTTAGATTGGGGTGGACAAAGTCAGAAGTCACACAACACTGGATTACCAACAGGCTGGTTTGAAAGCTTGAGATTTCAGATTGCTTGAAAAATTGTGATTTCAAACAAACCTGTTGGACTGTAACCTGGTGTCCGGTGATTTGTGACTAAATCAAAATGGGATTGGAAGGGGAAATAATGCAGCCCAGCCCCTACAGTGCACATCTCTCCCTAAATGCCTCAAGGGTTTTGATGTACAGTGCATGCTCCCTCTCCAAGGACACCAGGAGTGAATATAGCTGCAGAAATAGGGCAGGCACTCAGGAACAATGATCTTCGCCAGGCCTGCTGTCTGGACCTGATAATGGCTGCTTTAGCCTGACCAAGGAACCCAGCTCTTTTCTATAAAATAGTATCTCTTTTAGCTAGCATTTGGCCAGTTTTGCAGATATGGCCTTCAAGTAGGTTCATCGATAATCTTCCAGGATGGTGGGTCAAAGTGTTCTCACATTTATAAATTCAGGTCCATAGAAGTTGTTCAGATCATGTTACACTTTTTTTTTTTGTTTGGCTTGTTGGCTTTGACTTTTATATCTGCTGCTTTCTTGGCCTCTGCTTGGAATGGAGTTTTAAAGCAGTTCTGTCAGCTTGTGGACAGATTTGAGAGTACTGAATGTAACTGAGACTCCTCTGTCTCCAGAAAAGCACCATCTTATCTTGAGTCCTCTCTCTGCCTCAGATATGAATCTAGTTCTTCTTTTTCTTTTAATAAAGCACCACCAATTTAACCAGTCAACTAATTAAGCAACAAATGGTGTCCACTAATACCCCCTTGACGGTTTCATATCAACTTATTCAGAGATGTTATTACCAACTTCTGGACTTGAACTCAAGTGTTGCCTGCTTTGAATCAATTCTGCAGCTATTCTGTTCGAGTGTTGGGCCATCTTGTGATGCAGTGGTAGTGTCCCTGCCTCTGGATTGAGAGGCCTGGGTTCAAGACCACCTACTCCAGAGGTGTAAAAGTAATGTCTCTGAACAGGGTTGATCAGAAAAGTAGGTTAAATTTTCAAAAAGCTTGTTTGAGCCTTAGAGCTTTGTGGCTCAGAGGTGTGTCCCTATCTCTGGGGCAGGGGCCCTAGGTTCAAATACCACCTGTCTGTTCTAAAATCCAGGACTCTAGTATGTAAAAAAAAGTAATATGTTCTTTACCTTGCTTCATTTGAATGTTGTACTTTGACATTACATGTACTGTTGTTAGTCTGCTCGGTCATAAATGCATCAAATACCCCACATATGGAGAGTGAAAAGAACTAAAAAGTGGATACCTATGTTTTTCTTAGGCAGATATAACAAGTTCTCCAGGAGTCTACCACAGACTCCTTGGGTAATAGACGGAGAAAGAAAAATGGAGTCTTCAGTGGAAGAACTTATAGGAGAGCCGCTGAAAAAAATGTTTAAAGTAGATAGTAAGTTACTTGAATAAAATAAAATTCTTTTTTGCATTCCTGTGCCTTTTGATGACAATATAAGACTTGCCATGATCCAAGTTTGCGATATGAAGTATTCCAAAGCTAAATGTTTGCAATGTGGTGCACTGAAGATGGAAAACATAAAATGCTAGACTTCTAAATATTGAAAAATTTAGTACTAAAACTAAGATTTTTGATGTAATATGAAACTTTACAATAAAGAAATCAGACAATATTATAGCCTGTGGAAATATGATTGATGCTTCACTGGAGATAGTGCGATCTGAAATAACTGATTTGTTTTCATTTAAAAGAAACTGTTTGCTCATCTCTGCTGCTGCAATTTTGCTGTTCAATGAAGTTTCACTTTGTCCATGTTTGCCTGAATGCATGTTCTTCTTAACACTTTATGTGACTAATTTTGTCGTTACGACATATATACAAGTATTGCATTTGTCTATGCAGAAAAAGAAGCGAGTCCCCATTAAGTTTGCTCACGCTCATAATGCCCAGACCACCATAACTAAATACTTTCTAACCTATTGCTGGGATACAGTATCCTGGAGAAATATAAAACCCAGAGCCAGTGGCTGGTGATGGTAAGGAATCTTGATAATTCCTCTCCAACCTTACGTAATCAAAACCAGCCCAGATCATCGTGTTGACCATGTGTCTCTTAGCTGTAAATCCATTTAACTTTAATTTGATGCAATCTCAGGCAAGAACTGGTCTAGCTCTCAAAGCCTTGTGCATAAGCCTGAAAAATGTTACAGAGACTCCAGAGGCAGCAATCAAGTGATTACAAGCACAACAAACAACACAAAAAGAAATCCTTCTATTCTAGTAAGCCAGGCAGCCTTGTAAATCTCTTCTTATGTTTACAATGTAAGTTTCCCATGAGTTACAGGGCAAAAGAAAATGAAATGTGAAAGATCTGTTCCCATGTTCAATGCCATTTAATTCAAAATAATTTTCAACCCCTAATTTTGCCACAGAGTAATCAGCTAAAAAATATTTGACGCTAGTGTTACGTTGTAAAAGTATTCTTTGGAATTCCTTTCTCCCACTTTGTTTAATTCATCTTAAGTTTATCCTTTTAAAAAAATGTTTCTGTTGTCATTCATCTAGTTAGATTATCGAGCATTAATGTAATAAATTAATAATTGTCATTTAACACTTGAAATATTAATTTGAATAGTTTTCTCATCCAAAGAACATCCTTTATACCTGCAGGTTTAAACTTTTCCTCTTCAGGAAGAGAAGATGTTGATGTCAGAGCCTTGGGAAATGGTAATTATGTTTCAGCTTCTTGTGATGTGTCTTAATCTAAATGTTCCACAGTGTTCGCTTGGACTATGATTTTAAGTTTAAATATGTATACTGTTTCAGAAATTATTATTTTTTAAAATCTGTACACGTTGCAATAGTGCTTTTGTTAGCATACAGAAATATGTTAAAACAACAGGAAATTGTAATGATATGGAGGAAGGAAAGGGGTGTTCTTTGCTTTTGCCTAAACCTTTTCACCCTCCAATAATTTATTCTTACTGTGCTAAAGAGAAGCTGGTTAACTGGTGAGTATCTGGTAAGAGGTTAAGGTCGTTAAGGTTCAAAATAGTACAGCAGCTGGTTGTCGGGTAATAAAATATATAAAAGCATACTTAATCTAAAGTTGAATGCATTCATTGAGGTAATGGAACACATTAAGGATGGCAGGAGACGGCATGCATCACAGTTGCAGTATACGGGAGTCCCTAATGCCAGTTTGATCCAGAGCAAATGGGTCTGCAGCTGGTGTTTGAAGTTTGTGCAGTTTCAGTTCAGACTTGATGATTGGTCATTGAACTATAGACCCTGTGATGCAGCAGGAACCGGCAGGTCACTTGGATTGTTTTTACCAGGAGGTAGTTGCACCCCTTGGGGTTGGATCATCTGATTTGATCAGTATTCAGGGATAAGATAGTGTAACTGTGAGTGAGGCAGGTAAAGGGTCCCAGAGAGCAGGAATGCACAAGTCCCAGCCATTGCAATTGTCCAACAGGCTTGAGGTTCTTTCAGCTCATCTGGCCGAATGAGAGGGCCATAGGGCGGAATGCACTAACTGACCGTGGTACAGGAAACTACTCGAGTGAGGAGTAAGTAGGAATGTGGAAGTAGCAGTCGGGGACAGTATAATAAGGAGGCAAATTGACACTGTTCTCTGCAGCAAAGACTGAGATTCCAGATGGTTGTGTTGGTTGGCTGGGGCTAGAGTTCAGGATGTCTGCTCAGGGCCAGAGAAGAACTTTGAGTAAACAGGGGAGGATCCAATCATTATAGTCCACCTAGGTACCAATAACATCGGCAGGACAAAGAAGGAAGGTCTGCAAAGTCAGTATGCGGACTAGGTGCCAAATTAAGAGGTAGAACCTCAAAGTTCAGAATCTCTGCATTATTACCTGAGCCACATGTAAATTGGATGGAGGAAATCAGGTTAGAGAGATGAATGTGTGGCTCAAGTATGAAAGAAGTTGGTTCCAATCCACGGTCACCAGGACTATGGCATGTGGAATCTATACTGATGGGACAATCTCTATCTGAACCATGCTGGGGCTGGTGTTCTTGCCAACTGCAGAACTAGAAGTCTAAGAGAGAGTTTTAAACTGAACAGTGAAGCAAGAAATCAAATTTGAGAGAGGTGGTAATTCAAAGAAGAGCCAAGGTCAAAGAGAAAGGTATTAATGTAGGAAATCATAAATAGATTGTGACAGGATAGGGTGGAAGATATGAATCCATGTCAGACAACAGGTGAGACTAGAATTTGCAGAGAGTAAAAGGGTAAAACTAAAATCTTTAGATCGGAACGCACTTGGCATTTGAAACAAAACAGCTGAAGTTATGATCTCAGCTGATGTTAGTACTAGACAGGTCAGATTCCAGACAGAAACTTGGATTGATTGATCATAGTTTTATTTATTTTAGTTTAAATGAAGTGGTCTGTTGTTGACACCTAAAGCTGCTATGCTGTAAAGTTTGCTTTAACACTAAAACTGAAGTTCATTCCATGAGAAGTGAAGATAAAATAATATGATCCATACTACCTATTTATTGTACAGATTCAAAGACTTTTAAACACTTAGTACAAGTATAACCCCACTAATCCTAAAACACTCCTTTGTAAAGTGAAAAGAAATAAAAAAACTTCTATGTGCAAATGTTTGAATGCACTTGTTGAAGAAGGAGTGGTTTGATTGGGAAACTGGACCTTATTGAAATGACATAGGGCACCAGAAGAATCACAGATGTTATGGAGAACAGCTGGGAAAATAAAATTGAGGTTAGCTCAGATGAACCATGATTTTCTTGAATGACTGAGCTGATCTGAGGGGCTGCAAAGCTTAGTTTTGCGCTTGTTTCTATGTTCTTATGGGTAGTTAGCGTGTACTGAGGGGGTGATACATGCCACAGACACATAAGCCTGCTGCCAAAGTAGGAAACATCCTTGAGCAAACCAAACAGTCAGAGTGAGAAGATGAAAAGCGGAAGTACAGCTAAGATGGTTTATAGTTAATCACAATAGACTGAATTTTAACAGTTTTTTGGGTAATTGCTAGTTGTATTGAGTTTATTTTGAGGGTTTTTCACTGAGGCCTACTGGACTTTCTCACTTTATCTTAAACAAGCCTCATTAGCTATTTACCTGCCCCACGGTGTCCCTCTCATCTTACCATGTGCCGTTATTTGACTGGAAGAACTTGGGGGCACGGTGGCTCAGTGTTTAGCACTGCTGGCCTCACAGTGCCAGGGATCCGAGTTTGATTCCACCCTCTGGTGTCTATGGAGTTTGCATATTCTCTCCGTGTCCACGTGGGTTTCCTCCCACAGATCAGAGATTTGTGGGTTAGGTGGATTCGCCATGCTAAATTGTCCATTGTGCCCAAGGAAGTAAACAGTTACGGGGATATGGTAGGGAGGTGGGTCTGAGTGGGATGCTCTTTGTAGGGCCCTGTGGCCTGCTTCCGTGTTGTAGAATATTTATGATTCTGTGAACTTACCACTGCTAGGATGTCCTGGAATTGACTGGCATATTTGGCAGCTCCCCAGTGCCATCTTTAAAAGACAGTTGTGTTCCTGGACAAGCACTCAGTCCAGAGCTGCCCTACATGGTTCCCAACACTTGTCTTGGACATTGCAGGCAAGGGACATTTAGCACCTCACTATGCGGGTGGGAATCTGGAGTACCTGCTGGCTGGGGTGTTGCACAAGCAGGAACTCTTCTAACCTGCAGTACTAGCAGAGGATCCTTGATGCCAGACCATGATCAACTCCTCTGAGGTTACCACCCAGATCTCTGGAGGAATGCCCAATAGTGTAGGTGGAAGGACAGTGTCCTCCTTCATTCTGCCACCACTCTTTGATATCTCATTCTAACTCTCTCTTTCTTCCACAGTAATTACCTACCAGCAAGGCTTCATGCTCTTTCACTCTGTCTGTTGCCTGCAACATCATCTTCCCCACTGGCTGTTACCCACCCCAACCCCCAGCACCACTATTCCTGCCTGCCCTCTGTACTGTCTACTCTCATGCCCAGGACATCTCCCCACAGTAATAGGTATGCCACGCCCTTTCATCTCCCATAATACTTTCCCTCTCCCCCCTCCCCTTGCCTCCCCACCCATCCCTCTTAGTCCAAAAGAAAAGCAGCCCCCAATAGTGTAGAAGGGTGAAGGCTGATCGTGGGCTACCTGACTTTTAGTTCTAGTCTCTTGTGTGGAGAACATCCCAACACTGACTGGCTATGCCCAAGCCTCTGGATTAGAATTGGCATCTATCCCTGACTTACTTTTCTAGCGTCCCTGACTGAAGGCTGTCGCTCTTGAGTTGACTGAGTGCTACTGTCAAACCTGACAAGCTTCCTGGCTTTGTGACTGGACTAAACTGCACAGCAAGAGAGGAGTACTGTGAGCCTCTGGCTGAGAGGGCATCCCTCAAAAAAGAAAGGCAAGGCAATGCAAGGCCATGATATTGTGAGCATCCAGGTAGTTTAAAATGAGTGACTGCTTTGACAGCAAGTGAACTGGCCAGACATGCAGCCTAGTCTAATCCATGAGCTGGGGGTGTCGCTCTGAGCACACTGACCTTGCAGCAACGTTACAGGATGCTCTCTGCATAAGGGGCTAGGAACTGAATGGTAGGTAGCCACCATCAGTTTTTACCCCTTCTGCCCTGTTGTGGGCTGCTTTTCTCTTGGAGTCTGAGCAAGAGAAGAAAACAGCATTTCAATGATAATTGCTGTTGCAATTTTGAAGTGCAGAAACATCCTTTATGTGGTTTTGGAGATGTGCCCTGAAGTTCCTGGAGGCTGACTCATGTCACATTGTAATGTACATGATTTTAGGGTGCCTGTGGCTGGTACCCAAGTAGCATGCCCGAGATGTTAGTGCCCAGTGTCCAACATGGAAGTCCTTCGGAGCAAGCAGTGAACTGTTGTCACTAGGCACCCCTGTGACTTCCAAGACCGGAATTCTCGATGTCTAGCTTGTTTAGTGAAACAGGAAGCTGAGTATTAATGAGGTGAGATATTGTGTTAATAAGTAATAAATTCTCTTAATTGGTAACTCACTGCTAGAATCATAGAATCCTTACGGTCTGGAAAGAATCTGTATTGACCCTCCGAAGAGCATCCCACCCAGGCCTGGCTCCCCACCCTATCCCCGTAACCCCATATTTACCACGGTTAATCCACCTAATCTGCACATTTTTGGACTATGGGAAGAAACCAGCGCACCTGGCGGAGATCCACACAGACACTGGGAGAATGTGCAAACCAAGGCTGGAATTGAACCCAAGTCCCTGGCACTGAGGCAGCTGTGCTAACCACTGCCACAAAAAGTCGCTGGAAAAGCTCAGCAGGTCTGACAGCATCTGTAAAGTGAAATCAAAGTAAATGCTTCGGGCCCAATGACCCTCCCTCAGGGTGCTAACCACTGAGCCACTATGCTGCTGTACCTAGTGAGAAACTCACCTCACCACCTGACAAATGTATGAAAGAAGCAGCAAGTTGCTCCCAATGTTAAAATAGGCCTCACTGGACTTCTTACCCGATTCTGCCTGAAATCATGCCACGGACCATGTGTATCGAATCGGTGCTCAGGAAATCAAGTGCGATATTCCTCTTTCAATAATTATATGTAATGACTTGATGTGTTGATGAACCAAAGGCTGAAAAAAGTAAACAAACACTAAATATGTACTTTTGAACTTGAGAGTCCCAGAGTCATTCAGTACGAAAACAGACCCTTTGATCCAACTTGTCAGTGCCAACCAACTTTCCCAAAACTAAACTAATCCCTCTTGCCTGCTTTTGGCCCATATTCCACTAAATCTTTCCTATTCTTGTGTCTGTCCAAATGTCTTTTAAACGTTGTAACCGATCCTGCATCTACCGCTCTGACACTTCACACCACATTTGAACCAACCTCTATGTGAGAAAGTTGCCCCTCAAGTCCTTTTAAATTTTTCTTCCTCTCACTCTTAAAAAATATGCCCCCTAGTTTTGAACATCCCAACCCGAGGGAAAAGACCTTGTGCATTTGCCTACCTACAATAAAGTCTCTCAAAAAAATGTTAATGACCCCATTGCACATGCAGGTCATTTATCTGTGTCAATACACAGTGGCATGATAGACACCTAATATTGTACTCTCAGCCCCACTTTGTAAAGTATGTGATGGCCTGAAGGCTCTTCAGTTCTTCCAAGAGTAGAAACCCAATCAGTCCCTATCTATAGCCACCCTCCTCTACCTCACTGACATCATGTCCTTTAACTCCATCCACTTCCTTAAAACAAAATTTACTAACCATGCCTCCTAAATTCTCATTCAGATCCTTTATATAAATGACAAACAACAGTGGACCCAGCATCGATCCCTGTGGAATACTGCTGGTCACAGACCTCCAGTGCAAAAAAGAACCCTCCACGATCACTCTCTGCCTCCTATCATGAAGCCAATTTTGTATCCAATTGGCAAGCTCTCCCTGAATTCCATGTGATTTAACTTTACTAATCAGTCTACCATGCAGAATCTTGTTAAAGGTCCATGTGGACAACATCTACTGCTCTGCCCTCTTTTTGGTTATGTCCTCAAAAAACTCAGTCACATTTGTGAGACATAATTTCCCACACATAGTCATGCTGACTATTCCTAATCAGTCATTGCCTCTCCAACTGCATGGAAATCCTGTCTGTCAGAATCCTCACCAACAACTTACCCACCATTGATGTCAGACTTATTGGTCTGTAGTTCTCAGGCTTCTCCTTACAGCTTTCCTTTAAAAAAGGCACAACATTAGCCACCCTCTAATTCTCCGATACCTCACACATGGCTGTAGATGATATAAACATCTATTGGGTTGTGGGAACCTAGGGGTACCACAGTTTCTTCCCTAGCTTCCCGCAATATTCTGGGATATACTTGATTAGGTCCTGGAAATTTATCTACGTTTGTTTTTTTTTTAAAGACCTTCAGCACTTCGTCTTCTGTAAGTGGACTGTTCTTAAGACATCAAATATTTATTTCCCCTGAGTTCCCTAGCCTCTATGTCTTTTTCCTCAGTAAAAACTGATGTGAATTGTTTGTTTAGTATCTCTCTCATCTCCTGTGGTTCCATGCATACACTACCTCATTGATCTTTAAGGGGCCCTGTTCTCTCCCTAGTTTCTCAGGATTAAGAGTCACATTCAGTGAAAAACAGTGGGAATGGGGCTGGCATTTGAGTCCATTGAGCTACTGTTGGAGGAATTCAGTATCCTCAGGACATCCGCAGGACCTGCATAGGCAGTGAATTATTATAGTCAATGGCATTTTGCAGACAAATGCAGAAATCAACTTGGACAAAGCAGGGCTCTGCAAATAGAAAATGGCCATACTAGGGATATTGTTTGTGGGTTAAATGTTGGCCAAGGCAATACAAAACTGCCCAGCTCCTTTTTGAATTGTCTGTAGTCTTTTGCGTCCATGTAGGTGGGGCTTTGTTTTGGCACCTTCTTCAAAGACAAAGCAGTGCTGTACCTAGACAGGAAGGAGATTCCTAATGACTAACAGGGGAGTCCCGAACCAGGGGTCACAGAGTAAGGATATGGAGTAGGGTATTTAGGACTAAGATGAGGAGAAATTTCTTCACCGGAGAATGGTGAGCCTGTGGCATTCTCACCACAGAAAGCAGTTGAGGCCAGAACAGTTTTGAAAAATGTTTTCAAGAATGAGTTAGATGTAGTTCTTAGGGCAAAAGGATCAAAGCATATTAGGAAACAGCAGGCACAGGGTACTGAGTTTGATGGTCATGGTCACATTGAATAGCAGAGCAGGCTCAACCCTACTTCTCTAATTTTCTACATTTCTCGATCTTATTCAGAACTATTTTGAAACCTTAGCCTGGAATATGTGCTCCGGGAGACTGACAGACTCCGTATCAGGAAGTGCTATGACTGAGCTAAGACTTGACACCATTGATATTTTGGGTTACTAGTTCAAATAAATAATCAACTTTATAAATAATCTTTCATTGTGAACATTTGCCCATTTTACATAGCTATTCTGAGAAAATAATTTTTCAACGTTTTACCAAATGGGTGAAATTGATTTATTTTCCCCTCAACACCTTTCCTTTGTTGCCAGGCAGGCCGTTTGCGATTGAGCTGCTTAACCCACGTAGAGCATCTTTTACTCCAAATGAACTTAAAGAACTTCAACAGGTAATTGAGAAGAGTGCAGAATTAAATTCCTTGGGATCTACCAAGTGATTTGTTTAAGCTTTAATGTAGTTTGTACATTCTTTGCAGAAAATTAATAGCTCTACTGATAAAATCCAAGTTCGAGATTTACAGATAGTGACCAGGTGAGCTTGTCCAATCAAATTAGCTTCTGTTTTTCAACTTGTTTTATTTACTAAACAAACAAGTAATTTGTTCTTGATTATTTTGTTAAGGGAGGCGATAGGACGTATGAAAGAAGGTGAAGAAGAGAAGACAAAGTCATACAGTGCCCTAATATGGACAGAGAAAGCTATAGCAAAGAATGATATAGATTTTCTGCAGGATTTACAGGTACAAAGAAAGCAAGTTTGTAGTGTAAATTCAGATTTGCATGTTGTGTGCAGGATGCATCAAAGGAGAAATAAACTTCTGAGACGAGACTGATGAATCTGATTCATAACTTGCATCTTTATAAATGTTAAAACCCAATGAGCTTCAGGGCTTTCACTTGTGACTCAGCAAGGAGTAATTTTTGTGGGAGTAACCTGTTCAGGGGATTATTGTTCTAGCTGTTCAGTCTAAAGCAAATGAACTCCTCTCTTTGGGACCCAGTAAGTGCACCTTGAACTGAGTGACATTGACTTGGTCTCTTGTGTTAATTTTTTTTTTTTTTTTTTGTAAGTTGAGTTCAATGTTTACCTGGAGCAAGTACCTGAGTTGCTTTGTCATATGGAGAAAAAGAAGTAAAATAGGTGACCAATTAGTGAATCCTTCAATGTAACCCTAACAGAAATTTGAAATAAACATTGGCAGATTTCTGTGGGCGTGCTTACTAGAAAACAAATGGTGTGAGAGGTGAGGGGTATGCCACTGAAAACTTTAAATGGGCAGATTTATCACAAACAGACTAGTTTGTTGGTCTTGGAGAAACATAGCAGGCCAGGCAGCTTCAGAGGAGCAGGAAAGTTGACGTTTTGGGTCAGGACCCTTCTTCAGAAATTTTGGAGGAAAGGTCTCGACCTGAAACATCAACTTTCCTGCTCCTCTGATGCTGCCTGGCCTGCTGTGATCCTCCAGCTCCACACTTGTTGTCTCTGACTCCAGCATCTGCAGTTCTCGCTGTCTCTGGTTTGTCGGTCTTGATGTTTTTCAAGAAGGATTTTAAAGAAAATATCTTGTCGTTTAGGAAGTCTGCTTCCAACATATAAGCATTTGCTTTCAAAACTAGTTTGCTTAATGTTAAACCAAGGACACGTATGGTGATACAAAAACAGAAGTTGCTGGAAAAGCTCAGCAGGTCTGGCAGCTTCTGTGAAGAAGAAAATCAGACTGAACATTTCGGGTCCAGTGACCCTTCCTCAGAGCTCTTGGTGGCTGGGAAAACGTTGGTTTACACGCAGAAAATAGGGAGGGCGATAGGGTAGGGAGTAAACGATAGGACAGAGCCCAAAGAGAGAGAAGAACAATTGGACAAAGGAGTTGATAACGATCTGGCGGGGAGGGTGAATAGTTGTTAATGGGGTTTGTTCGTGACAAACAGTAGGTAGTGTGTAATGGCATGCTGTGTGATAACAAGGCCTGGTGTGTGGGGTAGGAGCCTAGGACATGGGAGAGTTTAGGCCCTAAAATTATTGACCTCTATTGAGTCCGGAGGGCTGTAGGGTCCCAAGCGAAAAATGAAGTGTTGTTCTTCCAGCTTGCATTGAGCTTCGCTATAACACTGCAGCAAGCCAGAGGCAGAGATGTTGGCCAAGGAACAGGGTGGTGTGTTAAAGTGGCAGGCAACAGGTATCTCAGGGTCTTTTTCTGCAAGCAGAACTTAATGTTCTGCGAACGGTTACCCAGTCTACACTTTGTTTCCCCAATGTAGGGGAGACCATGTTGTGAGCAATGAATGCAGTAGACTAGATTCTGGGAAGTGCAGGTGAAGTGTTGCTTCACCTGGAAGGTTTGTTTGGGCCCTTGGATACTGGGGACGGAGGAGGTAAATGGGCAGGTGTTGCACCTTCGCCAGTTACACGGGAAGGTGCTCTCTGGCTGTGGGGGGTGTTAGGGGTAAAGGAAGTGTGGACCAGGGTGTCCCAGAGGGAATGGTCCCTTAGGAAGATAGACAAGGGAGGGGAGGGGAATATGTGGCATCTCGCTGGAGCTGGCAAAAATTGCATCTGATGATCTTCTGGATGTAGATGCTGGTAGGATGGTAGGTAAGGACAAGGGGAACCCTGTCGCTGTTGCGGGAGGGAAGAGAAGGGGTGAGGGCGGAAGTGCAGAAGATGGGTTAGACTCATTTGAGGGCCCTGTCGACCGCGGAGCTGGGGAATCCTCAGTTGAGGAAGAAGGTAGAAATTTTGGAGACTCCCTTGTCGAAGTTAGCCTCATCTGAATATATACGACGGAGACGGAAGAACTGAGAGAATGGGACGGAGTTTTTACAGGAAGCAGAGTGCGAGGATGTATAGTCCAGATAGCTGTGGGAGTCGGTGTATTTATAGTAGATATTAGTGGCCAGTCTGTCCCCAGAAATGGAAACAGAAATGTCAAGGAAGAGAAGGGAGGAGTCAGAGATGGACCAGGTGAAAGTGAGAGCAGGGTGGAAATTGGAGGTGAAATCAATTAACTTAATCCAATTCCGAACGAGAAAGGGAAGCAGCACCAATGATACCGTCGATATATTGAACAAAGGGTTGTGGGTGGTGGCTGGAAAAGGACTGGAACGAGGAATGTTCCACTTACCCACGAAGACACCAGCATAACTAGGGTCCATGCAGATACCCATGGCCACCCTTCTAATCTGAAGAAAATGAGAGGAGTTGAAAGAGAAGTTGTTGAGAGTGAGGACAAGCTTGGCCAAGCAGAGGAGGGTGGTGGTGGGTGGGGATGGTTCAGGTCTTTGCTCCAGGAAGAAGCAGAGAGCCCCAAGGCCCTCCTGGTGGGGAATGGACACGTAAAGGGGTTGCACGTCCATGGTAAAGAGAAGGCAGCTGGAACCGGCAAACTGGAAATTTTGAAACCGGCATAAGGCGTCAGAGGAATCATGAATGTATGTGGGCAGGGACTGGACCAGGGAGAGACGACTGAGTCCAGGTAGGAAGAGCTGAGCTCTATGGGGATGGAGCAGTCAAAACAATGGATTTGCCTGGACAGTCCTGTTTGAGAATCTTTGGAAAGAGGTAGAAGCGAGCTGTGTGAGGCTGGGGGACTATCAGCTTGGAAACAGAGTGGGGGAGGTCACCAGATGAAATTACATCAGTTATTGTAGTAGATATAATGGCCTGATGTGCAATGGTTAGGTCATGGTCTGGGGAAGATAGGAAGAGGTATCTGAGAGTTGGTGCTCAGCCTCTGCAATGTAAAGGTCAGTATGCCAAACTACAATAGCACTACCCTTTTCGGCAGGCTTAATAACGAAGTCAGGGTTAGATCTCAGTGCACGGAGTGCATTCAATTCAGCGGGAGATAGGTTGGAATTGGTGAGGGGGCGGGGCAGAGAAATTGAGGAGACTAATATCACGTTGACAGTTCTCAATGAACAGATCGAGTGCAGGTAAAAGGCAGGAGGGATGGGTCCAGTTGGAGGGAGAGCTTTGAAACTGGGCAAAGGGGTCTGTGGAACAGGGAGAGGACTCTTGCCCAAAGAAATGGGCACGGAGGCAAAGATGGCGGAAGAAGAGTTCGGCGTCATGTCATGCCCAAAATTTGTTAAGGTGGGGACACAAAGGGATAAAGCTGAGGCCTTTGAATATAGGACGTTCAGCATTGGAGAGCGGAAGGTTGGGTGGGATGGTGAATACCTGACAGGAGGTGGGGTTGGGAGAGGGGGATGGAATTGGAGGGAAGGGGAGAAGAGGTACGTTCCAGAGGGCTGTGGGTATCTTTTGAGTTGTTGCATCTTGTGCCTTGATGCCTGAAAGGAAAAGATAAAGTTTCTTGTTAACACGACAAATGAGCGGAAGATGAAGTGGAACTGCAGAGTGGTGCAACCTGAGCCAGTGCAATGCAATGCTGTTGGAGAGAGAGAGATCGAGAGTGTGCACGTGACACTGCATGGCACTGAGTGCGTATCTCAGGATACGGCGAGAGGAGCTGTCTGTGGGATATTGAACGTCACAGAGATATCTGTGATCCTGGGTGGATCACAGATGAGGGATGAAACTTCAGTTGGAATCCATGTGGGGTAAGTCTGAGCCGGAGGCAGTCACTGAGGAATGTGATATGGCTGTGGAGACGAGTTTTAGCAAATACCTGGTCAAACATCAGGAGTGACAGTGAAATTAATGTCAGCGGGCAAGGAGAGAGATTGGAACGGAAATCCTGTCGGAGACAGGAGCAGAACTCCTTCAAGGTGGGCATGCCTAGAAGAGATGCAGCAGCAAGTTAAATACTAAATAAAAACCAAAAGCACTGGATGCTGTAAATCAGGAACAAAAACAGAAGTTGCTGGAAAAGCAGTATGATGGTCTATGGTTTGCAATTGAATGGTGAATTTCATAAATATTGAAATGGTTTTAAAGATGTGAAACTTTATGGAAGAAATTTTCTTGAGTGCAGAGTGTATATATTAACTTGCAAAAAATGGATAGTATTCAATAAGCCTGTCTAATGTTTTAACACCTCTCTTTAGGACCTAAAGCTCGACCAGAAGACTCCATTACGAGTTCTTCACCGAAGGCCCCTAGCTGTAAGAACTCGTGTAATACACAGTATGAGAGTGGAGTATATAGATCTGCATCATTTTCGTCTTTATTTAAAGACACAGGCTGGCACGTATCCTTTTTTGCAAATAAGAAAGTAAAAAATGAAACATAACTGTGATCTTTTTAGAGAATGTGTGCCATTTTAACATTGCATTCAGTTTGCAGACCTTAAAGTTGAGTTGTTTCTTACTGATCCAGTATCTACAACATAGCCAATCAGTTAGACCCAGGATGCCAAGTTGGAGATGTTGTGTCTCTGAGAAACTGTCGACAGTGCAGAGTGTCTCCAATATCTCCTTTCTCAGCTGATGCTTCAGTGGCAGATTGGTTATTTATACTAGATGCACCATTGTGTGCCCTGATGCGGGTAGGGAAGGATCTATGTTGATATGCAAACATTAATACGAGAACTCGCCAATCCTTGTATATTGCTACTGCTGGTGACCTGTCTTTTTGCTCTGGACACTGGCTGATACAGCACCTTTTCATCACCATAACCATAATTAGTCAATTAGGACTATCCTATAAGAATTATATACCCGTAAGCCTATATTTGGTCTTTTGACCTCTCAAAACTCACAAGCTGTGAATTCTAACATATTGTGATCACTGCTCCCAAGGATAAGCACCCTAATCAAGTTTGCCTCATTACACATCACCAAATGCAATATTGCCTGTTTCCTAGTGGGATCTACTACATGCTAATCCAAAAAAAACATCTTGTAGATATTCCACGAGTTCCTTTCCTTGGGATCTGCTCTGAACCTGATTTTCTGAGTCAATTTGCATATTGAAATTCTCCATGATTATTGTAATGTGCCTTTCTTACATGTTCTGATTTACTTTCTGCCCTACATCCTGGCTCCTGCTAGAGAACCTGTACATAACTCCCATCGGGGATAAAAAGGTACTGCAGATGCTGGAGAATCAGAGATAACAAGCATGGGGCTGGATGAACACA
>JAHRHZ010000018.1:52519377-52538029 GCA_024137785.1 Ginglymostoma cirratum | reverse complement strand
CCCTTCATCAGAAATGATTTCTGATGAAGGGTTTAGGCCCGAAACGTCAAGTTTTCCTGCTCCTATGATGCTGCTTGACCTGCTGTGTTCATCCAGCCCCATGCTTGTTATCCATAACTCCCATCGGGGTCTATTTTTCTGGTGCAGTTCCTCAACTCTACCCACACAGATTCTATGCCTTATGACCTTATATTGCTTCTTGGTATTGATTTGATTTAATTTAATTTCTTACCAACAAGGCAATCCTGCCCCCTCTGCCCATCTGGCTGTCCTCGTCAAAAGGACATGCATCCTGAATATTTAGTTCCCACCCCAATCCCTTTGCCGTCACGTCTCTGTGATGCCCACATCATAACCACCAATTTCACTCTGTGCTACAAACTCATTTACCTTGTTTCGTATACTGTGTGCATTTAAGTATGATAACCTAAGTCTTACATTGAGCGCCCCTTTCTCGTAGTTGTCCCCTTATCTGCTGTGACTGAAGTTAGATTACTGACCCTTTCCATACTCTCTGTCCTATTACTTGTTCTGGAAACTTTAATAACCTCTCCTGAGTGCTATCCTATTTAGTGTTCCTGCTAGGATCCTGGTCCCAGATTAGTTCAGGTACAGCCCGTCCTGATAGTACAGTCCTGTCCTAACCCAATATTGATGCCTGTACTCCACAAAATTTAACCCTGTTTCCACACTACTCCATCAGTCGCACGTTTACTTCCCTAATCATCATCATCTCTCTTTGCCAGGTTACACGTGGTTCAGCTGATAATTCAGAGATTACAACCTTTGAGGTCTTTTTTTTAAAAATTTTGTTCCTAATTCCTGATATTCCCCAAATGGCATCTCTTTACCCCAGCCTTTGTTATTGGTGCCAACGTGGACAACAACAACTGGAACCTTACCCTCCGTCTCCAGCATCCTTTCAAGCTGACTCAAGATGTTCACCTTGGCACCGGGTAGGCATCACACCATGTGGGCTAGACCAGCATCCTGGTCTGTACTCCTGAAAGAGGAAAAAGATAAATTTAAGGAAGAAAAAAAGTATGTCCCCTCTCGTACATATTTGTTCCATAGCTTACACGGCTATTCACGTTTGAAATGGAGGAGACTGATCATTTCATTTTCTACCCTTTGGGATGTAACAGGCATCACTCTGTATCATTCCAGGATACCACCCACTCTAGATTTTGGTTTGTGATCACCTTTGGGTAAAGCTGGTGTCCTGTTTTGTGTTATGGCTAATGGGATATGTAATGTGGAAATATCAATGAAATTTTCTATTAACTATGGTTATTTATACTTTCATTTATTAGTTATACTGGAACTGTTTGACCTTCTAATAGACATTAGATTGCTTCAACAAGTTCTAGAATAGCCAGGTTCTAACTAACCTTTATACCGAATAAATATTCGGTGATATTTAATGTTTCACTGGACAAGTGCAAGTTTTCTGAACTGTCTAATAGCTACGTTAAAGAGTTTGTACATGGAGACTTTGGACGTACCAAACCAAACCTTGGCACCCTGCTGAACATGACAACTGATATTCTTGAACTAGACGTAGAGGTCAGAGCTCTCTCTCTCTTTTTGTCTATCTTGTTTTACATCAAACGTTTGCTTGCAAGAAATTATGCAAGGCTTTTAAAATCAGGTTCCATATCTTAAGCAAGGTTGTGTTTTGTCAAAGAAGTATCAGCTTTGTTTGATCTATTTCAATTGAAGCACTGGATTTCTGTGAAAACTTCACAATAGTTGCATTGCATGGCTGCGGAATAATTCTGTGTGAATTACTAATGCTGAATATTACTGAGAAAACCGTGCGTTTATATAGTGTTATTCACCTCCTGTGGATATTCCTCAAATGCCTTACAACCAGTTTATTTTTATAGTCCTTATTGCAGAAAAATGATTTTGCTAATTTGTATATAGAAAGGGTGATTCCATAAAAATGAGAGAAACCAGTTCTGTGTTGATATAGTTGAGGGGGGAATGTTGGCATGGGAACCTCCTTGCTGCTGTTCAAATAGCATACAAAAGCATTCATTTAACATCTCATCTGGAAGAATACACCTCTCATAATGCAGCACATCTTCAGTATTTCATTAGTTCGCTTGCCTAAATTATATTCTCTGGTTTGTGGCAAGATTTAAACCTAAGAAGGAAGAGTGCTACTAACTATGCAGGGGTAGCAATATGCATTAGAGTGTGAAATTCCTTACACTTTTTTTTACTTAACATGATGTATCCAATTACCTCTTAGGTGCTGTCTTCCTCTCTCATGATGTTTTATCTATCTCTCTCTCTCTCTCTTTTTCTCTCTTTCTCTCATCCTTACAGGGATATAGGAGTCAGAGTAGGTCATTTAACCCCTTGAGGCTGTTCCACTGACCATGAGATCTTGGCTGATTTGCCATCAACCACAGATTTAATTGAATGGTATTGTTTGAGGGGAAAAGTTCCACACTTCTACCATCCTTTTTGTTTCCCAGCTTCAACCCTGAACAATCAGGTTGTAATTTTCAGACATTGCTTCCTAGTGCTTGATTTCCCAGCCATCTGTAATAGTTTCTCTATCTACCTCATCTTTCCCTCAATACCTCAGCATGTTCAGTCCTATTACCCTTCAATCTTGTAAAACCCTGTGTAACTTTGTGTAATTTTGTCCTGGAATTTAACCTTTTGGTGCCCTGGTATTATTAGAATAAATCTTTGCATGGTAAATCAGTGGTTAGCACTGCTGCCTCTCAGCACCAGGGACCCGGGTTCAATTCCACCCTTGGGTTACTGTGTGTGGAGTTTGCACATTCTCCCCGTGTCTGCGTGGGTTTCCTCTGGGTGCTCCGGTTTCTTCCCACAGTCCAAAGCTGTGCAGGTTAGGTGGATTGCCATGCTAAATTGCATAGTATCCAGGGATGTGAAGGCTAGATGGATTAGACATGGGAATTACAGGGATGTAGTAGAGGGGTGGGTCTGTGTGGACTCGATGGGCTGAAAAGCCTGCTTCCAAACTGTAGGGATTACTGCTCTCAAAGAGTTGTGAATCAATGGAATTAACGATCTCAGATTACAGTGGATGCTAAGACCTTGTGTAAAGGAGCTAGACAGATTTTTAATTAGCAATGGATTGCAGGGTTATGGAGAGTAAGCCGGAAAATGGAGCTGACATCCGCAATAACTATATCAAGTGGTGGAGCAGGCTCAAGGGGCTGAATTGCCTACTCCTGCTGCTAGTTCATACGTTCCTATTTTTTTTTCCAAAGTTTTGATGCTCAGGCTTTGCTTACAGTAGTTAAGGTGTGTCTAACTTTGGCCTTGTATGGCTGAAGCATGACTACTGTCCACTTACATTTTATTCTTCTTGATATAAAGGCCAGGATTCCATTAGTCCTTTTAACTTTATTTTGTGGTTGCTTATGACATTTTAATGATCTGTACCTGGACACCCAAGTTCCTTCCGAAGGAAAAACCGAAAGAAATGCGGATCCTGTAAATCAGGAACAAAAACAAAATTGCTGGAGAGGCTCAGCAGGTCTGGTAGCATCTGTGAAGGGAAAAAAAGAGTTAACATTTCAAGTCCGGTGACCCTTCCTCATGCGGCACCATATACACACTCTCGACCTTTCTCTCCAACAGCACTAGTTCAGGGCTGCACCACTCCGCAGTTCCACTTCATCCTCCGGCTCATTCGTCGTGCTAACAAGAAACTTTTTCTTTTTCTTTTCCTTTCAGGTGCCAAGGCCCACAAGATGTAAAAACTCAAAAATACCCATGGCCCTCTGGAACCTTCCTCTCCCCACCTTCCCTCTGACTCTATCCCCTCCCCCAACCCCCCACCTCCTGTCAGGTATTCACCATCCCTCCTAACCTTCCGCTGTCCGATGCTGAACACTCAGTACTCAGCAAAGGCCTCAGCTTTATTCCTCTGCGCCCTCACCTTAACGGATTTCGGGCATGACATGACGCCGAACTCTTCTTCCGCTGTCTTCACCTCCGTGCTCATTTCTTTGGACAAGAGTTGTCTCCCTGTCCCACAGACCCCTTTGTCCAGTTCCAACGCTCTGCCTCCAACTGGACCCATCCCTCCGGCCTTTTACCTGCACTCGATCTGTTCATTGAGAACTGTCGACGTGACATTAGTCGCCTCAATTTTGCTGCCCCCTCACCAAATCCAACCTATCTCCCTCGGAATTGAATGCACTCCGTGCACTGAGATCTAACCCTGACTTTGTTATTAAGCCTGCTGATTAGGGTGGTGCTGTTGTAGTCTGGCGTATTGACTTCTACGATGCAAAGGCTGAGCGCCAGCCGTCACATACCTCTCCTACCTTCCTCTGGACCATGACCCCACCATGGCTCATTGGGCCATTGTATTCACTACGGTTACTAATCTCATCTCATCTGGTGATCTCCCCTCCTCCGCTTCCAAGCTATTAGTCCCCCAACTCAGCACAGCCTGTTTCTACCTCCTGCCAAAAATCCACAAACGGGACTGTCCGGACAGACCCATTGTTTCAGCTGCTTGTGCCCCACAGAGCTCATCTCTTCCTACCTTGACTCAGTCTTCTCCCCCCGGTCCAATCCCTACCCACGTACATCCATGATTCATCTAACGCCTTCCCCCGGTTTCAAAATTCCAGTTTGCCAGCTCCAGCCACCACCTCTTTACCATGGACATGCAATCCCTTTACACGTCCATTCCCCACCAGGAAGGTTTTAGGGCTCTCCGCTTCTTCCTGGAGCAAAGGCCTGAACCATCCTCACGCACCACCACCCTCCTCCGTTTGGCCGAGCTTGTTCTCACCCTCAACAACAATTCTGAGGAAGTGTCACCAGACCCGAAATGTTAACTCTGTTTTTTTACCTTCACAGATGCTGCCAGACCTGCTGAGCCTCTCCAGCAATTTTGTTTTTGTTCCCAAGTTCCTTTGACTCGTACTGCTTCATACTATTTGGAAAATACTTTGTTTTATTGTTTTGCATACTTATAAATGGATTTCATTAATGTGATTATCAAAGTTTCTCAAGAATGTTATGCTTCTGTCTACACTGCTTAAATGCTGCCTATCTTTGTGTCATTGGTAAATTTGGATATGTGGCTCTCTAACCCATCATTGAAGTCGTTGCTGAATAGTTAAGGCTTCAATGCAGATTCTTGATGGTCACACTAGTCACTATCAAACATAAAGGAAGATGTTTGATGTAATCTTGTCTCTCTTCTAAATCTATTGAATCTCTTCCTGTCTGTATGTTTCTTGCTAGCTTCCTAGCATTCTAATTTCTCCCTTTATCATCTTACTGATTGTAGCCAAAGTAACACTTGTAACAGCTTTTCTTCCTGTTCCTACACTGTTACCACTGGTATTTCTAAAGATTTGTCCTTGACCCTTATTCCTATTTGGATGCTGCCTCTCAGGGACATCCAAAAGCACAATGTCGGATTTCAAATGCATACAGGCAGCATCCAACTCTGCCTCGCCACCACTTCTGTTGACCTCTGCACTGTTGCTAAATTATCAGGCTGCTTATTTGACACAATGAGCAGAAATTTAATTTGAGAAGATTGAAGCCATTATTTCAGGTCCCTACTTCAATTCAATCTCTTTACCTGGCAATAGAGATTAAGCCAGTCTGATCATAGTCTTGGGATCATTTTGTGCCCAAGACGAATTTCTGACTGTACTATCACTTAGATTGCCTATTTCCACTTCTGTAATAATTTCCCAACTTTGTCCTTCTCTCAGTGCATCTACTGCTGAAACTCTTATTAGTGTTTTTATATCCAGTCTCTACTCTTTCCAAAGCACTTTCAGCTGGTCTTGACGTTTTTACACTCTATAAACTTGTCATGTGTCATTACATGCAACATTTTGTCCTCCTATCATCCTTGTGCTGACTGACCAACATTAGATCCTGGTCAAGAAAGGTCTTAAATTTAAAATTCTCATCCTTTGTTTTTGTATGCATCCATGGCCTTTCCCCCTCTTTATATTTGTAATTTGCTGCAGTTCCACAATGCTCTGAGATATAGGCACCCTTCTATTTCTGACCTCTTTAATGTTCCCAATTTTAATTGCTTCATCTATGATGACCATCCATTTGGTTGTCAAGGTCCCAAGCTCCGGAATACCCTCCCTGTATGTCTCTGTTTCTCTCTCTCTTGCTTTCCTCCTTTAAGACACTCCTTAAAGGATAACTCTTTGACTATATCTTTGGTCACTTGACCTAATATTTCCTTTTTAGCTTGATGTGTTTTATTTTCAGAATGCTCCTTTGAAGTAGGTTGGTATGTTTCATTATGTTAAAGGTGCTAAATAAATAAATGCTGCTTTCACTCACTCATGCTTGTCTCTAGCTTACATTCTAACTAGCATCACTTTTGGTCTTTCCTACAAACAAGTTTAAGGTCATCACCTCACTTCAGATTCTGTCACGACTACTTTAAGCCAGTTACCAATAAGTGAAAACAGTGAATGTCCCAATTTTTGTCTGGTTCAAACTGCCTCGAATGAAACCTGTGTCACATAACACTCTCTTCTTAACATGGCCTACGTTTGCTCAACAGTTTCACTAATGGTACGTCTAGCTGTGTTTTGAAATTTGAGTGCAACACTGTAGGTAAATGTAATTGTACTGCATTATTCCGAATACTTTTGTATTTATTTTGGGGTCATTACTAATGGCTCGCAACCATCTTGTGGTGTCAGTATAGTGGATTTACTGCTGTCTTCACAGTACAGAAAGCAACACATACATAGTAACCTTTCTTCTCTTTAGTCTGTAGATGTTGACTGGCCGCCAAAATTGGATGGATGAAGTGCTGGAGTTTGAGCAATTTCTGGCTGAGTCCAGGACTAGCTACAATCAAAAAGATTATCAGATATGTCATGGGAGCTGATGTAAACAAAATCAGTGACAATTTTTTTAAGCTTAATTTTGTATTCATTTCCTAACGGCTCAGTTTCAATGTAAACCTTGTAAATAGCTTATGAACAGCATATTAAAAAAAAAGGCTGACCTTAAATTATGCATTTTATTTGTACAAAGTTGACAAATGCACTAGCTACTCAACTACTAATTTTTAAAATAAATTCATTCGGGGTCATCAGCATTGCTGGCTAGACTGGTATTTTTTTGTTGCCCATCCCTAATTGTTTAGTGGGCATTTAAGAACCAACCACATCGCTGTGGGTTGGGGTCATATGTCGGCCAGACGAAGTAAGGACAACAGTTTCCTTCCCTAAAGGACATTAATGAACAGATTGTTCAAAAAACCTGTCAACAATGGATTCATGATCATCATTAGATGCTTAATTCCAGATTTTCTTTTTATTGAATTGAAATTCCACCATCTGCTGTGCGGGATTTGAATCCAGATCCCCAGAACATTATTGCCTGAAACTCTGGATTAATAGTCTAGCAATAACATCACTAGGCCATTGCCTCCCCACAAATGGTTAGCATATGGTTAAATATAGTACTTATTCTGAAATTTGTGAACCTGTGAATATGTTGAAAAACTGCCTGGTGCAATTATGTATATGTCCAAAAAAGAACTTGCTTTTATGATTAATGTTTCATTCTGATCCAAAGAAATGTAGTTTCTAATATTTTAAATATCTCAGTGAGTCAAATTACTTAAATAGTAATCATATGTAAATAGTGTCTTGCTAAAACTTCTTGAAGCACTACAGCCAGCAGATTACTTGAATTTCCTATTTAATACTAAATTCCAAAAGTCATTTTGCACCAGCAACATCTCTTGGATATTAAAGAAGTCTGTTTTTAGATGGTGCCAGTTGTGAGAGAAATGTTGTCCTTCTCCAAATACTGCCATGTCCAACTCAACCTAAAATATTTGTTTTTCAGATTTTTATTTTAGGAGCAATGCTTTATAAAACAGAAACGAAACAACTATTTTGTCTCAATGACACGATCTCAGTGTGTCTGGATCTCTTGACTCTGCCTTGCTCAGTGCTGCCAATGATTCACATGCAATGTACTGTATTTAAAACAAGGTTCCACGAGAAATAACCACTTATCTTACAATTCTAGTTCATTTAATTCCAACATTTAAGTGACAGACTTTGGAATGAGTTCACAGAACGAGTTGCTAAACTGAAAAAATGCAATCTGCATAATTGCACAATGTGCTAAAGTGGAAGATAGCAACTTCTTAACATCACAGGACAATAAGGTATCACCTGAAATTTCAACTCTGCTGTTAAACTATGCTCCAGGTAAAAGCTAGCATACACATTCCACAAAGAAGGATGGCAGTAAGGCTGATCCTGGAGCTTTGGAGGGTGCTTTACTGGCAGCTACAACTGCTCCCTGTTTTGCTGCAGCTCTCTGAAAATGTGATTTTGGCTACTTCATCTCAGAGAAGGTTCACTGCTGGCTTTTAGGGACCTTGGCAGACTATCCCCACAGGAGATGGCATAGGACTCTTAGAAGCTCTTCACCTGCCACCCAAGACACTGGTCCCCTGGATTAAATTCCAACCAGTGAAATTCACACAACAATCTTGATGAATCATAACTTAATGAATACAAGATGGTTGGGCAAGTTGTTTATGCTTTGTCACTGGCAAATTAGATTCTTCACCGTGGTCACTTGTCCACATTTTCTGCAAGGAGAAGTGGAATTTGTACAGACCCATTCATGATCTTGCAGAGTTCTAAAGCATTTTATAGCCATTGCACTACTTTTGAAATGTAGTCTCTTCTGTAAAGCGTTACATATGATAGTCAATTTATGCATAGAAAGGTACTATATGAGCAATCTAATGACACCTATTGGCTTGCCTTTGCTTATTTGAATTTTTTGAAAAGAAGTAAAATATATTTGACAAACATGCCATAATAATGAATACGGATTCAAAATTATTGTGTTACTATATATTGACACCAGTAACTCCCATCTCCTGGCTTCCATATGGCACTTTCTTATATTAGTAGTTTATCTTTATCACCTGGGCAAATTGATGTTTTACTTACTGAAACAAATTGGATTGCTCTTTGAAAGAGATGACACAGGCTCAATGGACTGAGTGTTCTCCTGTACTGTTGTCTGCTTTTGTATGTTTTTGATAAATCTAAAGTTTGGAGGCAGGCCATGCTTGTTTGCTTGCTTGATATAGTCCTTAATAGATTAGGCTATGACAGCATTGGAGTAAACTGCCTTTCTGTAAAGGAGCAAAAGGTATCCTCCATTCAACAATAATTTTGGTGTCATGGAAATTAAAGAATATATTCATGCCATGACCGTTTAATCACTTACAGGAGCACTAGTACTGCAGACTTGTTTCCTTAAATGCTCACTTGCATTTTAAAATATAGGTGTAGCTGGCTACTCAACTGCTGCTTTGGTGTGGGTACATTATAATGAATTTTAACTGGCTTTTCTTCAATGTATCAAACATGATTAGAAATAGTGTAAATCACATAATCTAAAGTACTGTTATCTGTTTTTAAAAAAAACTTAAAATCTGTCTTCTCCTTACAAAGTCAGTGGTGCATATAGGGCTGTTTTTTGGACTGGAGGCATGTGACCAGCAGTGTGTTGCAAGGATCACTTCTGGATCCACTGTTGTTTGTCATTCATATGAATGATTTGGATGAGAATATAGGAGGAATGGTTAGTAAGTTCATAGATGATTCCAAATTGGTGTAGTAGTAGATAGTGAAGAAGGTTATGTCAGTACAATGAGATCTTGATCAGACAGGCCAGTGGGTCGAGGAGTTTAATTTGGATAAATTCAAGGTGTTGCATTTTAGTATGACAAACCAGGACAGGACTTGCACTGTTGTAGAGGTTCATAGTTCCTTGAAAGTGCTGTTGCAGGTGGACAGAATGGCAAAGAAGGGTTTGGCACATTTGCCTTCATTGGTAAGAGCATTGAGTATAGGAGTTGAGATGTCATTGTTGTGGCTCTACAAAACATTAGTGAGGCCACTTTTAGAATATTGCATCCAATTCTGGTTGCGCTGTTATGAGAAGGATCTTGTTAAGCTAGAAAGGATGCTGAAACAATTAACAAGGATGTTGCCGGGACTGGAGGGTTTGAGTTATAAGGAGAGGTTGAATAGGCTGGGGGCATGTTTCCCTGGCGAATTGGAGGCTGAGGGTGACCTTTTATAGAAGCTTATAAAATCATGAGTGGCATAGAGAAGGTGAATAGCCAAGATCTTTTTCCAAGTGTTGAGTCCAAAACTAGAGGACAAAGGAAAGATTTAAATGGACCTGAGGGGCAACTTTTTCCACACAGTGTGGTGTGTGTATGAAATGAGCTACCACAGAAAGTGGTAGAGACGGGTACAATTACCACGTTTTAAAAGACATTTGGACAGGTATGTGAATAGGAAAGGTTTTGAGGGATATGGGCCAATATAGGCAAATGGGATGTTTAGTTTGGGAACATGGTTGATGTAGACTGGTTGGACAAAAAGGTCTGTTTCTGTGCTGTATGACTCTACAACATATAACCACCCTGCCTAATGGCACCCAACAGCCATTTTCTTTGTTCAAAAAGTGATTAAATATATTTTGCATATACTTTCAAATTTAAAAGCATAAAAGTATTGCTATAGTCACATGGCTGACTGATCAAATTAAATTTAGAGCACTACATTCTTCCTCTTGCACCTGCAAGTAGAGGAAAGCAAGAATCATATCCATATCTCATGACATATTGCAGTTCCCAGGGGAAACTAGCCCAAATTGTGTTGGGTATTAATGCTATGTTTCCAAAACTGAACTTAGAGTAGATGGTGGTCACAAAATCACCTCCCTGCAAAAATGTGAAAGGAAAATGAGCCATATTTAGCAACTGTATACATATAAATTTTACATAGTTCTTGATCTAAACAGCTGCTGAGCAACCACTCCAATGCTAATTATTGTAACCAATCCTTCAGCAAGAATATGTTCAACATAAAATTGTTAAAATTTCAAAGCAAGAGCTGTATATGAAAGACAATTTTCAGGAATTGGTGACACTACCTCCAGTATATTCCATGGGATGTGGAAAGTCTGCCATAATCTTTTAATTCACAGGCAGTTGATCAGACAAGTCAGTATGCATCTATCAACAGTAGACCAGTAACTATATTTAGAAATTTCAAGCACACAATCTGATTTTGCCCCACACGCCTTGCAAATGCCAATCTCAGTAAACATTTTTCAATTAAATTAGAACTGATTTAGTACAACCAGGATCTTCCCCATCAAAACCACCACTGAATGCTAATACACTATTTGTGAAACTGTTACAAGATGTGAAAAGACAGGTCTGGAATGAGTTTTTTTTAAAAGCCAAAGGTCGCACCAGTGAAAATTCATTAAGGAATGTGGATTTTAGTGTAGAAGTAATAACAGCCAAAACAGGCAAGGAAAAAGTTAGTCATCAGCACTACACAGCATACAGTTCTCTAATTGATTTCAGGATGACAGTTGGAACATTTGTAAGTTCAGTTAGTGCATGCTTCCATTTTAAGTTAAATTAGCATGTACTGATGTTTAAAATTTTATAATAATAAGTTAAATTTACAAAGAGCTGTGCCTGACCATTTTGTCCCTCAAGATGAGTTCAACGTGTATCAGAGGGAGATGTGCATTTGCCTACCTACAACAAAGTCTCTCAAAAATATGTTAATGACCCCATTGCACATGCAGGTCATTTATCTGTGTCAATACACAGTGGCATGATAGATACCTAATATTGTACTCTCAGCCCCACTTTGTAAAGTACGTGATGGCCTGAAGGCTCTTCAGTTCTTCAGAGAGTAGAAACCCAATCAGTCCCTATCTATAACCACCCTCCTTTACCTCACTGACATCAACTCCATCCACTTCCTCAAAACTAAAAGCTATTGGTACTCAACTGTATTTTTTCTTCTCCCCTCTTCTTAGTCGTAGTTGGGTCCTCTTCATCTTTCTTGAGGGCCATCATTGACTGCATAGCAAGAGCAGAAAATGGTACCTATAATGTGGAGAATGTTTGAGTGCCAATTTCTACCCTTGCCTCATCTGATCAATCTTTAATTCTTTCCTGTCCTGACTTAAGCCTCCCCACTTCTGGGGAGAGGCTGTCAGCCAATATCCACCATTGACTATGCTTCCTCACATAGGTCTCTATTCCATTCACCCAGTTCTTCCATCTTTGAAAGTTTTCATTGGTAAAACAGACGTGGCAAACCAGCACTTCCAAAATGCCTTGTTCCTCTATCCAGAATTAACCCCCATAACATTCCATTTCCCACACTTTTCCTCTCACTATCCATCCCATATTTAGGAGTTCCTCATGTGCCAGACCATTATTAATAGAAATACACAGAGTCAGGTGAATGTTGAAATATTTTTTATTTAAAAGATAAAGTTATAAAATTAGACAACGTCAGCAGTAATTGTAAACATCAAAAAAAAATCATGATAGCAAGAACCATTGTGAAAATATCCTGAAAACTATTTATAATACCCTTCTGGTAGCAACTGTTTTGAAAACCATATCACAAAAAATTCAAATACCACAAAATGACCATATGACATACATTCAATTTCCCTAATAAATCTGATTTATAAATTGAGAACTTAGCATATAAACTTTGCAAGATAAGTACAGTTAGATTGACACAGTCATTACAAACATCAAGGGAAGTCCCTTTCTATATAAAAGTAAATTTACAACTTTACAGTGTAAAATGCACCAAGATGAGCTAATTTCCTAATTTAAGACTTTCTCACTTGGTTTGAGAACTTAAATCAAATAGTAAAAATTAAAAATGCATTACCATTAGATAATTAGGAAAATACAGTATTTGCTGCACAGATTATGTTAAAAATCTGAAGGTGCAAGGTCACCAAGATTGAGGAATATTATTGAACGTTTCTTTTGACTACTGCTTCCAATTCATTTCTTTTAATGTGTAATACTATTCTGAGCTTCATTTTTAATGTTTCTAACCAACCTCCATCTAAAATCAACAACTTATCTTCCCGAAGTGATCCACAGCAAAGGGGTGGACATCTTCCTAGTTCCACAGACATGGACTTCAAGGTTGGCTTGTAGCTTTACTGGGAAGAAATTCACACGTCAAGTAAAAGGTTGCCAAGATCCTACCTCCAGGCAGTCTTGATGGAAAAGGGTCATTGCTGGTAATGCTTATCCACCTCCCCAGAGTAGATACCCAATTTGAATATTATTTACCCAGTTGTGGGCTAACTGGGACTGCTATCGGGATCCTCCTGGCAGTGAATGGACTGGGCATTTGCCAGAGGCCAAAGCCTGGAAGATGCCTCCTCCAGATGGCTGCCACCAGAGTAACGTGGATCAGAGGGGTGCCTAGTCTCTGTGATCAGAACTTGTATCTTTTGAATTCAAACATTTTATTAATTCATGGGATCAGAGTGTCTTCAGAGTATTTATTGCCCTCCAGAGTAAATGATGAGCTGCTGCCTTGAATCACTGTAGTCCATGTGGTGTAGATATATCAAACTGCGCGTAGGGAGGGAGTGACAGGATTTTAATCTGGTGACAATGAAGGATCAGGGAAATGTTTTCAAGTCAGAATGAGATGGGAGCTAGATGGGAGCTGTTCAGAGGGTACTTCAAGACTGAGAAACCCTCATAGAAACCCATACTGCAGCTTCAGCACTCACCTTAGCTAGTGGGCTACCATCTTTCCATGGTTGCAGGCCCAACCATAGGCATTGGCCCAGTCCTTAATTGGACAGCAGGTTTGAATATCACCAGTTGGCATGTCACCATCAAGTGAGAGTTCAGGGCCCTCTTTTGAATGGGGCAAGACATCCAATGTATTCACCATCTTTTTACTAACAAAAAGACTGAAATAATTCATTGAAATCACCAGAATCGGTCTGAAATTCATTCATGAAATCCAGGTCTACATGCTTTGAGGCTATTTGATTCCTATAATCATTAGCTTCAATATCACCAACACTGAACACATCACTTGCCATGCCATCTGCCATCTGCATGCCTCCATTAAAAGGTAAGTCGCTGTTCAGGTGTCCAAGGACACCCTCTACACGAATGTCATTGGGTAACTGTGCATTTGCTTGAGCAGTTTTGATAGCAGCAGTGTTTTGAGGCAATTGAATACCTTGAATAGATGGTGTGTGTTGCTGACTCGATAGCTCCCATAGATCTGGAATGGGTACAGCTTGTTCATGGTTTGTACCTACCAAATGTACATCATTATTCCTGGCAAGTATATGCATATGAGGGTTGTGATTTACCAAAGTATCAGAAGTGCTTAAAACAGCAGGTTGTTGAATGTGTTGAGCTCCAATGCCGTTGTTGCTGATGTCATGTCGAAACCCTACTGAATCTACTGGACTGTTCCGCGTAGGAGGTTGCAAACATTTCAGCACATCTTCATTAAGTACTGGCAGTGAATTATGATTTGCAGGAGTATGTAAATGTAAATTCCCTTTAAGAGTATTATAAGAAGGATTTGGATTCCAGTTTGGAGGGGTACCTGCTGTTGTGGTTGTAGATAGCAATGTTTGTTGGCCAGAAGTGAAAATCTGGTTTGGATTGCTGATAACTGCGTTACTAAAATTATGATTATTCTGGTTCATTGCCACACTTTTGGTATGCTGCTGACTTGACATTACTTGTGCCTGTTGTAGTCCAGTAAAAGCATCCCGCGGCTCTGTGAAACAAGGAGTGAAAACAGTGACTCCACTGACAATAGCTTTTTTTTTTAAAACAAGTTAATGCTTAGAATCAACAAATTACAAGAAATAAAAGTTGCACCAATCTCTGCAAGTCTGGAGCTTTTGTCATAACTATCCAGGAAACATACACTGGCTTTGTAAAATTAAAAAAAGCAGATTCATCTAAATTATATGTTAATCTGTGTACAAATGTTTATAAGCAATTCATTGTAGATTTGAATTTGGAAGATACAATAAGATACTACTTAAAATTATATAGTGCAAGGGAATATTGCAGTTGTGATTTGCATATGACAACACTGCTGTGATGTTTCCTATCGTAGACTCTCGAAGAATTTCACATTTTAGTTTTTAATCAGAGAAAAAATATTTAATATCTGCAACTTGTTAATTGCCAGAATTTATGAAGTTAGATAAAATTGATTTCACTACACTACAGAAAAAAGACATGTTTAATGTTTACTCATACTAAAATAATTCTGAAGCTGTGTTTTAATGCAACCTATAGTGTAGTCAGACCAGTCTGTGTTTGTGATGCTATTCTTTCTTACCTTGCTTAATGGTTTTTGAAAGAACATAGGCTCTTCTTACAGTGGGCACACCAACTGTGATCTTATCCGGTTGGTTTTGCATACATTGCACATCTGTGGTATCTGAAACTACACATCAAGAAGATCCAGTTGGATTTTTTGAAAAATCTACAATCAACCCAAAAACAAACAAAAGCACCCCTGCCACATGTTTGAAAATATTAATCTAAACAGACCCAACATTCTAATATGCATTCAAACATCTTTTCCACGAAAACACACTCATAGCTCAGGACGATGACATCTAAATTATCAGATTAATATCTCCTGTATCACCACGTTTATGGACTTTAAATCACATTAATCTATTTTTATAATGCATGGGGACTCCATAGAGAATTCTGTCAAAGACCAAAATCTAAAATTTATATTGTGTTAGCTTTCTAGATTGTTCATGTATGAGTACCTCTTATCCAAGACATAGTATTGGGAGATAAGATGCCAAGAAACCATCATGTTCAGTTTCATTGGCATGCAGGTCCCTCAAGACAGCTCTATCAGCACAGCAGAGACCCAAAAACAAATTAACCACCTCTTCTAGCTGGGGAGATTGAAAATAAAAGCGCTAAATGCATAGTAATAGCTCAATGGTGCTTCAGTAGCAAATCTTTCTTAGAAAGAATGGCAAAACAAATTTGAAGCAATATTTATTATGTCCAACCCTATTTAAAGAAGGAATTGATGCTAAGAAAAGGGCACATCATTAACGGTTCATGTATCAGAACCTATATCAGAAGAATAGTATTCAAGACTGCAAGAACTAATGTCATACTTAAGAGTCAAAGTGTCACTGCCAATATAGACTGGACTGATCTATGCCTGAGTCAGTCCTGCTGGACAGCAAAATGCACTGATTTATATTTAAAAGCAAAGTGCTGTAAATATTCAGCAGACAGGAAAATATTTGTAGAGAAACAGCATCTATGCATAGGATATTGACCTTCTGCTAGAACTGCGAACAATTTGCAGGTACTAGTTTTAAGCAAGTAAGGGTGGCAAAAGAATGTACGATTCAGAGCAGAAGTGAGCTACCCAGCCTTTGGGCCTGCTGCAACATTCAATAGGATCATGGGTGATCGGATTACTGCACATTTCTGCCTGCCCTCAAACTTACACACCCTTTCTTATGCATCTATCTCTGCCTTAAGTAAAATTCAAAGACTGCATTCACAGCCATTTTGATGGTGAGCATTCCAAAGATTCATGAGCCTTTGTGAGAAACAAATGATTTAATCTCTCTTTAAAGGGTGTCCCCTTATTTTTAAACAACGGCCCCTACTCCCAGACCTTCCCACAAGAGGAATCATCCTTCTAACATGCACTCTGTCAACAGCCCTCAGGATCTTATATTAGTAATCAAACCATCTCGCACTCCTGTAAATTCCAATGAAAACAAACCTAACCTGTCCAACCGTTCCTCATTGGACAAGGTGCCCATTTTAGGTATTAGCCTAGTAAATCTTCTCTGAACTGCTTCAAACACATTTACATTCCTTCCTTAAATAAATGCCCAATACTACACATAGTACTTAAATTGCTTATTAACTGAAGCAGAACATCCCTAATTTGGTATTCAATTCCCCTAACAATAACATCTCATCTTCACTACGGACATCCAATCCCTGTACACTTGCATTCCCCAAGCAGTTGGCCTAAAAGCCTTCCGCTTCTTCCTCTCCTGCAGCCCAACGAGTCCCCCTCCACTGACACCGTCTTCTGCTTAATCAAATTCGTCCTTACCCTTAAAAACTTCTCCTTTAACTCCTCTCACTTCCGACAGAGTAAGGGGATGGCCATGGGAACCCGCACAGGCTATGCCTGCCTCTTCGTAGGATACGTGGAACAGTCCCTCTTCCGCTGCTACACTGGCACTATCCCCCACCTCTTTTGCCGTTACATCTCTAAGTGATAACATTCTATTAGCTTACCTAATTGCTGTACCTACATACTAGTCTTTTGCAATTCAAGCATAGGGATACCCAGATCTCTCTGCATCTCAAAGCTCTGCAATCTCTCACCATTTGGATAAAATGCCTTTTCATGCCTTCCAGCAAAATGGATAATTTCACATTTCCCCACATTGTACTCCATTTGCCTGATCTTTGACCACCCACTTAACCTTTTCAATCCCTTTATAAGCCTTGTTATAATCTTCCTCACAACGTTCTTACTTTACTATATAACTTTGTGTCATCAGCAAACTGAGCAACCATACCTTCCAGTCCCTTTGACCAAGTTATCTGAATATATTTTAAAACATTGAGTACCGAGCATTGATTCCTGTGGCACACATATTGCCAAGCAGAAAGTGGACCATTCACATCAACTCTGTTTCCTGTTAAATGAGAAAAGGGTTGCTGTGCAAGGGCAAAGGGAGTGGTAATGGGACAAATGAGGTGTCTGGAAGAAGTGTGAATACGAGACTAATGTACAGCTCTCATCCAAAAGTGAAAGCAAGGAGACAATGAGACTGCTGCTTTTTCCTGTTTGGAAGTTTCAGTTTCAAAGTGGGAGCACAAATTTATAGTTGGAGATCACTGAACTGAAGGCTGTAAGGTGCCTAATTGAAAGATGAGCCGCTATTCTTCAAGGTTATATTGAACTTCATTTGAACATTCCAGAAGGCCAAAGTCAGACAGATCACCATGAAAGCAAAATGGAGAATTAAAATGACAGTTGATCAGAAGCTAGGGTCATGAACAGAGATGGGCCGAGATGTCCCATAAAGCGGTCGCCCAATTGGTATCTGGACTCCCCAGTGTAGAGCTGACCAATTTGTGACTATCAGATAGAGTATACTAAATTGAAAGAAGTACACATAAAACTCATACACAAAGAGAAGTTGCTGGAAAAGCTCAGCAGGCCTGGTAGCATCTGTGAAGAAACATCAGAGTTAACGTTTCGGGTCTGGTGACTGTTTGAAGAAGGGTCACCAGACCTGAAACATTAACTCTGATGTTTCTTCACAGATGCTGGCACACCTGCTGAGCTTTTCCAGCAATTTCTACTTTTGTTCCTGGCTTACAGCATCCACAGTTCTTTTGGTTTTTATTTCACCTAAATCATTCTTTTACCTGAATGGAATCATTCAGGCTTTGGATGTTGAGGAGGGAGGTAAGGGGCAGGCTACTCTTGTGCTTAGATACAAAGCTGCCATAAAAGGGGAGGGACGTATTAGGAATGACTGAAGAACGGATTGGGAGGGAGTGTTCTCTTTAGAATGCTGGAAGTTCAAGAATCTTGCTCATCACTTAATTCTCAAGAGCAATTAGGGCTGGGCAACAAATGCTGGCAAACCATGCCCACATTGTATGAAGGAACAGGAAAAGAAGGGCAAGTGAAAATACATCAGAGATAAAAGG
>JAHRHZ010000018.1:52494782-52518977 GCA_024137785.1 Ginglymostoma cirratum | reverse complement strand
GGTTTAGGCCCGAAACGTCAAGTTTTCCTGCTCCTATGATGCTGCTTGACCTGCTGTGTTCATCCAGCCCCATGCTTGTTATCAAGTGAAAATACAGTTTGTAGTGCCATCACGCTGGAGGATGTGGAGATGACAGAGCATGGGCTATTGAATAGCGAGGAGTTGAGAGGTGGAGGAGAGGACAAGGGAAACTCTATCATGGTTCTGGGTGGGAATGGAAGGGATGAGAGCAGAAGTGTGGGAAATAATTTGGACATGTTTGAGGATCCTGTCAAGCATGACTGGAGAATTCTTCAGTTGAAAAAAAAATTGGAGACATATCAGAAGTGCTGGTATAGATGTTTGCATTATCATAAGATGCAATATTGCCTGAAAAATCAGGAGAATGGAATGGAGTTCTTACAGGAAACAGGATGTAAGGAAGTGTAGTCAAAGTGGCTGTGGGTTTATAGTGAATATTTTTCATTGGCCTATCTACTGTGATGAAGACAGTGAATGTGAGGAAGAATGAGTTGGAAATGGACCACCAGAAACTAAGAGCAGGGTGGAAATTAGAAGTAAAGTTGATGAAATTTCTCAATTGAAGGTGACAGCAGAAAATGGCAGTGCAGAGTTGAGTAGGTCTAGAACAAAAAATGTTCTACACATCTCGGTCTCATGCAGGTGCCCACTGCAACACTTTAATGTGGAGGCAGTAAATACAGTTAAAGGAACCATTGCTCAACGTGAGAAAATGTGCAGGATTCAGGAGGGTTGAATTGGACGAAGTCTGATGGTCTTCTTTCAAGGAAGAAAGGAGCGGAAAACTCTCAGACTATCCTGGTGCAGGATGAAGGTGCACAGAGATCAGACACCTATGGCGAAGAACAGATGATCAGGGCCAAGAAATTAGAAGTTGCTAAAATGAAGGAGGACATTGGACGAGTCATGAACATGGGTGGGAAAAAGTTGGACAAGGAGAGGAAACAAAAGTCAAGACGGGGAAAAAATTGTTGGCAGGAACTGACAATGGATCAACTAGGACAGTCCTATAGGTGGATCTTGGGAAGGAGAAAGAAACAAGCTATATAGAGTTGGGGAAGTATGAGCTTGGAGGTTCTGAAGGGATTATCTCCAGTGGCGCCCAGTGACAGGCATGTAGACAATGGTTTCATGTTCACTGGTGAGGTCACCATCAAGAGGGAAGTAGGAGGAGGTGTAGTTGAGTTGGCTGTGATTCAGACATTGGCATTTACACCTTCTTACACTTTATATTTGGAGTCTTCAAAGCTTGAAATCATGATTCTGAACCTATATTCAAGCCTAACATTCAAACACATTTAACATGTTGTATTTTAGCTGATTTGCAAGTTATTACAAGAAAAATGTATACATCATGCCCACTGATTTATAATTTCAGTCATAATTATCCTATAATAAAAGCTGTAACAAAGTTACCCTGAATTTTCTAGGCTACTGTGGCCTTGTTTCAGAAATAGGCACTGGAAGTCAAAGACAGAAATAATATGCCCAGAGTTTATGTAAAATGTCCACAGAAGTGTTAATGCGTCAGTGCATATTGATTTATAACTGACATGCTAGGAAAGGCTTGTGACCTGCGGTTCTGTTATGATGTTGTAGTCACAAACTGACAAATGCAATTCTGAAAACAAAAATGAGTACAAGACCCCAGTGTTTTGAGATATGGTATTGATTGTATTCCTTACCTGATGGTGCCCAATCCTGCAGCAACTTATGGAAAACATCTGCTGTCCTTTTTCTTTTTTCGTAAAAGCAGTTATCTATACAAGGAGACAGATTACAAAAGAATTATTTTAAAATATCATACTCAAGAGAATCCGAGATAACTAAATCTCCACATCCCCAACCTGTTTTTCCTCTCACCTATCCCCTCCTCCCACCTCAAGCCCCACCCCCATCTCCTATCTACTAACATCATCCCGCCCCCTAGACCTGTCAGTCGTCCCTACTCCCCCACCTACATCACCTTTACTGGTCCATCCCCGCCTCTTCGACTTGTCTGCCTCCTCTCCACCTATCCTCTCCTCTATCTGCCTCCCCCTCTCTCCCTATTTATTTCAGAACCCTCTTCCCCTCCCCCATTTCTGATGAAGGGTCTAGGCCCGAAACGTCAAGTTTTCCTGCTCCTATGATGCTGCTTGGCCTGCTGTGTTCATCCAGCCCCATGCCTTGTTATCTCGGATTCTCCAGCATCTGCAGTACCTTTTATCTCTCATACTCAAGAGAATGATTGGTAATAAGAACATTTCCGGCTTTGTTTTCTGGAATCAACAATGTTAATTTTTTAAATTGCACCTTTAACAGAAAATGTCTCAAGACTTGTCACAAAAGATTTGACAAAGTGACACACAAGATCATTAGAGGAGAGAGAACGAAAAGCTTAAAGGGGTAAGTTTAAAAGGAGCATCTACAGCTGAAAGAGAGAGAAAGGTAGCAAGGTTCTGAGAGGAATGCTCTAGTTTAACACCTGGGCAACTCAAAGCAAAGCCAGTAGGAGGGTGTTATTAAAATAGGAGAGGTACAAGAGACCAGAATTAGAGATGAGCATAAGTCTCAGAAGGACTGTAGGACATTACGGAGATAGGAAGGGGCACAGCCATGGAGGGAATAGAAAATAACGAGTGCACTTTAACAGTTAGTCACTTCTGATCCACAAGCCACTGTAAGTCAGTGTAACCAGTGTAAGTCAGTGACCAGAATTTTGGATGACCTCAAGGTAATAGAGGGTGGAAACTGGGCGGCTAGCCAGGAAAATGCTGAAATAGTCATCTAGAAGTAACAATGAGGGTCTTAGCAGCAGATGGGCTGAGGGAGGGACAAAATTAGGTGGAACTAATGACAGCACAAATATTTGGCTGAAAGCTCATCTCACAACCTGACACCAGGATTGTGAATGATCTGATTTAGCCTCAAAATAGTTGCAAGAGAAACTCATTGGCCTGGGAACTGAGTTTGTCACCAGGCTAAAAGACAATGGTTTCAGTCATTTCAATAATTACTTAAAGGAAAATACTGCTCATTTGGTACTAGAAGTCTGATGAGCAGTCTGACAACTTAGCTCAGGGGCTTGAGTAATCATGAGAAGGTAGAGCTAGGGGCCACCCATAGAAATTGAGAAGTGCATCAGGATGGACAAGATATTGAGCATACAAGTATCACTTCCTAACTTAAGATTTCAGGATGATTAATCTTTTATATGACCCTCTCGGAGCTGATTAACTTGATAGGTAAATTAAAGCCTTGCAGGATAATAAAAAAAGGTGAAAATAACAACTCATCTCAAAGCTTTCCATTTAACAATTCTGGAAAACAGTTCAATTAACCTAATTCTAACTTGTCATGAGTAACTCTCAATTGCTGAGACCCGGACATTTTGCTAGAACTATCCAGTCAACAAGATCATCCAAACCTTCATTTGTGACACAAAGCCTTGCTCAAACTTTGTTTTAAATTAGTTACAAGAAGGCATTGTCCAACAGTAATTAATTTAACTTCCATCTAATAAACAGGATTGAAATGGGTCCAAAGGACACATCTTAAATTGAACAAATGAGATTTTAATATTTGTCTGCAAATGGAACATCAAAGAATCAATTTCTTTAGGCTTTAGCTCCGCCTTCTGACTGCTTCAAAGCAAAAGAAGAATGCAAACTACTAATATTGATCAAAAGTGCTGTCAACACACTGATGCCACAAGCTCACCGCTCCCACTAGACAGTCAAAAGAACTGTTACTATAAACTTGTTAACAGTCAAATAATAAGAGGTCATCCATAAAGACTAGGAAAGTCCCAGTCTTTTCAAAGTTAGTTGATTAGAGACAAAACTGGCCTCAGCAATATAGAGAAGAGAAAAAGTAGCCAATACTCCCATATTAATGATCCTTGCTTGACAGTGCAAAATGGACAAGATCAGACTAGGATTCAGCTTCAGTGGCAAGTCTAGACTAAAATGAAGAATTCTCATCCCACCCAAACACAAATCAGATTATTCAGGATCAAGATGCAAAATGTTGTCTGGACAAATCTAGATATTTTATACAGATATAATTTAATAGGCACACCCAAAATGCAGTATTATGCAAATCCTACATTGGAGGCAGATGCCCCACCTCCAGGTTAAAAGCCTTCCTGTCTTCCCTTTGCTGAATTCAACCCAAACATCAGACTGCGAAGTCCTGCCTCCAAGAGTTGCTGGCCAATCATGAGAGCTATAATCACAGCTGGGATTACGGGCATCCCCAAAGAGGAGTCAAGGTGCCAAGTGCCCTTGCGAGATTGGAGTTTCAGGAGATCAAAACTATCAGGCTTCTGTGAGGAGGTTGGAGAAGCCAGGTTCTACAGGACATATGGTAAGGGTCAGTTGCAAGGGGAAGGCTCAGAAATCCTTGTTTGGGTACAGGGACTTTCACACAAGTTGACAAAGCAAGCACCAAGACCAGTGTGGTTCAACTAAGGTTTTAAGTGACCATTAACTGGTCATAAGGGCCACAACTGTCCAATGGATAAGTGGGCTTGCCTCCGAGTTCTGGTAAAATAGTAACACTGGGTAAATGATGGGCTCAATGTCATCAACACAGCAGTCGATTTTACGCTCCCCTCATCAGTCAACCCACTCCTGGGGAAATTGCAAAATTCCTTGCAATAGTTAAAAGCTTTGGGTACGAAACATTGCTTATAAAATCTTAAGTTCTCTTAATAAAGAAAACATCACAACTGAATACCGTGGAATAAGCCAATTAAATATAAAAGTAATGCTATCCTACACCAATCATTATGAACAATACCTCTGTCATCTGGAAGGTATCTGAACTCCATAGATTCACTGACTTGTTGGTCTGAAGGTCTTCGAAGCTGCATTTTCACAGATACAGGCTCAGTAATGTTTGTATTGCAATATGCAGGTGTGCGAAAGACAATGGCAACTTGTCGATGGACATCGGCTTGTGAAAACGAACCTTTGGCCTCCCAGTTATGAGTGAAAAAACGAACTTCAATATCATCTAAGGACACAAATATTAAGAATTTGTTCAACACAATGTGTAAAAGGATTCTTAAATCCATGTTATGTTTAACCGTGGTCTATACTTCATGACTAATGTAGAGTTGACTTCATTTGTTTGTTTCAAAATAGATTTTAAGTTTGGCACCCTGTCTCTACCTTTTCCCACTACTGACTTCAGGAGAAGCCAGTAATGACCCCATTAGTGACTTTGTCTAAGTGCAAATATAATCCAGGGTAAAAGTACTCATCATACATCAAAAAAAAATGTAGCTTCAAGTAAAAATGAAACAATTAAATATTTAAAAGACCTCAGATAAATTTTAAAAACTTTTTAAAAAAATTCTTGTGCATCTCAGCATTTAGCAATACACAAACATTTCTAATAAGATAGCGGCAGAGTAGGACGCTCTAGCTGGAGCTCTTCCGCTCCACCCGTTCTTTTTCTTTTTATTTGATTTCCCCCTCCCTCTCTCCTCCCGTTTCTTAGCCTCAGACACCTGGCCCCGGCCTCCAAAGCGAGGTCTGTGGAGACACCAGCTCATCAGCGACCAGCAGTGGGAACATCAGCAGCCTGAAGCGGAAACACCAGTGTACAGCAGCTGGAGCGGGAATGCCAGTGGCCCAGTGCGGTGCATGGCAGCAGCGGCTTCGTACGAAGCGTGGCGGCAGCCGCCAGACATCAGAACATGTGAAGGCCCCCCTGCACTGGTCTGCTGTGGACAGCCTCTGGAGAGAGGCCATGAGGTTTGTCTTTTGAACTTCACTTCTTATTTTTCTGACTTATGGTTATCCCGTGCATAGCTGTAATGCAACTTGTTTTTTCTTCATTTCTCTATTTTGTAAATAAGGATTGTACCTAGGCACCTTTGTACCCAAGATGTCACCACGTGGTGACAAACTTTTCACTGTACTCATTTGAGTACATGTGACAATAAAGTTAATTTAATAATTCTATTCAATTCAATTCAGATGTTGTTCCCATTATAGACTCTGCAAGCCACGCAGAAGTGGACAATATCCACACAGTGGTGGTCTGGAAGGAAAGAATCTCCTGATTGCCTGTCTTTTCATCCCCCATTCTACATTTAACAATTTATTTTCTGTAATATCCTTGAATGGAGGTTGATGGTTGGGATTTCAGTCTCCTGAGAGATCGTTGAAACACGAAATGTCATGAGCATCATCATGTGTTTTGCCTGAAGGCAGGTCCTTGGCTCAGAGTCTTCCCTGTACCTTGCTATCCTATTCCAATCTTTTCATTTCCTAGAACTTCAGTTAATTTTTACACCAATATCCATTTCCTCATGATGCTCCCAGTGCAATCTCCACCCCTTCCTAATTAAGTTTAGCAAATGGTTCTAAGAGTCACTTGGCCAGAAACATTAACTCTTATTTCTCTCTCTGAGTTTTTCCAGCACTTTCTGTTTTTGTAGCAAATGGCTTTCATTTGTTCACTCTCAACACATCTTCATTTGCTACTTTTTCTATCCACCTGGCCATTAACCTGGTGAAATCTCCTCCAAACCCACATTTCAAAACTATTTGATAAGTTCCATGAAGTTCAAATCTCCCTACCATATGAAGCACCAATCCATATCAAGCTCTTTTCACTAGCTTGAGTTGTTCAAGAGGTGATCATGATACTCAAAGTAGTCTTTAACAAAATATTAGCATTGTTTATTAGATCAACCAACATTACTATCTAGTACCACAGCGACATTATTTTCAGCAGGAAGGAACCTTCATGGACACAAAAATTTCAAGCTCCATTAAGCAGAATTACTACCTAAAAACACAAGGGATTACATTTGATTCATTCAGAAAAGGCAAATACCACTGTAGCCTCCTCTTCTTGTCCCCACACCATAACCAGTGGTCGCATGAGTATCCAGACTTGCCTCTTCCAATTTCTCATCTATATACAATCCCCAGTGACTTCATTTGAAAACACAGCATTTGTATCTACATGTTCACTGCTGACATCAGGAATTTGGACAGCCAATAGCTTGGCCAATCAGATTTGAACTTCCAACCAATCAGCATCCTTTTCTCTTGCAGTATAAATAACTGTGATCATTTAAAATTTGGCATTCTTGTGTTTGTCCTGATGAATGAAGGATGAAAAGCATCATCAAATGGTCTCTTTGTTCAGCAATAATCTTTTCACTCTTTAAAATGGCTTGGACTTTGCAATCACATCAGTACTGACTCTGAAGAATGAATGAACAAGATCTGTGGCACTTCTCCTATCACGATGTTGATTTAATTTAGTTCTGATGCCAGCTATCAGGGATCTCTGGTGTGCAGAAAGTGAAGCCATGAACAGGCTGAGCAGCCAAGCAGACAGCAAACCCAGAAATTTAAAATAATCAAGTTTTAATCATTTTATAGAGAATGAACTAGGTGTAAATCCCAACCAGCTTAATGCAGGAGCTAATATATAAACAAAACAACTAAAAATATCCAAGATAACAACGTGCAGAGCTGGATGAACATAGCAGGCCAAGCAGCAGGAAAGCTGACGTTTCAGGTCAGGACCCTTCTTCAGAAATGAAAGCTTTCCTGCTCCTCTGATGCTGCTTGGCCTGCTGTGTTCATCCAGCTCTACACCTTGTTATCTCAGATTCTCCAGCATCGGCAGTTCCTACTATCTCTGAAAATATCCAATTTTTATTGTAATCAGTTATAGAATTTGTAATCATGGAGTGGAAGAAATGGCACTCCAGACTTGTGAAATTTGTTTTACAGGATCAGAGAGGCAATTCATCAGTAATAACGGCTTAGTGCTGTTAAAAGCTAAATTGCACCTCATTTAACAAGGTACAACATTTTGAAACAGTAAGAGTAATGCATAAGAAGTTAAAGTTCATACCAAATGGCTGATTTTACACTGATTGCATCAATGAAAACTATGCAGGAGAAGGGATATACCTTCAAGCACGTTTTACACATTTTACACTTTACTGTCAATTTCACAGAGTAACAGCAGCAATAGTTTTCACTGTGATTACAAATGCAAAATCTAGGCCATTATCTCAGATTCCTGTACATGATCCTTTTCAATGACTTTCCTATGTTAACTATTTTCAAAACTTTATTACTCCAAATTTAAAATAAAAATCCCCTAACATTTCTCTAACCCTTTGGTATTCAAAACATTTACCATAATGTTTAACATTTCCTGATCAGATGTTAACAAATTCAATTAGGTTGTTTAGAAACTTCCTTTCCAAAATCTTTCCTGGTAACTTCAATCTCTTGACAGTCTACAGGTTTCATTGCACATTTCTTTAGCCTTTCAAATCTACAAACAGCCTCAATCCGAATATCACTGGAAGGATTCATCTGTATTTATGTTCTCAAGTATCCTGGTGACAGAAATACAGGAAAGGTGTGATGCTAGAATTAAAATCGGTGTGCATTAATGCTCACAGGTATCTAAGTGCCAGCACTGAGGTGATGTAGACATGAAACATAATACATCAATATCCACATTTTATTCTTAGTTAATACAATTTCAGATATTCATGGTCTAGAGTTGTGTAAACCTAATGGAACAATCCTCGAAATTCACTCTGGATCCTAGTAGCACTGCTTACCAAAAATGATGGAAGTCCATTTAGTAATACCAATTTTCCCCATCAAGTTGCACTGAAATCATGTGATACAACAAAAGTACCATTTCAACTTTCCACAAACATATGAAATAACAGTAAAAAAAAAATCTGATCCCAGTCAATATTTCTGATCAAGATTATGGACCGTTTAACCTCCCAAGAGAAATGAAAAGATATATCAACAACTCAGCAACTGGAGAAGGAAGGATGTAAAATATCGTCACAAGTCCTTTTAGATGACTGAATAAATTCAAAGTTTTCTTTTTCTTCATAAATAAATTAAAGCAACACAATTTAAAAACTTAAAAACGATGGATTACCTTTTTGAACCTTGTCACACAGTAGAAAGATTTCATCTCCTCCCTTAACTGTTCCTGTGTTCTTGTTTACACGACAAATCTTCAGCTCTGCTGTGTTTGGTGCTCCTGCAAACCCAAAATGCATTGAAAATACTGATTTCTCTAAACAAAACTTCACAGAATTCTTAGTTCTCATCTTACTACATCTGTACTATTTGTTGTCTTTCTTTCTTTCTTCCTTTCCTTCCAAATAAAATGCAACATCACTCACTAGATAGTACATATTTTCAGTTAAATCCTGTTAGCTCAGCTCTGGAAGGCACCGACTCCTTTAGTGAAATGGGGTTCACTGGTGCTCTCTATTAATTTATCTAAACAGCCATTATTCATGTGTGGCCATCGACATTCGGAAATGCAGACAGCATTGACATCTAACCTCAATTTGCATTTACTTTACACAAAAACGCTTTTGGACAAGGCAACCAGGCTGACACAGTGTCACTACATAATAAAAGAAAGATTAATTTTCATTCTCTAATTCAGTCTACTTGTAGCACCTGCTAGGCAACCCAGTTGAAGTTTTGCGTAGAATAGCAAATAAACCTTGAGTGTTTTCTAGTCTGCATGGTTCAGAGTTCTTGGAGGACTGTGGCTACAGATTGTGGATATATGGAGATCCCTGCTTTCTCCTACTGTGAATTATACCTTTAGACTACAGCATTTAAAGTATTTTTGCAGAAAGAAATCTTTCTCGTCTTATTAGATTTGTCATTTTCAACATACTCACAGTTCAGTTAGACCTATCTTTGTTTATTGAAAGATCAACTAGAAATCATGTAGTCTTTTCCCGTTCCATACACCCCACATATCACGGACTAGTGCCTCCTTCAGTTTTAATACAGTACTCAGAGTCCCATTTTTGGTTTCATGCTTTTTGGCTTCATAAAGTCTTAATTGCACATGAGGCCAGTTGACCCATCATGTCCAAAAAAAAAACACAGGACAACTTCAGTTCCTGTCATGCAACAGTCATGCAAGATGTCATCAATGGTGCTATCAAGCTGCGCTTATTCAACAATAACTTACTCACTGGCCATTAGCTTGGGTTCCATCAGGCCCACTTAACACCTCACCCATTGTCCTTGGTCCAAACATGAAAAATAAAACAGCTGAACTCAAAAGGGGAAATAAGGGTGACTCATTTGACTCATGACACCCAGCCATCTTCAGCAGCTTCATAGGGTCATACAGCATGGAAGCAGACACTTCAGTCCAATCAGTCTGTGCCAAACATCAACTAAACTAGTCCCACCTGCATGCTCCTAGCCCATATCCCTCCAAACATTTCCTATTCATTATTCCATCCAAATGTCTTTTAAACATTGTAATGGTACCTACATTCACTACTTCATCAGGAAGTTCATTCCATTGGTAAACCACCCTCCATCTAAAAAAAGTCTCTTATATCTTTCTTAAATCTCTCTCCTCTCACCTTAAAAAAGTGCCCCCTAGTCTTGAAATTCCCCACCTTAGGGAAAACTCACTAACATCAACGCTTTCTATACCTCTTACCATTGTATAAACTTCTATCAGGTTACCTCCCAACCTCTTACATTCCAGTGGAAAAACGTTTCAGCTTATCCAACTGTTCCTTCTAATTCAAACCTTCCATACCTGGCAACATCCTAGTAAATCTCTTCTGAACCCTCTCTAGCTTAATGATATCCTTCCTATAACTGGAAGAACTAGGCACAGTATTCCAGAGGAGGCCTCACCGATGTCCTGTACAACTTCAAAATAACATCCCAACTCCCTTACCCAAATGACTGAACAATGAAGTCAAGCGTGCCAAGCACCTTTTTAACCATTCTGCCCACGTGATACAAACTTTAAAGAATTATGTACCTGCACCCCTAGGTCCCTCTGTTCTACAACACTACCCAAGGCTGTACCATTAAATGTATAAGCCTTGCTCTTCTCTGTTATATCAAACTGCAATACCTTGCATTTTGCCAAATTTCAGCCCATTCACCCATTTGATCAAGATCCCTTTGTAATCTTAGCAAACTTTCTTCACTGTTCACAATACCACCAATCTTGGTGTCATCTGCAAACATACTAACCATGCCTTCTAGATTCTCATCCAAATCATTTATATAAATGACAAACAAAACAGGATACAGAACTGATCCCTGTGGAACACCGCTGGTCACAGGCCTCCAGCCTGAAAAGCAACCCACCACTTGTCTCGGTCTCCTGCTGTTAAACCAATTATGTATCCAATTAGCAAGCTCACCTTGAATCCCACGTGACCTAGCTTAACTAGTTAGTCTACCATGCAGAATCTTGGCAAAGGCTTTGCTAAAATCCAAATAAACAATGTCTACTGCTTTGCTATCATCGACCTTTTTGGCATCTTCCTGAAAAAACTCAATCAAGTTTGTGAGACATGATTTTCCTCGCACAAAAGCAGGTTGACCATCCCAAATCAATCTTTGCCTCTCTAAATGTCCATAAATCCTATCTTTTATAATTACCTCCAACAATTTATCTACACAGGAAGTCAGACTCACAGGTCTACAGTTCCCCAGTTTCTCCTTACAACCTTTCTGAAACAAAAAGGTACAACATTAGCCACCTCACCCATAGTTATAGGTGATGCAAGTATATCTGCAAGGGGTCTCGTAATTTCCTCTCTTACTTCCCACAACATTCTGGGATATATTAGATCAGGTCCTGGAGATTTATCCACCTTGATATTCTCTAAGACTTCCTGAACTTTCTCTTCTAAAATGTGAACTGTTTTTAAAACATCAAAGTATATTTCTCTGCATTCTCTAGACTCCATTTCTTTCTCCAGAGTAAAATCTGATGCAAAATATTCATTTAGTTTCTCTCCTATCTCCGGGGGTTCAACACAAAAATGACCTCCTTGAGCTTTAAGAGGCCCTACCTTCTCTCTAGTCATCCTCTTGCTCTTAATGTGTTTGTAGAATCTCTTTGGATTACCCTTGACCTTATCTGGCAAAGCTATCTCATTTCCCCTCTTTGCCTTCCTGATTTCTCTCTTAAGAATGCCCCTACGTTCTTTATACTGATTAAGAGAGATTCAATTGAAGCAAGCTGTCTGCATCTAAAAAAAAAACCCTTTTATTCTTGACAAGAACCTCAATATCTTTATTCATCCACTGTTCCTTAATCTTAGCAGCCTTACTCTTCACTCTAACAGGAACAATATGCCTCTGAACTCTTATCATCACACTCTTGAAACGTCTCCCAAAAGTGGATATGTTCAGCAACATTAGTGATTTTTCAGATATCACAGCAATCCATGTCTGAATGCAAGACCTGGACAAGACTCAGGTTTAGGCTGGTAAATGGCAAGTAATATTTGCACCACACAAGTTCCAGGCAATGACCATCTTCTACAAGACAGAATTCAACCATCATCCCTCAACATTCAATGGCATTACCATTGCTCAATCCTGCACTGTCAATATCCTGGGAGTCACAACTGGTCAGAAACGGAAAATGTTATATAGAAATCTGTTGCTGCAAAAGCATGAGAGAGGATGGGAATCCTATGACCAGCAACTCACCAACTGACACCTCAAAACTTATCCACCATCTACAAGGCACCAGTCAGGATTGAGGTGAAATATTCTCCTCTTGCCTCCATAAGTGTAACTCTAACACTACTCAAGAAGCTTATCATCATCTAGGTTATCATATTCCATTTGATTGACACCCTATCTAGCACCTTTAAAATTCACTGCCTCCAGCACAGACACAGTGGCAGCAGTGTATACTATCTGCTGTCCATATTTATGTTACAGTCAACGCACCAGGAAAGGTGATCAGCAATATAGTTTTTGAAACTCACTGTTATCATATATCGGATTTGAGACAACCGGTGGAAGAGCTCTTGAGAAGCTGCCATGTTCATCAGGAAGAAACACCTGGAAACACAATCTCACCACATTCAGGTCAATGTCTTCTATCTGAAGCAACTGCTCCTGTGTAACTGAAATAAAACAAATAGCACTAAAATATATCAGATCAGGAAACAGAAGAATTTTTAGAAAACAGTGGAACGTTGGCACTTTGGATATTCTAACACATTATTCCATGGTCCGGTTATGACATGGCTTTACATTTATTGGTGTTCTAATACTCTATGACAGCACACAGCTATTTATATAGGATCTGAACTGCATTTCAATGTTCTTCTATTCACATAAAAATAAGACCTCTTTGCTGTTTGTTAAGGGATGTGTCTTCATTGCAGGCAGCATTAATTGCACCAGGCTAGGATTGGTATATTTTCTGCATACAAAGGTATGCATACCTCTAGCACCATACATGCTGAATCTAAGAGTATGCTGGTCTATCACGCCTAGAGTACTACTTGCTGTAGGAAAGTGAGAATGGTCAGCAGCTGAAACTGTTGTGGTGGTGCTGGTGGTGTTGGGGGGGGGGGGGGCGCGGGTGGGAGGTGGAAGAGTTAGATTTCATTAAAAGGTTTCAATGTACAAGAATAGTGAGTACTTCTACCTCAATTTTTGTTTAAAACAGTAATGCAATTAATTAATTTCATCCAGTTTAATTCTGATTTGAATCAATATTGCAAAATAAATATAGTTTCATCAGTGAAACAAAAGATAACATTCTGTTCAATGACAAGCTATTTTGGAAGGCCAACAACTGATTTGCAAAGTGTCAAGCATTTACAAGCCACTAAGAACAAAAACAATACAGTCTTTCTTTGTGAGTTTAATCTGAATACACACATTGCAACATACCAATATTTACTACATTTATATAACTATAACAATATGAATACATACATTACAATATAGCTAAAAAAGTGGCAAATATCAGACAACACTAAGCTACACAACTGAATAATGATCACCACCTCCTCAAGACTGACATATAATAGCACCAAACTCATACAATTTTCAACTATGCCTCACAACAAAGTCGCAGAGCCTGTTAAGGTCAAACCATAAATGAGGTTACACTTCCTTTTTAATAATGTTGCAGCTAAACGTAAAAGTTGTTGTCACAGCCGAGTCATTCCACCTTCAGTTGTGAGTAGGCAATGTTGATACCCACTCAATGTATTTTTTTCGTGGCTAATTTCAAACCAATCTACGCAACAAGAGGAACACCTTCTGCTAATGTCAACAGATTTTTTTTTAAAATCCAAAAAAGGTCAGCTGCACAGAATTTCACATTCAGGTTTGAAAAGAACATTTTAATTAACTCTGCTTGTATTACCAAAATTTCTCATGCATTATAGTGAACTATGTTGACATTTACAGCTCTTATTGTTTGCATCACCAATTATAAAGCACAGATTAAGACATATTGTGTGATGTCAATGCAAATAAACTGAACCAGTGCAGTTTTTAAGTTTACAAAGTTCAGCCATTAAATTTCACGAATTTTCTCATCAAGCCTACTAAACAAACAAAACAATACCGTAAGTGAGAGATTGCATTCTTGCAATTTTGCACTAACTAAAACATACAGAAAACATTTTACAACACCAACGGAAAAATAAACCGGAGGATTTAACATACAAATTAGAATCAGGAGTAGGCCATTCAGCCCCTTGAGCCTGTTCCACCATTCAGTAAGATTATTGCTGATTCATTCCCAAATGTGGTAATTCCACATTTTTGCAGATACCTAATAAGCTTTTAGGCTTTGTTTAATCAAGAATCTACACATCTCCGCCTTCAAAATAAGCAAGTATTTTGTTTCCACCATCTTTTGAAGACAAGAATTTCAAGGCTCAAGGTCCTTTGAGAGAGACAAAAAACAAAAAAAAAAATCACTCATCTTGGGCACGTCTTATTTTGAAATAGGGATCGCTACTTCTATATTCTTCTACAAGAGGAAACATCCTTCCGACATGGCCCCTTTAAGACCTCTCAGGATCTTGCATGTTTCAATCAAATCCACTGTTGCTCTTCTAAAACTCCAGTAAATACAAGCCTAGCCTGTCCAACCTTTCCTCATCAGACAACCTGCCCATTCCATGTTTTAGTTAAGTGAACCTTCACTGAACCGTTTCCAATGCATTTGCATTCTTCCTTAAATAAGACGACCAATACCATACACAGTACTCCAGATAACTGAAGCATAATTTCACTAACTTTTGTACTGAATTCCCCTTGCAATGAATGATAATATTCTATTAACTTTCCTAATTGTTTACTGTACCTGCATGCTAACCTTTGAAAGTCATGCGTTAGGACAATAAGATGCCTCTGCAATCGCTCACAATTTTAGATAATATGCATTACTATCTTTGCAGCCAAAATAGACAATATTATGTTTCCAGTGTTATACTCCATTTTCTAGATCTCTGACTACTCACTTAACCTAACCATATTCTTTAATAGCCAGTCATTTCCACAACTTACTTTCCTACCTACTTTAATGCCATTAGCAAATTTAGCAAATATATCTTTGGCCTCTTCATCCAAGTCCCTTCTACAAATTGTAAAGAGTTGAGTCCCCAGCACTGACCCCTCTGACACACCAATCCTTACATCATGACAACCAGAAAATGAGCCATTTTTGCCTACTCTCTGCTTCCTGTTGGCTGGTCAAGCTTCCATTCATACCAATGTTACCCATAACGCCATCTGCCTCTGTTTTCCTCAATAACTTTTGGTGTGGGACCTGATCAAACGTCTTCTGGAAGTCTAAGTCCATTGGTTCACCTTTATCCACAACATGTTATTTCATCAAAGAAAGTCAATAAAGTTGATTAAACAGGATGTTACTTTCACAAAACCATGCTTATTCTGCCTAATTACTTTGAATATTTCTAAGTGCCCTGATATACTAACATTAATAACAGATTCTAAATTCTTCCTAACAGCAAATGTTAAGTTGACTTTTCCTATTTTTTGACTTCCTTTTTGAATTAAAGAAGTTACCCTCACTATTTTCCAATCTAATGGAACCTCCTTGTACCTAGGGAATTTCAGAAAAACACATCAACCAGTTTGTTAGCCATTTGTTTCCTTGGATGAAGTTCATCAGAACCCTGGAAGCTTGTCAGCCCACAGCTGGAATCCTTTGCTCAGTATATTTCCCTAGTGATTATAATTTTCTTGAGATACTCCCTTCCATTTACTGTTTTGCTGCTAATTTTACAGCTAGGGTAATATAGCAGTTTAGAAACATGAATGCAAGAATATACTTAAATTGGCATGGTGGCTCAGTGGTTAGCCCTGCTGCCTCACAACGCCAGGGACCCGGGTTCGATTCCACCCTCCGGTGACTGTCCATGTGGAGTTTGCACACACAGGGATGTGTCTGCGTGGGTTTCCTCTGGGTGCTCCGGTTTCCTCCCATAGTCCAAAGATGCGCAGACTAGGTGGATTGGCCATGCTAAATTGCCCAAAGTGTTCAGGGATGTGTAGATTAGGTGGGTTATGCAGGATGGATCTGGGTGGATGCTTTGAGGTTCAGTGTGGATTTGTTGGGCCGAAGGGCCTGTTTCCACACTGTAGGGATTCTATGATGTAGATCTAATCAAAAACTGGTATATCGTATAAAGGCAAAACAATAGCAATTCACAAAATTCTGTGTAACAAAACATTTGTCCTACTTATTTGCAGCCAAGTATATTTTCTTGGAGGAAAGAACTATTTTAAGAAACAAACAAACAATTAATGAATAGAAACTTTTAAAAATATTTCTGCATTGTAAATGAAAACTGCTAAATTTAGTTATGCAATTGTGAATACACAAAATAATGCTTAAAACAGACTGTTAGCACTTTTATTTTCATTAGCCCCTCACCCTTTTATTTCCCAGTCACACACTAATTTGTAGGCAAATAACTTGTCACACTGGTGGGGGATGAGCCATGTTTTTGTTTCAATTGCTGCATTTCTTAAGTCAGATAACTTAAAACCAAAAAGCTCATCCTGTCCATGCAAACCCAATATCCGTCTCCGCCCACAGCATCCCTACCCCCTCCCAAGTCTACAACGATTAACTCCAAACTCAAACTTTTGTTACCCCATTGCTTGAAGTTGAAAGAAAGTGGTCAAAGTTAATTATCCTCTGACTGCTTTGAATTTGCTGTGGGAGAAGTACCAAGCCCCTCCATTCAGCATCGTCCATAAATGACAACAGCTGAAAACTGAACAGCTCCACAGGAAACAGTGGGGGCAAATCCATGTCCCTCGGTGACAGAATTATGCATGTGCTGTTTTCATGACGAAGGTCTAAACAAGCTTCTCAGTGATATACTAAATGAGTTGTGTTGGACTGTCTCATGAAATTGATTTTTAAAATCAAAATTTAAAAGAAAATCCTGCAAGGAAGATGTTACCAATGGTTTTGATCAAAAGTGTAGAACAGAATCAACAGTGACCTATTCCTGAGCTATGTCTGGAAATAAATCCAAACAAAAAAAAATGCAAAAAATTCTCTAATGTGGACATTAGATTTTCTGAACAGTAACTGATGCAGTCTGGGATTTTAAACTATTGGCATGCAACTGCTAATTGTTCGAGATTAAACGTCAATATTAATGAGAGTGTTATCTATAATGTCCTTATTAAGCACATCATTAAGTACAACTTTCCACTTGTAAGATCTAACTATTGTTCACACAAATGAGGTGAATAGCTCCTGCCTGAAATAGCTGAATGTTTCATCTGAATGGAACTTTCCAGTGTTCCCACCAAAATTCTCAGATATTACAATGTGGACTTCTAGGGTCACTGGCTTCTAACTTACGCCAATGTGTGTTTCAGGAGCTGGACCTGAAAATTAAGACCTCAGGTCATTCATTTTTCAATGAAGTTCCTCCTGTTTTCTTCCAATTTCTGATTATCTCTGTGCACGTGCACAATATCTATTTTTTCCTGTACTTTTGTATAAACTCACAAAATTAATGGACTTTTAAAATTGATAGGTTCCTGATCAGAGGTGGGGGGGAACATTATCTTTCCCCTGTGCCAATTCCATTCCACAATCCTGAACTGGAACCATTTTTAAAGAAGCCAGTTTGGGAGCAGCTTTATGTCAGCAGACAGCAGACAGTCAATTTATATCAATAGGCCTATTAAAGCAGTGTTCCCACATTAACATGGAGTTTCAGCTGGCATTGCAAATTGTCCATGTTTGTCCAGGCCAACATCGTGAAGGCATGGGATGATTGGCTGAAACTTTAAAAATCATGCTGCACAGGTCTAAAGCAAATCCTGCGAGATCCAAACTTGACTCTAGCTCAATTGTCTGATTTACAACCTCTTTTTAAAAGTTCAAACCAATGCGATCAGTGTTTTTAAAAAAGCAGCATAATATTTTACAGAGATAGCAGGAACTGCAGATGCTGGAGAATCTGAGATAACAAGGTGTAGAGCTGGATGAACACAGCAGGCCAAGCAGCATCAGAGGAGCATGAAGGCTGACGTTTCGGGCATAGACTCTTCAGAAATAATATCTTACAATAGTTCTATTGGTCACTAGCACAAATGCAATCAATTTAGCCCAACAATAGTCAAGTCTGCAGGATGGAATAAGCGTGAAGAACAATCTCATTTTCAGAAACTGAGATTCGGGGAGTCATTAAAGTCTGGGCTATGTTTTCGTATGTGGGATTCTAAATGAAGGAAATACAGGGTTTTTACAGCAAGAAGTGATTAGTGTATCAATACTCAGTTGTTTGGATAATACTAATCTTCTAGTGGAAGATGCTGAATAACCAAAAAGAATACACAATAGAACAGCCAGGAAAACATATGCAAGTATCTGGATTCCATTTTCAGACATATATCTTGAGTAGAAAGAAGAAATAGAAGAATGATATTAGTCTCATCTAGAAGTTTCTTAAAAGATGTTTGGTGCGCATTATAGGTTAAGATAATATACTGGTTGCACCTTATGTGAGATGGGACAAAGATATGGTGATTTATTTTATATGACAGCCTTCATATTTAAAGAAGCAAGTTTTCTGGAAACTTGTATTAAAATATTTACTTCTAATTGCATCTTTAAATAATTTTACATTCTTATAGTAAAGTGCAAATTAAAATAGTATTCATTGCAGCACTCCCAAAATGTTATATTCAAAGGTGCTTTTGGAATCTACTGAGCGTGAAATGTCGTTCATCAACTCTCCTCCAAAATTTTATGTCAAATGGAAAACATTTATAAACCAACTGCACATCAATTTTTAAAATGCTGAAAACTCAAACTTCCACAAAAGTGGTTTTAATTACAATCTGTGCCATTTTAGGAGGAAACCAGATAGAAGCTACATTTCCTCTTCTCTTATTTTTGAGTAATAGATCCTTTATGCCTCTTTAAATTGTTTGCGATTGACATTTTAATAAAATAAATGCTATAGAATTAGAGAATTAACCTGCTAACAAACCTAATATGATAATGAAACAGATTCCCTTTAGATCATCACAGTTCACATTTAGTTTTACTATAGACAGTAAAACAAATTTTAGACCTGTGGCTCATTTCCTGTACTCAGTTCCCTTTTAGACACCGCAGTTTCACAGACATCAGCTTCCGAATATGCACTTACTGCATAATTACTATCAAAAAGGTTCATGCAGCAAAACCCTCAGTTCATGCAGTTCAAATTCAGGAACTGTTCATTGTGCTGTTCTAGCAACTATATCCCATTTTCAAAATGCACACATTTTAGAATAAAACTGATCCCTCCAACTAACATTATAACATTTACTGCAAAGTTTAACAGTCATACATGATGTGATAAGAAACTAGATTCTTCTTCACAATACTCGCACTGGACGGCTTAAAATAATCATATGAAGAGATAGGTTCTTTAGTTGTATGAACAAAGGAACAAGTCATCAGGCCACACACAGATACTAATTGATCTCCTGTAGCAACGCATATAGTTGGAGAATGAAATGAATTTCATCGCATTGAATGAACAGTAAATCTGGTGAAATGAATTACCTGCTCATTACAGAACATTATATATTAATATCAATGAAATGGAAAGTGGTTGGGAGATTAAACTCTGCCAGAATACTGCCTAGGTGATAAAGGTGAAAACATATTTCAGACTAAACAGAAGTGTCACTTAAAGCAGGGTAATTGGGTTAGCCATTTTTCTTACGACCCTACTGTATGGTGCAAAATTCTGGGTCTGCTACAGGTGTGCCATATCAAAGCTCTGGAATTCTTCCAAAGATATCCAAGGTTTCGTCAAGAAAATTTGACGGTAAGGGAAAAATTACAAACAATGAAGCCTTTCATTGTATATGGCTGAACTGCTTGGAGATAACCCTTTGAAAAATTAAAATAGCACAGACATGCCATGTACCCCTCATGAATATGTAGAGGATGCAAAAATTGATCTTCAACAGGGAACTGTTTCAGGGAAAAGGACATCTAAGTAGTCAGTACAAATGATAGAAAGGACAACCTAAAAATTAAGGCTTACAACTTCTGCAATGTAGATTCAAATCTCTTTGGGAAACAGAGCAAGCAAGTGACCTATGTGGAGGCAAGCCCTGAAATTAGGTTCACCATACTTAGAAAATCATCAATGACAAACCCACCGCATCCAATTTACCCACAGGAAGGCCAGAGATAGTGCAGCTGCAGAGGCTATTCCAAGCACAACACTGACGGCACTCCTCTACATTGGGAAACGAAGCATAAACTGGGTGTCCACTTCGCAGAACATCTACACTCTGCTCGTAAAAAAAGACCTTGAGCTACCTGTTGCCTGCCACTTTAACACACCACCCTGTTACCTGGCCAATATCTCTGTCTCTGGCTTGCTGCAGTGTTGCAGCAAAGCTCAACGCAAGCTGGAAGAACAACACCTCATTTTCCACTTGGGGACCCTGCAGCTCTCGGACTCAATATCGAGTTCAATAATTTTAGAGCCTAAACTCTCCCATGTCCTAGGCCCCTACCCCACACACCAGGCCTTGTTATCACACAGCGTGCCATCACACACCACCTGCTGTTAGTCACTAACAGTCCTCATTACCAACTATTCACCCTTCTAGCCAGATTGTTATCAACTCCTTTGTCTATCCAACTGGCCTTCTCTCTCTTTGGGCTCTATCCTATCATTTACTCCCTACCCCATTCCTCTCTCTATTTCTGTATCTAAACCAACGTTTTCCCAGCTACCATCAGTTCTGAGGAAGGGTCACTGGGCCCAAAACATTAACTCTGATTTTTTTCTTCACAGATGCTGCCAGACCTACTGAGCTTTTCCAGCAACTTCTGTTTTTGTTCCTGTGGCTATTTGTGCTAATTCCACATCAGAATCCATTGTCATGCAGATCTACAGAAGATAACAAACTTGAACAATGAGGAAACTACGCATAATCCCAAGAATGTCGGCGCTTGCATCAGGCCACATAGACATATTGAGTCTCCACTTTATATTATCTTCTGCAATATGATATTTCCATTTTAAATTCCTGCATCCACATATAAAAAAGGAGTCTGCCTAATTAAATGTATCCTGGTGCCATTACACTTGTTCTTCATGCCCATTGTAATTACACCAGTTCACATGGATATTTCCCGAATTAAACAAGAAAACTGGAACTTCTAATAGAGAAAGAAAAAGACATTTCACCAATTTATTAACTGGTTTCTGAAATCCACCATCTCAGAAGTCTGAAGAGGGTGACTGACAAGACTAAGAAATATCTTTTGAGCAATCTGTCACAATCTCTGAATTTAAATCTGCCACAAGTTTCATCTAGGGGGTTAACTTAAACCAAGCTGTCCTAAGCATCTTGGCTTTCCAAACTTGTGCAAACTATGTTACTTTGTGAACAGCATAAAATTCCTGTTTGAGGAAGAAAATAAATATGTTTCACGTAGTGATAGGGCTGTACAGCATGGAAACAGACCCAACTCATCCATGCAGACCAGATATCCTAAACTAATCTAGTCTCATCTTTCAACTTCAATGCCAACTGAGACGGTAAGTAAGAAAGCTGACCTAGATGCAGTTGTGGGTGGCAACATATCTCTGCTAAGTTTAAAAATGTGTGATATTTTGGGCAAGTACCAAGCAAACTCTCAACAATGTGGGAGTGCATGAACTCAGCAGATTTCTGTAGGAAGCCCATGCAACTGCCGGAGGAAAGAAACTAATAAAAAAAGTAATTGTAGGCTGACTTCGCTCACCTCAAATGAGTGGAGTATCTCATCAACTTACCTTTAGTAGGGGCACAGCCTGAGGAAAATAGACAAAAAGCAACTTGGGAATGAAAAGGCGGGGGAATGTTGAATATTCCTACTGGGGAAATGTAATTAAAATGTTTTTAACTTTTTGAAGACAGTTTGATAATTTTGTCTTGGATTATTCACAAGATTAACTCCATCAAACATAGCAGTTTCACCAATTTAGTACGACACCATTTCAAAGCCACAGGAACGGTTCCAATTATTCCATCGTCTTTCTTAGTTTCAAATTGTGCCTTTGATTGACTTAACCAAATATTTTTATTCAGTTATTAAAGTCAATTTCAGTTTGGGTTTCATCGTTGCTTACAGGTGATTTAAACTTGGATTTGCACACTGGCATCTATTGCTGATTTCTAACAGACTATGGGCTGAATACGTGTTTTTCTTTATTCTGAATATCAGATTTGAAAAATTCTTGCATCTGGTGTCCCCTTGATACTACCCAAGTTAAATGTCTCACTAGGTATTCGTCCTGAACAAGTTGTTCAGTGGGGTATTCTTTTTCCCAACTCATTCACAAGGTGTGGGCAGTGCTGACTAGGACAGCATTTATTACCCATCCCAAGTTGCCATCAAGAACATGATGGTGAGCTGCCTTCCTAAACCACTGAAGTCTATTTGGTGGAAGTAGACCACAATGCCATGGCAGGGTGGGGGTGGGGTGGGGTGCTTTTCCAGAATTTTGACCTGACAGCAGTGCAGGAATGGTGATAAATTTTCACGTCAGGATGGTAAGTAGTTTGGAGGAGCAATTGTAGGTGGCGTTCTAGGTATCTGTCACCTTTGTCCTTCTAGAAAGTGGTGGTCACGGGCTTGGAAGGTGCTATCAAAGAATCTTTGGTGAATTTCTGCATTGCAGCTTATGGATGGTGCATACTGCTGCTACTAAACTTTGGTGTTAGAGGCACTAAATATTTGTGGATGACGTGCCAAGCAAACTTTGCCCTGGATACAGACAAGGTTCTTGAGCGTTGTTGGTGCTGTACTCATCCAGACAAGTCTGAAGTATTCCTGCACACTCCTGATTTGTGCCTTGTAGATGGTGGACAGGTTTTGGGGAGTCAGGAGGTGACTTACTCAGTGCAGAATTTCTAGACTCATGCCTGTTCTTGCAGCCAAAATATTTGTATTCAGGTCCACTTCAGTTTTTGGTCAATGGTACTCCTAGGATGTCGATAGTGGGCGATTCAGTGATGTTAACACCACCGAATGTCAAGAGGCGGTGATTATATGCTTTTTTGTTGGAGACAGTCATTGCATGACACTTCTGTGGTGTGAAGATGGTTTATCACTTGTCAGGCCAAATCTGGACATTGTCCAGGTCTTGCTGCAATTGGACATGAACTTCTTCAGTATCTGAGGAATTGTGAATGATGCGGAACATTGCACAATGAGCAAATATCCCCACTTCTTACAAATGGAGGGGAAGTCATTAATGATGCAGGGGAAAATGGTTGGCCCGAGGACACTACTCTGGCAAATGCCTGCAGAAATGTCCTGGAACTGAGATGGCTGATCTCCAACAGGTACAACCATCTTCCTATGTGTCACATATGATTCCAATCAATGGAGAGTTTGCCCCTCCCAATTCCCATTGTTGCATTTTGCTTGGGTGCCTTAGTTCCACACTCAGTGAAATGTGGCCTTGGTGTCAAAGGCAGTCACTCACACTTCACCTCTGCAATTCAACTCTTTCATCTATAGTTTGAACCAAAGCTATAATGAGGTCAGGAGCTGAATGGCCTTGGTGGAACCCAAACTAAGCGTCAGTGAGCAGGTTATTCCTAAACAAGTACTGCTTGATCGCACTTTGATGACAACTTCCATCACTTTCCTGTTGACTGACAGCAGACTGATGAGACAGTAATTAGAGATAAAAGGTACTGCAGATGCTGGAGAATCCGAGATAACAAGCATGGGGCTGGATGAACACAGCAGGTCAAGCAGCATCATAGGAGCAGGAAAACTTGACGTTTCGGGCCTAAACCCTTCATCAGAAAG
>JAHRHZ010000018.1:52471335-52494382 GCA_024137785.1 Ginglymostoma cirratum | reverse complement strand
GAAACGTCAAGTTTTCCTGCTCCTATGATGCTGCTTGACCTGCTGTGTTCATCCAGCCCCATGCTTGTTATCTGAGACAGTAATTAGCCAGGTTGAATTTTTCCTGTTTTGACTCTTCAGGACATACATGGGCAATTTTCTATATGGTTGCGTATATGCCAGTGTTCTAGGTATACTGGAACAACTCAACTAGGGACCTGGCAAATTCTGGACCATACGTCGTCAGAACCATTGCCAGAATGTTGTCAGGGAACATGACCTTTGAAGTATCCAATGCCTCAAAGTCCTTGTGGATGCAATACAGCACGCACTGAATTGGCTGCAGACTGGCATCAGTGATGCAGGGTTCCTGAATGAGGCTGAAGTCAGTCACTCTGGGTGTAGATTGATGCAAATGCTTCAGCTTAATCTTTTGCACTGATGTACCCATACCCATTTGGGGATACTTGTGGAGCTTCCTCCTTCAGTGAGTTGTTTAATTGTATACCACATTTCATGAATGAATGTGGCAGGACTACAGAGCCTAAAGCTGTTAATTGTGGAATTACTTAGCTCTATCACTTGCTGCTTATGTAGTTCGGCACATAAGTAGTCCTGTTTTATAGTTTCACCAGGTTGACACCCCATTTTTTGGTTACACCTTGGGCTGTCCCTAGCATGCTCTCTTGCAATCTTCACTGAACTGGAGTTGACCTCCCTGGCTTGTTGGTTATATTAGAGTGAAAGACATTCTGGGCCATGAGTTTGCAGATTATGTTGAAGTACAATTCTGTTGCTGATGACCAACAGCACCTCATGGACTCCCAGTCTTGAGTTGCTATAGCTGCTCAATAACTATCCCATTTTGCGTACTAATAGTACCACACAACACGATGGAGCATATTCTCAATGTGAAGGCAAAACTTCATTTCTACAATGACTGTGTAGTGGTCACTCTTACTGATACGGTCGTGGACAAATGCCTCTGTGATAGGCAGATTGGTGGGATTGAGGTCCATTATGTTTTTCCCACTTCAGCAGACCCAGTCTAGCAAACAGTGCTCTTTAGGGCTTGGTCAGCTTTGTTAGTAGTGGTGCTGCTGAGCCACCCTTGGTGATAGACTTTGAGGTCACCTATTAGTACAGTCAGTGCCCTTGCAATCCTCAGTGCTTCCTCCAAGTCATGGTCAACATGGATGAGTACTGATTCATCTGTTGTCTAGAGGGAGATGGGTAGTTGGGTTGGGTTGCGTATTTGGTAACCAGCAGGAGGTTTTCCTTGCCCATGTTTGACCTGATGCAATGATACTTCATGGGTCCAAGAGTCAATGTCAAGGTTTTTCAGGGCAACTCCTCCTAGCTATATACCACTGTGCCACCACCTCTTTTGGGTCTACTGGTGTCTGCCTGTGGGACAGGACATACTCTGGGGTGGTGATGGCGATGCCTGAAACAATGTCCATCATGTACAATTCCTTGAGTACGACTATATGAGGGTTTTTACTGCTTAAGTAGTCTGCAAGATAGATCTTCCAATTTGGGGACTAGACCCCAGATGTTAGTAATGAAAGTTAGTAATGAAAATGAAAGTTTGCTGTTGTCCTTTCTGGTATCTCAGTTGGTGCAAGTGTCCCATCAGTATCATTCCTTTTTCTGAGAACTTTTAGCACTGATACAAATGAACGGCTTGCACGGCCATTTCAGAGGGCAGTTAACAGTCAGCCACATTGCTGTGGGTCTGGATTTACACGTAAAGATGGCAGTTTTCTATACTAAAGAATATTTGAGAACTAGATAGACTTTTATAACAATTTAAAATGGTTTCATGGTCAGACATTTTATTTCAGATTTTTTTTTGACCGATTTGAAATTCTACCATCTGCTGTGGTTCGGCTCGAATCCAAGATTTCAGAACAAACCAGTACACCACTGCCTCTTCATATTAATTGAGCATTCAAGGAATGACACAAATGGAGTTTAGGCCAGAGATGATAGGCCACTAATCAACTTCAGCTAGTTGCAAGCAAACAATGTACAATCCTGGAAAATATCCTGATCTACAAGGAATTGAAATAGTAACAAACTATTTGGAAGCAACGATGCTAACAACTTTGTTGTTTTCCCCCTCAAAATTACATTTGGCTGCAGGGCAGAGAGGAGAAAATTCCTTACCATTAAAGGGGTTCAGGCATCGCTGAATTCTTTGTAGAATTGCCTCTTTTACCTCTTTCTTCTTCGCACACTGAATTCCCAAGTTCTGAAAACTAAAAATTGTGAAGCAATTTAACAAATGCAATGAGAAATAATAAAATTAATTTTTGCTTACATCTAGGAGATAACTTACAAAATAATTTCACTGAATCATTTTTTGATATATTGCCTGAAATGGTCAGAAGCAAATTTAGTAGAGATCACTGTGGCATATAAATGAGTTTTCAATGGAAACAATAACACTTATTAAACAAAAAGTTTAGCTAAAACAAAACTCCATTTAACTTTCTCTTCTTGAAACATAAATGCTACTTATGCCTCTATATCAAGCAGAGGTACGAGCTGTGGAAAATTGTGCGGGAGTCCATTTCTTGACTGATTTGCATAACACAGTAGTTCAATGTTTGGGACTTCCCCATTACATTTCCCAGATGGAAAAACCATGACATCATCACAGCATAATGGATGACACCTAGGAAGTACATATTTTCAAAATGCTGGGTGGGAATAACAACTTGTAATATAGGGAATTAACACTATAGTCTTAATACAGTAATTGTCCATATTATGACCTGCTTTTTGTTACCAAACCAACAATAATTTGCTAATCAAAGTATGAACCATTTAAGAATAAACTGTCTCAATTAAACTGCTTGGAGAGAATACTAGTATGTTTTATTTCATTAAAATATGATCACTAATTACATTGTTAACTTTAAATCTACATTACAAAGCACAAAGTCTTGGAAAATGAAAGGTCAACATTTTCACACTAAAATAGAGAGTGTATTCTAGTCTTCAAGTTGAGCTGTTTAGCTTTCACCATTGCAGTTAGCGCTTCCAATACAGACTACAAGAATTATCAGTCATCTTCGCTATTCTAAATTGTATTAGTACACCTTCTCATGGAAATTTTTTAAAAATTTCAAATGATTAATCTAATAACCAAACACATTTACCGAATCCTACTGGATTTCTGTACCATATGTAACTTTAAAATATGTAGCTGACATTCAACTTTGAAGTATGGGGAGCTATGGAGAGTACAATGATAGACATCAAGACAATGTGGAAAGGCTGCAGAATGGTGGGACAAGTGGCAGATTTAACTTAATGGATAAAAGGGTAAAGTGTTCCTCTGGTAGGAAGGAGGAGAGGCAATATAAATTAAAGGGTACAATTCTAAAACAGTTACATGAACAGAGAAATCAAGGGACATTGAAGGTAGCAAAAAAGGTTAAAAATGTAGCTAAAAGGTACAGTGGATTCTGGGCTTTATAAAGGGAGACAAAAAAAGGTACAAAAGAAGTTTTGATGATCAGCCTAAATTGGAGTATTATGGCTCCATATTTCAGGAAGAATAAGAAGGCGCTGGAGATGGTGAAGAAAAGGTTTACAAGATGAGGAACTCTGGTGAAGTTGGGGGTTATTCTCCTTAAAGAAGGTTGAGAGGAAATTTGATAGATTGTTCAAAGTCATGAGGGCTTTAGACAGAATAGATGAAGAGAAATTGCTCACATTGGTGGAGGCATCAGAAACCAGAGGGGACACGTTTAAAGTAATTAGCTAAAGAACCAAAACCAATATGAGGAAAAGGTTCTGTTGCAAGTGAGTTAAGATCTGGAACATACTACTTGAGAATGTAGTGGAGGCAGTTTTAATCATGACTTTCAAACAGAAATTGAATAAGCATCTGAAGAAAAAATATTTGCAGGGCTACAAAGAGTAACCAAGATAACAGCACTAGCTAAATTGCTCTTGTGGACAGCCAGCACAGATTCAATGGGACAGATGGTCTTCTTCTGTTTTATAACCATTTTATGATTCCATGATTTTCATATACTAGTAATTAGACAACAAGTCCCTTAAATGGGTAAAGACTGCAGCAAATGCAAACATGAAACATACAGTGGCAATTCCACATTTGAATCAAGGTAATGAGGAACAGCTCCGTTAATGCTGTATCAAACAATAAAGCCATATATAAAATTCACCATAACTAGCCACATTCTGTGTATTGTTCTAAGTCTAAGAAAGAATCCATTGGCCTATCATGAGCATGCTTGCTCTTTGGTAGAGCTATCTAATGAATCCCACTCCCCGCTTTTTCTTCACAGTCTGGTATTTTTTTCTCTTAAGTACTTATTCTATTCTCTTTTGAAAGTAATTATTGAATCTGTTCCTACTATTCTTTTAGTTACTGCATTCCAGATCACAACAAATGGCTGTGAAGAAAAGATTCCATCTCATGCATTTCATTTCATTCCATTCCATTCCAAATCACCTAAATCTATATCCTCTGGGATTTGATCCTTCTACCACTGGAAACAGTTTATTCTTTACGATTTTTAGCTCGGGTTGTGGATGAGGTTGTTGACTTGTTCGACGAGCTGGCTTGTTTTTGTACAGACATTTCGTCACCATGTTAGGTAACAGCATCAGTGAGGACTCCGCTGAAGCGATGTTGTTCTGCTCTGCTTGGCATTTATACTGTCCCGTCTGTTATGGTGAGTAGTGTCATTTCCAGTTCTGTTCTGTATGGGTTTGTAGGTGGGGTCCAATTCTATATGGTTGCTGATTGCATTACGAGGTGAGAACCATGCCTCTAGGAATTCCTGTGTGTGTCTGTGTTTGGCTTGTGCTATTATGGTTATGTTGTCCCAGTTAAACTGATGGCCTTCATTGTCCAAATGTACTGATATTAGGGAAAGTTTGTCATGTCGTGTTGCTGCTAGCTGATGCCTGTGTATTCTGATGGCTAGTTTCCTTCCTGTCTGACTGATGTAATGCTTGTGGCAGTCATTGCATGGTATTTTGTAAACTGAATACCATGCAATGACTGCCACAAGCATTACATCAGACAGACAGGAAGGAAACTAACCATCAGAATACACGAACATCAACTAGCAGCAACACGACATGACAAACCTTCCCTAAGGTCTGAACGAAAACAAGCCAGCTCGCCGAACAAGCCAACAACCTCACAGTTTATTCTTATTTATACTATCAAAACCCATTATGATTTTTAACACATTCATTAACATCTCCAAGCCTTCCTGATTGGAGGAAAGCAACCATATCTTATTTGGTGATGTGCTTTTTGAGCTTCAGTTAATCTTGGATTCACGCTACTACTATCCCTTTAATTCCATGGATTTTACTTTACTAACATATTTTTCAAAGTTCGTGCATCAACAACAACATCACCAACACGCTCCATTACCTAAAAGAACTTACTCAGTCACGTCAGTCAATACAACTTGCCTTTAACAAATCCATACAGACTTTGATTTAGTAGCCCATATTTCTCCCAATTGCCAATTTATTTTGACCTGGTTTCTCCAAGTTTAGACCTAGCTGGTCTGAAGGTGTCTTGTTTATCCCATTTCCCTTTCTAAAATAGGAATGTAACATTTGCAATCTTCCAGTTCTTTGGCACCATCCCTACTTTCAAGGAGGATTGGAAGATTTTAGCCAGAACTTCTGCAAATTTTCGCCAGTTATCACCATTAATAGTCTTGAATGAATCCCATTCGTACTAGGTGACATTTTATTTTGAGAACTGCCAGTTCATATGTATCCATTTTCATATGACCCAATATCGCCTATACCCCCTCCTCCCAAGTTACATTGGCAGCATGTTTTGCTCTCATGTAGGCAGGCTCAAAGCATTAAGTTAGTTACTCAGTTATGGTTCACTATCTACACAAGGAGGTCTTCCTGGTTTACCCAATCAGCCCTACACTTTACTTGACTACACAATTGGGGATTTTTTTTTCCGTGTGCATTGAACAAACACAGCATGGGTCACAAAGTCCTCTACTCATTTATTTGTTCATATTTCAATGATTTTTCAGACAGAAACATCATCCATAGCGTAGTGGTTATCACGTCTGCCTCACACGCGAAACGTCCCCAGCTCGATCCTGGGTGGAAACATTATAGGGGCGGCACAGTGGCTCAGTGATTAGCACTGCTGCATCACAGCACCAGGGGCTCGGGTTTGATTCCAGCCTTGGGCAACTGTCTGTGTGGAGTTTGCACATTCTCCCCATGTCTGCGTAGATTTCCTCCGGGTGCTCCGGTTTCCTCCCACAGTCCAAAGATGTGCAGGGTAGGTGGATTGGCCATGCTAAATTCTCTATAGTGCCCAGAGATCTTTAGGTTAAGTGGGTTAGACATGGGAAATGAGTCTGGGTGGGATGCTCTTGGGAGGGGCCGTGTGGACTTGTTGGGCCGAATGGCCTGTTTCCACGCTGTAGGGATTCTATGATTCTATGAACTATTAGGTCTATTCCACTCCCATATTTTTAATTGGAACAGAACACATACGCTATATCACTTAGAACCAAGTACCATTAGTCAAATTTATTATTTATGATTGAACAGTCGATTTTTAAATTACGTGCACGATTATACTCATAATATTTAAAGTTCAGGTTTGTAAACTGTCCCAACCAACTGTATGAAATTCCTATTTACACAAGTGTAGGAGTTGCAAGTATATTTATTTGTTATGCAGAGCAACTTCAGATATTTGCACAATTTTATGAAGTAGCAATTTCACATTTAGAAAACAAAAACATTTAGAAAAATTTGTAGTGTACTTTCAAATACATTTCGCATTAGAAGACATAATATAAATCATTGCAGTAGAGATGTTATTAATTTCTACAAAGGAAAACAAAAAGAATTCCCTTTGTAACTAACGAGGTATAAATTGAAAATTTAAAAATCTTACATTAAAGAAATCCAACACTGTATCAAGTGAAGCTCTGAATCATTTCAGAAGCAAAATTTATAAAACAATGATTAGTTGCAGTGTAAGCAAACCCAGCTGCCTAGTAATATTCTGAGTGAAAATCTTTTCATTTAAAGAAATAAATTGTTAAAATTGCTATGTGCTATTTCTCATGCAATTTCAATGCACTTACACCAAATTTATGCACTCTTTTAATGTCATGAATAAATAGAACACAGGAATTTGATATGAAGATGTTCACTGATGCACTGAAAAACAACACATGCTCCAGTATGACTTTGAAAATAAACAGTGTAGCCAGAGAGACCATACAAACAGAAAAGGTAGGGAACATACACCAGGTTAGGCAGCATTGCAAATATTAATGTTTAGAACAAAAATATTATTTCTGCATCCCTCATCCTCAAAAGAAACTAACAAAACATTTAATTATAAAGTAGATATAAACAAATGATAGAACTAAACTGAAAATATATTCAAAAACTAGGCATTGAGAATTAATAGCAGGAATCTCAAAGATGGGGGGAGGCAGTGTGGATCTTGAGCTACCCCTGAGATTGTAGGCTCAAAGATTTTTTTTGAACAGTTAAAAGACATTTGAATGGATACATAAATAGGAACGGTTTGGAGAGATATGGACCAGGAGCGGGCAGGTGGGACTAGTTTAGTTTCAGATTGAATCGGTTGGACTGAAGGGTCTGTTTCAATGCTGTATGATTCTGTGTGTATATACGCATATCTTTAAGTTGACAGAAGATTACAGCAAAGAATACAAGAGAAAGGAAAGTCCAGTAAAGCCGTGCATTGTGCATTTATGAGGGGCACTCTCCTTGAAAGCTTCAAGTGGTTATTTCAAAAGAGGACAAAATGAAAAACTGCGTGTTTGCAGCATGATAAGCAAATATTAGACTCTCAGTGGGGGTAAAGGGCATACAGCATATTTTGCACATAAGCAAGTTTGCAAAATGTGGTCACACAAACAATGAGACTTGACTATACATATGCTAATACAGCTTTTCATGTTTTATACATTCCATTTTAGGTAGAAAGGACGAAAGAGACAATTAGCACAGACAGCTGAAGTTCAGTATCCTGCTAACAGTCATGACGCTTTCTTTCTGATGATGGTCTGATTCTGCATTTCAGTGGAGAAACCAAGCTACTGGATGATAAGGATAATCCATTGATCACCTGTCCCAGTGTGTAACCCATACACATTTGGGCGGAAGGTATGTAAATAAAAGCCATGCTACAATGTGAGCACACGACTAGGATAATGAAATAATGCTTCAGCTGCCTGCACTGCTCTACAGGAGTTCTGCAGTACTCAATACAGTACAAGCCAAAGCTGGTGTAGTCTTGTTGCTGCTTGCTACGTTGACAACTTAAAGAAAAGCCCCTTGCCACCAGCTATGTGACAACCAACTGCAAAAGGATGTAGAAGAGGACAAAGAGGCAAGCAACTCCCTCCAATGCCATGTTATCCACGATCAATACCAGAAAATGCAACCCAATTCCAATTCACAATGACCTCACACCTTACCTATCTTCTATTAATGGTCTTCACAGCATTTAACTCCATAATGCTAAAATAAGAGCCAACATAAAATAAACATTCCAAACAAAATTTATAAATCAAACCATGCCATTATGCATACAAAGTGTATGTATACAGTATGTTGTAATTATCATGGATCCCTGGCTCAAAGAAGGACAGGACTGGCTATTAAGTATTCCCGAATATGGCAGAATTAGAGACCTGATCCAAATATAGAGTCAGATATTATACATGAAAAGGACAGTGAGGGGCAAGACTTACATTTAGGAATATTTTCTACAGCTGTATGTCAAGTCCAATGAGAATGGAGGCAGTGCCAGACGTAGTGCTTAGGAATTAGGTGGACCAAGTGGATCAAATGTGAGTAGAGGAATGTTCAATGGGGTAAGAATGGATCCTACCCAATAAACTGGAATCAAAGATTGGCAGGCAAAACCGTAGCTAAACAATGGGCTACTTTTAAAAGATGTTTCTGACACAGTCAAGGTACAAATGGAATACAAATAAAACAAACAAACAGTACTGCGAATGGAAAAACAGATGGAGATTAAGACAAAGAAAATACATGCTCAAGAGGGAATTGATTTGTTATGAAAAAGAATGTGCAGGGTTACTGAAGGAGGTGGGAAGTGGCACTCGGTAAAATTGCTCATTTGGAGAGCTGCCACAGACACATGCCTCTTGACTTCCTTTTCTGCTGTAACCATTCTAGATTCTATAATTACACACGTGCATTCCCTTAGTGCCCATCTTCTGGGTGCCATTCCCTGCTCTCATATTCTTATGCAATACTGTCCAGTGGTTATAGCATGACTGTTAGAGGCTGCTGATTTTCAATAAGGGAGGCTGCTGTCTTTCAGGATTATCTGAAGCCTATCTCACCCTAAAAAGGCCTACCTTTGCACTTCAGTACAGGTGGCAGGAGTCTGGACTGCCAGGTGTGGCACTGGCAGAGTAGCAGTGATGGAATGATGAACACCGCCATCTCAAAAGAGCACAGCAGGTTTGTGCTCCACAGAACCACCGTGTGGGCCTGCACAAAAATACCACTGGGCAACACCTCAGCAATTTGAGCAGTGTATTCACATGGAATACTCCGATGCCTTGCAGATCCTTTTGAGCACTGGTAGCTATGATAAGCAGCAGTCTATGATTTCATGGTAGCAACTGAGACTGCATGTCTATGAAGTACAGACATTGATCTTATCATGGTTCACAATTCTGTCCATGTGTGTTCTCAACTTCCAAATTGTAAAGGATGACCTCCAAGCTCTGCACAAAGCTCCATACTATGTTTTTGTCAGACTCCTCCATGCTCCTTTATACGTCCATGCAGGAATAGGCCTACCAATGTACCATGCATCTTAGCAGGTATACCCATTAGCCCCCTTCAGCAGACCAGCCCAAAGTCCTTAGCTGAATCCTCAGGAACAGAGCTCGTGTGCAACCCTGGCCTCCAGCAAGCTGCATCTGTACTACCTGACTGCAGTCCAATCTTACTCTGCACATCAACTTATGTAGTTCTTGCCTTTAAGCCACCCTCCAAACTAGACAAAACATCTGTATCTAGTGTTCTCACCATCGCTATCAGTTTCCCATGCAAGACCTTTCATAAGCCCTGGTGAAGTAGTCTACATCAAAAGCATTGCCCTCAATTACATATCTGTACACCTTTTCAAAAAATTCAAATCAAATTGGTCAGACATGACCTCCCCGTAACAAAACCATGCTAACTGTTCTTGATTAATCCCTGCCTCTCCAGATGCAGATTAATTTTGTCCCTCAGAATTGTTTCCAATAGTTTCCACATCACAGAGGTTAGACTGATTGGCCTGAAGTTTCTTTGTTTATCCTTTGCTCTGTTCTTGAATAGCGGTGCCACATCAGTCGTCCTCCAGTCCTTCAGCATCTCTCCTGCGGCCAGAGAGGAACTAAAAATTTTTGCAAGTATCCCTGCTATTTCTTCCTTTGCCTCACTAAGCAACCTGGGATACATTTCATTCAGCCCTGGAGATTCATCTACTTTTAAGCCTTCCAGGCCACCCAGAACTATTTGTTTTATAAAAGTGAACTGTGCAGAAACTATGACGGTGAGGAAATTCAAAATAATTGAAAAGGCCGTAAAACATAGGAGCAGAAATTAGGCCATTCAACACATCAAATCTGCTCTGCCATTCAATCTTAGCTGAAAAGCTTCTCAACCCCATTCTCCCGCTTCCTCCCCATTACCTTTGACCCCCTTGACAATCAAGAACCCATCTTTCTCTGTCTTAAATATACTCAATGACCCAGCCTCCACAACCTTCTGTGGCAATGAATTCCATTGATTCACCACTCTCTGGCTGAAGAAGTTTCTCCTCCCCTCTGTTCTAAAGGGTCTTCCCTTTACTTTAAGGTTGTGCTCTCGGGTTCTAGTCTCTCCTGCTAAAGGAAACATCTTCCCAAATGTCCACTCTGTCCAGTATTCTGAAAGTTTCAATTAGATCCCCCCTGTCATCCTTCTAAATTCTATCAAGTATGGACCCAGAGACCTCAAATGTTCCACATATGTCAAACCTTTCCATCCTGGGATTATTTTTGTGAACCTCCTCAGACCCGCTCCAGGGTCTGTACATTTTTCCTGAGGTATGAGGCCCAAAATTGCTCACAATACTCTAAATGTGCTCTGACTACAGCTTTATAAAGTCTCACAAGTACATCCCTGCTTTTATATTCACATCCTCTCAAAATAAATGCCAACGACGTATTTACCTTCCTAACTACCGACTCAGCTGCAAGTTTACCTTAAGAGAATCCTGGGCTAGGACTCCCAAGTCCCTTTGCACTTCAGAAAAACACTTGAGACACAACTTATCAAAACAGTTAGTACTGAGCCAGGAAAGGGAAGAATTTATAAATAAGCCTATTATAAAAGTTTTGGAGATATTACTGGCTTGATGTACAAGTTATAATAGCATTTCAAATCTGCAAAATTGATTGGTTAAAGCAAGGCAATACAGAATGGAATGAAAGTTTCATCAAGTAAATAATTACAAAGATTAGGAGTAGTTTCAAATAAGTCATACTTAGCTTCTACACAAATGTAATACCTTTGTGAAACACCAAAACCAACATATTCTGCCAGTAACAATTACAAGATAATTAATAGCATCAAATGAATAAGACAAGCCCATAAGATATTGGAGCAGAATTAGGCCTATGGACCCATTGAATCTCCTCTGCCATTCAATCATGGCTGATATGTTTCTCAACCCCATTCCCCTCACAACTCTTGACCTCCTTACTGATCAAGGGCCTCTCTGTCTTAAATACATTCAATATATGACCTGGTCTCCACAGCCACAAATAAATTTTTCATTACAAATTAGTATAACCATGCATCAAAGTATTTTTTTACAACCATGTGTACAAGGTTAAAAACAGCTGTCTTGTCAATTAGATCAATCGTGAAAAGTTAATTTTCATGATGAAGCCCTTTTCTTCCACAAGACAAACAGCATTTGCAGTTTCAGGAAGAAAAGGCCCTCCAAAATTCTCTAATCTCAACAAGGAAAATGATTCTTATTGAAACTAGCACTTTTGAAAGTTTGCCTGCAAGAAAACAACAAGCTCTTGCAGTTTTGGTCTCCTTTTCTGAGGAAGGATGCTCTTGCTCTCGAGGGAGTGCAGCAAAGGTTTACCAGGCTGATTCCAGGGATGGCAGGACTGACATATGAGGAGAGATTGATTAGGTTAGGGTTGTTTTTGCTGGAGTTCAGACGAATGAGGGAGGATCTCACAGAGTACTTCGTGAACCATGCGCTAAATTGGGTATTTGGTTCAACTAAGATCTTTCTGCTATGTATTCCTCAAACTGTAATTTAGATTAATAGTTTGAAGTTCAGGGTCAGATCTTCAAAAACTCCAACTCGGTCAAGATACTTGTTAACGGAAATGGCAATGATAACAAACTGTATATCAACTGAAAAAGGTTTCCAGGATAAGTGTTAATTATTGTTAAAGGAAACAACAGGTGATTTAGCAGGTATGGCTTAAGCATATTTCCTATATACGCTCTCTACACAAGTAGACAGAGCTTGATACTGCAGAGTGATCCAGGATCAGATTGCTTTTTGAATACAGTCCAAGTGAGAATTTGGTGCAAAACAGGAAGGAGGTCCTGCTTTTTAGTAATTTTTAATCCTGTTCAGATATCTATCTTGAAACACCTTTGGAGCAGGTGGGACTTGAACTCAGGTCTTTTGGCCCAAAGGTAGGGGCGCTACCACTGTGCCACTTGAACACTTTGCTTGCCCTGCCCTGCATTTTTTCCTATTTGTTTTAACTTCAGCTGACAAGTTTTTGTCGTCTTAGGTTAGGAAAGTGTAACTCGCTATTACCTTAGTATTAAGTGAGTTAACAAATCAAATAAAGAAGGTTAGACTCTAATGGCAGAACAGGTAATATGTCATTATTGCAATACGTGGGAGTTTGTGGAACATTTTGCCAGGCAACTATACCAGCACTAAATGGGTGTAGTTTCAGCACTTTTGGCTCAGAGTTGCTGAGGTGGCTTCTGATCTGCAGACAGACATTGTGGGCTATTTGGGTGGGTGCATTTTGTTCTGGGAGGCACTTATATCCCTTATGGGGAGATGACCTTTAGAATTGGTCAGTGGTCAAGGATAGGAGGTCTTATTAAAAAAATTCTTACGTGGGATGTGAGCCATATTGTCCTTTAAAAAGTAGCTTACAAAGCCAATTCCTAGAGCAATTAAGAGTCAACCCTGCTGTTGCGGGTATGGAGTCACATATAGGCCAGGCTAGGTCCAAAGACAAGCAAGTTAGGTGGACTGGCCATGCTAAAGTGCCCTGTACTGTCCAGGGATGTGCGAGCTAGGTGCATTAGCATGGCAAATGCAAGGCTATGGTGATAGGGCTGGCGGGAGGAGGGGGGGGGGGGGGGAGGGTAGTGTGGCTTAGGTGTGGGTGGGATGCTCTTTGGAGCTTCAGTGCAAACTTGATGAGCTGAATGGGCTCTTTCCACACTGACAGGACTCTATGTGAATTGGGGGGGGGGGGTAGATTTTCTTTCCTAAAGGACATTAAAAACCATCTGCTTCACTCTCGACAGTTGACAGTGGTTCATTGGTCACTGTTAGATTTTGTTTTATTACCAAATTCTATGAAATTCAAATTTTAACTCTGCCATTATGGGACTCCCCACGGGAAATGCCAGTCCAGTGACAATACCACCACACCACTGACTCCCCACTGCACATCAGGCAGTTACGGAAATCCAGCATATAGTGATGGAGGAGTGTCTGCTCTTGACATTTACTAGGATAAAAAGAACAAGGACTGAATAAGCAAATTGACCATGCCATCATGATATAGAATATGTGTGCCTGTGCTTGAATGATAAAGGAATGTGACAGTGATGTGGGACAGTTTGGTCGGGATGACAGGTACTGTCCTCAGCTGCCAAAGGATGTGCTGCATACCTGTTGCCAAGGTGTAGTACATCTCCTTCAGCAGGTAATTCACTTGGATTGGGAGGAGGGGTATCCAGTTGCTTTAGCCCATGTGAGATAGATTACATAGGTAGATATAGGATTGAAATGCTGCTGTGTGTTTGAGGAATGAGGTCACAAATTCAAATGCAGAACCTGAAAAGGAAATAATCTCTGGATTGTTAGCTGAGGCAGATACCAAGTGGCATATGGTTAAACATAATAGAAATTAAAGCTAAAAGTGGTGGTGTGAGTAGTTTACAGACCATAACTGCAGTTATGTCAGTGGAGACAGAATTAGGCAAAAATTTGACTGGAGTTTATAATAAAGACAATATATTAATTTGGGGACTATAATATTCACAGGATCATCATTTAGGGTGGGCCAATCAAATTGGAAAAGTTTATCTGGATAGTGGGTTTACAGAATGTTTTAGTGGCTGTTTCCTGGAGCAATATATTGCGGAACCAAGTAGGAACAAAGGTTTTTGCCTAATATTGCCCAACAAAAACACAAATAATTAGTAATATCATAGTAAAAGATCCACTAGAAGCCAATGACATAATAACAACTTCCATGCTATATCAACCATGTGATTGTTCAAAGCAACAAACTCCACCGAATTTCTTACAAAGTTTGAAACTGACATAATCAAGTCCCTAAATAAGAAGCCTAATATTACGTAGCTATGAGAAGAAAGCTAACTAAAGCTGATTGGGTCAATTGATTAAAACAGCACTGTGATAAATAAACGATGCGAATATTTTTCAAAAATATTTCCAAGGGTGTTATGGTGTACTCCCGTTCCTATTTCTTATGGTTTTGACCCCGATTATCCCTGTTGTATAGAGTAAGCAAGTTGAGCCTAAATATTCATACTATCAGTGAAAGTAGCTAGTCCTTAGATATAAAATTTCCCAGTAGATTTATTGTTCAATTTTGCCCTTCATTTGATTGTAACTGTGGTCTAAATCCCTCATTTTTTTCCCCCTCAACTTCTCTGACCACGTCACCCTTCCTCCATAGCTCAGCAGGATTATGGTTTGCCTTTACTGATCTAATTATCAGAATATTTCCACCTTTACAACACCCTCCCACTTCTTGAACTTACCCAGCCTGATTCTGACCTTACATATGTCTCCCTTCATTTTCCCCACCAACGAGTTCTCCTTCTTAAAATAGCTCCATCTCTCTACATCTCCCTCCTCTTTTAAAAAAGGTACTCCTTAAAGCACTTATCTTTGACCGAAGTTTTGGCTACCCTTTCTTCTGTGCTTTAACTTTCAAACTGTCTCACTGCAACTCTTTGAAATGTCTTGGGGCACTTTTACATTAAGGGTCTCATATAAATGCAAATATTTGCATTATTTTGCCACAGCGATAAGGGAGTATAAAATTAGAACGGGACTTGACATGGATATTTTCCACAGATCAATGCCCTGTGATATTCATTTCCTAGGTTTCCCTTGAAGAATAGTACTATTGAAAAATCACTGTATTCATAAATTCAGTACGTCTGTTTGAATAAAATGACCGTATTAAATTTTCCAAAGCTCTCATTCCTAACTGTTATCCATCTGGAAACATGTACAGGTATTGGCTATAAACAGAAGTGAAGTCAGCTACGATAGCTCATGGTCAAATAGTTCGCTAATGGCTACTTCAGTTAGATACCAAAGCATCCCAAGTTTCCAAGGAATCAAGGTAGACAAATAGGAGGCTGGAAGAATACAGCAAGCCAAGCAGCATCTGGAGGAAAGAAACGGTTAACGTTTCAGGTATTACCCTTCTTCCTTTCCTCCAGATGCTGCCTGCCTTGCAGCGCTCTGCCAGCCTCCTGTTTATCTACCTGGATTCCAGCATTTGCAGTTTCTTTTGTCTCCTTCCAAGAAATCAAATTTGCTAGCAGTAGAGAAGTGGGAAAAAAATTTTGTGAAGAAAAGGGGGCAAAGCTCCAAATCAAAACTTTACTACAGCATATCACACAACACCAAAAAATGCTGCAAGCTCCCATATTAGCCATTCTTATGTTATCTTATGTCAACTTAAAGGAACAGAAATAAAGACAATTTACAGTGCTTTTCGCACCCTCAAGATTGTCCCAAAACACTAATCGCCAACGAAGCACACTTGAAAATAGTGACCATTAGAATGTGGAAAATATGAAAGCCAGTTTGAATATAGAAAATCTTAGAGAACAGCAATGCAATAAATGAACAGATTATCTGTTTTAGGTGCGTATTCAAGGATAAATGTTGATTGGGATGCCAAGACAATTCCACTTTTTAAAAAAAATAACATCCATTAACAGGCAAGACTTTCACAATAAGCATTCATCTAAAAGATGGCACTATATCACCACAACACACTCCAAGTATGATACTGATAACAGTTTAGCATTAAGTGCTGAAATCTCTGGAGTGAAGTTTGAACCTAGAACCTACTGACTCAGTAAGGAGCATGCCACTACTAATTCATAGTTTACAAACTGGAATCTGTGAATAATGCTGAGAAGTGGGTTGCGATTGCCCAAAATAGTTTTCTAAAAAGAATTCCAAATGTCCAGGAAGAAGCCTTCTAATCAATTAGTTTAGGAGGTTCCAAATCTAGGAACTAGATGCAGAAGGACAATGTGCTAAACCTCTCCCCTTGAATTATAAAATTCAAACATCAATGTTGGTTCTCATTAAGTCTCCAAAGGATAATGTGCAAAGTACTTAAAATTAAATCCAGACAACCCATCACAGATAGATAATGCTAAAGTTAACTCACACTCATGTTTCATATTTTAAAATCTTACACTATTTAATTCATACCATGTTATATTTGCACTCATATTTCCAATGGCTTTGACTATCAAGCTGTAACAGATAATTAGGTTAACTATCCACCATAACCACATCAAGAGTAAAACAATTTGTAAGATTGTAAGTATTATTAGATTTTGCTTCATTTTATAATAAATTGTATTAAATAGAAATGGTACACAGATATTTGACAAATATATTAGGTTGACTAATATGTGATCCCATCAATGCCTTTAATATCTTCAGATTTGATTTGTGGCCTCTAATTTTCCATTCTCCATCTCCATGAACTTAACAACAGTCAAAACTGCACTAACCTACATCCCATTCATTCAGACTAACAACTACTTGCTTTTAAAATTCTCACCTTTGTGTTCAAATCCTTCCATGGCCTCATTCCTTTTAATTCTGTAACTCCCTCCAGGACCATGAGAAATTTTCATTCTTCAAACTCTGGCCTCTCATGTATCTCTCCACTTCCTCCGCCCCATTATTGATGGCCATATCTTCAGCTGTTTAGATGCTAAGCTCTGGAATTCCCTCCCCAAACCTCTGTCTTTTCACCGCTAAAAGACTCATTAACATCCATCTTTTTCACCGAACTTTTTAATCATCTGTCCAAATTCTCCTTTATTTGGCTTGCTGTTAATTCTTGTTTGGTTATGCATTGTGTTGTGTCCAGGACATTTTACTACATTAAGTGTGCTATCTAAATGCAAGCCATTTTGCTGCTGATGGCAAAACTTTTAATGAAAAAAGCCGAGTTAACTGAACCGGTGCCCCAATTCATTGAGTGGAGTAAACAGCTGTGAAGCAAAATCAAACCAGTGTCTGTATATTTAACTTATAAAATAAAAAGACACACAGAAATAAAAAGTATCAGTTTAAACTTGAATACCTACCAAATAATTCTACGATCTGGGCCAAAATCAGCTTCATAGAACCCATCTTTACAGTCTTTCCCAACCAAGTCATGTGGGTGGGGCTTGAAAGGTTCCATTTTCGTAACTAAAGTGACTAAAACTCTCCCTCTTCCAAAATAGTTAGCGACCTGCATAGATAAAATAACACAGATCAGAACTGAAAAGTTATAAAAAAGGAAGGAGACGTTAAAAATACGTAAAGGAATTTAATAAGTGTACAGCCTTTTGTTTAAATTTTTTTTTTCGTTACTCAAGTTTGCTAAATCTAACTCAGACCCATTCATACAAATAGTACTATATTAGGGTCAACATGGTACAAAGTTAGTCACATAAACATGGGTGATATATTGGAATCTTGTCCATACTCTATTCTTAGAGCGGTTAGATTTTAGTCTGATTCTACAGCACTTCTTTCTCCTCTGTATACTGACAGAGCTCAAAAACAAAAATCAATACACCCTGCTTCCTTGAAATTCAATGTTAATTTTGATGGATTTGTTGCAAAGTTTAACAGCACAATTTAACAGTACAATTTAGCAAAGTACAAACGTTTGCATATACATTGCCTTACTGTGAATATAATGTTCAGGAGGTCTGGCTCCATGATGATTATGGCTCCTCAAATACAAATCAATTCATTTTTAATATAACAGTAACACATCAGTTACCGACAAATTAATTTATACCCAATTTAAAAGAAATACATTTTTCAAAACTAACCTTGAGAAGAAGCACTCTAAATCAATTACTAAAAGCACTGAGAAACTGAGCAAGGCATCAAGAACAGTGAGAGATTTCAGAGCATACTGAACATACTGAAAAACACCTGCAAACTTGGTTAAACTCATTGGAACGAGAACACCAAGTGATGCTAATTTTGGCATCTTAGTTGTTTCATAATGCTTTTCTTTAAAATTCATAATAATAAATTATTTAATAATTATGATAAGCTCATTTATTTCCCCAACATATTAAACAATCAGATGAATTACTGCAAAGGTGGTGTGTTTGTACAGTACATCATAATTACAACATGTATCATGTGCAAACTGAGTCAACCCTGCCTGTATAAGGAGTTCCTATTCCCAACTGAATTAGGGAGAAACATTCAGTAAGATGTCAGTTACAGATTATTATGATTTACAGGTTATTCTACTTAAATGCAAATTACTCAACAGTAAATTACTATGTTCTGCATCAGAGTAAAAGATACTTTCTAGAAAGCTACTTCGTTCATGTTTTTTGATGAAAAATTGATTAAGAGGAAACTGTTCACAACACTCTTGAAATCTTGTGACATAGAAGCAGGGTTTTCCTTTGCATTAAGAGAGCTTTTATTCCCATAGATATTTTTGTTCCGTTTTTGAATCACTTCAAAAAGGATTTTACAAGAAACACAATGTACATTCACAGAAAGCTTAAAACCTGCATGTATTTATATTATACCTGGATTGAAGGATATGTTCTATTGTTATCTGTGCTGTGTTCCCCAGGAATGCTACCAGCTGATCGTCCTTCACACTTATATCGGAAACGCATACCACGTTGCTTGGGCTGCTCAACAATTTCAACATAAGGTTCCCCTAAAATTTAAATAAAACAATTAAAGCAACATGCAATTGCAGTAAAGTACACAGTAGCACATCAATCACACAAATTGAAGGCCAACTTAGAGATAAAAGGTATCACTTTTTTTTAGATGAAAATGTAGAGAGATCTCTTACCTTGAAGGGCAAGCCTTGACATCGCAGGCAGGTGACCTCGCACTGTAAAAGTAGGATTCCATTAGTAAGTATTGCTTATTATCTTTTTTTTTAAAAATCACCTGCCTACTTAAGAGCAGCAAGAAGTTCCCAATATGCTTGGATTAAGATTAGATTTTCTAAACCATGAAATTGTTTCTATGCAAGCAAATTAAAATGTGAGGTTGGATGAAGGCATTGAAGACCCAAACTGAGAGTTGGTGTTGCCCTCTGATGATGTCACTAGGAAATCATACATGTTTAAAAGTAAAGGTCACTTGAGTTACACCCACAACTTAATCGTGGGTGTGCACTCAACCACAACTGATGCCGGTCCTGCTAACTGCACCCACTAAAAACAAAAATAATTTTCCTCACGCCCTTTTTTAATGAAAATTATTTTACACAGACCAGAAATATAACTCTGTAGATTTTTTGTTATAAACCAGTATGTGTCAAAACATTTATACTCAACCTATTTCGCAAGATCATCATATTGTGGTTGTGTAATATATTTCAATATTCAGTAATTGATCAAGTTAGGAAAAATTTATTTCACAAAAATAGCTGGTTGGGTCAGCCATACTTATATGTGGCCTCTACAAAATTTCATCCTTTTTAAAAAAAAAATTAGACTACTACTTAGTCATAGTTAGAGAATGTTAATTTGTGCAGATCAGTCAAATAAACAGAGTGGCTTGCTCTTTTATTCAGGACTGTAGCTATTCATTCAGCTAGATTTGCAACATATCTTGAGGAGTAAAATAGCAAAATGTTAAAAGTTATGTAGTTGGACCAAATATTAAATTACACAGTGGATGTAGTATCTTAAACAGAAAGTCAGCAGGTAATGCAAGATTCACTATTGACTTGACTCCCTCAGTAGTATATTGTTTTCAGACTACATGAGTTGCTATGAGCATTGTTATAGTAAGCTTTACTTTTAAAAAGTGATACGCGGATTTGGTTTCACTTGATATGTTTCACTATTTTACTTCAGGAACTACTGATAGACTCATAGATTTACTGGGTATGAGTTACTATCCATTGGTAACTGCACAAATATTTTAAAAATAAATTACCAGTTATCCAATGTCAAATCGTATAAATATTTAACTTAAAGTAAATTACTCTCAATACTGGTTCCCAATGAGGGCAATTCACTTCAAATATTTGTACAGCTATCAGTAGATTAACCTTGTGATGAGGAAAATTTTGTCTTCTTATAGATTAGTATTCCATGCCCAGCAAATCTAGGAAACAAACATCAGTTCAAACAACAGAAACAAAACCCAATTGACGTATGATATTAACAGTCAGCAGTGTAAAGCTACGTATCACTTTAACTGCGGGTTGAGATGAACTGTGCTGTCTTACTGAGTATATTTCAGATAAGCAGTAACGTTAGAAATCAGTGGGTGTACTGGAATGTCAAATGTAGCGCTAGGGCACCTGCTATCATCACTATCATCCCACTACTTTGACAGTGGAAAATAGAACATCAAATCCCCTGTACTTCAGCGCCGACTAATGGTTACCACTGATAAAGCCAGAGAAGTGGCTGGGAAGCCGAGCACACTTCCTAACTGGATGTAAACAGACGGGTTCCAATTTATTTAACATAATGAATTATCAATGGTTGTCTTCCGATTTCCACCCTCATTCAGGGGAATGGCACTGTTAATATAGTCCGAACAGGCTAGTACGGGCCGCAAACACAATGGAACGTCTATAAAACTCCATTTTGTGGAGCAAAACTAAAAAAAAATTCCCTTTAATTTGATGAGACTGTACAGCAAACAGGTCTTTACTGACCCATCAGCTAGAATTCTGAAACCTTAAAATGTTAGGCACTAGGGATCAATGCCAATTCAACTAATATATTCTGTCACAACATTAACTTCTTTAGCCATGTCCCATTACAGAGAACCAGTCCGCGAATAAGTGACATAGATATCCCCCGTGTCGACTGGGTAGTCCTTCACGCTTCAGAATAAGGCTACGCCCACTTTCCCCAGATTTAAATTGGTGGATTTAAGGGAAGTTTTTTGGTCGTTCTGTTCTCAATATCGCCCACGATAGTTTCGCCAAATATCTCATCAATAGTTTCAGACATTTTTATGGATGGCAACATAGGTGTATCTTTCAACACACGTTTTAACGTTCATTCGAAACAATTCGAGTTAGGAAACAATGCAAATGACTTGACGACTAATACGGCCCGGCTGTACGCTTAGTGAACTGCCAAAGAAAAATCGGGTAGTTATTGATTCCTGGGGTCACAATGATAAATAACGTTCTCAAACAACTCGTTTGTCATTGTAAAATGTACCGGAAAACGTCAACTTTCTACCTACTGTTTGTAATATTAAAAGGCACCAATGGTATTAATGGCGGCTCAATTTTGTGACAGTCTCTTAAGAGCCGCCTGGCCTCGGGCCACTACACAACGTTCACTGAAAAGTTTCTACAAACACTCGCTCCCTCCAAAAACAGACGCCAGAGCGGAAGTCAAAACAATAATGTCAGAGCGAAAAAAAAAGTCAAACGCAATGAATCGGTATCATCTCGGAAAATGTTTTATTTGAATGACAATTTCAGAATTAAAAATGAATAAATAGTTCATTTTCTTAAAAAAAAACTTCACGAGCAACGTAAATCTTCGTTTTTTAAAAAATGTTTACAAGAGGTTCAGCAATAAAATCACTCTCAAATACCGACACGTAGCTCCGCCGCCGATACAAAAACAACATTGTGCGAACGCTGGAAATCTGAAAATAATCTGGATTCATCGCGCCAATTATTGAGCGCATTTCGGTTTATTTTCATCAGTTCAAAAATATATCCGTCTTAATATTTGATTAATAACAACTCACCATCCATGGCTGTTTACCTCGCTTTCCTTTTATAACCCACAGAATTATTCCGACATGTAACTGTGATGTCCTCCTCACTCTTAATCGTACTGGTGACAAAACTGGAAAAGTCACTGTGAGATTGTAATAAATTTTAGCAGGGAATTTCCCCCCACCTCCGCAGAAACTCGCTGACGTTTCTACTGCAGCGCAAATCGCAGTTTTACTGGTTATCACGTTATGGCCAATAAAGAATCAGAACGTTTGTTCGACTCGTGGTTGTGTACAGTTCACAAATAAAGAAGTACTATTACTAAGTTTCACAAAGAAACACAAAGCTGAAGTACATATGATTTTCCATTGTAATTGGAATTAAAGGAAGGGGATTCAAATTAAGACGACTCTCAGCTGGACGGAGGACATCATTGTAGGTCAAAATTGAAAGTTCTGGAAATATTCAAAGTGTCAGTTCTATGGCCTTGAGATAATAAGGTGCAGAGCTGGATGAACACAACAGGCCAGGCAGCATCAGAGGAGCAGGAAAGCTGACGTTTTGAGCCTAGACCCTTCTTCAGAAATGGGGGAGGGGAGGGGAAGGGGGTTCTGAAATAAATAGGGAGAGAGGGGGAGGCAGATAGAAGATGGATAGAGGAGAAGATAGATGGAGAGGAGACAGACAGACAGACAGACAGACAGACAGACAGACAGACAGACAGA
>JAHRHZ010000018.1:52441835-52470935 GCA_024137785.1 Ginglymostoma cirratum | reverse complement strand
AAGACTTTCCACATCAAGCAGATGTTCACCTGTACATCTGCTAATGTGGTATACTGCATCCGCCGTACCCGTTGTGGCCTCCTCTACATCAGGGAAACCAAGCGGAGACGATATTCCGCTTGGGAACCCTGCAGCCCAATGCTATCAATGTGGACTTCACAATCTCAAAATCTTCCCTCCCCCTACCGCATCCCAAAACCAGCCCAGCTCGTCCCTGCCTCCCTAACCTGTCCTTCCTCCCACCCCCATCTCCTACCCCCTCTCTCCCTATTTATTTCAGAACCCCCTTCCCCTCCCCCATTTCTGAAGAAGGGTCTAGGCTCAACACGTCAGCCTTCCTGCTTCTCTGATGCTGCTTGGCCTGCTGTGTTCATCCAGCTCTGCACCTTGTTATCTCAGATTCTCCAGCATCTGCAGTTCCTGCTATCTCAGTTCCATGGCCTTTCTGGCTAGCCTACTGGGATTCCCAATAGTATGTAATTTTATTTCAGATTAGCATCCACAGTATTTTGCTCTTGTGGCAGTGGTGCATGGAGACTGGTAATAAGAATGTTGGCACAGTCCTGGTGAGGAATGGATGTGCATAGTGACTCTGTGTTCATATTGAAAAGAAGACAATTATGACTGTAGAAGTCTGCATTTTCAAAGAGGAAGAAGGCAAGGGGTTCAGAAATAAGGCCAAGGTAAAAGGAGATCAGTTTATTAAGACAGGACAAGGGTAGCATTGAATGGGGGCGGGTGGAGGTAGAAATGTGGCTGGGGAAACTTTAGGGTTAAAGGCAATGGACAGGTAAGATTTGTGGGAGAGTCAAGATTAGTAACAGGCGAGGAAATAGGATCTTGTTGTTCTACAGTGGTGTGTGTATATATAGAGAGAATAGGAGAGTAATCACAGGGTAGCCATTCTGCCTGAGTTAGATGTCACTGCCATAAAAAAGACAATCCTTGATCCTCAGATACAATGGTGATAAGTTAGAAATATGAGCAATTGTTAATTTAGATCATTAAACAATTCTAACAGGTGTGTTTGAGCTAACATTCTCTCTTGGACCAGACTGTTAGCAATTTTCTCTCCGTTCTCTTCACACGTTACATTGGTGTTTCTGTGTGTTGATGATGAGACACCTGGCAATGCAAGAGACAAGGAAATAAATGAAATGAAGAGAAAATTTGTCAGATGAAGTTGTTGACAATTGGAAGTATTCGATTATGAGATACTTGGGGTATTTTGACAAGAAGTAAAAGGATTGTATCAAAAACGGAAATTCTTTGGATGCAGAGAGAACTTTAACATGAGACTTGACAAATCATGGACTAAAACAATATAATATTAAACAGGCTATACAAAATACTGAGGCAAAGCAAAACTTATTAAAGTGACTGAGACAAAGTATGAAGAAAGAATGGAAGGTGTAGGGGGATGGGCTTAGATTAGTTCACAGGGCGGCGCAACATCGAGGGCCGAAGGGCCTGTTCTGCGCTGTATTGTTCTATGTTCTATAACCAAAGGGAAATAGCAGAGAGGATTCTAAACAAATTAAAAATAAACTGGTGGAAGAGACAAACTTCCTATTTATTCTGTGGATGGAGGAATTTGTGGTCATAGCAAATAAATACTTTGTTTTGGTTCCTACAGGAATGTGTCAGTAGGAATGAAAGTTACAAAAGGGGAAAGTATAGCAATTACAGAGTCTTACTGCCTTGGCTATAGTTAACACAAAAAGAAATGGTGGAACGAAAAGTTAAAAACACATTAAATCTTGGTAGTAGTACATATTGTAGAATACCAAGCTAACATTGGAGAATAAATAACCCAAGAGTTTGATCTTTCAACATCCTGGGGTACGAATGTTGGCACAGGATTGCAAATCTCTATTCTAAAATAGAAGAAGGTCAATCAGGTAACTATAGATTAACCTACAATGAGTAGTCATCAGGCTTCTTAAGGGTACAAAAAAGAATAACATTAGTGTTCACGTAAAAAAAAGCTTGATTAAGGACAGCCAGCATGGATTTCTGAAAAGCTAAGTCCCTGAGGAAAAAAAGTCCATTTCACTGAAAAAAAAACCCACCCTGTGGAAAACTAAGGAGAGAAGGGACAGCAAAAAAGTAAAAGAAAGGGCTTGAAAAATGTAAAATAAAGATCAGACGAATGGCAAAGATACAAATACCACTAAAGGGCCACAAAGCAGTTTATAAGCGCTATTAAAAGGGATTACGAAAGGAAACTTGCCGGGGTTATCAAAATTGTGAAGAAGAAATTTTATAGTTATATAAAGGTAAAACAGGTGGTTAGGAGCAATGCTGGCCCACTAAAGACTGACAATGGGGATATTGTCAATGACTGCTGGGAAATGACGGTCACGTTGAATAACTACTTTGCCTCAGTATTTACAGTAGAAGAAGGATTTGACCAATTATATCTATCTATCCATTTCAAAGGTACATGTCTGGTTCCGTAATTCCCTGATTATACATATTGCAGATAACATATGAAAGCTACAAGAAATATTAATATCAAGTTTTGACTGACCACTAAACGTAAAGCAAACATCCTCAACCATGGGATCTGACTGACATTATATACCAGGACACACCAGATGCACTCTCCCAGCTTTTGAATTTCTTGCTGTATTTTCAACCAGGCCATTCATCCCTTTGAGCCTGCTCCATCATTCAATATAATCATGACTGAACATCCGATCAGGACCGCTTTATCGCCATACCTTTATCCTTCTTGAATTTTTACTATTTTGGCCCTAATTGCTTTCCGTGACAGAGAATTCCATTGGCTCACCACTTTGAGTGATAAAATTTCTCCTCATCTCCATCCTAAATGTCCATCCTCATATCCTTAAACTGTGAACCCTGCTCCTGGACTTCTCAGTTATTGGAAACATCATTCCTACATTTATCCTACTTAGTCATATTTGAATTTTATAAGTTTCTAGGAGAACCCCATCATTCGTCTAAACCCCAGTGAATACAGTGCTAATCAATCAATCCAGACTCTCTTCATTCATCAGTCTCACAATCCTGGATTTTAAAGTTTTTTTTTTTATAAATCATTGTCTTTTTTTAACTTTGCTCAAACATGCCATTTGTCCTAAAACCTTTTTAATAGTTTTTTAAATTACCAAACCTCAAAAAAGAACAATGCATGCATAAATAATAAGATACTTCTCTTACCTCTTCTTGTCCTTAAAATGATTTGCAAATTCTGAGTTCAAATTTAATGTCTGCCAACTTCAGCTTTACCTGTATGCTTTGGGAATCAGACTTTCACAGCACAGAACTTGTTTTAAGATTAAAATTGAAAAGTGAAGTTGGAATGGCTGGATGACTGGGGAAACTTCTTTTTGCCACACTGTTCCAGTAAAGTTCAAGGTCACCTGGCCTCTTTTTTTGATATAGCAGTCACAACTGCCTACTGTTTGCAAATTTTTGTTTGACTCTTTCTTTTACCCAGCAATCCTATCTATGTTCAGCTAGATGGCAACGGACTCCTGTATTGAACCCTGCCATGATTTGTGGTGGGCTTCTCATTGGGTCAGGACAGGGGCCCTAGATAATAATAGTGGGGCAGCCAGATTTGACTAGCATTAATTGCTGAAGGCCTCTACTATCAATAGTATGGACTAATGGTCTTCCACAGCCTTTGCATGGACAGGGGTCATTGACTCTTCATGGGAGGCTGGAAGGAGTCATAACAGACAAGGTTTGTCATCTCACAATTTTGCATCACTGCGACAATGACCACATTCTCATGACCTCTATTGCTACCCGTATTACCTCAAAACATAGATAATCTGGGTCAGGAATCATATATACTGGAGGGGGAGGAGGTGGGAAGCAAAACCTATTCTCCTTATCAGGATCTTTCATTCTGTTTGCTATGGCAATCGTGGGCATTGTGGCCCAGCTTATTGCAGTGGAAACAGCAAATTTGCATACCCCCTTTTTGTCCATCTTCTGGCTGTTCAAGGGGTTGTAGATGCCGCCTACCTTCTCTTTTCCCGAACGCTTGAAAAGACGTTTATGGACCTATCTCCAGGCTGTGTTAGCTTAACGGACCAACTTGTCCCAGTCTCGTGTTTTATTATTCTAAATTCCCAATGCACCACTTACTGATGGCTGGAGTCTTTCAGCAAGAGGCTCTCCAAACTTATGGAATCACAGTATTTATTTATCTCCACTGGGTCCGTTCTATCCTCTGACCAGGTCTTTCAGTTGCAGCCATGATGCCTCTCTGCAAATACACTGGGACTTTCAGTGAGGGACTGTTTGATATTAACTAATACCTGGTGGAAATTAATAGCTACTTCTCCCAGCGCCCTTCTTAGGTCCTTGTCTGCTTCCCTGAGCAAACCTTTTGCCAAAATATCCCAGTTCAGTTTTGTTTTAAGTCTAAGAGGTGGCAGAGAGGAGGATCTGTTTAAAATCATCTCTCAGAGTATGAGACTTTAAACAATTTCTATTTTATCATGAGGGGAAGGATGTCAGAATTCATATCTGTCATAATGCCCAGTTCTTCCCTTGGACCCTAGCTTCAGCTGGTGACAGGGATCTGTGTGCAGTTATGAACTCCTCTTTGACCACAGTGGGATTCCCTCCTCATCTCCCTCTTACTTTCCTTTCACCATAAACCTTGTGAATATACACACTGGCTTTGTTTTGCTGCACAAAAGAAGCAGGACAGGAGGGGTTTGGGCTTGCTTTCAACTACGCTATTCCAACAAACCCCAATTCACCTCGGAAACTACTCTTGCACTTGCTGTCCCAACATACTCAAGGTTACTAATACTACTAGACAGACTGCAGCTATAAATGCTTGTTGTTGGCTAATTTATAGGAGGAGTTGTTTAGTTTTTGCTATACATTAGGTGTATTCAATTTGGGGATTGAAAAGCTTTTTTCAAACTAATTCTCTCAAAACAACCCTTTGCATCCTTTCGTTCTCCCCTGATTCTTGCAGATTGTGCTCATAACTCAGTGTTTTGTTCTAATATTTTCTCAATCTGTTTCTTTTTATAACATGCCTTGTCACATGCTTTAGCTCCCCTCCTCATTTAGTGTGCAGGCTGTCACTTTCCATGTGTAACATTTGCCTAGACCCCTTGCACTTTATTTACAGCTGTAAGATATACACATGGGTGCCACAGGTCTGCTTACTCTAGACTTTTAATAAAATCTTAGTCTTACCTTTCTGAACCTCCCTAGAGAATCTATAAAAAAAAGACTCATATTCCCATCACAGTCCTGTACCACTCCTAATACATATTTCCTACCAGCTGTACCAGTTTTCACAGTCTCAATTTTCAATGATGGCCCATACCGCTCTCTCTTTCTCTCACTTCCGCCTCTCCTTGTTGATAATTCTTATTATATGACCACCACAAAGTCATCAGGGATGCAATGAGGCAATACCAGACCAGGCGGGAAAACACACCAACGCTTCAGCGGAGGCTGCACTGATGATGTTACCAAGCATGGTAACAAAACATCTGCAAAAACAACAAACCAGCTCAGTCAGCCAACCAACCTCAACACCCACAACCTAAGCTACAGGTCTACTCCAAAACCTTAAATACCAGACCAAGTTAGAGGCCTAAACCTATCAAACAGAATCCTGCTGCCTATGGCAAGGCCTAAATGACATTACGGGATACAAAATGAAGCAGAACAAGATAGCGGGCAAAGACACATCCCTCCCTGATGCGCTCAATTCCAGCAGTGCGGTGGCCCCTGCCCTGACAGACCCAGACACACCTATTCCCTCCGGCACCACTTCAGACATCAAATTAGTCTTCCTGGGAGTCAACCCAAAGAAAGTGACAGGCCCAGACAGGGTCCCCAGCCGAGCACTCAGATCCTTGCGGACCAACTAGTGGAGGCATTCACCGATACCTTCAACCTCTCCCTCCTATAAGCCAAAGTCCCCACCTGTTTCAAGAAGACCACTATCATCCTCATACCTAAGAAAGCACACGCAATGTGCCTTAATGACTATCGCTCAGTGGCCTCAATAATTATGAAGTGCTTTGAGAGGCTGGTCAAGGCCCACATCAACTCCAGTCTCCCAACCTGCCTTGATCCTCCACAGTTTGCCTACCGACGAAACAGGTCCACAGCAGATGTTGTATCCCTAGCCGTGTACTCATCCCTGTAATGTCTGGACATCAAAGACACCTAAGTCAGGCTCCTGCTCATTGACTAAAGGTCTGCCTTCAACATCATTATCCCCTCCAGACTGATCTCAAAACTCCGTGACCTTGATCTTGGCTCCACCCTCTGCAACTTGATCCTTAGCTTTCTGACCCATAGGCAGTGAGGATAAGCAACTGCACCTTCTCACAATAACACTCAACACTGGAGCCCCCTCCTAGGGAATGCATCCTCAGCCCCCTACTGTACTCCATGTACACCAACTACTATGTTGCCGAATTCTGAATGAACACCATCTACAGATTCATTGACAACACCACCGTAGTGGGATGCATGTCTAAAAATGGCGAGTCAAAATACAGAAGGGAGGTAGAGGGCTTGGTGATGTGGTGCAATGAAAACAATCTGTCTCTCAACATCAGCAAAACTAAAGAACTCATCATTGACTTCAGAAAGAAAGGAAGAGAACATTTCCCCATCTACATCAATGGGACGGAGGTTGAGAGAGTGAAGAGCATCAAGTTCCTGGGACTGACGATAACCAACAATCTGTCCTGGACTTTCCACATAAATACGACATTCAAGAAGGCACAACAACACCTCTTCTTCCTCAGGCAGCTCAGGAAATTTGGCATGTCAATAAGGTCCCTCACCAACTTCTACAGATGCACCGTTGAAAGGATATTGTCCGGGTGCAATACGACCTGGTATGGCAACTGCTCTGCCCAGGACCGTAAGAAACTGCAGAAGATTGTATGCACAGCCCAGACCATCAAGACAATCTTCCATCCACGGACTCCATTTACACTGCTTACTGCCGTGAAAAGACTGCCACCATCATTAATGACCTATCACACCCCAGTAATGATCTCCTACAACCTCTTCTGTCAGGCAGAAGAAACAGAAGCTTGGACACACGCACAAGCAAGTTCAGCAGCGGCTGTTATCAGACTGATGAATAGACTCTCTAGCCTCAAATAATGATTGATCCAGCTAATGTTGATCTCACCTAGTGCATGCCCTGTGCAATGTAACCTGTATGCCTCTAAGTCTGTTTTGATCTGTACATCCTTTGAGGTTGTTGACTTGCTCACTGAACTGGCTTGTTTTTGGTCAGATGTTTTGTCACCATGCTAGGTGACATCATCAGTGGAGCCTCCGATGAAGTGATGTTATTCTACTCTGCTTGGATCTGGTACATAGGTGACACATTTGTCATTATTAAATGCAACAAATTAGAAGAGACCCACCACCTCATCGACAGCGTATTCACAGGGATTAAATTCACACGGGAAGAAGAAACCAACAATCAACTTCTGTTTCTGGATGTTAAAGTAGAACAATTGACAAACGGGGAGTTCCAAACCCGTACACAGAAAAGCAACCTATACAGATCAAATCCTCAACTTCCACAGCAACCACCCCAATGTCCACAAACAAAGCTGCATTAGGACACTATTTAAATGGGCCAGGGCACACTGCAACACTCCAGAACTAAGCAGGAAAGAGGAAGAACACTTGTACAAGATCCTCGCCTTAAATGAATATCCCCGCACTTCATCCACAGATGCCTACATAACAGACAACAACAGGAGGACACAGTACGCCCTAACACACTGACCACATTGCCCTACATCAAGGACATATCAAAACTGACAACAAGACTCCTAAGACCACTAGGAATCATGGTGGCCCAAAGCCACTCTACGACAAACACTTACAACGATTAGACACCATTCCTACAACATGCAGAACGAACTGGGACAAAGTAGCCATAGTGGCCCAAGCCAAACGTAGACACGCACGGGAATTCCTAGAGGCATGGTTCTCCACCCATAATGCAATCAGCAAATGTACAGAATTGGACCTCACATGTAAACCCATACAGTTCAAAACTGGAAATGACAGTTCTCACCATAACAGACTGGACAGTATAAATTCCAAGCAGAGTAGAATTACACTGCTTCATCGGAGGCTCCACTGATGATGTCACCTAGCATGAAACAAAAACAAGCCAGCTTGGCGAGCAAGTCAACAACCTCATTCACAACCCGAGCTACAGATCTTTGCCCTTGCTTCTGATGAAGGGTTTAGGCCCAAAACGTCAAGTTTTCCTGCTCGGCCTGCTGTGTTCATCCAGCCCCGTGCTTGTTGTCTCGGATTCTCCAGCATCTGCAGTACCTTTTATCTCAGATCTTTGCCAATACTTTGTACATCCTTTGCTTACTATGTTCTGCCTGTACCACTCCTAAACAAAGATTTTCACTATATTTCGGTACACTTGACAATAAATAAATGAATCAATCAATCATTTTTGGCTGGCAATCCATGCTATGTCAAGCACCTGTATGAACCGAGATAACAAGGTGTGGAGCTGGATGAACACAGCAGGCCAAGCAGCATCATAGGAGCAGGAAAGCTTGACGTCTCGGGCCTAGACCGTCTCAGCTATTGACTGCAGGCAGCTATTCCCAATGCTAGGATGGCCATTGTTCCCTTGCCCACCTCCATTTGAAGGTCAGAGGTGACTTTGCTGGCTATGTCACAACAAGGTGAATCAGCTTCCCTGTGTTGAAAGACATTGGTAAGCTGCAACCAATACTTTTCAGAGATGCTGCCTGGCCTGCTGTGTTCATCCAGCTCCACACCTTGTTACACCAGTACTTTTCATCCTTTTTAGCACATAGCTACTGTTCACAATTAAGGAGCCAATTGCAAGATTTTCTTGAGTCAAAATAGCTTTATTACTTTATTACAAAGTAACTTTATTACTTACTGACTCTAAGAAAAATATTAAAACACAATATCAAACACAGGTATAAACTTTAAAAAAAAGTTTTTCCATTACAAAATGGACGACAGACAATAAGCAGTTTAAAGAGTAACAAAATTAATAGTTACCTTTGAGTTCACAGTGAATGAATATTTTTCTGATTTGCTTTCCGCCAGATGTTGTCTTCTAAAATGCTGAAAGAAAATCAGAGAGAGAGAGAGCAAGTCTCTCAGTTCTGTTGCTAGAAATCTACCATTCTTCTCCCTCTTCCACCAAAAAGCTATTGCCTGAATAAAATTCTTTTGTGTATTCCCTTGTCTGGTTTCATTGTTGTTTTCTTTCCAGGCTGGATAATTTGCGGACTACTTTCATCCTAATTTGTGAAACTTCAAGAAAAGTGTAAGCCAAACAGGAATTACAGGTCTGAGTAAAGGAAAATGTTCCGAAGAAAAAGGTAGGAAATATTTGTCAGGTATATAGAGCAGAAATCAAATGATTCCCTAGAAGAGTATAAAAGCAGAAGGAGTACACTGAAGAGGGAAATCAGGAGGGCAAAAAGGGGACATTGCTTTGGCAAATAGGGTAAAGCAAAATCCAAAGGGATTCTACAAAGACATTAAGGACAAAAGGGAAACTAGGGAGAGAATAGGGCCCTTTAAAAATCAACAAGGCCACCTATCTGTAGAAGCACAGGAGATGGGGGAGATACTAAACGAGTGTTTTGCATCAGTGTTTACTGTGAAGAAGCACATGGAAGATAAAGAATGTGGGGAAATAAATAGCGACATCTTGAAAAATGTCCATGTTACAGAGGAGGATGTGCTGGAAATCTTAAAACACATAAAGATGGGTCAACCTGAGGACCTGAGCGGGTGTACCCTAGAACTTTGTGGGAAGCACGGGAAGTGATTGCTGGGCCCCTTGCTGAGATATTTGTATCATCGATAGCCACAGGTGAGGTGCCAGAAGACTGGCGGTTGGCTAATGTGGTGCCACTATTTCAGAAAGGTGGTAAGGAAAGGCCAGGGAACTATAGACCGGTGAGCCTGACATTGATGATGGGCAAGTTGTTGGAGGGAATTCTGAGGGACAGGATTTACATGTATTTGGAAAGGCAAGGACTGATTAGGGATGGTCAACATCACTTTGTGGGAAATTGTGTCTCACTAACTTGATTTGAGTTTTTTGAAGAAGTAACAAAGCAGATTGATGAACGTAGACTTGTGGATGTGATCCAAATGGACTTCAGTTAAGGTGTTCAACAAGGTTCTTCATGGTGGACTGGTTAGCAAGGCTAGATCACACGGAATAGAGAGGGAGAACTAGTTATTTGGATACAGAACTGGCTCGAAAGTAGAAGACAGAGGTGGAGAGTTGCTTTTCAGACTGGAGGCCTGTGACCAGCTGTGTACCACAAGGATAGGTGCTGAGTCCACTGCTTTTTGTCCTTTATATAAATGATTTGGATGTGAATGTAGGCAGTATGGTTAATAAGTTTGCAGATGGCACCAAAATAGGTGGTGTATTGGACAGCAAAGAAGGTTATCTCAGAGTACAATGGGATCTTGATCAGATGGGCCAATGAGCAGAGGAGTGGCGGATGGAGTTTAATTTAGATAAATGTGAGGTGCTGAATTTTGGAAAGGCAAATCAGGGCAGGACTTATACACCTAATGGTAAGGTCTTGGGGAGTGTTGCTGAACAAAGAGACCTTTAGAGTGCAGGTTCATAGTTCCTTGAAAGTGGATTTGCAGATAAGATAGAATAGTGAAAAAGGCATTTGGTTTGCTTGCCTTTATTGGTCAGTGCATTGAGTATAGGAGTTGGGAGATCATGTTGAGGCTGGTTAGGTCACTATTGGAATACTGCATGCAGTTCTGGTCTCTCTGCTACAGGAAGGATGTTGTGAAACTTGAAAGGGTTCAGAAAAGATTTACAAGGATGTAACCAGGGTTGGAGGGTTTGAGCTATAGGGACAGGCTGAATAAACATAAGTCTGATGATTTGAGTCATTAACCAGATGGCATTTTTAAGTTTTATTGCTACGAAGTCCCATCTTCACATTGAGAATACCCTCCATTGTGTTGTGTAGCACTATTACCATGCGAAATGGGGCAGACTTTGAACATATCTCACATCTCTTGACTGGGCATCCAGGAGGCGCTGTGGACCATCAAGTGCAGCAGAATTGTTCGTCAGCACAATCAGCAACCTCACGTTCTGGCATATCCTCCACTCCACCATTACCATCAAGCCACAGGATCAACTCTGGTTTAATGGAGAGTTCAGGAGGGCAAGGCAGGAACAGCACCAGTCATACCTAAAAATGAAGTGTCAACCTGGTGAAGTAACCAAACAGCACTCCTTGCATATCCGACAGCAGAAACAGCAAATGATACACAGAGCTAAGTGATCTCACAACCATTGAATAGGATCTAACCTCAACAGTCTTGTCACATCCAATTATGAATGGACAATTAAACAACTCACAGGAGGAGGGGGCTCCACAAATATCACCATCCTCAAAGATGGAACAGCCCAGCTCATCAGGGCAAAAGATAAGGCTGAAGCATTCTCAATGAATTTCAGCCAGAAGTGCCAAGTGGATGATTCATCTCAACCTCCTCCAGTGGTCCCCAGCATAACAGATACCAGTCTTTAACCAATTCAATTTATACCACATGATATCAAGAAACAGTTGGAGGCACTGGATACTGCAAAGGCTTATAGGCCCTGACAACATTCTGGCAATTGCCAACTAAGTTAAAACACTGACAACTACCTGCCAATTTGGACAACTTCCCAGGTATGTCCTGTACACAAAAAAAAGGACAAATCCAACCCGGCTAATTACCACCCCATCAGTCTACTCTCGATCATCAGTAAAGTGAAGGAAGGTGTCATCAACAGTGCTATCAAACAGCACCTGCTCAGCAATAACCTGCTCAGTGATGCCCAGTTTGGGTTCCGCCAGGGCCACTCAGCTCCTGACCTCATTACAGCCTTGGTTCAAACATGGACAAAAGAGTTCCATCCGCCACTCCTCGGCTCATTGGCCCATCTGATCAAGATCCCATTGTACTCTGAGATAACCTTCTTTGCTGTCCAATACACCACCTATTTTGGTGTCATCTGCAAACTTATTAACCATACCGACAAAAGAGCTGAATTCCAGAGGTGAGGTGAAAGTAACAGCCGAGGCCATATTTGACAGAGCGTGGCACCAGAAACTCCAAGCAAAACTGGAATCAATGGGCTTTGGGGGCTAACTCTCCGGTGGTTTGAGTCATACCTGAAACATAGGAAGATGGTTGTGGTTGCTGGAGGTCAGTCATTTCAGCTCTAGAACATCTCTGCTGGAGTTCCTCAGGGTAGTGTCCTAGGCCCAACCATCTTCAGATGTTTCATCAATGATCTTCCCTCCATCACAATGTCAGTAGTTGGGATGTTCACTGATGATTGCACAATATTCAGCACCATTCGTGACTCCTCAGATACAGAAACAGTCCGTGTTTAAATGCAACAAGTTCTGGACAATATCCAGGCTTGGGCTGACAAGTGGCAAGTGCCATTTACACCTCTCAAACGCCAGGCAATGACCATCTCCAGTAAGATATAACATAACTACTGTCCCATGATATTCAATGCTATTACCATCCCGGAATACCCCACTGTCAACATTCTGGGGCCTTACCATTGACCAGAAACTAAACTGGACTCACTATATAAATACAGTGGCTGTAAGATCAGGTCAGAGGCTAGAAGTGTGTAACTCACCCTTCAACTCCCCAAAGTCTGTCCACCATCTACAAGGTACAAGTCAGGAGCGTGATGGAGTACTCTCTACTTGCTTGGATGGGTGCAACTCCAACAACACTCAAAAAGCTTGACACCATCCACCAAAACAAAGCAGCCAGTTTGATTGGCACCCCATCCACAAGCATTTACTCCCTCCACCACTGACACTCAGTAACAGCAGTGTGTACCATGTACAAGATGCACTGGACAAACTCACCAAAGATTCACAACCAGTACCTTCCAAACCCAGAACCACTTCCATCTAGAAAGACAGAGGCAGCAGATACATGGGAATGCAAGTTCCCCTCCAAACCATTCACCATCCTGACTTAGAAATATATCACCATTGCCGCTGGATCAAAATCCTGTAATTCATCCCGAAGGGAATTGTGGGTTAATTTATAGCACTTGGTTTGCAGAGCTTCAAGAAGGCAGCTCACCACCACCTTCTCATGGGAAAAGACAGACAGGCTATTAATGCTGGCCAGCCACTGACACCCATGTACCATGACTGAATTTTTTAAAAATAAGCACTGTAGTGTTTTATAGTCAGTTGCAGATATTTTAATTTAATAATGGGAGGTGATGATCTAGTGGTATTATCACTGGACTGTTAATCTAGAGACCCAGATAATGTTCTGGGGATCTGGGTTTGAATCTCGCCACGGCAGATGGTGGAATTTGGACTTAATAAATATCTGGAATTAAGAGTCTAATGATGACCATGAATCCATTGTCGATTGTTGGAAAACCCCATCTCGTTCACTAATGTCCTTTAGGGAAGGAAACTGCCATCCTTACCTGGTCTGGCCTACATGTGACTCCAGACCCACAGCAATGTGGTTGATTCTGAACTGCCCTCCGGGCAATTAGAGATGGACAATAAATGCTGCCTAGCCAGTGATGCCCTCATCCCGTGAATGAATAAAAAAAATTCTAAGACTCAGCCTGATCTAAAGAGACGATCCTTTCAGCTGACATCGCACAGTGTGGAGCTGGAGGAACACAGCAGGCCAGGCAGCATCAGAGGAGCAGAGAAGTTGACATTTCAGGTCAGGAACCTTCTTCAGAAATGGGGAGGGGGAAGGGAGCTGGGAAGTAAATAGAGAGAGAGGTGGAGCTGGGGAACGTAGGTGGGATGGTAATAGGTGAATGCAAGTAGGGAGTGGTAGGGATTGGTTAGTGAGGGGCAGATAGCTGGGAGAGAAGATGAACAGGTTGTGTCAGGTCAAGGAGATAGGGATGAGAGGGAAGGTTGGACATGGGAAGAGGCTGGGAGTGGAGAGATTTTGAAACTAGTAAAATCCACGTTTAGGCCATTGGGCTGTAGGCTCCCAAGGTGGAATATGAGGTGCTGTTCCTCCAGTTTGCGGGTGACGTCATTGTGACACTGGAGGAGTCCCAGGATGGACATATCACCCACAGAACGGGAGGAGGAGTTAAAATGGTTGGCGACCGGAAGGGGTTGTCGTTTGTCGCGAACAGAGCGCAGGTGCTCCAAAAAACAGTCTCTAAGCCTCCGCTTGGTCTCACCGATATAGCTGATATAAGTTTCTTGCCTGTCTGATAAAAATGGATGAATTTTCTACTTTCAATTATTCCAGTCTCTCTTCAGTTCCTTTGCTATCATTCACCACTCACTGAACTAAACGTGGAATGATCCCAGAGAATCTGTTTGTCATTATAACTCATCTATTTTTATTTATAGGTCATTGATGTTCAGCATATTTATTCTGTTTATTTAGGCTGCTGTTGAATCTCTCAGGTTCTTGCCAAGTATCTTGTCTGGGCACTGTTATTGGAAGTTTTCCCTTTGCCTTGTATCCCAAAGACAGATTAACTTTTTGTGAAAGAAACTTTACTATCCTGCCACGACTCACTGTAGCCAGCATCGCACCCCACACACAGGACATTTGCATTTGTATTCTCCAAAGAAACAACTAAGCCAAAAGGAAACTTGTTCCTCAACTGCCATTTTGCTTCTGTGATGAGACAATGTAGCAAAGAAAAATTGCATGGAGTGACTTGTGGGTCAATCCTGGAAACTAATAACAAAGTGCCTGAATGTATAAAATGCAGTCTCTTGTCTATGTGGCTGGCATTGAGATTTCTTGACCTGTACATCCTTGATTAACATTTAGAGCTCTGTTGATTGATTTCTAAGCAATTGATTAAACATCATTTTAAGTCTTCTCAACAATCTACTGTCTGCAGTAGATTGTTACCTGTTGATGTTCCGTGCGTAGTTGAATATGCACTCTGCTAAATATTTTTTATTGCAACAAATATAAACTGAACACTTTTCATCATTTTAACAAATCGCCAGGCACTATAATATATTACTTGCCACTGGCATAAGCATGACTTCAGACAATGAAGACATTTCTGTTCAAGAGCCTCAACAATGGACAGCACAGCGGCTCAGTGGTTAGCACTGTTGCCTCACAGTGCCAGGGAGTTGGATTTGATTCCATTCTCAGGCGACTGTGTGAAGTTTGCGCATTCTCCCCGCATCTGCATGGATTTCTGCCAGGTGATCTAGTTTACTCCCACAGACCAAAGATGTGCAGGCTAGGTGGACTGGCCATGCTAAAATGCCCATAGTGTTCAGGGATGTGTAGGTTAAATGGGTTACAGGGAAAGGGTAGGGGGATGGATCTGGGTGGGATGCTCTGAGGCTCCGTGTGGAATTGATGGTCTGAAGTTCATGTCCCCACACTGTAAGGATTCTAATAGAACAAAGATATAATGACTCATTCTATATTTACTTCATATTTACTGCAGTGCTTTATTGGACTGTATGCCAAAACCAGGATTACTATGGCGTTTACATAGATGTGTACTTGTAAATGAGCCACAAAGAAATTGGAAAACTGATTAACTTGGAAAATGTCCCAGATGGTCTCACTGCCCTTAAAGAGAAGACTGCATTTATTGAAACTAACAGTACAGACAGCAGGTCCACTATGTCCTGCCTAGCTGGATTAGGAAATTGGTCCCCAGCACAATTTGACTACATTTTAAAGTAAAAAATGAAATGAGAAAACTATTAACAATTGATAACAAAAGAATCCCTGATTTAGTTCAGATGATCTTGGAGAAGATACTTGCAAAGAGGGATCTCAATTCTACCTCATACTTCCCACTTATATATTTTTTAATGATGCACATTATAGTGCACATCTTTATAGTATTATTTTGGTGCATGGAAAGTGGTGATTGCAATTTTATTCTCATCAAGTCTGATACTGAAAATTTCAGGGACAACGTGCCCAAATAGTTGTGTTGTTAAGGTAGGGAGAACTGACTTTCAACCAAAATTTCAAACAAATCAGAAGAAAATGTGTTCAAAATTTGACAGTTGAAGTTCCATTTATATGAATAAAATTGCAGAGTTAAACTGGTCGGAGACCAAAACAGCATTTATGCATTCACCATCCAACTGTACTGGAGAAGGCATCACATGAGCAAGTCCCCTGACTAGAGGCGTCCGAGAAACTGCATGCACTCTGACGCCTCTAGGCAGGGGCCTTGCTCATGTGAAGCCTTCTCCAGTGCAAGGTTGGTCAGTGTTAGGAGTTGTGGTGGAGTTTGCCAAGGTGTCATTAGCCAAACATATTTCATTTTGATGCGCCTGCTGGAAGCTGCAAGCTGATTAAGATGAAGAACAACCTCTTGTCCTCTTGTGCAACTCTGCTCCTGTGATTACTTAGAGAATCAAATGCACAGTGAGGTCAGCTTCCTTGTGACGGCATGTGATAACACTGGTATTTCTCGGTTGCTGACCTAACCCTAAAGCCATGTGCTACAAGGCTGTGCCAATGTTGGCTCCCATAGGAGGTTAAAGGAAATCCATCTGCCAGAATATATCAGGAACTGAAAGCAAAGCACAGCAGGCAATTAGTGGTGCTCATTCCACACTATTTTAATTTGGAAATACTAAAATTATTCTTTTCTTTGAGGGGGAAAGGAATTGTTTAGATTTTTAATAACAAAATGATTTTCTGCACAGTTCAAAAAACACTGGAAAGCTGGAAATTATAGTTTAAATTCTAATTTTTGGAGAATCACAAGTGTTAGGATTCTCCAGTTTCTTAGTCTGCAAATGTGGGACAACAGTATCAAGTGGCACATGGGGATATCTCACAAGATGCTCAGGACGACCACCAAAAGGTGCTAGGGAGGTCTGAAGACATCCAAATTAAATGAGCAGATTGTAACGTGGTAGACAAGTTTAACCTGCAAATGTATTAGACTTTCAATTTGGTTGGCTATTGATTTCCAATCTCTGAGAAAAATTGTTTCCTGCAGTTCTGAATTCTTTGCTCTGATTTGTTTATCCCAAAGTACAGGCAATGTTTTCATATGTACATTGATCTCACCCAGTTTTTCCACTTATGACCTCTCTTGGCCCCAAGTTGTCGCACTGCTTTTCCCACATCCAATACTGGATGAGCAGAAATTTCCTCCAATTAAATATGAGGAAAACCAGCGCTACAAACAATGTTTCCGAGCCACTAACTACTTCTCCCCCTGTCAACACTCTGAGGCTGAACCAGAATGTTGGCAGCCTTGGTGTTGTAATTGAGCTACCAACATTACCATGCCATCATTAAGTTCACCTATTTCCATCTCCATAAGATTGCTCAACCCTGCTCCACCTCAGCACCTCTGCTGCTGAAACACTCACCATACTTTTGCAAACTCTAGACTAGACTACTCTAATGAACTGGTTGTGGGCCTCCTACATTTTTCCTCTGCAAATTTTGTATCATTCAAAGCTCTGCTGTTTGCGTCCTAATTGGAACTAAATTCCACTCATCCAACATCCCCAGCTGCACTCACTGATCTACCCTGGTTCCCAGTCAAGCAAAGTCTCAAATGAAGATCCTAGTCCTTTTCAAATCAATCCATGTTCTCCGTGCTCCTTATCCATATAACCTCTGTCAGTCTCACAGCTCTTCAAGATATCTGCATCCTCCAAGTCTGACCTTTGGAAGTTTCCCTTTGCCTTCAGCTACCCAGGCTCCTACTGTGTTTTTCCTGATATTGGTTTGCCTCTATACTTCTTAAAAAAAAAATAACTCTCCTTAAAGTCAAACACTTTGACTTAAGTTTGGTGTAAGGTATGTCTTTTTATTTATGTGTTACAAAAAGCTGTGAACTGAACTGAGAAATAACCATTTTAAAAACCAATGCTTGAAATAGTGGCTTCAGTTTTAAAAGCAATTAACCTGGCACTATAGCAGGAATTGTAAACAAATGATTGAACACACAGTGATTGAAGTTCAGATTGCAAATAATTTGAAATCAAGGGTGTGTACTGACGCAGCTCTCAATCTGTGGAATGGTGGCAATTTTCAATGACGCAGACCTTTTGCTTATCAACAACTATGTGATTGGTTCTCGGGTGGCTGAGCAGCTTGGAGCTGGAAACAAGTTACTGAGATAAAGACAGGAAAAAAAGCAGTGTGCAGATCTTCTGTCAGTCAAGCAGCTGCCTGGTCTCTGCAGTCAAAAACTCAGTTTAAACCCGAAGAAAACCAGTTACTTTTCCTGCAGCAGTTGTAGTAATCTGTGACAAATGAATTGACAAATCAGAGACATTTTCCAAGTGAATCAACTACTCTGTTCTTCTTACAAAACAGTGAAAGCAGTCAGAGAAAGTGGCCATGTGAACAACAAGGTGTCTGACCAGCCAAAACATCTCAACATCAGAACCAGGAAGCAAAGAGCACTGCACTGACTTTCCAATTTTTCTACTCTACCAGTAATATATCTTCTCAATTTATGTATCTATGTGTAAGGGGGAAGCTAATAAGGGGATTCAAGTTTTAGTTAGCAGTGTTATGTGCCGATTGTTTACATCGGTTTACATGGAGCTATATTTTAATTACTTGGTTATAAATAACGTTTCTTGTTCAGTGCAGAAATCTGGTCCGTGCTTTCTGTTATCCTTAGTCCAAAAATCAGGTAAATTGGGGTGCTGTGTGTACTTTTAAAAAAGCTTTAAGATTTGGTACACCTCCAGGAACTGTGGGGCTCAATTTACTGTATATTATCCCAGTAAGTCATGATATTGGTTAACTGACTAATATCTCGTTATGCAGCTCAGCATTATATTTAGTGTTATATGTTATATGGGGAGGCATTGGCCTAGCAGTATTACTGCTGGACTGTTAATCCGGAGATCTAGGCAATGTTCTGGGGATCTGGGTTTGAATCTTGCCATGGCAGATGGTGGAATGTGAATTCAATGAATGTCTGGAATTAAGAAAATAATGATGACCATGAATCCACTGGTGATTGTCAGGAAAAACCCATCTGGTTCACTAATATCCTTTATGGAAGGAAGCTGTCATCCTTACCTGGTCTGGCCTATATGTGATTCCAGACCCACAGCAATGTGGTTGATTCTGAACTGCCCTCTGGGCAAAAAATGCTGGCCTAGCCAGCAAATCCCTCATCCTGTGAATGAATTTAAAAAATGCATGAAGCAAATTGGGATGCTTTAGGATATTAAAGTTACTGTACAAGTACAGGTTTATTGTTTTGATTTGAGAAAATTAACATCTGAGAATTCAACGACCAGTTGGTATAACCCTTTGGATTTTTGATTCTATAATTGCCCATTATTCTAGATAATTTCATTAAAATGTCCAAATGCCCATAAAAGCATAAATACCAAAGAACTGTGGATGCTGGATATCAGAAACAAAAAAAAGTTGCTGAAAAAAGTCAACACGTCTGGAGGCATCTGCGGACAGAAAGTGAGGATTAACATTTTGAGTCCAGTGACCCTTCTTCAGAACTGACAGTAGTGACGAGAGCTTCTCTCTTTCTCTGGGTTCCATTTCTACCTATTGTTTAGTCCTCTCTCCCTCCCCCAGCCCCATCTTCAGCATATATACCAACCTTTTCCTAGCTGCAGTCAGTTCTAAAGAAGGGTCACTGGACCTGAAACATTAACTCTGGCTTTCTCCCCACGGATGCTGCCAGACCTGTTGGGTTTTTCCAGCAATTTCTGTTTTTGTTGGCCATAAAAGCAGTACAGCAATACTTGTATCATTATTGAGAAGTGTTGTTCCATTCACATTGTTAAGCAGACTACGTTATATACAGTTACATTGTGTAACATCATCAGTTTAAAATGACGCATAATAAATTGCAAATTCACTTAGGCTGTATGTGCATGTTTCAATCTTTATTTAACAGTCCAGTATCTTTAAAAGTTCTACATCTTGTGTTTTTAAAAATATGTAGCTTAACATTTTGCATGTTCTGTTTCCTGTCTAGAACTTCCTACTGTATAAATAGTCTAAAAGTTCAGTGCCTGTAACATTCAGGCCAATCAGAGATGTGTCAACGAGAAGTAAGAGCAATAGAGCCTAGCACAGATAATCATCAGGCAAAAGAGAATAATCTACAGCTGCTCAGTTACCAGATGTAGACATAATATAAATTTGTGTTTTAGCGCGACCATTCTTCAGAACTGAAAATTGCAAAGGCATCAAAAAATTGGGGATAGGAAGCAAACATGCAAATAACTATTTTTCGGTGAAATTAACTGTGATCTGATTAATAAAAAGGGGTAAAGATAAGTCACCATTGCCCTGCTCTCTCTCATCAGAGAGAGATACTGGTGGTTTAACCTGAGGTGAGGGGAAGGTTGAGAAGGGAGGTTTTTCACAGAACCTCAGTGGATGCAGGAACTGAACCCATACTGGGGCATCAGTCTGCATCACAAACCAGTGAAATGAGCTTTGGCCCACTGTGTTCATGATGGACACCAAATATCCATCTATTCTAATCTCATTTCCTCGCTGTTGGCCCGTAGCCTTGTATGCTATGGTGTTTCAAGCACTCATCTAAATACTTCTCAAAAGTCCTGAGGGTTCCCACCTCTATCACGTTTACAGGTAGTGAATTCAGATACCCACAACTCTTTAGGTGCACTTTCTTTCACCCTCAAATCCCCTCTAAATCTCCTGTTCCCTACTTTAAATCTGTGCCCTCTCATTATTGACCCATCTACTAAAGGGGAAAATTTTCTCCCTATCTAGCCCATCTGTACCCGTCAGAACTTTGCACACTTCAATCAAATTCCTGCCTCAATCTTCTGAGGAAAGCATCCCCTACCTAGCTAGTCTCTCTTCATAGCCAGATTACTTCTTGTACTTCAAGACAGCGAGTCATGAAATAGGCCAGTGGAACAGTTGAACTTGTACCTTGATAAATGGTGCAAAAGGGAGGGCGTTAGATGGGAATAAAGGAGCAGAACTGACGTCTTTGTGGGGTGGTTTATCAGTAGCAACTGTGTTCAGGTGGTTTAGCTCACTGGTGGAAAAGTTTTTCGAAAATACCTGCAACATTGGACGAATGGGGATTAAATGTGGATTAATTAAGGAAAGCCAGTTTGACATTGTCAAAGGCAAACTATTTTTCTCAAACCTGACAGTTATTTTGATTAAATTCCAGAGGAGTTATTGAGAGTAATGTAACTGATGCGATATAGATGGGACTTCCAAAAGGAATTTGGAAAGCAATACATTATAGACTTGCCAGAAAAGTTGAAGCCCGTGAAATAAAAAAGAACATTGGCAGTATGGATACTAAGTTGGTACAGTAACAGGAAATTGAGGTAAGCAGTTATTTTACCTGACTGGAAGAAGGTATTCAGTGAAGTTCTGAGGATCAGTGCTGTATCAGGATCCCTGCTTTTCTTGATATACATTGGTGACACTCTTGGCTGTACAGAACACAATCTCGAAATCTTCAGACGAAGTGTTGTGAATTGTGAGGAGAGCAGTCACTTCGAGAAGTCAGACAAGCTGGTGGAATGAGTGGGCATGGAGCAGTTGAAATTTCAGTCATATAAGTTCAGAGTGATTCATTCTGATAGGAAGAACGAGAGTAAAAAAATGCAACACTAAAAAGGGGCACTGGAACTGAGAAAACAGTGGATTTACATGTACAAGTAATTGAAGATATCAAGGCAGGTTGAGGAGATTGTTAGAGCATTCTGGACTTTATAAATATTCCAAACAAAACCCTACGAATTTATAACATAAAGTTACAAAATACTAGATTGGTTTTGACTAGATTATGGTGTCTAATTTTGGACACTGTACTTTAGGAAAGATGCAAAGGCCTTAAAATTAGTGTAGAAAGACTTATGAGAATGGTCTCATGAAATGAGAGACATCAGTTACATGGATAGATTAAAGAACCTGGGTTCTCGCTCTGAGAATTTTTATAGTGATGTTGAAGGCCGTGAGGGGTCTAGATAGAGTTTATAGAAAGATACTATTCCCATTGAAGGAAAGGTCACGAACTGAAGGACACAGATTTAAAGTAGCTGGCACAAAAAGAGGACATGAAAAAACCCTCTGGATTGCAACCAGAAGCTAATCTGATGGTCTAAGGCAGTCTGGTCAGAGTGACTGTGAAGGTCAGTGTCCCTGGGCAGCTCAAGAGAACCTGGCTCTGGTGCTGCAAGACGATGAATGAATTGCTGCGCTTCACCAAGTTATGTATCACCATTTACTCAATGCTTCATGATCCTGTGTGAGCTTGCTCTGCAAAGTGCTACAGACAAAACTAGGTTCCAGACATCTCCATCCAATGCTTCATGTGCAATTAATATTTGTCACTTCATTGCAGCTACCAATGAAGCACTGCTGGCACCTCAATAGTTCCGCTTTCGCACCTGCCAGAGTTCAGACTTAAAACACAAAAGGAATTACATCATTCAGTAACTCTTCTTATACAATTAGGACATTGACTTTTCATCAGAACTAGATCTATGCACATCTGATATCTCAGAATAGAAAGATGCAACTAGAAAAGATGGCCTTGAGTTGAGCCCTCTTGAGTTCAGCCCCACTTGCCTGTCCTGGTGAGATTTGCTGCTATCAGCCAGTGTGGGCAGGCTTGTTGACCCAGTTAGGCTTTACCCTAGTGCTGAGTATTTAACAAAAAGTCAGTTTGCACATGACTGAGCGATCAACATGAATAGGCTTCACTTGTCACACTGTAGGCATTTGTGCAAAGAAATACCTTGGTTATCAAAAAGCCAAGATAGTGGAGAAGTTTGTACTCAACAGACCTTGGAGGAAGAGGTCTACCCAACCAGTACATGCCTCATATTTATAGTTGAGTTTGTAAACCTTATCGATTAGGAATCAACGTGTCATGATTACAATACAATTACATAATGGAAAATCCATGAGAGTGTGGGTTGCGGGAGAGAGCAGGGCTGAACTCATAGATGGATATTACTAAATAATTGCAGCCGATCTTCTATTACCTTATGAACATGTACAGAAATCTCTGTAATGTTCTTTTGCAAAGAGTCTCACAGTCACCAATAATAAAGAAGCCTAGTGGAAAGGCCAGTTGTGGCAGAGGGGTAATCTGTGGCCCGAGTATCAAGTCCTACCTGCTCCAGAGGTGTGTAGTAATATTCCTAAATAGGTTGAGGAGCAAAATATCTAAAGGAGACTAGTTCGCAGTCACTACCAAAAGTTAAATTAACCACTACAGCTAGTGAAGCAGTACTTGTGAAACACATTGTCCAATTATAAACTGATATTCAGCACTGAATTGGACAATCACTGAGCATTCTTTTATTTATATGCTTTTAAATCAACTTGCTCAGACATGTTGTAACACACCTTTGGAGCAAGTAGGGCTTGAAACTTACCCTCCTGTGCCAGATGCAGGAACGCTACTATTGCGCCACAAGACCTTCCCCCCACTCATGCTTTACTTCTATACTTGTTGCAGAGAACCGGATATGTTCTGCTGTGTTTAGGTTTGGATAACTGGTACCTTATTCTTTCTGCAATTAGAGAATTATATAAAGACAAATAATTGTGTTGGCATTTTGGTGCAGGTGGTTTGTTTTCTGTTTTAGGTCTCTTAGATTATGAATATTCTTGCATTGCTTCCTGTGGTATTGCTCTGTTACATGTCCACCTAGTTGAATAAATCACTCCAATCAGTAGCTACATAGCCATTTGGTGATTTGCACAGATCATAGCAGACCACTGGATGTATATTTGCAACAACGCTAGTGGAGCTCTTTGCTGTGGTTAGTTGATGTTAGTGGGGGCTGACTACCATTTTGTAGGGCTGAATCTTACTTTATCTGGCTAACAGTTTTGTTCAGTTTCACGGACAGGTTCTCAATGCAAGGCCTAGCAAGAGCTCTTGGAACATCTTACCAAATTTCCCTCATTATCTACCTCACTCTTTTGGCACCCTTCTTGTTTCTAGCTCCATTCTACTGCCCACTGTTACAGGAAGAACTCATCATTCAATGGATAGCTGTTGAAAGATTGGCATCTGTACAATCTTTCCAGCCGTTATACACCTGGGCAAATGTTGTTGATCCAATGATGCCCCTCTCCAGCAACATAATGGCACAGCGGCCACAAATCTATGCTGCTCACGGCATATACGTAGCATGGCTGATATTCCCTCCCACATACAGCTCCATTCCCTCACCTCACTCAGTATTTAACCACCAGGCTATACAGTTTACCTGTCCTTAGCAGAATCCCATCTAATCACCCCCTCTAAGTCACTGCTACTATGTCTCCAGTATTCACTGGCGACCCATATCTTGTTCTTACCCACAGGGTAACATCTTGTACAGGCAAGCAATCGGACACATGCAAAGACTCACGATCAGCAACAGTGATCACAAACCAAAATGAATAAAGGGTGTAGTCTGTAATTAGGACCAATTATTATTTTACAGTCAACAAGTTCCTCCTGTACCCTGCTCTCAGCTATGGAACTAGATGTCAGTCAGGTCCTGTACAGATAGTAGCACCTGCTGCAGCCAAGTTCTCTAACGCACAAGGAAAGCTTTCTCCTAAATAAAACCGAAAGAACTGTAGATGTTGTAAATCAGGAACAAAAACAAAGTTGCTGGAAATGCTCAGCAGGTCTGGCAGCATCTGTGAAGGAGAAAACAGAGTTAACATTTCGGGTCCTCAGTTCTAAGGATGGATCACCGGACCCGAAACGTTAACTCTGTTTTCTCCTTTACAGAAGCTGCCAGGCCTGCTGAGCATTTCCAGCAACTTTGTTTCTGAAAGCTTTCTCTTGGCTACTTAAAAAAAGATCCCATTGTGTCAGCGGTAGTACATTAGCATGGAAAAGGGACTTGCTAACTAACAGAAGATGAGAGAGTTGGGATAAAGAGAGCATTTTCTGGACGGCAACTTATAGCAAATGGAGTGCCGTAGGGATCTGCACTGTAGCCACAATTATTAGCAATATACATAAATGACGGATCAGAGAAGCAAACGTACAACCATCAAGTTTGCAGATGACACAAATAATGGTGGAATATCAAATAGAAAGGACAACAAAGAAAGAATCTGCAGAGGGATATAGACAGGTTATGTGAGTGGATGAAATCTTGGCAGATGGAATATAAATGTGAAAAAATGGAAGGTTATGCTTTTTGGCAAGAAGAATAGAGGAGTTGACATACAGGAATCAGGAGGCGCTGGTCCACAAATTACGAAAAGGGAAGCATACATGCTCAGTAGATATTCCGGAAGACAAATGGAATTTTGACCTTTATTTCAAAGGGAACGGAGTATAGAAAATAGGGAAGTCTGCTAAATCTGTATAAAACACTAAATCAGATAACACCTAGAATACTGTGATCAGTTTTGATCTCCTTTTCTAAGCAAAGGTTTACTTTCATGGAAGACAGTCCTGAGCAGGTTCACTAGATTGATCTGAGTATGGAGGGATTTTCTTATGATGAGAAATTGAATAGGTTGGGCCTGTACTTACTGGAGTTTAGAAGAATGAGACGCAAACCTCCTGAACTAGAAGATTGTTGGGGGCTTGACAGGGTAGATACAGTGAAACAGCATCCCTTATGGCACAGTCTAGAACAAGAAGCAATGATCTCAGAATAAGGGGTCACCCATTTAAAGGTACAGATGAAGAGGATTTCTTCTCTCAGACGGTAGTGAATTTATGGAATTCTTTACTACTGAAGATTGTTAAGGCAAGATCATTAGAATATGCAAGGCTGGTAGAGGCATTTTTAAATCAGCAAAGGAATCAAGGGGCTTGAGAAAAAAATGGTCCGAAAGTGGAGTTGAGATAAACAAGACCAGCCATGATCTTACCGAATGGCAGAGCAAATATAATTAACCTTAAGACCTATTTCTGCTTTAATGTCATGGTAATTTACATATGTACACTTTAAAACTACCTATGTTCTGCACAGTCCTTCTTAGTCTGCTTCTTTCTAATATGGTACTACTGCCAACCTTGCACCATTCAACATTCTGGCTTATGCATTTAATTTCTTCTATGTCTATATGCTAGTGCGCAGGCTCCCACTAATTTGGTTTAAACTCTTCCCAACCACACAAGTGAATCCACCCATGGTGGACATCAGCTCTAGTTACATTGTCAAGCAATCCATTCTTGTTGAATAGCTACTTCCTGGCCCAGACTATTCCCCATGCCCTATGAATCTGAACACCTTCTCCTGTACCATGATTCTGGACAAGGTCTCACACCTTGTGCGAGATGTCCCGAGATGTCACCTATCGTATATTCCTACCTCTCTGCCTGTTTGACATTTGGAAAGTTAGGCTCATGAAACCTTTAATTATCTCAGAGCAGTGACTTGAAACAGATTCTGGAACTTGCATCTTAAATCAAGCGGAAGTAACAGAGTTCTCCATATCCTGCTTCTGCAATTTCTAGAATGCAGGAATGTATTGCAGTCAGCTGCCGTTTTAGGTTTGTTCACTCCACTCACACCAGTTGTATGATCCTTTGATTTCTCTGCCCATAAACTCTGTATCTGTGTGCTCTCCTCTCACACTGCACCTGAAGGGACTGCGCTTAGAAAGCTTGTGATTTCAAATCAACCTGTTGGACTATAACCTGGTGTCTTGTGATTTTTTACTTCATCCACCCCATCCAAAACTGGCACCTCCACATCACATCCAGGAAAAAAAAAATTTCAGGGCTGCCCTAGTTGAAGCCAATTTCTGTTTGTACTTCACAGTGTTGCTTGTTGGATTTGGTAGCATTACAAATATTAACTGGACGATTCAATAAGTCAGGAAATGTAGACTTGAATTCAAAGCATCTCGTCGATTAGGCTACATAGCTGCTGAACAACATACAAAGGTAATAAATGTTGATGAGAGATAGGAAAGAGACTAATTTCTTCAGAATATTGCCATGTTATTTGCTTTTATTAAAAACAGACACAGTTTACACAAACTGTAAGTGAAATTAAAGAAAAATGGTTCACCTCAATGGCTAGATGCAAAAGGATATTCTAATCATAGATTACTGAGGACTTAGTAATTATCGTGCTGTATTGTCACCTTCACAGCAGAGTGTGTTTAATTGTAATATGTTAGCGCCGACTACTGGCCTCTGAGTCAAACAACACCAGGGGGCTGCATGCTGCAGGCAGAGTAGAGTGGGACCGCATACACACTCCAGGCTGCAAGAGAACCCGACCTGTTCCTCCACTGTGACTGCACAGTTCCCAAATCAGCCCGTTCCCCTGTTGTCTAGTGGATTCAACCAAAATAAGAACAGATTTCTGGATTACAAAGAATTTCCGAAAAAGTCTGAAAAAGAACTACTTTCTGATAAACCAACCGACAGCGAAAATCGGACTAACCAACTTCAGTTATTGACTGGGTTGAAAGGTATAGGATCAAAGAGATTCTTCGCATCTTGGCAGCTATGCGATGTCAAAAGCATTTTACAGATGACCAATATAGCAGAAAAAAGCACAAGCCCAAGGATCTAAATGCTAAGTGTCTCACACTTAATCAGGTTTCATTACCAGTTGATTATATTTATATTTGAAAGGTTTAAAACATTCTACTTATTTCATTTTCAAGATACCTCTTAATATTGAAGACCCTAACCGATATATGATTCCCTCCCAGCCCGCCTTTATAACTTCAGGTCCCAGACCACATTCAAAACAGGACACCTAACTATATTTATTGCTGAAGGTATATGCGAGTTTCCATAGCCAAACTAAGTGCGTTTTATGAGGAAAAGGGTGAGTAGGTTAGGTCTGCTCTCATTTGAAGTTTAGAAGAATGAGACGGGAGCTTAAATGAAACAAGGATGAACCTAACGGCTATTACAGGATAGATGCTGACCAATCACTTCCTCTCATGGCAATTATCTAGAACTAGGGGGCACAGTTTCAAAATAGGGGGTTTGGGAGGAGGAAGCATTCAGGCAGCATAAGAAGGAATCTCTTAGGATCATGTGTCTTTGGAATTGAATACATCCATAGTTGAGTTACACAAATGTTTGATCTACAAGGGAGATAAATGTTATGGGGCCAGGCAGAAAAGTGGAGTTAAAGCCTCAATGAGATCAGCCATGAAGCTGTCTGTCATAAATTTTTAATTCTTTACTTGAAAAGAACATTTAGCAGATTCAGATTTGAAAGATATTCTGTACAATATTAGACATACATCTGTAAAACTGATCCATGTATTTTCAAAAGTAGTGTGGTCTATTGAGGAGGTCTATAAGGCATAGTGACTTTTTCGTAACTTCTGTCAAGAGAAACATACTCACCACACAGTTCAGTTTCATTAGAACTACTCAACTTCGGACCTCATTCTCAGCCTTCACTGCAAGAGCCGAACACTACTTTTGGCATAAAGGTTGTATTAAATCAAGCACGGCATCAAATGAAGGGAAAACTATTCAGTACAGGAAAATGACAGCTTTCTCTGAGGAGACTAATTATTGCAATCTCAGATCATTGGTAAAAGGAACTTCTTAGCATGATAGCATTCACCAAGCTCCTTCAGCTTTTTCACCAATGAAATGTTTCATCAGGTAACCTATCACACATGCCCAAAAAAAAAGACCAAGCAGCAGACCCATGCTGAAAAGGGACACAATTCATTGCCAAGTATTGCACCAACAATTTGAGCATTATCATAGGTATTCCCTTTTCTTTTTCCCCACTCCCTTCCCTATCACTTGTTTACTTTTCACGTACTGATGAAAATTCAAAGACACTAAACACTGATTGCTTCTCTCTCTCTCCATGGATGTAGATTTCCAGCATTTTTTTGATTTTATAGAGATAGTAGGAACTGCCGATGCTGGAGAATCTGAGATAATAAGGTGTAGAGCTGGATGAACACAGCAGGCCAAGCAGCATCTGAGGAGCAAGAATGCTGACGTTTCGGGTCTAGACCCTTCTTCAGAAATGGGGGAGGGGAAGGGGATTCTGAAATAAATAGGGAGAAAGTTAATGGAATTTCCTCATTGTTGAAAGATCTACTAACACACACACACACACACAC
>JAHRHZ010000018.1:52422419-52441435 GCA_024137785.1 Ginglymostoma cirratum | reverse complement strand
CGGAGGGAGTGGTCCCTCCGGAAGGCAGATAAGGGTGGGGAGGGAAAGATGTCTTTGGTGGTGGGGTCTGGTTCAGGACAAGTTGGGCCCCTATTCAGCCAACCTCTACAACTGGAGCCTCAGCATCAAATTTTTATGCATTTGTGGGCAGACACCTACATTGGAACACATTAGTCTGTGGAGGAGACACTCCTCAGTAACCACCTCAATCAATTGGAGGGCTATCACTCAGCTTCGGGATTTATATTTGCTAAATAATAACTTGCTGTACAATTATCCAGCATTCACAACCAGATACAATTGGATTTGAGTTTCCAGCTGATCCTTTGGTCACAGGATTGCATTGCTGTCCATTGAATGCTGCCTCCACTGTTAAACATGCAAACAGTCCTGTGTTGTAGCTTCATTAGGTTAGCACTTTCTGTTTATATGTAACTACTGCTGATACTGCTATATGCTTCTACACTTCTCATTGAACTAGGGTTGCTCCCAAAACTAGATAAGTGGTCAAGTGAGAGGTATACTCAGCCACAAATTTACAGACTATGGTTGAATACAATTCTGCAGCTGCAGATAGCCCACAGCACCTCTCTGATTCGAGCTGTTCGAGCAGAAGGAATGATGCCCTCAGTGCAGAAATAGGGCTTTGTTTCAAGAAGCTTGTGCAACACTCTTACCAACATTATACAGATAGATTGGTGACAACTATTGACAAGACTAGGGCAAAGGCTGGGTAACAAGTGACTGATTCCCAAACCTCCAAAGTTTCTCTCACTACATACAGGGCTATGATGGAATATTCATTTTTCCAAGATGGTTGCAGTCACAATAATTAAACAGCATCCAGGTCAACGCAACTGTTGCTCTGGCCACTGGATCTAACAACAATTTCTATTATTTGTGCAGCATATCATCCATAGGATTAATTCAGTAACGTTAGCAGCACTTTGCAACTGAACACCCTCAAACTCATGACTGGGCCAATTTATTATATAAACCATTTCTGCAATTTGCATACTATTTTAAATCAAAATATAATTTGGTTGTCACAGTTCATGGAATAAATACTGTCATTATGAAACATCAAATCCTATCATTCACCAGGACATTCATTATTTACTGGTATCAATTTACAGCAAGAGATTCTCTGGTGGCTGTATGAATAAATACACCATAGGCTGTGGCCACATGAGCCAGAATGAACTTGTGCAATTCCTGGTGTGTGACCTCAGGCAGGGCAGAAGAGGAGTTTAGATAGTCATGAGCACGATTGTTCAAGAAGGCTTTATTGGCAGGAGGGATTGGAATGGAGGTTTGACAATTAGGAACGTAAACTAGGGAGTTTACTGCCTGTCATTATTTGATGACTTTTGCTGGATAGTGTAGTCATCAATAGGTGAACATATTATCAAGCTTGGCTGTGATTTATCATTGACTACATGGTCATGAAAATCAGTATTATGTGGAAACCCATCATGAGTGGGCATATAGCTGAAATGTTACCCAACCAGAAAGGGAAAGTCAATTCAGCTTGGAATTGGCAGCTTTGTCTCAAAGTTAAAAGACTGTGAATTTGAATTATAATGCTAATATGGAGATGCTTACTTTAGGGCACATTTTAAATTAAAATTCTGGTTTTATGTCAACCTTGAAGCTAATGGCTGTAGAATGACAGAATTGTGGAAATTCAAATGAACCTTCATTTGAATGCATGGTTCCATTCAATTTTGACAAGACAAGTTTGCAAAGGCAGCAGTGATCTAGTAAATCAAATTCAACTTTATCATGATCATCAAATGTTATCTTTCAGGATTTGTTTTAATCCATTAGGAATCTTCCTATGTATAAAATTTTATTGCAATATTATTTTCTCCCATTTACATGTCAGGACAGCAAATGTGATTTAATTTAATCCTAAACTCCAAACTTCTTACTATACTTTTTATAAGAAAACCATCTTTGATCAAGTTAATCCATTCAAACTTTCAAAAAGAAAAAGACTTAAAAATTTGCATTATGGGAATGTAATTTCCTTCATTAAAACAGACACTTGTGTATGAACAGCTGTGGATATAGGGACTAAAGTCTTAGAAGCTGCTTGAGGGCTTGAACTCCATTTTAGTAATAGAGCACGATCTCCTTTCAAAAGTTACCACAGTATAATTGGTGGCATTGTTTTTCATGTTAGATTAAGGCCCCGTTTTGTGGATGCTAAATGTTTCTTGCTGCTATTTTAAAGAACACGAAGTTTACCCAACGTTTTGGCAAATGGTTTTCTTGTAATCATGGTAAGAACACAGAACTATTTCACCGTTACAGGCAATCGTGCATATAACAGATCTCACCTGCATATCAATCACCAAACTTTAAAAGTAACTTTTAAGCACCTTTGATATCAATTATTTTTGTTTCAAGCCAAATTCCTGGAGGCTTAACTTCCAAACTACAGATCTGGACAAAACATTCAAGATTCTGTATTTTAGGTTACCGTTCGCCTCTTCCTCACACTTGAGATGCATTATTGTAAAGAATGCTGTGCAGTATCCAAACCACCATTTGAAAATGGATTTCCTGTCCAACTTACCGTTTATTCTTGCTTAGTGAGTTTTCTTCATTTTTAATCCAAACTATCATGTTTTATTTCTTAGCCCAATCAAATTTCTGGCGAAAACAGAATTTACCAGATGTGCTTCCCTCACCCCAATTACCGAATAATTCTAAATTTATTTGGATATGGCATATTATTGAACAAGTCCAAGTCCCACTACAGATGCTATGGAAATAAATACTGCTTAAATAAAAAAAAAAACACTATCAGTAATGGAGGTCATTTATGAAATCTTATGATCTCCTGCTTAGAGATTTGAAGGTTGGGGGGCTCATAAAACATAGTGCATGGTCTAGTGCTGCTTACCTGCTGGCCGTCAAAAAATGCTGCTCATTGAAATGCTGAATTCTCAAAAGCCCACTAATTCACTAATATCCAGCAATGTGATTGAACCTTAAGTGCCTTGTAAAATCCAGTTATATTCAGGAAAGTGGCTCCCCACCACCATCTCAAAAGGCAATAGGGCAATAAATGCTGTCTATACTGGCGACATCCACTTCCTGTAAATGACTACTTTCCCCCAAAAATGGATTGTTGCAAAAAGCACAATACAGCATTATGCTGCTGAAAGTATGGAGTTCTGACTTTGCAAAGTCAAGGAAGCAAACCCAGGATCAGGTTAGAACTGTTCAGCAAATTCAGAAAAAAGGGTTGCTAATTAAAGTCTGCAAGTCAGAAACAACCAGTTTAATTGATGACTCTCAAAAGTGACAAAGAAAAAGTTCATATGTGGATTGAAAATATATGCTAAAGAATTCACTAATAATAGAATGCTTACCGCATGCCCTGCCACTTCTAAGAACAATTTACCAACCATCACTTACTGTGGAAACTTCTCTCTTCGGCTCATTGGACAATTCTCTTTTGAAGACTTTGAAGCTACCTCCAAAACTCATGTAAGTATTACACTCCAGGTCCGAACCCCATCTTGTATAAAGATTTTTTTTGCTTTTCATCTTCAGTCTTCTCAGAATCTTGAACTTTCTCCAAAGCGAAACTTTTCTCCATATCTCCTCTTTCCAGACCCCTCAACGGTGTACACAAATTGTATCTCTTAGTCAAAAGGACAATGCCCTCAGTTTCTCTCATCTATGCTATCATGAAGTTATAATGTATGGGTTACTAATCCCATTGATTCATTTTTTTTTTTCCAAACTGAAATCTGAGGATTCAAACATTCAAATGAGCCCAAACAGTTTAACAATGGCCGAGGTCACCCAACCTGTTGTTAGGAGGCTAATTTCCTAAAATTCCCAACATGGATTAACAGATATGCTTGTGCATCCCCACGCAGAATTGCATACTTGCCAATGGTTTCAAATGTCTGGAAAAATCAAAGAATGAGTTCCACCAATTTCAGATCCTTAACTCTGTTCTCCATTTAGAATCCCTTCCCCACATGACGCTTACAATTTGTGTTTCATGGTTTTGCTTTCAGTCAAAGGCCATCTCTATTCTGAAATAAGCACCTTCTCTGGATGCCCCGCCTTCTCCACTACTATTACCAGTCCTTCTGTCTTTTATTCTGACATTTCAGATTTAATTTTGACGTAGTGTACTTGGACTTCAGTGAGTCTATTGACAGGCCCCACATAGGAGACTGATAGTCCACAGAATTCAAAGGAAATTTAGCAAATTAGATCCACAATTGGCTGAATGACAGAAAGCAGAGGATGTTGGTTGAGGAATGATTTTCCGAGTGGAGGTCAGTATCCAGTGGGGTCTCAAAGAAGATCAGGTTGAGGCCCTTTTAATGATTTAGACTTGGATAAAAGAGGGTTGATCAGTATGTTCACAGATAATACAAAAAAATTGGTGAGGTGGTAAATAGTGAGTATGGTAGCCTTACGTTAAATCGGAGGATATAGGCAGGCTGGTCAGATGGATTGATCAGTGGCAAATGGTACTCAGAATAAATATGGGTTCATGCACTTGGCCAGGACAAACAAAGCAAGGGAATACATGATGCACATTAGGACCCTGGGGAGCCCTGAGGAACAAAGGGACCTAAGCGTGAACGCACCCTGGTCCCTTTATGTTGTGGGACAGGTAGATAATGTAGTTACAACAGCACACTTGCTTTTATTAGCCAAGACACAGAATTGAATAGCAGGGAGGCTATACTGGTACTGTATAAGATGTTGGTTAGCCCACAGCTGAAATACTGTGCACAGTTCTAGGATCCACATTATAGGAGGAATGTGATAGCACTGGCCAATTTACAGTGTGGAAGCAGGCCATTGGGCCCACTGATCCTCCAAAGAGCACCCCCTCCAGATGCGCCCCTGCATTTCCCATGGCTAATCCACCTTGGCTGCACATCCCTGGATATGACGGGCAATATCATATAGCCAATTCACCTAAACTGTACATCTTTGGACTGTGGGAGGAAACTGGAGCACCCCGAGGAAACCCACATAGACATGGGGAAAACACGCAAACTCCAGAGACAGTTGCCGGAGGGTGGAATCAAACCTGGGTCCCTAACACTGAGAGGCAGCAGTGCTAACTACTGAGCCACCAGGTTCTCCTATAGACTTGCACTTTTAATTTTCTCTTTCACTCCCCCATCCCACAGTAACTTGCTCCATTTGATTCCATACCAATCTTTAAGTCACAAGGGTCTTGACAGGTTTTACATTTTAGTAATTTTTTTTTCTCCCAACAGAATGTGTTTATAACAAGATAAACTCAAATTTTGATTGAAGTGAGAAATCTGGCTGGTTTTTCTTTAGCTTTATAGATGGTCAATATATATACACTGAGTTTTAAAAAAAAAAAAGCAACTTTAAAACTTCCAAACTCTATTTATCAACCTCAGGAGTGAAGAGAAAGAAAAATTATTCACTCTCTTCGGTTAAATTAGTCCCTTAAGTTACTGAAGCTTGTCATCTCTGGAACTGTTGTTAATCATTTTTACCCTCACTAATGCCTTCACTTCTACAAAAACAAATGTAGTGCCCAAAATGAACATGATATACTCCAAATCAGCGCTTCATACAAGGTAAATGTAAGATTCTTGCTTTCAAATGTTATGCCTTATTTATAAAGCCTGTACACTTAATATATTTTCTTCAACTTGTCCTGCCACCTACAATAATACGAATATGTAACGCTCCCAAGTCCCGCTGCTCTGCACCCCCTCTTGCCCTTTAGTATTATAGCCTTGATTTAATAGTTTCTTCTTTCAATCATACTGACTTCACACTTCGCATTAAATTTCATCTGCGACTGGTTTGCTCATTTCACCAGCATATCTATGTCCTCTTTATGTTGTGCTCAACCATCCCACAGTTCCCTATAAGTTTTATATCATTGCTACATTTTGCATACCAGGTCTAGATGAGTTATATCCAGAAAAAAAAAAAGATAGATCCCTTCTTTGTGTAGAAAAGAACTGTTCAACACTACCCTATTTCCTATTATTCTCGTGAGGCCTGATTTTTCAGATGTATTACGCGCGTAACTTACATACCATTGGTCCTTTTCCAGTTTTGCCTCCCAACACATGATTCAAATTTACCTGTGTTAGTTCTGTTGTGACTCCATTAAAGTTGCCATCCCACTTTCACAACTTTTATTTTTAAAAAGTCTGAATTCCTTTTCCATTGCTAATCTAAACTTGTCCCCTACAAATATTCCACTATTGATGGTTTACCTACCTCATTCCCGAAAGACCCAGCAATGCTTCCTTCTTTGTTGCGTTGAAAACTGCTGTAGGAAGCTCTCCTGAAATCTGCAGTCCCCCTCTACCTCTTAGACCATGATCTTAATACAGATGGGGATGGTAAATGTCCTAGATTGTAACTGCTCCATAATTCTTGCACTTCTCCAATTATGTTGCAAATTCCAAGCAGAAGCACAAAATTAACAGCCAGATTTCAAATCTTTGACAGTTACAACTAGCAACCAAATACAGATCAAAAGTAGAGACAACAAAGGTGTAGAGCTGGATGAACACAGCAGGCCAAGCAGCATCAGAGGAGCAGGAAGGCTGACGTTTCGGGTCGAGATCCTTCTTCAGAAATGGGGGAGGGGAAGGGGATTCTGAAATAAATAGGGAGAAAAGGGGAGGTGGATAAGTGATGGATAAAGGAGAACATAGGTGGAGAGGAGACAGACAGGTCAAAGAGGTGGGGTTGGAGCCAGTAAAGGTGAATGTAGGTGGGGAGTTAGGGAGGGGATAGGTCGGTCCAGGGAGGACGGACAGGTCATGGAGGCGGGATGAGGTTAGTGGGTAGGAGATGGGGGTGGGGCTTGAGGGGGGAGGAATGGTTAGGGAGGCGGGGATGAGCTGGGCTGGTTTTGGGATGCGGTCGGGGGAGGGGAGATTTTGAAGCTTGTGAAGTCCACATTGATAGCATTGGGCTGCAGGGTTCCCAAGCAAAATATAGGAGATGCTGTTCCTGCAGCTTTTGGGCGGCATCATTGTGGCATTGCAGGGGGCCCAGGATGGACATGTCACCCAAGGCGTGGGAGGCGGAGTTGAAATGGTTTGCGACTGGGAGGTGTAGTTGTTTGTCATGAACTGAGTGTAGGTGTTCCGCAAAACGGTCCCCAAGCCTCTGCTTGGTTTCCCTGATATAGAGGAGGCCACAATGGGAACAGCAGATACAGTACACCACATTAGCTGATGTGCAGGTGAACATCTGTTTGATGTGGATGGTCTGCTTAGGGCCTGGGATGGGGGGTGGGGGAAGGTGTAGCACTTGCTCTGGTTGCAGGGAAAAATGCCAGGGGCGGTGGGGCTGGAAGGGAGTGTAGAGCAGACAAGGGAGTCACGGAGAGAGAGTGATCCCTCCGGAAAGGAGATAAGGGTGGGGAGGGAAAAATGTCTTTGGTGGTGGGCTCAGATTGCAGATGGCGAAAGTATCAGAGGATGATGCGTTGGATTCGGAGGTTGGTGCGGTGGTACATGAGGATGAGGGGGATTCTGTTTTGGTTGTTATTGCGGGTAGGGGGTGTGAGGGATGAGTTGTGGGAAATGTGAGAGACACGGTCGAGGGCGTTTTCGACCACTGTGGAGGGGAAGTTGCAGTCCTTGAAAAACGAGGACGAGGACATCTGGGATGTCCGGGAGTGGAATGCCTCATCTCGGGAGCAGATGTGGCAGAGGCAAAGGAATTGGGAATAGGGGATGGCCTTTTTGCAAGAAGGAGGGTGAGAGGAGGTGTATTCCAGCATCGGCAGTTCCTACTATCGCTCGCAGATCAAAAGTAGCTCTGGTTTCAATTTTGAAAAGGAGCAGGTTTTGCAAGGGCATTGTAGTATTGCAGATATACACTGTTTTAGTTCACATTCTGAAGTCAAAGATCAACGTTTATGAGCCAGCTTTCAGCAAAATATTATTAAATCTGCCTCCTTTAATCACAGTCCAGATTCAAACACAACCTTTCATTGCTTAATGAACAGCAACCTTCCAGAATCCATCCTTCCTTTTTGTAATAACTTAAAGGCAGAGTGTTAATGGAGACTGGATTTCAATGATCATTTAGGAGGGTCAACTCTCAAAAGTATATTTAGTTGTGACTAAAAATTTTACAACACAAAACACAAAGTTTTTAAAGTTTTTTTTACTCTAAGTTTTTTTTTATACAGTAAATACAAAAATATTCTTCCAAATACATATGGATTTTAGGCCTACAAAACAATCAACTGAATGCACTGGAAAATGTAAATCACAGTGACAATGAAGTTACAGCAGAAAAAGACATTTTAGGCAATTACTAAACTTTTCATTCTGCTTTGTGGACATTTATATGCAGTGCTATATATATACATTTATACACGCACGCGCGCACACACACACACACACACACACACACACACACACACACACACACTAGAAAAATCAGCAGCCTTATCATTGGCCATTAGAAGTAATCAAAAACAATTACCTATAAATGCTTTCCTGAAGTGATGAAATTCTCCAACTGTAAAGATTTTAAACCGCAAAACCCTATACCAATAACTAAAATGACTTTTTTTTTGGTTTTTTGTTATATACACAAAACATTGAAAGGGAGGGTTAACATAAAAAATACACAGGACAATTTTTTTGTTATTTTACAATTATTAAAATTACACGTCAGCCTTCTGAAAAGAACTGTCAATGCAATACTGATTGTTTTTCAATAAAAGGCTGTTCACAGGTATTTACACACATACAATGCATAATTCAGGGCAAAGAGACAAATATGTCCAGAGACACAGGTTGATCTTAAGAGGCCAGAAGCTATTCCATCCACTTAAGGCTTTGATTTTCTCCCCCCTCCTTCCTCATTTTCTATAACAAGGCCTCAGATTTATGGATATTGGTTAATCAGCAGTCAGTCAACAGTACATGCGTTTTGAAGTGTAAACCAAACGAACTTCTGGTACCTCTAGCATCTGGTCTGCAAAACGTATAGTGGAGTGGATTCGACTAACCCACCTTCTGGCTTCAACACCATGTCAGAATACCAATTGTATAGCAGTACTCCACTTTCCACGTCTGGGCAAATTTTAACAAAATATAGCTGACATGCTTGAATAGTTTAAGAATTACAAATTACTTTTACCTGACAAGTCAGTGTTGCTACCGATTAAGGGTTAGTCTGATGGAATTTTTTATGACACGTATGCTACTCGTGGGAACTGGAGAAGATGCATCTGGTAGCTCCTTGCTGGGTAGTCTCTGTAAAGAAAATCAGCACCAAAACAAGGACAGAAAGAAGCATGTTAAATTGCACTGGTTAAAAAAAGTGAATTCTAGAAGTACAAGAGGTGTTTTAACTTAAGAGTGAAAATTCACTCTTCAGAATCTTCAGAAAGTTTTGAGTGCAGACATTACTCGTAGAATCATCGTTTCCTGTGAAGAAAGAGATTTAATAGGTAGTACCTGTGATCTTGTATCAATTGTTGGAATGGGCATGGATTTCACTTCTCCTTGGCTGTCCTGTTACATACAGACAACAATTTAATCAATTGAAGCAAAACAAGTCTTACAATCAGATAGGTGAAGTTAAGTGTCACTAAACCCCCTGCCCCACTACGCAAAAAAAACTCAATGTGATAACGTTTCCCTTCACTTTGATTGTTTTAAAACATCTTCCAACTGTTGCATAACTATTACTTGAAATGGAAATAACTGAACCAGACAGGCACTGTGAGGGAGTGGAATATCCTATGCTTGTTGCATTGAAAATTAGCCCTCCATCATCTTGATTGGTATCAGCTGTGACAACGGGTATGAAGTACTGAACCACAACAAACACTTCCCTTCTGGGGAAGAAAGCCAGAGGAAAAACTGCATGTAAATGACAATTTGTGTTGACGGTCTGTATTACTGTAAAAGCCAAGCTGTCAAACAGGCTTCTTCTAAATCCTTGTACAAGGTATAAAGAAGTCCAGAACACCAAGGTACAGACTATAAAATGCAGCATTTAAAGCAAGAGCACACCTTGCACAAACTGCCTTTCCTGCATAAGAGACAGCATTTGAGTAGCAACTATATATTGTGCAGATACACGAATGCTTCATCTTCAGGAATATTCTACATAGGCAAGATTTTAATTACATCCAAAATATTCCATTTATATTAAAATGTTATCATATTGAATAGTCGATAATGAAGCTGGGAGAGAACTGATTTAAGGTACAGGATTATAGAAAAATGAATATTTACTGACAGGTTCACCAGTTTACGGTAAAGCTGTGCAGTCTAGTCTTAAATGCAAGTGTATGCTATGTTTTAACCAGTGAGACACAAGACCCTTGCAGTCAACCTTCAGCTGTAGTTACCACTACCTGTCCATCTTTCAGAGATTTCAGTATGTCCTCTTCATTTGATGAATAAGGTTGTTTGAAAGCACAATCATCTGGCTCAATAGTACACATCTGAAAGGACAGGAGATATAACATATTTAAAACAATATTCCAGAGTATTGATGCCATAAACATTTAAAATTTAATATAAAGTTAGATCAAAAGATGCTGCATATAAATAGTCCACTAAAGCTAATACTAAATGACTCCTAAAAAGGGCATGTGCCCAATTTTGTTTTGAAATGAACATATTGCTCCAGGCTAACTTCATCCTAAATATCACTGCAAAAAGAATGTTATTCTTGTAACATGTCCATTACAAACAAAATGGCTGTAGCTGTCATAAAGCTTCTGTTTCATTTCTACTGGAATTCTACCAAATGAAGATTTGTATTTTAGCTGTAGGTCAGGAGATGTACAGACCATCAAAGCTTTTCCACTATCTATGAAGATGAAGTTAGGAATGTGATAGAACATTTACCATTTGGATGCAAAAAACAACAAAATTCATCATTCAAAATACACCAGTACCCCCCACACTCTCCCCACCACTGGATCGGCACCAAGGACAATTTAGAAACACGCTGCAGCAACTTAGCAGGTTTACAATGACGACAAAATGACCCTCTTCAATGATGGAGACAGAAAGCTACTATATCTCAGGTACACCATCACCTCAAAGTGAGAGACTTTAACATAGGCATGTCATCTGTTATTCAAAATCACGTGTTCAATATCCTAGTGTTCCTTAAATCAGCAGCCTCAAGAACATCTGTGCCACAAGAGATGCAACACTTCAAAACAAAGCCTACATCCAATGAGTCAAGCAAAGGGCAAGGGATTATAAATATGGTGTCCACGCCGGAAAAATGTTGAGAAAAATGAATAATAATATACTTAAATATTGCTCGCCAACCGTTTGTGTTGTAGCTCATATTTATAATCATGATACAATCCCCAAATGCATGCATCAGCTGCACATCATAATTCTCCTCCAAACAATAAGCAGCTTCTTTTGTATGGTCTGAAAAATCAACTCCCTTTACCAAATGCAGCAGCCATCTCTAACTTGGATCATGTGGAAACAATAAACTACAGTTCTCTAAATCTGGATGTTCAACATAAACAGCTTAATTGAAGGACATAATACAAGTGTTCTTAAAAGGTTTACAGCAAGTAGTCAAGAGAAATATTTTGTAAAAATCATTCTGGTCTGGTAACCCTGCAGCTAGGAAAGAAAGGGAAGGGAGGGCACGAATGGTTCTATTTTCTATTTAACTTGTAAAATAAGGAACTTTCCTCAATTGGGCAGTCAACTAAATGCAATTTAACCATATTATTTTAATCAAAAAGCAAATAAGAGATTACAGACTACTGTTAGCTTAACCATACACAATTAGCTCCTAATTGTAATTGGTCTGCAACTGACTTCTTATAGCACCACAGCAGATCAGAAGTACAAACAATAAATTGAAATGGAAAAAAGATAGTAAACATAAAAAGAAAATTATTTCAAGTTCATACTAAAGAAAAGGATAACCGGGTATGTTTTGATAAATACTTATCCCACATTGTGTATAAAATCCATTTTCTCCCTCAACTGCTACCTATTAATAAGTATGCAGTGCTTAAACACTGTTCCAATATGGTTTGAAGCATTAATATACCTACATCGCATAAATTAAATCTTACTGGTACTTACCAAGGGGAGGTCTTTAAGCCGTTTTGGAGATTCTTCCAATGTAGGTGAATGAGGCCTTTTCGATGAGGAGCTGTTTGGACTAGGGGTTAACTTGGTCCCATTTGGCAGTGGCTGGTTACATGGAGATGTCAAACGAGGAATTACACTGCGCCCAACAACAGTGGGAATAGAACAGAGTGCTTGAGAAGGAGTGGAGTTTGTAGTAGAAATAGGATCATTCTCTGCAACGAAACATTTATTAGTTAATATCTTTGAAATCAAAATGTGAAGGCTTGTTGTACGCCTATTAGAATAAATTGACATACTTGCACCAATAGCTGGCCTAGACTTCCCTTGGCCAAGTTGCGTTTCTGGAGAATCGCACTCATTGGGCATTAGTTTTGTTACATCTGAAGCTTGTTTTTTTCCAGGTGAAATACCATACCTAGTAAACAACGAAAAAGTCTTAAGTGCCATAATGTTACAACATGAATATCAATGTGGTCAACATGTTCCACATAAGTTGCACATACTTCTGCAAGTCCTCTGTTCCCTGAGTGTTTGGTTTGGAAGATTTTTGTAACAATGCAGGAGAACCAAAAGGGGTGCCAACATCAGTATCCCTAGAACTGTCCAAAGGACTTCCTTCTAAAGACGTGCGATTTAGATTTCCAACATTTCCAGAAGAGTTCCGATTAATGTCAGGTATGCTTTGCTGGAAGACAAAAACAGAATGAGGCATAAAAATGCAATCCAATATAAAGTGCTGAAATCAGGTCAATGCAGCTATCCATATTTACCTTCTTCTTTTTCTGTAGAATTTCAGCTGGCAAATACTGATGGAGCTGCTTCTTCTTGACATGTGTAGCTTCAATTCTCATTTTCTCCTTTAGCATGTTAATATTATTTGCTTGTCTATACACTGGAATAAACCAGAATTGTTCCCAGATAAGAACAAAAGTCACAAAGTGAAAAAGAGATGATTTCTAGAGTTTAAATTATGTAATATCTAAACTTTCAAAGTGCATATATTTGAAAGGAAATTCTAGTACACATTTAAGCACTCTGTCAAGGGCCTTCTTTTGTTGATTAATGAGGTACCTGACATTTTGAAAAATAATTTGATTAATTTCAGGCAACCTTGAACAAAATTTACATTTCTAGCCATTACAAAGGAATATTAAAATTAACTCTTTTCCTGTTACTGTAAAAACACATTTTCCTTTCTGATAAATGCAAAGTTCAAACACGTAAGGGTGGCACAGTGGCTCAGTGGTTAGCACTGCTGCCTCACAGCGCCAGGGGCCCAGGTTCGATTCCAACCGCAGGCGACTGTCTACGTGGAGTTTGCACATTCTCCCAGTGTCTGCATGGGTTTCCTCCATGTGCTCCGGTTTCCTTCCACAGTCCAAAGATGTGCAGCTTAGGTGAACTGGCCATGCTAAATTGCCCACAGTGTTCAGAGATGTGTAGATTAGGTGGGTTATAGGGGACAGGTCTGGGTGGGATTCTCTGGAGGACTGGTCTAGGCTTGTTGGGCCAAAGGGCCTGTTTCCACATTGTAGGGATTCCATGATAAGATGACAAATGTATGCATCAATGGCACACCTCATGCTGAATGTGGGAATCTCTTTTTTTAAAAAGTGGCACACTACGTGACAACACTTTTAAGTTATGTCCTCCTGAATTCCACACTGATACGCTCTCACTTTGATAGCATAGTGCAATCAGGGTATCTAAACTCAGTGGGCCAGAAATAAAACAAAAATCAACTTTCCACTTACCACTGAATTACAGCAGCAAGGATGAAAACAGATTGGACCACACTGATAACAAATTAGTAAGAAAGCAACTTTATATACACAAAAAAAAAATTTTACAGAAATACAAAAACATAGCATTTCAGTCACTATTGATAATTTACCCTGCTCTAGACTATATCAGTTTATCAATGGAATGCCATAGCATCAATTTGCAAAGAAAGCCATCAACTTCTAATGTTACTCCATTCAATGATAAAGTGTTAATTAAAGCTATTTCAGGTACTCCTTTGCTAACACTGGAACATAGCTATATTTGCAAGGAGTAGTGTGACAATTGCTACAGGTTAAGGCAATTCTTCATCGTTATAAGCTCAGCCAGAGCATTACTAGTAGCAGCATTATCAGGACCAGATTGAAAACATTAACACAAAATGCCACCAGCCAACTATTACACATCACATCTTCCTGGAGTTACCAGAATTTCATAATCATATTCTCCAACTATCTAGATCTTGTATGTCACTGTTCAATGCAGAACTAATCATTGCAAAGCCTCAAGTATGAATTATAGACATTCAGAAACTTGGGGCAAAGTTGGGGACTCTTAATCTCTCCCATTATGTGCTTCCTTCAGTTACTGATATTTCAATAAACAATTCTGTACTTTTGGTCTGCAGCTGCGTCCTGTTCTTAAACATTCTGATTTAAAATTTGTAAGTGCTGGGATTACAAAGGTCAGGCAGCATCTATGGAGAATCAAAGTTACATGTTTGAGGTTAGTGATCTTTCATCGGAACCAGGAATAAACATATAATTGGTTTTGAGCAAGGGTAGGTGAAGCAGGACAATACAAGGTCTCTAACAGGGTAGAAGACAGGAAGAGATTGAATGACAGAAGAGATTTGTTTTATTGGGCTAATGGGAACAGTAGTGTGGGAAGGAAAAACTAAAATATGCGCTGTTGATTGAAGCCAAAAAAAACAAGGAAAACTGAAACAAGCAAAAGAAACAAAAAAGGTGACGGGTATGGGGAGGTCGGATGTGGTGCTGGGAACAGAGCTTTCAGTCTGAAATTGTGGAATATTGATTTGTGAAGGCTATATTAAAAAAAAAGGTCTAACTAAAAGATGAGGTGCGGATGGTCAAACTTGTTTTGAGCTGCACTAGAATAGTGCATGAGGCGGAGGACAGAAACATCAGTATGAGATTAAAGGGAGAGTCAATATTGGAGGCTACTGGAATATCAAGGTCATGATCATTGACTTTAACATTGCATTCTGCAAAGTGGTCAAATGTACAGTTGGTTTCACCAAATGTACGTCAACTTTCCAGCATCCACAGCATATAGCTTCCGAAAATTTAAAATCAGTTCCAGTTTTACAGCCACCGCTCATCAAAAGCATTCAGTACTCCGGCCACCCAGAAGAGATCCACCCATGAATTCCTCAGAATCCCAAAAAATTCCACATGACCACTGATCAATTCATTTCCTCCAGAAGTAAATTTTATACAACCTTAAACTAAAACAAAGGAGTATGGCATAATGCTTACAGGTCTGTTAAGCAAGAAAAATGAACATGGCTACTGAACCTCTCTATCTTTTGCTGCACTACATAATTGCACTATGGGCTGTGAAGAACTGAAGCCTCCTTATGCACACTGTATAGCTTATTTTGCTCTTACACAAGATTGCCCCCTACATCTGAAAAATACTGTTAGTCATTCATTTTCTGAGCAGGTTCATGGGTTGAAATTTATTTCTACAGGACAAATTATTACATTTGAAAAGCAAGTTCTCTTTTAAACAATCCAATTGTTTGAGAAAGAAACTTCACTTTACATCTAAATTTGATGTCTGGCTTCGCACTTTACCAGAGACTCTCAAGCAACATCAAGATGGGAAATAAAAATCTGACAGTACAAAAGGAAAGGAAATGTTATTTGATTTGAGGTACAAGATAAAGCAAAGTAAATTTTAAGAATGAGAAATCAAAACCCCAATCTCAAAGTGAGCTAAGGACATTGTTCAGTGAATCACCTGTTTCGTAATTAAGCTTGTAGCTTTAGAGCAGTCAGAATGTAATTACTCCAGGTAGTTGATCTCCATTTTTAGGTAGTTCACAGCATAACGCAATAGCATTCAAAATGGAGCTGCTCTGCAATACATAATCCATGATGGTACCACGGTGGCCTAACATCAGAGGTCAAACGTGGTTGAGCTCATGAGGGGCAAATACTTGACTTCGTCAATGCTTGTTTCTGTTCTATAATGAGGGCAGAGTTGTAGCTATAAAATCAGATGGGAGATTAGAAGCATAGTAATAAAAAAGGTGAAAACAACCAACTAATAGGATACCTGTATTTGATGATAAAAGGATGGTGAAGATGACAAATTTGGACAAAGAAATTCCTGAATTTCAGAACTTTATTGATTAATGGGATGAGAACACTGCTGGCTAGGCAGCATTTGTCCATCCCTAATTGCCCAGAGGGCAGTTCAGAGTCAACCACATTGCTGTGCGTCTGGAGTCACAGGTGGGCAGATAAGGATGGCAGTTTCCTTCCCTAAAGTACATTAGTGAACCAGGTGGGTTTATCTGACAATTGACAATGGATTCATGGTCAGCATTAGATTCTTAATTCCAGATATTTTACTGAATTCAAACTCCACCATCTGCTGTGGTGGGATTTGAACCCGGGCCCCCAGAATGTTATCTAGGTCTCTGGATTAACAGTCCAGCGATAATACCACTAGGCCATTGCCTCCTCTGCTATAAACACCTATAAAACAGGTGGAATACTGGCAAAGTTGGCTAGAATGCTGAAAAATGGAGTTTGACAGAGGCATCTTTTAACCTTCTTTTCCAGAACATTGCACCAAAGGGCCTGAGAAAAATAAAAAGTAGGTTGATACAGAGCTATAACCCACAACCAGAATGCTGCAAAACAATTTAAAAAGATGCTTCAAAATACATGAGAGAAAACATTATAGTAGAGGAAAATATAGAATTAGTTATTGCTGTAGGGAATAGCATGTTTGATAATGTAAAGTAGTTACTGGGGTGTCTGAATACCTCGGGAGGGACAGACCTTAATGCTGCACCATTATCATAGACCCAAAACCCTGGTGCTACAATATTAACATTGTTGCCGAGTAAGTCACAGCAGGCAGGAGAAGGTCAAGTCAAAGAACAAAACTGGTAGACAAAAGTAGAACAGAAGAATGCTGACTCCAGGGAGTTGGCTTCAAAAATTATGACCCAGTTGATAATCTCAGTAAGCCCACTTGTAGAATAAATGAACATTTCATGACCTTAATGCTCACCACAACCCAGAAGCAGTACATACACCTCAATCCTACAAAGCAACAGATGAGGCCAAAAACATACACCACTCCAACTGGGATCAACTGTTTTCTCCCGGCCCAGAGACAGATCCACAATTGTCCTTGAAGGACACAAGCTTCTGGAACAATCACAATTAGCAAGGAAGGCATTGCGAAAGCACAAAACTATGGATTCAATCTTCTGATGAAATATCTCAAACATGATCTGGTCATAACACACTCCATATTTCAGAGACAAATCTTACGGTAACACTCTCATCCAAAAGTTAGGCACCTGCTTGACTAAGTCATTGTCTGAGTGAGGGTTCACAAGGATGTCTGTATTAATCATGCCATGACAAGAGCTGACAACTTCTGGATTGAACCTCACCTAATCCAGTCTACTATCTTCACAGCCTAGCCCCAAAATAGCAGTGGCAGAAGCTCTAACAATGAATTTTCCATGGCAACGAACTGAAGGACCCGCAATGAGACCTACTCAATTAGTACTTTGCAGTTATCCTGTTTAGTTTCAATGAGCAGGAACCACACTAGGTCTGTAGGTCCAACACTCCAAAAAAGTAACTTAAAGAACAAGCAATGGTTGGGAAGAGTGCAGGAAATCCAGCAACTCTCCAACAGCCATGAGATGGACAAGGTTCTTCCCTTATCTGAAAGAACAGCACGTATGCCAGGGGATCTCTCAGACACTATAATTGAGATGGTCTTTGATAAAGGAGACAAGACTGATTGTAATAACCACATAGGGATTTTCCTGTGGCAGACAGCAGGGAGAAAGTCATTGCGAGAATTCTCAATTGCCTTTATCCAGAGTCACAATGTGGACTTTGTATCCAATAGGAGGCTTGGCTGAGGCCTTACTGTGAAGATCACAAGTCCACAAAATATGCAGAAAGCAGACGCAACCTCTATACATGGCCATTTTGACCTCCAACTCTGTCAACCGGGACAGATTGTGGAGCGTCCACCTCCATGTTAGTTGCCAGAGAAATTCATCAGCAACTGCTGCCTAGAGCTTGATAACACACAAGACCAGACATGATCCTCACCCTCAGATCAAACACAGAGCCCGTAAGAGTTCAAAGTGGGGTAAAGCAAGGCGGTGTCATCGTACCAATGCTCTTCTATCTTCATCACAACACTCCACCTCAGCTCTATGAAGCTCCTTGATAAATGCAACATTAACAATGACTCCTAGGACTCCCTTGCACAGGATCGCTCAAGCCAGAGAAACAGTTTATGGGAACTTATCATCCGTGGAGCTTTGACAGATACAGGAGCAGCCCAAGTGCAAATAACAGAAGGGGTACACGAAAATCTGAGAATCAACCTGCTTCACAAACACCCACCTATGGTAATGTGCACAGATCCAATATTGGACTATTTACCATCTCAGGATCCAAAATTCCAAAAGTGGAAAGTCACTCTCGAATCCAAACTGGATAGTTACTAAGGAATCTGAGCTGATAGCATTAAGCAAATTTCATTATAAAACTATAAAAGCAGCAAAGAAAAAAACTTTAGTCAGAAAATGCAACACATCCAAAGTCAAGCTGCAGTTTTTGAAAGGGTGCTAAAATTAGTTCATGCAATCTATTTTTTGCACTGGTTCTGTAAACCTGTTATATTGTATAAAGTGGATTATAAAAATGAAAAGATTACAAGGGCTCAAACCTTCCAAAATAAAAAGCGGAAGAACTGCAGATGCTGTAAATCAGGAACAAAAGCAAAGTTGCTGGAAAAGCTCAGCAGGTCTGGCAGCATCTGTGAAGGAAAAAACAGAGTTAACATTTCGGGCCCGGTGACCCTTCC
>JAHRHZ010000018.1:52383261-52422019 GCA_024137785.1 Ginglymostoma cirratum | reverse complement strand
TCTGTGAAGGAAAAAACAGAGTTAACGTTTTTTCCTTCACAGATGCTGCCAGACCTGCTGAGCTTTTCCAGCAACTTTGCTTTTGTTCCTCAAACCTTCCTATCTGGGTTAGAATCAATATTGCCAATCCAGATCAGACAAAAAGTCACTTACCTTCCCATAATTTTTCAGGCCTGACTTCTGAAGGATCCACCCTAACAATCTCATCCCAGAAAACCCACACAGGCTACACTGGAGTAAGTGCATACTCTCAAAAGCCAAGCCCTTTTTCAAATTCAACCACTGCCATAATCCAGCAATGGATAAAGCCTAAAACAAAATCCCAGAGTCTCTTTGCAAGCTACCAAGAAGGCAAGTGGGTGAGGGAGTGACAGGTGGATCAGCAAGGTGTTAAAAGGTGTGAAAACAGGGATATTGAGAGGCAGTGATCGGTGTTAGAGAGACCATTAAATGAGGAGTCAGAGCGGGGGTCAGTTTTATATTGTTATCCAGACATTAGAGCAGATTTTAATCCCACCCTAACCTTTTCCTGGGTAATTACCCTGGTTGAATCAAAAGCTCTTGGAAGTCTCAGACTCTGCAGAGCTAGAGATATTTTTGCAGAGTTATGGACAGAGTGTAACTGCCTATCAGAAGCTTAAAACCTCCTGCGCAATCAATTTGGGATACCCATGGAAATCCAAAGCACATCTCTCGGGGTATGTCCTGTTTCAGGTTATCTGGAGACCAAGATCTGGGCTAAGATCTTTTTTGTCCAATGAAGTCTAAAGCAATTTATAAAAGATTAAAAAACAATATCTTAAAACTGTAAAACCCACCAAGCTCAAATCAAATAGTACTTTTTTTTTTACCTGTATCAGTGAATAACTGAATATCTTGTGTCAGATCAATGTTTACACTTTCTGCATTTTCCACCTTCTTAAAAATTATTCCAATAAACCAGATGGTAACATAATCACCCCTAAAAAGAGAAAAAGAGCTTTCAGAAGGCATTTACTTGACAGAACATTGTTAACGATTTTACTTCAACAGGATTTAAAAAGGTTAGCTACATTTGAGGCAGAATTTGTAGTCAGCAAAGTGATAACAATAACTTAAAATTTGAGAAACCTCTGTAAAGATTTAGAGGACGAGATATAGGATCAGAATAAAGCCTTTGGCGTATCAAGTCTGCTCCAGCATATAATCATGGCTGATAAAGATAATTCTTGTGCCTTTTCATCGCAAGCGATCTTTGTGGGCTGAATTTTACCTGTCAAGACGTATAAGTTAATTTTGGCTTTGGCTGAAGACAGGCAACAGTAGTCACACTATCAAGCTAAGCAGCCAGAGTTCTTACAAAGAAACGGGAAATTAACAATGCAAGAGGCAGCTATCTGGTCCATCATGTCTGTGCAGATTGAAAGAGCTATTCAACCTAATCCTACTTCCTAGTTTTTTTGTGCCTATTTCTCACTGAAATCGATCAATCTGTGGTGTGATATTTACTAATGATACTGGTTACTCATACTTAAGAGCCAACTTATCTTATTTCTACCTCCAGAAAGGAGGAGTGGATAGCATTGTAGAATACGGTCCTGAAACACCTGTAAAAAGTTCTATGCAATTAAAATTAGAATTTGCTTTACAGTCTGGTAAAGCCATGACCCTTCAGAATACTGAATGACTGGCTGAAAGATTATCTGATACTTGTTTGACAGCTTTCTAAATCAGCTTAAGGTGATCCTACAACACAAGAGGATGCAAACTCAGCTGTTACCTGGTTACTCTCTATAGGGCTTTTTGGTTGAATGCCTAATTGGGGAAATTAAGAACAACATTCTTCACTATTCTGAGATCTCAGAATCCCTACAGAACAGAAGCAGGCCATTTGGTCCATACCAACCCTCTGAAGAGCATCCCAGACCCATTCCCTCTAACCTATCCCTATAACCCTCCATTTCCCATGGCTAATCCCCCTATCCTGCACCTCCCTCAACACTATGCGCAATTCAACATGGCCAATCCACCTAACTTGCACATCTTTGGACTCTGGGAGGAAACTGGAGTATCCCCACGCAGACACAGGAAAAACGTGCAAACTCCACACAGACAGCGCTGGAGGCGGTAATCAAACCCGGGTCCCTAGTACTGTGAAGGAGCAGTTCTAAACACTGAGCCACCGTACTACCCTATTGTGATTCTAGTGTTGTTTGTAGATCCCAGTGCATTATCTCCCCCTGCTGCTTATTGATTTTAATCTGCCATTTTCCTGTCACCCGATCAGTCCACTGACTTCTTCCTGCAGTAGTTCGGCTTTCTCCTTCACTATCGCCCACAAAGGTAACTTCCTTGTGTCCCCAATTTTGATGTGTACCAAGAAAAGCAAGGGAACCAGTACTGAGCCTTGCAAAATCCTGCTGGAAACAGACTATGAGTCACAAAAGCGACTATAACTTTTAGTTTCTTGCTACTGCATCAATTTCGGACAAGCCTGTCATGCAGGATCTTTTAAAGCCACACATGGTCTACGCCACCCTCAGGTGGACTGCCCTGAATTAGTCAGACACAACCAACCATTCCTTTCAAAAAAAAAAGGAATGCTAATTAGCCTTGAGAAATAATCATTTAGAATGGCACAGATTTATGCTGTCTTTTAACTCTGTCTATCATACGATGTCTGGTCTGTCACTTAGATGATGCTTTCCCTTCTTTCTAAAGAGACAGCCAACAAACCATGAAGTAAAATACGTCAATTACCTTTCACTTCAGTCATTTTACAAAAAAGTAAAACAGATTGTAATACACAAACAGTTAAGGCTGATATTAATATTTTAAATTATAAAACTATGGCATTTTTAATCACAAGAAGAAATATGATATTCCACAAATACAAAATGTTCCAGGACCAAAAAGGCGGTTCTTCAGAAATTATGAACTTAGGTACAGTTAAATTAACAAGATGTAATTATTTAACCCCAAGGATTTTGTCAGATCAAAAAGAGAATTCACATCAATTTAAGCAACAACAGCAAGAATAGTACAACACAAAGATAGGCCCTTTGACCCACCAAGGCTGTGCCAACACATGCCTTTCTAAACAGTCCAGAGCCTGTTCTGCCATTCTATTAGATAATGGATGATCTGTACTTTAACTCCATTTATTAGCCGTTCTCCACATCCCTTGCTTAAGAAATAATAACTACTTGAGACTTCCAACAAACCCATTATCCATGGCTTTTCAGAACGCTGAATTTGAAATTTTCACTATCCATTGAGAAAACAGCTTCCTGATTTCTCCCATAAATAACCAAGCTCCAATTTCAAGACTGTGTTCCCTCATTTTGGCTTCACCCACCAAAAGGCAGGCTTTCCTGCATCTACCCTATTGAATACTTAATCACCCCAAACATGTCAATTTAAAACTCTCTTCGATCTTACTCAAGGAAGAGTAAACAAGTTTATCTAACTTGCCATCAGGGCTTTAGGGGGCAAATGATGGCACAATTCTGCGGAATTTCCATTCGTAAGTCAATATATTCTTCCCAAAGTATAAACATTGAATATTCAAAGCAATGTTCTAGTTAGAATCAGACCAAAGCCCCTTTGCATTCCAACACTCTTTTCTTTCACTATTGCTTTTTGTACCAGTGTGCTAACCTTTAACAATTTCTGGAGAAGGCAATCTTTTGCTCCTCATGTCACACTAAGGAGACTTCCTGATTTACGCTGTTTGGATCTAAAGTGGGTGATGTTACACTTTTCGAAACTGAATTCCATCTGCCACTTATCCTCATAAGTAAGTCTTTGTAATTTTCTACTCTAAAAGTTATTGTGCCTCCTAATTTAGGATCTTCTGCAAACTTGGATTTACAACTCTAAATCGTTCATGCAAGTCAGTTTTTTAAATATACAGAGAACAGCAGGGGCCCCCCCCGAGGACAGATGCCCAGAGAAATGGAGGCGCTGGTTAGCTGTAAATCAATCGGTAGCAGAACAGGTTCAAGGAGCAGGGTCTACTCACGATCCTTTGTAGTACCTGTGCACAGTGCACAAGCCTTCCAGACCACAGCACAACGTACAGTACAATTCATAATCCAAATTATTGATACATAAAAGCTCCAGACAAATGTTGACAAGATTTACATTTGACAATAGTAAAATGGGTTCAATAATCAATTTGCCAATTTCTTCTCACCATCTTGAAAGCCTTTTTGATCACCAAGATCTATTTTGATCTCATTGTGGTGTATCTTGCAGTAATATAATAAAAAACAGTGAAAAGCTGTCACCACAAAGCAGCACCATTTAAGAATAAGGGCGAAAAAAAGATATAGCTTGAAAAGAATCTAGAGACAGCTCATCACTGTCAGCAATGCTTGCGCTGCCATTTCTCTGTAATTGCTTCACCACCGTCTACACTGGACCCAACAAACATTGAAGTCGCCAATCTGCAGGCGCCATCTCTGCCACTGGGCCCATACCCCTCTGCTGGATCAACTAATGTCAGAGTCACATCGCTTGCTGCTGGGTCCACCTCACAGATGTTGCAGTTATGCCCTTCTGCCACCACTTTGTGCCACCAGCACCAGACCCAAACAAAGTTGCTGATCCTCAGGCACCACCTTTTGGCCTACCTCGCTGGTTGCCTCTGCCGACATAGCAGCCGCTGATTCCAGGTCCTATGCATTCTTTGGAAAAAGAAGTAGGGGCTCACTCTCCTCTGCCCTGAGCATGGCTTGAGACCCACACCCTAGGTGTGGCTTGAGGTCTGTGTGCTGGACTCTTACTGCCACCAATGCCATCCAAGCTCAGGACAAGCAAGTAATTTTAAAAAAAAAAGCATTAAAAACAGAAGAAAAGCAGTTGGAGCAGATGACCCCTACTCTGCTGCTACCTTGGACCAGAACTATTCTCATGCACCAACAGCTGGATTTTATGGCCACATTGTAGGGTATTCTCTCAGTGGGGAATGAGCATGTAATATGTTGGGTAACTTGCCCATCATCTTGCCACCCACCCTGCAAACTGGCTCCAAATTGCTGGGGGTAGGGGGTTAGTCTTATGTGCATTGGCTCCCCGATGCCTCCACACCCAAAATACCTTGGTCTTTTTTATTGGGTCTAGCACACATGGGTCTGCTTGCAAAACCCAGCAGTGCTCATTAGATTTCTGGGGCTCAGCTCAAAGATGGGACTTCCTCCATTGAAGCCCAAGCTCTCACCACCAAAAGGTCACCTGAAGCAAGAAAGCCTTTCTCAAACTTGCAGTGTGCTTTTTCTCTTCCCAACGTATTTTGTGGGACTGAATTTTATAGTCTCTAAATTAAATGTATTAAAGAAAATCTAGTCATAGAGACAAACAACTACAGTATTTCAGAAAGCACCTGGCTGTAATAATGCGCACTCTGCTCATCCTCCAGACAACATTCAACCTTTCTTCTAAAAAGGAAGATCTTTTCTTTAGGCACCTAGTTCCTGCTGAACTTTACACATAGCCCTTGCACATCACTTCACAGCATATTTGGAGAAGAAGAATGATGGACCGACATCAAAAGTCACTAGAATTTTAAAAATGAAGCCAGCTTGCCCTTAGTTAATAGAAATACAATAGATCTAATTTTCAGATGGATCCACTTGCTAATCATGGCAGTAAATGTAATTATGTAGCCTACCCAATAGTCTACACTTTTCATCTGAATTACTGTGCATCCACAATACAGTCACTGCTCCAAAAATATTGGTTTGAAAACTTTCATGGGTAACATTCCCACTTAGGCCTAAATTGAGATTATTCACAATTTTGACCACAGATACATATTAGAAGTAGTGGTGGTCACTTGCACTCTCAAAGCAACTCCACCACTCAATAAGATGAATGCTGATCAGATTATTCCACATTCCTGCCTATCCACAATAAACGTTCACCCTCTTGCTTAGTTAAAAAAAAACCTACCTCTAGCCATAAAAATATTCAAAGGTTCTGTTTCTAACGTCTTGCGGAAGTATTCCAATGACAGGAAGAACTATCACTCCTTCAGCGTGACTTACATGTATTAGCAATTTTAGAACGATAAAGTGTTGGTGGTACAGGAGCCAAGTCTGAATAATCACGTTGCATTAATAAACCAAGGTTCAGAACCACACCAGTACGAATCACGTAAAGGTGCAACATTTGTTTTAGTACAATGAAAGTAACCATTTTAAAAGTTATCTACAAACTCAAAGTCCTACATTTTAAAAGCACAGTTTTATTATGAGCAATTACCAAAGTCTCTCTTGCCCTCCAAGATATAAACTGAAATCAGCCAGTTGTAGGAAAGATCTGCAGATTACCATCATACTTTACAGTAGCTAATAATTTTTGAAGAATTCCAATTGGTAGCCACTTCAGTCTTATCCAAAGCACATGACTGAAGATCTACGGTTTTAGTCACTGCTGCTCTAGTACACCTGCTGAAAGTTACTGTCAGCAAAATTAATGAATTTAAAAAATTAGTGTACAAGCGGCTTAGACGATGATTAGGCCAAAGCAAACTAGAAAAAATAAAAAACAGGAAAATAAATGAAGTTAAAAACCAATTGAGACTTATAATGGAGTAATTTTGTTTTAGTTACACATCTGGTGTTGTGGACTTTTCTTCTGTAGAAGTGCTAATAAATGCAACCTTTAACTATGTTTTTGAGGATAAATGTAGCTTAAGTAATTACTTAGGCTGATAATGCAAGAACAACTTCTAGCAGATACTATCTGCAATGAACTAAAATCTACAAAGCAAATCATGCATTTATTAAAAAGACAATGACCTCCTTCACTTTAATGTCAGATATAAAACTTAACACAAAATCAATCATTCCCAACTAAATAGCTCCAGATGTCTATATGGTTAGGATATTAGAGTAATATTAAATTAGCACAAAGCACAGACAAACATCAACTTTTGTTAGCTGTCATAAGGAAGAGTCAACATTGACTATAAAAGTTAAGATTAAATTTCAAATTTAAAGTGTTTGTATTAGAATGATGCAAATTACATCTAGGTCTGCTGTAATTTGTGCTCTAATGTAGATGTATCCAAAACAAAAAAGATACCAGTTACTTTAGCATCTTGAGGTTGTCGACTTGCTCGCTGAGCCGGTGTGTTTGATTGCAGACGTTTCGTCAATCTGCTAGGTAACAGTGAAGCAGTGGTGTTCTATTCTGCTTGTTGTTTATATGCCTCAGTTTGCTAGGGTGGTCGGCATCACTTCTGGTTCTGTTTCTCAGTGATTTGTATATCGGGTCCAGTTCAGTGTGTTTGTTGATGGAGTTCCGGTTGGAATACCAGGCCTCCAGGAATTCCCTGGCATGCCTCTGTTTGGCTTGCGCTACCATGGATGGATCGTCCCAGTCAAATTCGTGTCCTTCTTTGTCCATGTGTATGGAGACCAGTGAGAACTGGTCGCATCTCTTGGTGGTTAGTTGGTGTTCATATATCCTTATTGTCAGTTTTCTTTCAGTTCAGCCTATGTAATGTTTCTCAAACTTTGCACGATATTTTGTATATTACATTAATTTTATTGGCTGTGGATATAGGATCCTTTATGTTCATTAGTGCTGTCACAGGGTAGTTGTTGGTTTGTGGGTTACCCTGATACCTAGGGGGTCTGAGTAATCTTGTGGTCATCTCTGATAATGTCTCTAATATACAATAGGGCAAACAGTGTGTCTAACAGTGTTGTGTCTTCTTGTTGTGGTCTATCGTAGGGGTAATGGCAGATTGTGCTTTTTGGATATCCATTCCTTTTAAAAACTCCATATAAATGCTCCTGCTCCGCTTTGCATAATTCCTGGTTGCTGGAGTGTTTTGTGGCCCGTTTGAATAATGTCCTGACACAGCTCCGTTTATGGGTGTTGGGGTGGTTGCTGGTGTAACAAGTATCTGATCTGTATGTGTGGTCTTTCTATACACACTAGTCTGCAGTTCCCTGTTGTTCTTATGTTCCACCATTATGTCTAGGAAGGGCAAGTCGGTTATTATTCTCTCCTTTTGATAATTTTATTCCAATGCAGGGTGACGAAATGTCTGCAAACAAGCACACGAGTTCGGCGAGCAAGTCTACAACCTCATTCAGAACCCAAGCTACAAAGCTTCTCAAAAACTTAAACTTTAGCATCTTCAAATTAGACTAAGTATTTTAGTGCTGCAACTGGATTAGTGATTAAAACATTACCTCGAATTTCTACAAAAAAAATTCATACGCAGTATACCAGGGCTGACTAGGTTTACAAAGAACATCAAGAACCAATTAGAATATTTCTTAAATTGAGCAAAAGATATAGGTGAGTTTAACCAGTCAAACATCAGCTCTACCTGTAAAAAACACAAAGGATTCAAGTCAATGAAAAACCCAACTCACAGATTGTTGTGTTCCTTTAAGCCAGGAAAAGACTGTGGGTTTACATGGGCGAGAGTAATGTAGTCATTTCGCTCAAGGTTGCCAACAAGTACACGGATTTTTGATTCAACAAGGCCAACCCTGAAAAGGAAAACATTTTTATAGTTTGGAAGTTAACTAAAGCAACACAAATTCTGAAGTAAAATACACATCACAGAAATAAGCCATTTGGTCCAACTATCCCAATGTTCAGGCTGCATCCAAGCCTCTTTCCACCTAGCTACCAGCATAACCTTGCAAACTTTTCTCCTGCACATCCTATCATTTTTACCGTTAAATGCTTCTATAACATCATTTGCCTCAACCTGTGAGACAGTGTTCCAAACTAGCATTACTCTCAAGGTGAAGAAGTTTCTTAACTTATCTGACTTCTTAATGACTATCATCTTTTGATCTCTAGCTTTTCCTTTCCCCACAGTTTAAGCTTATTAGACCACATTCAAGAGAAAGACTTGGCTGTGTGATCTTTCATCAGTTGGCAATGGATCTTGGCAATACTGACAGTACCCTTGTAAATCATTTCTTACTGGAGTATTTACCATTCTAAGTGATGATCTTCAGTGGATGCACTTGCTGTTAATACAATGTAGTGCCTGCAAGCAAAGAAAATTGATTTGAATGCCCTTTAGTCAAGAACCTTAAACAATATTTCAAAATAAAAAAATAAACTGTAAAACAACCTCACTATGAAGCATTCATAGCTTTTTTCTTAAAAAGCAAGTGCTTAAAAGTGACTGTGCAGTGAAATAACTTGATCGTGAACACTGCCTTCTTACAATTTTGAAAATTGGGCACCAACGCATTAAACATAAAAACCGAAAGAACTGCGGATGATGTAAATCAGGAACAAAAATTTGCTGGAAAAGCTCAGCAGGTCTGGCAGCATCTGTGAAGAAAAAAAATCAGAATTAACGTTTTGGGTGCGGTGATCCTTCCTCAGAACTGAAGGAAGGGTCACCGGACCCTAAACATTAACTCTGTTTTTTACCTTCACAGATGCTGCCAGACCTGCTGAGCTTTTCCAGCAACTTTGTTTTTATAACTCACTAAACATGCTTCACTCTTACCACACAAAATGAACAGTAAACATGAGTTAGTTACTGATAATCAACACATATTTAGCAGCCTAGTCACAAGTAAAAAGATGAAATTTCCAAAATGAAATACAAGCCACAAGAAAAAGCACATGCCTGGTGTGATTTACAAAACTCTTAAAAGTGAATAGAACCCCATGGCTGTCCTCCAAGACAGAAGCAGCCCCTCGGACACAAACTGCCTATGAATTTGACAGCCAATAGGAAGGGTCTATTTTAAAAGTCTGCATTAGCTCAACTTTAAAAGACTAAATGGAAATAGTAATCTTCTGTTTCAAGAGAAAGAAAGTTAAATCGTTATTCTCTTTATAAATATGGAAGAGAAACAGACATAGGAAAAAAACTATTCACATTAGTGGACAGTAAAAGGAGTAAACAGTCAAGCTTTTGGGCATTAGATAAAGGACAGTTGAGGGAAACAGGTTATGTACCAAAGTGGTGATAGCTTGGAACTTCCTGTATACAAGAGTAGCGAAAGCAGTTGGATATCATTAATTTTAACTGGGTTACAGGGCTAAGAGGGGGAAATGGGACTGAATGAATTGCTCTACAGATACAGCATGGACTTGATAAGTTCAATGGCCTCCAAATGTCATATTCTTTCTTACATTCTGATTTGAGACTATATTCCGTTTCAGTCCCACTAGCAATCATTGATATTAAATCTTCAAAATGACAGGAACCAATAGCCAAGGTTTGTCTTTAAAGTATTTTGCTGTCAAACTCAAAAAATCATAAATTATGTAGTAAACAAACAACATACAGGTCATACAAAGCTAAATTTCAACTCTTTCAGCAACATTCCCAGAATATATGTGGTGCCACTGTATTATCAGGGTCTTCCAAATGCCACCTCTCATACTCGCTCATTAGATTTAGTCTTTGAGCTGCTATCATCACCAGTTTTATTTCATCCAAAGTCCCCAGGATGTGTTAACATTAATAAGATACCAGTGGTTGTTCTGTTCGAACGTGGAAGCTTCCCAGAAGTTTATTGACAGACCAACCAACGACACCCCAGTTCCGAGGAAGGGTCACCGGACCTGAAATGTTAATTCTGATTTCTCTTCACAGATGTTGCCAGACCTATTCAGCTTTTCCAGCAATTCCCGTTTTAGTTTCTGATTTACAGTATCTGCAGTTCTTTCAATATTTACATCCCATTTCACAGTCTGTTCACCTATAACAGAAACACTTGGCTCTTCAGCATGAACTATTCACATGGCTTTCATGATTCAGTCCCTTTTATTGCTTGTACATTGGTAGTTAAACAAAAAGGGCTCAGTGAAGCAAACAGAAAACTTACTTTGTAGAAGTTCTGTTGTTTTCTCTAAACTCACCAACAATTTAGTAAACTTGTTCGATTGCACGAGAAGCTGAATTTTGAGGCCTCACCCATTAGCCAATTTTTTTTTTGGCTACCCAGTTCTCATCCCCAGAGAATGCCAAGTCACAGCTCACTTCTCAAAATGACCTCACAGCTAGGAAATCCAACTACAATCTCAACTTCCGCCCCCCCCAAAACCTAATAGTTTACTTTTACTCTAGATTAAAACAGATAATTTCACAAAGTGCATAATTCAGCCCAATATGCTTTTGACTAATGTAAATAAAATTACCTCACAACCCTTGCTTTGTTTTATTGTCTCAATATAGTGCTTCTTCAGCATCCTTTTCATTACATATTGAATTCATGAGACAACATGCGATATGTAGTCGGGGTGTTGCTAATATGAAGCAGGGGTGCTGCATTACGATAAGCAGATGTATTTACATGTTTTGTAGGAAAGAGTGCACTCCAGATTACACGCACACTTATGGGAATGGCCAATGATTAGATATTTTCTCAAAGTAGTTTCACACTTCAAAATAATCTAACAAATGTGGGAAGGAAAATGTGGAATGAAACAACAATTAAATTGTAGATACACAGCAAAACTCAGGAAGATCTTCAGCTTCTGAGAATCTGAACTAAAACATACTGGTTGGTCAAACAGAAAACATTTTCATATTTTTGGCGCCTGTGAATGAACAGCCGGTGATCCCTATAGAATTTACAAAGCAGGAGGGTTTGGTCACTATGACTTTTGTCAGGAACCAAAAGAATCATGCGCAAAGACAGCTGCCCATACTAGTAGCAAATAAATATACGATGTACACCCAATAGTACTGACCGGAGGACAGCAGGTGCTGAATATAGATGTAAATAGTTTCAACAGTCTAGCTCTGACAATGACAAAGCAGGATCCAGTATCACCAGTATACTGGAATACTAAATGCTTGCCAACAAAATTAACAAAATTTTAGGTAGCTCCTGACCAATGTTGCACCATATTAGAGGAAAAAAAAAAGACTTAATTAGTATTGGTTTAAAATCCAAAATTTTTCAGATAGATATTTTTCCAAATTGGGATAGGTTTCTACAGAAATGAACTGATAGAAGACTGTAGGCAACATTGTGAAGCATGCATATACTTACTTATATTTTTGGAAGAAGCTTGGTGGTTCAAAGAGTTTAGACCAATCTGTCTTGCTTTGCAGTATTTCATCAGTAATGGCAAGACCTAAATATACAAAGCTAAATTAGTATTGAACTGGAATAAAAATCACAACTTAAATGGTACAAATAATAGAAAGCATCTTAAAAGATAACTGTAGGAGTAATTTGCAGAATTTCACCTCAAGCAGACAAAAACAAAAGTATGCAGTGTTACTAAACTGGAAAAAAAAAAGGCTCAACAGCTGAGGGGAATTAAGAACAAGCCTTATGCCTGATTGTAAGGAACCAAAAAAGTGGACAAGTGAACACAACTGTTATCATTATTTAAGAATCTCAGGTTAAGTGTAATACAAATAGACTTTTGTGTTAGGTCAATTTTCTAAAATAAAGAGGCACATTATTGTACAACTTAACATTCCTGTCAAAAGTTACATATTATCAAGTCCTTTTTAGAAAAATTAAATTCTGTTACTTAAGATTTCTTCATATAGACAGTGCTTGGAACATCAAGTAAAAATATGGAAGACTACAGGAAACTAGTAACACAAAGTAAATCAATTTTCTGCAATAATTAAAACAAAAACCTTGCTTGAATTCTTCAATCATTATTGTTCGAGTTGACGAAGACACATTGAATGTGGAATTTTGTTGTGGGTAGGCAGGGGTTATTATTGGCATCAAATGATATCTGTCAGATGGATTTACCTGTGAAACAAATGTCAGATGTGAGAAGATATAAACATCAAATCAGATTAGTTTTTAAATTATGCTCAAATCATACCCGTGGGTCCCAAACTGGCAGATTCAAGTTGCTATCCTCTGGTTGCTTAAGCAATACTGGGTTTGGCCACTCCCTGAAAGCAAAACAAAAAAAAAAAAAAAAAAAATCAGGACAACTAAATGACTATTCAATAGCATTACCTTAAAAATAAAACCGCAACACTCACTCAGATCCAATTCTAACAGTGCCCTAAAAGCAAAACTTCAAATTCATACACAATGGTAAGTGCTCATTGTTGCAGCCAGGTGATATCTCTTTATATTGTCTGGTTCTCCTGCTGAAGACAGCACTTTATGCCAAAAGGCCCAGGGTACACACTTGCATGCATAAATTTTAAATGATTAACATTTAGAATACAGGTGACAACAATTCCAAGTAGGTTTAAAAAAGTTTTTGGGAGGTGCAAACAACAAAAAAAAAAACACAAAAACCTTCAAAACTACTGGTTAAGGTTAGGCTTGACATTATCTTGGAGTTCTACTCTGTGATATTAAGGCATGCAGTACAAGCCTGCTTTATCCAGCACACACCTCAACTCAGATCAGAATCGACTACGCATTACAAACACACATCTGATATTCATATTAAACAAGAGCTAGTTTGAAATTGGTTTAGTTTTATATTACCTTCTGAGGATTTCAATGTCACGATATTTCAATATTGATTTTCAGACCGAGGTGAAGCATAGTTTATTTGCAATTGTTAAAAAAGGACAATACAAATGTCTGCACTGGAGTACTGCCTTCAGGTGTTATTATAGAACATAGAACAATACAGCACAGGATACTGAGGACTTTTTCCACTTACTTCTTCTGTTACCTGGATGCTCAAATCGAATACGAACATTTTTAGAATAATAGCACGTTAGCACAGAATGAGCAAATTGCCTTCCATGGAATTTTTTTAGCATCAGTCTTACCAGCGGACATCAAAATTCTATGCATGAGTTCAATTATCACTACTTTGAGACAAACATGCTTATGATTTTAATCTTCTACAGCATCAACTCATTTATGTTACAATTTTTCACTCGCTCAGTCTTCCTGGAATCCTGGCTTTAGTGTATTCTACATGTAATCTTTGCCACTCAGGGAAACTAAACAGGGAAGTGCTCATCAGGCCTGGTAGTATCTGTGCAGAGAGGAATAAGTTAGCACTGAGTCTAATACACCTGTGCTCTGAAGAAGAGTTAATATATACAGCACAAAACGTTAACTCTGTTCCTCTCTCCACAGATGCTGCCAGACTAGCCGAGTACTTCCAGCACTATTTTTATTTCACATTTCAAACATCTATAGCATTTTTCTTTTACATCAAAATGCACACTTGAGAAAGTTTATACAATTCATCCTGTAAAATAGAACCGGTTAAAACATGAAATAACTTTCTGCAATAATTTCTGTTGTAAATTCCCGACAGATTTACTTACCATTTGGAAAAGACTAGAAAAAACTTGTGGACTAAAGTAGATGCAACTGCATTAGGATACAACTGACAGGTTCTTGCTACCAACATGGCCCATGAAACACCGCCAAGGAATCCAAGCATATTAGAGTATATTCCACGTCCTAGAATAGATTTTTACAATAGCATTCAGCATTCTTTCTTTTAGCATCCATATGCATAATAATCTGTAAATAAACTGCCTGTGCTACTTACTTTTTGCCCACAGTTTAATGGCTCTAAGTGTTAATCTGAAATTCTCTTTATTTGGCACCAAATGAAGAATTTCATCTGTAACTCTGCAACCTGTCAGATGCAAAAATGTTATAAGAGGTGTTAAATGCAACTCTTAATCAAAATACAAATGTCTAAATTCAAGTACTGGACTATCCAAAATTTACATCAAATTAATGTTGTGCTCATGTATGACGTTCGAAAACGGTAAAAGATTTTGTAACTGGCTACACTATAATGCTACAAAACCAATGTAAATAATACTCTTAGTTAAGTCTTCCTTATTTAATTATTGAATAATTTAGTACTAGTTTGTTTAGGACAGTTGGGTGGATGGCTGGTTTGCGATGCTGAGTGTGGGTTCAATTTCCACACTTGTTCAGATTACCACAAATGACTCTCCTTCTCAAACTCTTCCCTTATCCAAGGAGTGGTGACCTTCAGGCTAAACCACCACCAGTCATCTCTTCAAAGAGACAGCAGCCCTATGGTCCGACAGGACTATAATGACTATTTCTAAAACAAACTAGGTGAAGTTAAGTAAAAGAAGTCATAAATCTGATGAAGGGTCTAGGCCCGAAACGTCAACCTTTCCTGCTCCTATGATGCTGCTTGGCCTGCTGTGTTCATCCAGCTCCACACCTTGTTATCTATAAATCATTTGTTAGTCTGTTTACTAGGAAACAAGTGTGGAGCAGGAGAGATATACCCATTAGTCTGAACACTGAAAAGTAACATTCAAGATCAAGTTACCATTCAAACTTCGTATACATCGAATATCAAGGTTTTTCAGACGAGAATCATCGCGGAGGTCCAAATTGTCTGGAATGGTTTGCAAAGCTAGCCTAGCAAATACAAGATCAATCTGAAAGAGAGTGTTAGAAGATGTACATCACAATGGCATTGTAACGTAAGCATATGCCTACAATTGTATCTAAAAGGTTTTGCTGAAGCTTTGCAATTAATCTAACCTACATTTTTTGACAAATATCAACGATGTTTGGGCAATGATGGGCACAATAATTCAAATTATTTATGTAAAATACCTGCAGCTTCAAACTTGCATTTCTACACAAAATTGACTGAGATAAAAGGGCCTATACCCATCTTTTAAAAGCGAAATAATGTAGACATATTCCCCATGGATTTACCCTTCACTAAATAGCTTGGTGCCTCCCCTGCCATTGGACAACTAATTAAGTGGGAGCAAAGATGCAATAATTTCTGGCTTAGAAAGGGTGGACGCTGGGAAGTTGTTTCCGTTAGGTGGGGATACTAGGACCCATGGGCACAGCCTTAGAATTAGAGGGGGTCAATTTAGAACGGAAATGAGGAGACATTTCTTCAGCCAGAGAGTGGTGGGCCTGTGGAATTCATTGCCACAGAGCGCAGTGGAGGCCAGGACGTTGAATGTCTTCAAGGCAGAGATTGATAAATTCTTGATCTCGCAAGGAATCGAGGGCTACGGGGAGAGTGCGGGTAAGTGGAGTTGAAATGCCCATCAGCCATGATTAAATGGCGGAGTGGGCTTGATGGGCCAAATGGCCTTACTTCCACTCCTATGTCTTATGGTCTAAAGATGCCTCCCCTATTTGGTTAAATGAACGCATACAAACATCAGTCATGTTCAAACACTAAAAATATCAATTTGAAACTCAGATTTAGATCAAGTGCTACAACAGCTAACATTTAAATTACACTGGTGTATGAGACACTAAGTTTTGTAAATAAAGAGAAAATTATACTGTATTCTTTACAATTATGTGTAAATAGATTAGCAAGGGCAATTTTACCTCAATATTATCCAGTTCAAATTTGATAACTGGAACAAATGCATCTTCGACAGCCTGCAAAATCAAAGGACAAAAGATTGATTTGGATCATAAATTAACTTTTTAAAAAGTTAGCATTAAAAAAAAAAAGAGGGGAGAGAATTCTTGGCTAGACCTTTCATATTTTTTCTATTACGTACAGATAAGGATTGAGTTCAAGACGGTGAAATTCCAGGTAAGGCTGCTCCCTTGCTCACACAAAAAAAAATACACAGTATCTTATAAAGAAGCATGGGGAGGATGGGAAAAAAAAAAAAAAAAATCAACTTTTAAGTTGCTGATTTAAGTCTAATGACTCTTTTTTAGAAAGATGGGAAAATCTTGCTATATGGCAAATATTCATTTTAAAGTTGAAATTTGTTCTCAATCCATTTATGAAACTCCTTTGTGAAGCAAAAGGAAAATAAAGTTAGATCACGTTCCAATATCCATAGGCAACAGGTTTAAAAATCACTGCTAGTTCATGGGGAAAAAAAAGACATTTTTCAAACTTCTCTCTCCCACTGGTCAGGGGATTTGTGAAGAGAATCAATTAAAGGGGGGGAAAAATTATACTGCACAAGAGGAGAATGCTGATTAATTGGCAAGCGAACTCTGGCAGAGGCATTCTTAGGGAGAATGCACCCTTCGTACTGATTTATAGGTAGCTGCCAGACTTAATAGATGTAATACAACATGTAGCTTCTCGTACCTAGAAGTGCACCATGCTGCAAGTCCGACTGAATCCTGAATTGCATGTCAGTGTAATTCTTTGCACACGTGGGATCATCTGGCAAATACTGTCTAATTGCAGAAGCATACCTAACATTGGACCCTATGTTCCAGGTTTTGCAAGGGTATGCTAGTTGGGTACATTGAGCACCTTGCCTGATTGCAAACAGCCAAAAGGGATTTGCTGTGGAATAAGACTCGCCCGTCTTTGGGATGATTGCCAATATATTGCCGGGTATATTGGCCAATGAAATTATATTGCACATTACTAATCTGTGCGACATGCAGAAGTCTTTTTGGCAGCTTCCAGTTATTGACAAACATCGCCAGGGATACTACTGCACAGGAGCAGCAGGTTACAGCTGCTATTCAACATTTTGAGATACCCTACTCTTCCAGGGTATTCCTAGGTAGACCGGGTGTCGTTCAGGACCAAGAGTCACTGCTTCCATGTAACACCCATCTGCTCAACCAAACAGATTGGAGAATCCTGATTGAAGCACTAAGGAACATCAATTTACTCTTTAAATGACAAGTGCTGATAAACAGCAGGACGTGGTATGGGCAGATAATTTTCAGAAGAGGGCTTATACAGGGTAAAATGAGAGGTGACAAATAATTAAGGTTAAAAAAGTGTAACTAAAGATAGCAACAATTAAGTGGAGGATGGAAGCGAACAATTTTTCAGGTTTTCCAACAGGTATTCTTAAAGTTCAGCTCTAGCTCAAATTCCGAGTTTCTGCATCGCCCATCCAATCAGGCAGCAGCCGAAAATAAGAATTACAAAGTTTACAGTGAAATGGGGGACGAGATGGGGGTCTGGAAATGACTGCAAAGGGCAAGAAATGGAGCTACTGCTCTAGCTGTTTGTTAAGCTTGGATGGGCAGGACTTCTCTTGCATGATGGAATTCCTATGAAGGATGGAGGAAAGTTAATAGGGAAAGATAAAAGCAAAATACTGCAGACATTGGAAATTGAAGATAAATCAGAAAATGTTGCAGAAACCCAGTAGGTCTGGTAGCATCTGTGGAGAGAAGAACAGTTTATGTTTCGTGTCCAAAAGGGTCTTCTTCAAAACTGGAATAGGAAAAAGGTGGCAATGTTGCGTGTCAAACAGCATGGAGGAACACTGCATAGTATGCATGCTATTTTGGGATTCATATAGGAATAACCAGAAATAGTTGGAGGTGGGAAGCAAACTTGTGTTTGAAATAGGGGCATAATAACAGGTTAAGGAAGGAAAAGCTGTCCATGGGAAGAGCCATTAAATACAAAGATAATCTAGTTTCACCACAGAGACAAAGCAGTTTCCAATCTCTATTTCAAATACGAAGCATGCAGAACCGCATTAAATATACTAAACATTTAGAACATTTAGACTGAGTATTTAAACATATAAATTAAGGAGCCCTTATCACAATTCAGCAAAAACACTTACACATTTGTGCACTCTACATATCAATCTAACAATCCATAATAACATTATGCAAAGAGTCAATAGTGTACAATACTTAGGAAATAAATTACCCTCAGGTTCTTGATTCCTTCTTGTTGCTTTAGTTTTTCAAAGAATGACTGGAAGAAATCACTCCTTTCTACATGACGTGGAGCAACACATAGTGCATCAATATCAGCACCTGCAAGTTATGTGGGCACCCAAGAAAGTGCAAACATTTTTTTCAGGTCAGTAAGTTTGACAATTGCATTGAAGAGTTTACTATTTCAGCAATTAGATAAAATAATTGAATTATACCTTTTGTATGAACTCCGAGCCTGTATGAGCCAAACGTAAATATTTTTCCACCAACATTTACGATGACTGATGCTGGTAGATTCTGAGAATGAAAATTTAAACCAGTCAACACAACTTCTATACTCAAAAAGATGATCCAGCATTTTAATCCTCATCCCATTTGGGGAAGGAATTTTGCACATCCAATATCTAAATATTCTTTTTGATGTGTTCAAATGTATCCAAACTGTTTATTTTAGCAAAATGCAAGGAATGTTTCAATTTACAGGTTTACTGTTTTCTCCAATTGTTTAAAAAGTCTAGTCAATTCAAGGAGATCAATTCCATTTTCCTGTCTTTTCCCCATAAAATTCTAATCCATAAAGGAAATCGAGAGTAGCTAATTTCAGCCTCGAATATATTAATGACTCAGCTCTGTGGTAAAACAATTCCACAGTCTCTGGCTTAATTTTGCAACCCCTTATTCCAATTATAACCTCTGGTCCTGGACTCTGCCACAAGGGGGCATCAACCTTTCCAGTACCCTGTCAAGTCCACTAAGAATTTTGTACATTTCAGTAAAGTCAATAAAACTTTTCGCAGTATTCCACCTGTGGTCCGACTAGTGCCTTGTACAGCTTTAGCAAAACCTCCTTACCTTTACACTTTCTTCCCCTTTGCCGTCCCTATTACCCACCAAATTTGGATCCTAACTTTTTATGACTCATGGACTCCCAAATCCCTCTGGTTCCATAGTTTACTACAACTGTTCTTCATTTAAATAACATTCAGCTCTTCTATTCTTCCTGCTTAGGGTGAATAACCTCATCATTTTCCCCACATTAAACACTCCCTGCTAAGTTTTGCCCGTTCACTTGTCTATATCCCTCTGCAGACTGCCATCCTCACTGCTCGTCTTCCCATCCGCTTGTGTAATTTTGTAGAACCTAAATTGAGGAGTGAAAACTGTCCCCCGACCCCGAGAGAAATACAACGTAAAATAAACATCAAATTTTACAAAGTAGTAGAGCATATGACAAAAGAAGACTACTTCAAGATTGAGGAAATTTGAAATGAAAATTATGAAAAGGTGTCTGATTGATTTTAAATTTTGGTATACAGGGTTGACTACTTTTTAAAAAGTGTTTAAAAAAAACACTAGGTCAGGTGGTACTTTCTCACCTAAGCAGTATGTCAGGGAGCAGGTACCCCTGGAGAGTTAATGGAACTAGATAATAGTATGCTGCTTTACAATAAGGAGTGGAAAGACAGAACAAGTAATATGGTTTTGGTTTAGAGTATACCAGGGAAAATCCAGAAATTGGAAGTTTTGGATAAGACCAGGCTGGAGTTGGAAGAAAATAAAGTTTCTCACCTGAACAAAAAAATGATGATGAGAGAACAACTCAAGGAAAGCACAGTTATTTCACAAGTACAGTTTAAATTTGGGCAACTTCCAGACTAGAAGCGTCTGATTGGAGGTCAGCAGGTGATTAAAAAGTTGAAGCTTTCTGATGAGACCACTCATAGAAGGCTTCACAGAAAAAACAAAGTTACCAGAAGCATGGATAGGATGGATAGTTGGAGTTGTTTTTCCAGGGTGGAAATGCCAAATAGTAGGGTGCATAGATTTAAGAGGAGAGGGGAAAAGTTTAAAAAGGAGATGCAACAGTAAGATTTTTCTTACACCGGGGGTAGTAGGTGGCTGGAACACGCTGCTGGGGGAGGGGGGGGGGTGGTAGAAGCAGGTGATAGTAACATTTAAGAGGCACTCAGATAGGCACATGATCAGGCAGGGCATAGATGGATAGAGACCATGTACAAGCAGATGGAATTGGTTTAGAATGGCATCACAGTCTGCACAGGCAATGATGGGTCGAAGGGCCTGTTACTGAGCTGTACTGTTCTACGAAAGAATCTAGCTGATTCTCCCCAGTCAGGTAATGTAACTGGATTTCAGTCACAAATGTGACAGGGAATGCAGTGAAACTTTTCTTTGGCTGGATGTTTTAAGTTTTTTTTCGAACTATTCTATATCTGGATTAGATGTTTTTTCTTGTTTCATAAACTTCCACTGTTTTTAAAAAGGAAAATCTGCTGCATTGAGTGACTATGTTTTGGTGATTGATCACCATATTAACTAAAATACAAATAAAAGAAATCAAGAATTCTACTTGTAGAAAAGTATCATCTGCTAGGATGGTAAGGTACAACAGCATTACTGCAGCACTTCTTTGATAACTTCCTTTACAAGTACTATTACAATTTCCAGTACCCAATTCACCCAGATATCCACTGAAAGCTTAAAGTCACAAAATATTTCAGTTGAAACAATAAAAGTATTTTTACCTTAATTTCGCTGATTTCTGCTATCCATTCTTTAACTAAATTGTTCAATTTACCCAAAACAACTAATCTGAAATATTAAAAGAAACCATTAAAATTGTTCAACCAGAATCCAAACCATAAATTAGTATATGTAAAAAAAAAAACTACCATTTCAATATTACAACCTGTGGTTTAATTCCTCTTCATCTTCAAATACTCCAAATGGTTTCAAGGCTTCAATCAACCTCTGAGTAGAAATATCATCCACATCTTTGGGATAAGCAAGGCTAATTGGAGAAGTGATCCCATAATGCTTCTGAACCTGCTGAGGCTGAGGCCCCAGCATAACACTGTTGCTGTAATAGGAAGTAAAATACTGTTACATATTGTATAGTAATCCGGGCAGTTCCAATCAAAATCATGTTGAAAACAATGGACTTAAGTTGAAGGCAATGAGTAAAAGTAGTAACATGTTACTCGTACAGAGAATAATACCCAGAGGTTACTTATTTCATTCATTGCTGCTCCACTGACATTGGCAAGAGTTGATAGACACTTTAAAATACACAATCTCTTTCCAACTATGACAAATCAGCTATGTATTCTTAAAAAATTAGAACTGCGACTGCTGGAAAGACTCTAGATAACTCAAACATAAATACACAGAAGGCTGCTTATTTGGGCCATAATATGAAGAAGAGCACTTCCTGTTTAGATGCTCTACAAGTATCACAGTATTTAGCTAACACTAAAAAAAGCAACTATGGATGCTGAAAATCTGAACTAGAAATTATTGGAAAAACTCAGCAGGTGTCACAGCATCTATGGACAGAAAGAGTGACCCCTCACTGAACCCATAACATTAACTCTGTTTTCTCCCAACAGATGCTGCAAGACTCGAGTTTCCCCAGCAAATTCTATTTTTGTTTCAATGTATTAGCTGCTTGCATTAAAATAAACAAATTGCTTGGCGAAGGGCCAACAACAAAATTCAAGTCACCCATCTCAGGTCTGTTTAATCCTTAACTAATGTCAAGTTCTTCCATTTATTGTACATATTGTTTATTAACTGCTTTCTCTATAAAAGATGTTGACACGTACAAAAACAACTACATAAAACTACAGAATCAACAAATGATAAATTCCAACCTTCAAATAACTTAGAAGAGAATTGATTGTAATAGTTAAAGGACACTTTTTGGGAAAATATCAATAAATATAATTCCAATTCCGTCTGCTTTACCTTCCACTTTAGGGGCCCTCTTGTGGTGCAATGGTAGCATTCCTACCCCTAAACTGAAAGGCCCGAACTCACGTCTCACCTACTCTAGAGGTGTGCAATAGCATCTCGGAACAGGTTGTTTAGAAAAACAGGTTAATAAACATTTTCAAATTATTTTTCTTTATTAAGAAAAACTCATACCCAATATGGGATTTAACTACATGTTCCTCGGAGAGTCCTATTAGTTATCAACTGAACTAAATTGCCAGAAAACAAACTGTCCACAAAGACAAAACACAAAGAAACTGAAACAGTTCGCTTTCAAGGTATGATAATGTGGATCCAACCTGTGGGTGTCCAACTGATGTAATTTGTAGGGGGAAAAACAGTTGGAGCATAAAGCAAACTCACTGAATCCCCATATTCTGAATGCCAGCCACCAATCGAAACGTGTCTGGAAAGTGTCCATGTATTAGTGGCCACAATAGTAGGGGCCCAAGTTATTCTGTACATGGCTGAGATTAGTGAAGTTAAACTTAACATTCTTCACTCTCCACTGTGTGGCTTCTGCAGTCATGTATTATTTGCATTTCATAATCTGGCAGTGCTTAATGGGCAATCAGGATTTGCTCCTGCTACTGCCAAAACATTTTGAATTTATCTTGCTGAAGTTTTCTTCTCTCCAATTGGAATTACATCTTTTGATTAAGATAATTACAATTAACAATATGCATTGGTAAAAGATTTCTTCCAGGGACCTCAAAAATTCAGTAAGGTTTCTCAGTGTTACATCATTATAAATTCGTTTTATGCATTTTCTGTAATACTAAATTTAGATAATCCTCACATGCATTGTACCCTGGGTAGAATTGTGATTGCACCAGTGCAATATTTCAGAATCTTCCCAACATTTTTTTTTCTTCTTTGAAGTCTTCTATTTGGGAATCTCCTTCAAGTACTATAAAAGGACCATGCTGCCACAGATAGTGACCAGGTTTTGGGGTAGCTAAATCAGTAGAAAGACATGTTCAAGCAGAACTTCAAGCTACGCAAACAGTCATGTTGGCAGTGAAGAAAATCTCTGATTGACAGAGATTGCAAGCAACAGTGCAAAGCATAGTGCAACTGTTATCTGTGTCAAGTATGTGCCTCTAACACAGACATCCCTGACAAGGTTGGATCTCATGATCCAATTTAAAATCAAACGTTTGAGAAAGTGTTATTTTGAAAAAAATTCAAGAGTGGGGTGGAACAAGAAACACTAAGAAAAAACATTTCTTACATGAAGAAGTGATTAATGCTGACTAGTCTCCGTCAGACGGAGGAAGACTGGGACAAAGAGCTTCTTGGCACTGCAGCGACGTTGAGAAGAACGAACAAAAAGACATGGCGGCTAAGACAGAACAGTCCATCACCCGAGCTGAAGAAATCGGCCTCATCTGTCCATTTGCCTTCCGGAACCAGTAAACCATCTCCATCTATCATAGGTCAAATGGCTTTCCTGTCTATTTAGGTGATGCAGCAGATTTAACTGTTGCTTTTTAAACACCTACTTCATAAACTACTCTAAAATGACTTAAGACTGAATCTCAAATCTTTCTTTTACTAAAAGAACTGTGGATCCTAGAGATCTGAAACAAAAACAGAATTTTTCCAGCATCTGTGATGAGAAAAAAAAGTTAGCGTTTCAATTCGAATGATTCTTCATCAGAACTGACAGATTCCTCAAGAAGAGTCACCAAACTTGAAATGTCAACTCTTTCTCCTTACAGTTGCTGCCAGCAATTTCTACATTTGCTTAAATCTTGAATTTTTTTTGGAAAGAAAATAAGTTTGGAGAAATTCAATACACAACAAATAAATTTTCCAGTGCCAGGGAGGTTATGCATTAATAATGAATTTAGCGCTCTTAAAACAAAGTTATAGCTCATTCAAAAGGTGCAACTATAAGGGTTTTCAACAAGACCAGTACAAAATTGGATGCCCTCATCAGTTCAGCAATATCTAACTGAGTGAAGTCCATTCAGGCTCCAGTGTGTTCAATGAAGAAGTTTAAAGTAATTGTTCTGGGTTTAACCACGCATACGTGCACCCAGATACCACTGTCAGTTTCAGAGGAGCTCTGATAATGAATGCTGGAAATTTTGTTACTGCTGCAAAATCCTAACCAACAGTATCAAGTCAGTGGAGAAGTGCATTTAACAGGATTGCCAAAACTCCAATAGCGCGGATAGAATCAGATGCTTGAACGCTTTTACTCCGAGTCATCACTTAGTCTGAAATTCAGACTTTAAGAATTGCACCTTCAAGTTACTTATGCATATCAATTACATATCCCACAGAATCCTTACATTTTGCCCAATGGGTCCATGCTGACCTGGCGAAGAGCAGCCACACAGACCCTTACCATCCCCTGTAATCTTGCATTTCCCATGTCTAACCCACCTACACCCCTGGACACTATGGGCAATTTAGCATGCACATCTTTGGACTTTGGGAGGAAACCCTGCAGACACGGGAAGCATGCAAACTCCACACAGTTTCCTCAAGGTTGGGATCGAACCCGGGTCCCTAGCGTTGTGAGGCAGCAGTGCTAACTACTGAGCCAATGTGCTGCCTTGTAAGTAGAACTCTTAGCAACAGTACATTCTTCCTAGAAACTGTAGACTGCAATATGACAGAAACATCTACCAAAAGCAGCATACCCACAGGAAGAGATAAAAGGTACTGCAGATGCTGGAGTATCCGAGATAACAAGGCATGGGGCTGGATGAACACAGCCTGCTCCTGTGATGCAGCTTGGCCTGCTGTGTTCATCCAGCCCCACGCCTTGTTATCTCGTATACCCACAGGAAGACTCTTTCACCCTTTTCCAGCAAGGAATGAGAATTTTTGGCTACATCTCCAATATGTTCCACATTAAAAATGTTTGCAACAGCAACAAACTTCAGTAAATGTTATTGAAGCTCAAAAAACTGAAATGATAAACTGAAGTCCTATTTCCTTATGGTTTGGAAGATAAACCCAGACAAGGTTCCACAAAATGTGAAATCAAATTGACTTAGTCTACCAGCTGCCAACCTATGCATGTTAAAAAAAGTGACAAATTTTAGTAATAACATCATTAATCCCCAGATTTCCTACAAGGTGCTGCATACCTAGTATTGAGAGCATGCTTTTCAAGGCTCAGCTTTCTGGATTGGCCATACGGTTCGCAAGGAGGATTCCCGCATACCAAAAGACGACATTCTCCAGGCAACTGAGCACAGGAAGCCGCACCATTGGAAGTTCCAAACTTTGATACAAAGACATGCTGAAAATCAATCTCAGAACCAGTACACTGGCTCGCACTACATGGAAACAAACAACACCAGACAGATCCAAATGTACAAGTCTTCACCATCACCCTGCCCATTCTCCTTTTTCAAACAAAAAAAGTCTAATTCTTCTTTACTTCCAAGGTAAAAATGACATGTATGCATTCCTAGTACACACATATTGCAGACTTTCACAGTCTAAACTATTAAAACTAAATAACTGGATAAATTGTTACAGGTCAGGAGAATGCATAATCCTTACAGCAGTTTGTCTCATTTGATCTGAATAAATTTCAAACAAAACGCCCAAACAAAAATCAGAACAATTTTTCTCATTCCCTCCTCCACTAATATGAAAAATAATCAATGCGCCAGTTCCAATGACTTTAGATTGAGGCATTCAAAAAGTTAGATACATTATACAACTGACTTCAGACGTTTTATTTTCTAATGCGGTGTGCAAGCAATAACAGCAAACAAGAATTTCTGGGCAGGCGTATTAAATATTTCAGAAGAGCTTCAGAATTCATCAAAAACCTTCCTCCTCTAAAATGACTGTTCACTGGGCGATAAAAGTCTGCAGTAATAAAGTTGTCACATCAAAAAAAAAGACAAGATTGGATTTCCCACGTAAATGAAATAAGCGCGTAAGTGGCGCAATTCAAACCTATAAAAAAGTCGCCAGCTAGATATGTTTTCCCGGAAAACACGTTGTTTACAAAAAGACACACAGGGTGCATATCTCAATAACTTTTGAAATGCGATCAGAAGTTAAATATACTCATCCAAAAATAAGCGCTATATTTACAGCCTACAGCATTAAAATGACATCTTTAAAGTTACATTAAAATTGGATTAAAACACTTCACAAGTTTTCTCCTGTTCGTTACGTGGCTGATCATGTTAAAAAGTACCATAGAACAACTTAAATAGGCCGAAACACTGACAACTGGATATTACAGTCAACAGTGCTTGGTTTATCTTAGGCATATAGAAAACAAGGGTATGGGAAGAAGCTCACGCCTAATCAGCTACTCCCCATTCCCGTGAAAGGAAGAAGACGCGGACGTCCGGGATCCATGCAGACATCACAAGGGCTTGTCATCCTCCGATCAATGAGTCAAGCTCAAGATATAAAGAGGAGAAAATGCCGGGGCCTCTCCCCGCAAGAAGAGCTATGGCCGCATATCAACCTAAGAGCAACAGCCGGAAATCCAGCCCTACACATACCCAGACAACCATCACTTACGCTGACATTTCTTTCATCTCCTCACGGCAAACAGCTAACTCTCCGTATTTACTGGTTTAGTGTCTTTTCTTTCCAGAATATATCCAGTAAGGATGAAAACTATTTTAGTAGCTCCCCAGAAATCTCATAAATACCGACCCACCACCAACATGGCGGCTGAGCTGTCCCGGCATGCATCGCTCCAGCTGCAGCGTCATTCCGCGCACGACGCAAACGCTCCTACGTCCCGTGTCATTCCGCACAGTATGCATGATCCAGAATCTAACTTTGTTCAGGGACAGAGGAAGTTCGAGTGATAATAATAGAGGAGTTTATGGGTCTAACGAGTGTGTAAATAAGGAATTGGAGTTTGTAACTTCAGCAGTATCAAGATAAATCAACGTTCTAGACAGTTGCCATGATTCAATTGTAATACTGTCGTTTTTGAGTCAGAAAGTTATGCTTTTAAGCTCCATTCCAGAGCTGAGTAAAAAAAGCGTAGGCTGACAAGTAGTGTTTTGCTGGGGTGTGCTGTCCTTGTTGCATAAAACTTGTCTGCCCTTGGAACCGGGTGAGTTGCCCTCTGAAATGTAATTTTTAAACATTATCTGATCATTTTGCTGTTGCCGAATGGAGCAAGCGCCTTAGGCTGTTCACGCTAGGTAGGGTACCGACTGCTCAGCCAGCCCCCGCTTGCAAAATTCAGAACATAATGTCTAAAGTTAAATGTTAAATTATGACTGCACAGCACTTATTTGACAATGATTAGTGTGGTAAGAACTAGAGAATGCTTGCTGACATCCCAAAATATTCTTAACGATGCATGTCCATAACGCGCTTGTGCAGTACCCCTGCCAGTACTGTCCGTGACGTCCTTCTGTACCATTTGCCCACATATAGGGGGATTCTGCTATATCGTGATAGTTGCGTTCCTGTGCGCTATCGTGTTATGGAAAACTGCGCTGTAGAAATAATGGGGCCTATGGGAAAAGCGGGGTCAGCAGACCACCAAAAAAAACACTCAAAATGACTCAAAAGCCGAACACACAGGATAGCACCGTTTGAATAAATATTTTATTCGTATTTAATAGTAAAATAAAAGTACATTATCTTAAAGATGTCAGGATGACTTGATGGGGGAGGAAGTTTTGAGGTTGCTCTGTTGTTAATGCCAGGGCTGAGGGTTGTCGTCATCACCAGCTTCGAGTACTGTCGTGGTTGCAGGGTTAGGGTGGAAAATAGTTAATCCAGAAATGGATGGCTGTTGTTCATTGACTTCTGACTGTTTCTCGAGGGTTGGCTTAACAAAGACATCCAGTTTTTGCTGCTTTGCCCTTTTTCTTTCATGACGAAGCTGTAGGGTGCCAAATAAGATCTTATTCCATGAACTGCTACCCTACTGTGTTCTCCATTGTAATTGTTGTACTGTAACAGCTGCAACTGCTTCTCAATTTCCTTCAGGGTAGAAGATCAAACAGAAGTGGAAAGCTCTCATGATGCTGCATCCTGGACTACTACTACTTCATCTCCAGCTTCCACTTCCACAAAGTGACAAGTTGCTGTAGAGCAGTCTTCAACATCCTCACTCTCCACTTCTTCAAATCCAGCTTGCTTTGCAAGATAACACAATCTTCTTTGATCCCTGGAAGATCTTTTGATAGATCAAAGGTTTTAAAATCTTGAAAAAGTCTGAAAGAAGCTCCTGCCAAGCTGCATGCGAGCAGTCCTTACTGACATAACCCCAGGCCTCCGTGTTAATGTCAGTTGCATTCTTGATGTTAAACTCTTCCAAAATTGAAGAACACTGCCTTTATCCCCCTCAGTGGCTGCAACCAGCCTGTTAAATGTGCGCCTTAAAAGCTGCTATTGCACCCTGGTCCATGGGTTGAAAAAGAGAAGTTGTGTCTGAAGGTAGAAATAGCACTTTGATGTTTTCAGGAAGCTCACCACTGGTGGGAGGATGGCTTGGCACATTATCCAGGACATGGAGAATTTTGAAATCCGAATTTTCTTTTCCTGCAATACTTTCTAAAAACATCTTCCAAAACATCAACAATCAGGTCAGAAAAGAATTGCCCCGTCATCCAACTACTTCTGCTTGACCTAAAGTAGATGCCTAGAGTAGACTTAAGGTAACCTTTCAAGGCTTGCGGGTTGGCAGAGTGGTACACCACCACAGGCTTCAGCTTTAAATCTCCACTGGAATTGGCATCTAGCAGCACAGTCATATGATCCTTTGCCACCTTAAAGCCTGGAGCGTGTGCTTCATTCATAGAAATGTAGGATCTTGATGGCATTCGCTTTCAGAATAAACCTGTCTGATCCAAATTGAAAATTTGATCTAAGTTTTAGCCACCTTCGTCAATTAAATTTTTAACTTTGGGAGGAATTGCCATTGCATGCTGCTTGTCTGCACTGGCAGCTTCACCACATAACCTTACATTACGAAAAGCATAGTGGTTCTCAAAACCAGCTACTGCTAGCACTAAAGACAAGCACATCTGCAGGATTTTCAGCTTTCGCAATTAGGTCTTCATAAATTGATAAGGCTTTCTGTTGTATGGTGAAGAAGGTGGTCCCAGATCGCTTTTTCATTTGATCTTCCATCCACACACTTCAAAGCTGCTCCATCTCCTCAAGTTCCTTTGTCCATGACCACACAGATTTGCTAGCACTCAGACTTGTTCTAGCAATCCAGTTTGCTTTAATCTTTTCTGCGTTGTCTCTAATGGTCCATAAGGTAGACTCCTTTATTCCAGTTAGGTGAACTGTATCACGTTCTCTCATTACGCTCTAAATGTTTTATAACATCTAGCTTCTCTTCCAGTGTTATAGCCTTTCTTTAACATTCATGCTCGCAATTTTACCACCAGGGTGCTTCTTGCTAACATTCTTGTCACTTTGTCCTTGCATTTTCTGGGTAATACAGCAGAATTTGCTAAAAAAAGAACAGAGTACTGTACTCTGACAGAAAGCATGATCGTGTGATGCCAGTGCAGAAACTTTCAGTGCTAACTCATTGCGCATGCTCAGATAAAGCCCACGAAACGCTCATGTGATGTCGATGCACACCGATGGAATCATGTTATAGCCAACAGAAGTTCGTGTTTTAGAAATAGTGTTTCCCTATTCATCAGTTGTTTTATAATAACTTCGCATCGCTATAACATGCGTTATAGCAGAACTCCCTGTGTAGAATAGTTACTTAGGTGTCGACACTTTTTTTAACTGAAGCGTTTCACAAAATGAACATGCTGAAAATTCTCTGCGTACGGTATGAATTTTGGTGTTGGTGGGAGACAAAGCCAAAGAATTTCACAATAATTACAAATCAGTAGGGCTTGCAGCATAGCTCACAGACACGTCGAGTCATAGAATTTTTACAGCGCGAGAGAAGACTCTTCAGCCCATATTGTCCGATCTGGTCATCAAGCATTTATCTATTCTAATCCAGCACTTGGCCTGTAACCTTGTATGCTAAACTGTTTCAAGTGCTCACCCCAAACCTTCTGAAATGTCTTTATTGATTCCTGCCTGACCCACCCTTTTAGGCAATGAGTTCCAGATCCCCACCACCCTGTGAGTGAAAATAATTTTCCTCAAATGCTTTTTAAATCTCCTGCTCCTTACAGTAAAACTGTGCTGTCTTTATTGACCTTTCTACTATGGAGTAAAGATTTCTCCTTCTCTACCTTATCCATGCTGATTACTTTGTAAACCTGAACCAGCTCCCCCTTAAGCCTTCTCTGCTCTAAGGAAAATGACCTCAGCCAATCTAGTCTCTCTCCATAGCTGAATTGCTTCAGCCCAGGCAACATCCTGATGGATTTCCTTTGCACCACTTCCAATGCAATCACATTTTTCCTACAATGTGGTGATCAGACTGCACACAGTACTTCAACTGTAGCCTAAGGAAAGTTGTTTATGGCCCTATCATGACTTCCTTGCTCTGGTATTCAGTGCCTTGGCTAATAATGGTAAATGTTGCAAACACCTCTTGACTATCCTATCTACCTGCCCTGCAGCCTTCACTATCTATGGACACTCACGCTGAGGTCCCTCTGATCTTCCGTACTTCCTAGGATCCTACATTCAATTCCCTTGCCTTGAAAGACATCACTTCTCACTTATTAGGATCAAATTCCTTTTGCGACTGTTTAGCCCATGTGACTAGCCTGTCTGTATTGTTCTGTAGTTGAAGACTTCCCTTTTCACTATTTCTTACACCACCGATTTTCATGTCATTTGTGAACTTATTGATCATACCTCCTACATTCATGTTTAGATCATTAATGTACACTACAAACAGCAAGGAGCCCTGCACCAAATCCTGCGTTATGCCACTGAATGCAGGTTTCCAGTCACAAAAATGCCTGGGCATTCATCTTCTTTCAGGCTGGCTAAAACTGCTAATACCTACTTCTCACGAATGCTAATTTGTTCAAGAATATTGTATCCTCAAACTGACATTGTCCTTCTTTACAGAGAATACAGATGCAAAATGTTCACTTAAAACCTCATCCATGGCCTCTATCACCACATACAGATTGCCACCTAGGTCTCTAATAGCCCCTACTCTTTCCCTGGTTATTCTGCTTGTCCTTAATATGCGTATAAAACTCCTTTGGATTCCTCTTAATAATACCTGTCAGTGTTTTTCATGTCTGCTCTTTGCTTTCATTTTTTTAAGTAACCCAGCCCCCACCGCATTTTCTATACACCTCTTCGACATCTGCTATTTTGATACCGTGGTATTTGCCATTAGCTTCCTTTTTTTTTCTCTCATCCAATCTTGTATGTCACTTGACATCCAGGCTTCTCTGGCCTTGTTTATTCCACCTTTGGCCTTTACAGGAACAAGTAGACTGTGCGCTCTTAATTTTGAATGACTCCACTGCTCTGATGGGGATTTTCCTTCAAGTAGCTGCTCCCGGTCCACTTTAGTCAGTCTTATCATTTATTAAAATCAATGTTCCCCTAATTCAAAACATTTATTTCTAGACTATCTTTATCCTTAATTACCTTAAAACTTAGCGAATTATGGTCACTATTACTGAAATGCTCCCCAACTGACGCATTTAGAACTCACTCAGTTTTGTTCCTTAAAACTAGGTCCAGCACCACCCCCTTTCTTGTAGGCCTTTCTATGTGCTAACTTAAAATGCTGTCCTAGAAACATTTCAAGAATTCTGCTGTCTCTAAGCCTTTCACACTTTATTCCAGTTAACATTGGTAGGTTGAATCACCTACTATTATTAGCCTTTTATTTTTACACATCTGAGATTTGCCTACCATAGAATCCCTACAGTGTGGAAACAGGCCCAACAAGTCCACACTGAACCTCAGAGCATCCCACCCAGACCCATCCCCCTATAACCCACCTAATCTACACCTCCCTGAGCACTACGGGCAATTTAGTATGGCCAATCCACCTAACCTGCACATCTTTGGACTGTGGGAGGAAACCAGAGCACCCAGAGGATACCCACGTAGACATAGGGAGAACGTACAAACTCCACACAGACAGTCCCCCGAGGTTGGAATTGAACCCAGGTCCCTGGTGCTGTGAGACAGCAGTGCTAACCACTGTGCCACCATGCCGCCTACATATTTTTCTATTTTTTTCTGACTGTTGGGAGGCTATCATACAAAAATGAATGCCCCTTTTTTTAAATTGCCACCATATGACCTCATTTGAGGAACCTTTTAAGTTGTCATTCCTCAATGCAATATTGTGACGCCATCTGGACTGAAGATTCTATATCGCAGAATATTGACCCTTCCCCAGCCATGTCTCCGTGATAGCAATTACTTCATGTCTCCATGTGTTAATCAGCATCCTCAACTCATCTGCCATTGTTGCAAGACACCTTACATCAAAATAAATGCTGTCTAGCCTTGCCATGCTCCCTTGTGTCTTTTGTTTTTATTCATCGATGAAATGTGACTGTTGCTGGCTGGACCAGCATTTATTACCCATTCCTAGTTGCCCTTGAGAAGGTGGTGGTAAGCTGCTGCCTGGAAGTGCTGTAGTTGATTTGTTGCAGGTAAATGCACAATGCCATTGAAAAACAAATTCCGGGATTTTGACCCAATAACACTGAGGGACCAGCGATATCTTTCCGAGTTAGGATGCTGAATGGCTTGAAGGAGAATTTATAGATATTGGTGTTTCCATGTATCTGCTGCCGTTGCCCCTTTAGATGGAAGTGGTTGAGAGTTTGGAAGGTGCTGCTTAAGTAGCCTTGTGAATTTTTGCAGTGCATCTTGAAGATGCTGTATGCTTCTGCTACTGAATATTGATCGTGGGAAGAGTGGATGAGGTGTCAATCGAGCAGACTGCTTTGTCCAGGATGGTGTCAAGCCTCTTGAATGTTGTTGGGGCTGCACTCATCCAGACAAGTGGGGATTATTCCAACACACTCCTGACCTTTGCCTTCTTGATAGTAAACAGAAGGTGACTATGTAGCCTTCCAAATCGACTTGGATCTTCTATTATATTTGTCTGTGCCTCACTCCCTACTTCTACTCCCATCATGCTGTCAAATTAGTTTAAATCCTCATCAAATGCACAAGCAAACTACATCATGTTTGTATACAGGAACCTGTATTTCAAATTAACAAAAACCTGGGGGACAATACTTCTCTAATGTATTACACATGGCAACATCTCAGGCCTGACTTGCCAATCAATCAGCATAATATTTGCATGCAGTGTAAATTGTTGTTCCTTTTGAAATTTGGCATTCTGTGTCTGTTCTGATGAGTGCAAGAAAAAACAGCTTTAACGGCATGTTTTCTTTTCCCAGCAACATTGTTTATTGTAATTTCAAGACTTCAGATTTAATAAGACTGCCTGATGTATTTAGTGAGCTAAATTGATGTATGGGATGGCAGATAATACCAATAAAGTCAATGCTGGAAGTTCATATTAAAAATTTGTTTGCTGGCAGAATTAGGTTGGAGATGATGGAAGTGGTGAGGTGGAAAGTGAGGACAAGGAACTGTGTGTGGTTCTGGGAGGGAGCGGAAGAGTTAAGGGCTGAAGTGCAGAAAATGGGTTGGGCACAGTTCAGCACTCTACCCTCTACAAAGTGAGAGAATCCTAGGTTGAGGAAAAAGGAAGACATTTTGAAAGCACTGTAGCAGCCCCCGGCTGCTAAAGTACAGATAGATTACCAACTTGCTGAACAGCAAGGGATGTGGGGTACATTGGCCAAATGAAAGTCTGTAGGTGTGAGGCTGGAAAAGCACAGTAGGTCATACAGCATCTGGGGAGCAGGAATGTCAATGTTTCGGTCCGAAACCCTTCGTCAAGACTGAGGAGTGGGGAGGGGAGATCGTAAGAACTGCCGATGCTGGGGTCAGAGATAACACAGTGTAGAGCTGGAGTAACACAGCAGGCCAGGCAGCATGAGAGGAGCAGGAAAGCTGACGTTTCGAGTCGGGATCCTTCTTCAGAGGGGGAGGGGAGCGCAAAATAAACGTAGGAGTGGGGTTGGGGCAAAGGCAGGAGAGGCGATGATAGGTGGGTGTAGGTAGGGGATATTGTGATAGGTCCATGGGAAGGGTGGAGTGGATAGGTGAGTAGGAAGATAGACAGGTCAGGTCAGGTCAGGGAAATAAGGGGGAGGAGGAGGGCTGAACATGGGATAAGGCTGGGGTGGAGGGATTTTGAAGCTGGTGAAGTCAATGTTGAGGCCTTTGGGCTGTAATGAAATTACAAAACCCACACACCAGACACAGTGCAAACACAGCAGCCGGGTGATAATGACATTGGCATAATTTAAAAGGCAACAGTTGTCTCTGCACAGACACCCCCAACAACTTATCCATTAAACAAAGGACAGCCCAGACAGAAAGGTCTGCTACATAAAGAAACTGACAGTTGCATGCCATCTAAATGATTAACTCGTGTTTGAAATTATTAAGTGGATCTTCCTGATTGGCCAGAAGTATAGAAAGTTCAGGAAACCATTTAAAAGGTATAAAAACAGAGTTCACCTGCAGACACCTTTCTTGGTACTGCTCTTGGAGTTGTCTGAGGGCTTTTGAGGAGACCAGAATGGCACGAGGCAGAGATCAGCTGACTCCTGAAGAAGGGTAATACCCGAAACGTTGACTCCTCCTTTCCTCCAGATACTGCCTGGCTTGCTGTGTTCTTCCAGAATTCTGTAGCCACCTAGCCTGGCCCTGGACCATGGGTTCCACAGCCCAAGATGTATGGCAAGAAACACATATCAACTTAGGAAAGAAGGCCACTAAGATAACCATAGCTGGAGGAACACAGCAGGCCAGGCAGCATCAGAGGAGTGGGAAAGTTGGTGTTTCAGGTCAGGACCCTTCTTGAGATTTCTGAAGAAAGTGTTCATCCAGTTCCACACAGTGTTACCTCTGACTCCAGCAGCAGCAGCTCTTACTATCTCTAAGATAACCACAGCAATAGCAACAGCAGTTCCTAGAGAAACAGGTCTCCACCCAGACTGGGATGTGTGCCTTGGGGTTCTACCTCCCCATGGAGATAGCAAGAGACTCTGCACTGTCCCACCCACACCCAATCCACCTCTGCCCCACAGATGGGGACCCCCGCCGCCCTACTCACAGGTGGCTGCGCCTCTAGCACCCATGCCCGACCCATACCCTGACCTCTACCCTTAACCATAGCTGGCATCACAGTCCATGAATCCTGTGGTCATTCAGTGTCACACAGCTGATGGTGGCACTACATATACCAGCTGGTAGACATTGCCAAAAAAGTGACACTCTTTGATTTCACATCAGATCCACATACATTTTTGATTAAATTTATCAGCCATCCATCATATGTTGACTGAACGCTGAGGAGGAAACCAAATTAATCACCATGTGCCTCAGTCCAGTTGTCCATTCAGGCCTCCCCGAGGACCAACAATCTGGAGGGGAACCCTTCGTGAAATGAAGGCAGTGGTCCTCACTGCTATAGGGCAGGGTAATGCAGACCCCATAGATGATCTGCCCAAGTTCCAACAACATCAAGGGGAACACGCCACAAGCTTTGCCCGGAGTCGCTGGGTCCAATTTGTCTGTGTTTTCGGGGACATGCCTGCACCTTTCTTACTGATACACAAGGGAAGAACTGGGTCTGCACCCTTGCCTCAGAAAGGAGGAGGGATGGATGTCTGCGATTTGACCATCTGAAGCCTCCTATAATGATGTTTGTGTCCTCTGCAAATTAATTGCTGTATGGGAGAGGGACTTGCGGACACAACAGCCATCCGGAAAGTCAGTCCGCATAAGCTCGGGCCGGATTTCTTATAGCGTCCAACTTGGAGGAATGAAAGAAGGGACAGGAATACACTAAGGAGTCCCAGACTGACTCCCCCACTAATACACATCCCCTGCCCCCAGAAGAGGGGAGCTCCCACAAATGAACACCAAACCTGATCTGTGCTATAACTGTGGCCAAACCAGCCAGTTCATTCGGGACTGTTGGGCACCTAAAATTCCAATCTGGCGCTGGGACATTGGAAAAAGGGGCCAACGTCCAGGCTACCATCCTGGCAGCAAAGGCTCGAATGAAAACAGGCTGTGGCTTATCTGTTGAAGATGACAGGGGCACCCCTGTAATGGCAGTAGCAGTAAATGTCTCCATCCACGAGTGCACTAGCTGCCACACGCATACAGGGCATATTCTATTCTATTGCCCTTCTTGGTTTCTTAAAAAAAAGAGGAGGCAGGAATGGATGACAACTGGACAATTTGACAATTTTAAATATGTTACATCGACATAGTGTCAGATATTGGACAAAGATATTTACATAAATTACTTTTTGTTTAGGAGGTGCACTGGAGCGCCAAGACACTAATGTAACCCTTACAGAGTGTTTATTGTATATGATGTATTATTATAATGACTGTATCCAAAAATATAGTGCAGGCACAAGGGAAAACAACGTACCCAAGATTTCTTTGGTATGACCCACCAGATGTCGGGGTATGTGTAGACAAGACCTCCCTAGCAGTGAATAGATGAAAGAAAAGAGCACTCTTTAATGATGTAGCCACAACGTATGGGGCAGGGGTGACAATGGTCAATACCCTTGATTTGGCTAATTTGGGAAATACACTCAGGATCTTGACCCAACAAGTCAAACAAGCTCTAGAAGGACTGAATGCAGACAATCAACAAGAGACCATGGGATAACTGCGGAGAATCAGGCTAGCCACCACTTAGTGACCGTACTAGAGGGTCACACCAAGATGTCAATCCAGATCATCCAGGGCAAAATCAGGGATGACAGTAAGCAGCAAAACCATACCCTGTGCAGCATCTACGGAAACTGGTCAGGAGAGAACCCACACCAACATCTCTGGCTGGCAGTTGTGGCAGCTCTTCAGGGTGTGGCGTAATGACAACTGCAAGGACAGTTGTTGAGGTGCTGGGCTTGAGGACCCTTGAAGTCAAAAATATTGGAATTATGAGAAAAAGGGTATTTGGATGGGTTACCATGGAACCCTCCCATAAGTTGTGCAGAGACAGGTGACAATAGGGATGACTCGAACAAACAGACCTTGACATCATGCCTATACACTGTCAACCTTGAATTTGACTCCTTTCTTATCTAGCTGCGGACCTAAATTGCTATCACCTTGATATACCTCAGGATACTCACAGTTAACATTACATGCTGGGAAAGACAAATATCCCAAGAGCTTGGCATGCTCACTCTGAATAATACTGCACACGCACACACCTTGAGATGGATGGAAATCCCTGGGTTAGCATTATTGTCACTTCTATTTGTTATGATTACCGAACGTTGTCCGAGATGGATTGTAATGACAGTTTTTTTTGTACAAATAATAATATGATAAACTTGACCAATGTTCAAGGTGTGGGGGCAATGTAGCAGCCTCCTGGCTGCTAAAACACAGATAATCAACTTGGCTGAACAGCAAGGGATGCTGGGTACGTTAGCCAAGTGAAATTATAAAATCACAGAACCCACACATCAGACACAGTGCAAACACAGCAGCAAGGTGCTAACGATATTAACATAATGTAAAAGGCAACAGTTATCTCTGCACAGACACCGTCTATCCATTAAACAAAGGATAGCCCAGACAGAAAGGCACCGGGTCCTGCTACACAAAGAAACTGACAGTAACAAGACAGTAACAAATGATTGACTCGTGTTTCAAACTATTAACTTTATCTCCCTGATTGGCCAGAAGTATAGAAAGTTCCAGAAAACCATCTAAAAGGTATAAAAACAGAGTTCACCTGCAGACAGTTCAGTTGGAACTGCTATTGGAATCGTCTGAAGCCTTCTGAGGAGACCAGCATGGCAAGAGACAGACACCAGCTGATGATCCAGAGAGAGGGAGGAAGAAGAGATAGTAGGACCTGCAGGTGCTGGAGAATCTGAGATAACGAGGTGTAGAGCTGGATGAACACAGCAGGCCAAGCAGCCTCAGAGGAGCAGGAACGCTGACGTTTCGGGCCTAGACCCTTCAGGTTAGGGTTAGGGTTCAAAGGGGGGGAATGTAGCAGCCTCCTGGCTGCTAAAACACAGATAACCAACTTGGCTGAACAGCAAGGGATGCTGGGTACATTAGCCAAGTGAAACTATAAAGTCACAAACATCAGCCTTCCTGCTCCTCTGATGCTGCTTGGCCAGCTGTGTTCATCTAGAGCTACACCTTGTTATATCAGAGAGAGGAAGAAAGCAGCTTCACAGACTCAGTGACAGAGCCGCACAGGGTGCAACTGCGTAAATTTACTTAGAAAGTACTGTATCCTTAAGGGGCCAAATAAGATTAGAGATAACAAGCATGGGGCTGGATGAGCACAGCAGGTCAAGCAGCATCATAGGAGCAGGAAAACTTGACGTTTCGGGCCTAAACCCTTCAGCCCGAAACGTCAAGTTTTCCTGCTC
>JAHRHZ010000018.1:52356794-52382861 GCA_024137785.1 Ginglymostoma cirratum | reverse complement strand
GAGCAGGAAAACTTGACGTTTCGGGCTGAAGGGTTTAGGCCCGAAACGTCAAGTTTTCCTGCTCCTATGATGCTGCTTGACCTGCTGTGCTCATCCAGCCCCATGCTTGTTATCTCGGATTCTCCAGCATCTGCAGTACCTTTTATCTCTGATACAAGATTAGAGATAATATGTTTAGTATCAACAATGATTATAATTTTGTTCCTAATAAAGTGGGACTGTTTTGTATTGGTACCAGCTCGTGTTCATATTGATTTGACCGCTTGGGTATTGTGAGACACCTGGGCAAATTCATTCGTAATATTCTTGTAGGAGTTGTCTGCAACTTGATTAAACTGTACCAGGCAGCAGCACTATTGTGGAACTTAACTTAATAGATGCAATGGAGCAAGAGATAGTGGAAGAATTGAACAGAATCCTCATCGGAAGCAGGGAGTTAGGAAGTGTATTCAAGGTAATTTTAGGAATTGATGGGTTTGCAATAAGAATTAGAATTTCGTAGAACCCATACACTGTGGAAGCAGGGTATTTGACCCATCGACTCCACAATGACTCTCTGAAGACCATCCCACCCCCCACCCTATCTCTTAATGCTGTATTCCCCATGTCTAATCCACCTAGCCTGCACATCCCTGGACACTATGGGCAATTCTAACCTGCACATCTTTGGCCTGTGGGAGGACACCAGAGCACCGGGAGTAAACCCATGCAGACATGAGTACATTGTGCAAAATCCATACAGACAGTCATCCAAAGGTGGAATCAAACCCAGGTCACTGGCACTGTGAGGCAGCAGTGCGAACCACTGAACCACCATGCTGCCCTAGCTTACGAGCCAGCTATCTGGAGAAAAGAAGTCAAGGAAAGGAAGGGAAAAATCAGATGGACTAGGTGAAGTTGAGAAAAGGGTTAAAGTTCAAAGGAAATTGACTAATTTTTCCAGTTCAGGACGTGAGCAGGAAACAGCTTTGATTATAACTGGGAAAAGTTGTGGGATCAATCCTAAATAGGACTAGAACAAGTAATGATCCACCTACCACAGGATCTAAGGTCAGGGACAGGCCTAGAAGCAATGACTTGATGTTCATTGCTGGGATCATTGTCCAGGAAGAGATAGGAAGAAAAATACCCAAGAGATGCTGCTCAACTTGAACAGGGTGTGGTTTTTCTGGACAAAAAGGCTGAAAGCACTGCAGATGCTGGAAATCTGATACAAAAACAGAAATTGCTGGGAAATCTCAGCAAGTCTGGCAACATCTGTAGAGAGAATTCACAGTTAACATTTCAGGTCCAGTGACCCATCTTCAGAACTAGAAGTGTCACTGGACGTGAAATGTTACCTCTGATTTCCGTCTACAGATGCTGCCAGACCTGCTGAGATTTTTCAGCAATTTCTGTTTTTGTTTCATGGTTTTTACTGGGTGTTTTTTTGGCCTTTTCGAGGAGTTCTATGGGAGTAGTTAGAAGTTGCAGAGGTCCAAGAAGGTAGGTCACAGTCTCTCATGGCAATAAACATTGGTCTTGTAAGTAATACTCACCTCCCAAAAGCAATATTAAAAATAATCTGTGCCCTTCATGGATCGGAATAACTCAGGTTTTATTAATCATCAAGAACCCCTCTAAGTGTGGGAGCTCGAAGAAGTACCAACTCCAGATTGATCAGATAAGAAATCACTTCATGGTAAAGTTACTGTTGTGATGATTAGTCAAATTAGTCATACCCAAGTAGGCCTGTCTGTATTCTAGTGGCTGACTATTAAACAATATTGATTAAAGCCTTTGAACAAAAGTTATATTATCTTGGATAAGGAATGATGTAATATACATATTGAAACATTTAAATTTTAGATTAAATATGAAATTGAAAAATGTGGAATACGTATCCTATAATACGTGGGGAGTCATGGACGTCATCAATGACCTAGATGACCATCTTTGCAGGAAGTGATGCCAGCTAGAGAAACGTGAACTCTGGGTTTTGGCTGAGAATGTTCAGAGAGATGATTGAACCACAGCTTAAGAACACGACACAGAAAGGGAGTGGGCGATGGCCACTTAGACCAGGAATTCCCTGAGGTCCCATTTGCTGATTGGTTCTCTATTAGTTCCTTGGAGGGATGCAGTTACAGCAAAGTTCATGGCAGCTCAAGCCCAAGACTTTGCAGGGAGAGTTGCTAGTGCTATTGTGGAGGATTTAAATAGATTGGCAGGAGGATTGGACACTGAGGACAGATTCAGATAGGACAAATTCAGAGCAGGAAACTGGAGATAGAAAACTAGCAAGTGACTGAAAGAATAAGCAAAGATTAAAAATTGTAAAGCACAGGAATTTGGCAGTATTAAAAGATATATATACAAATCTGCTGATCTGAGGACACAGACACACGGCAGCATGATATTGCTATAATGTAAACATGCCTTAAAGAGATGGAAATGGCAGCTTAACACGCTGGATATGAATTTTCAAGCAGCTTAAAGAGGGAAGATCATATAAAGTGGGAATGTAGTATTATTGGTTAATGAGTCAATTACAGCAATAAGGAGAGCTGATGTACCAAATTATAATCAAAGTAGGCCAAATAGGTTGAGCTCAGAAATGAAAAAAAGGACAACCTCTCTGCTAAGCATGCACTATGGACCCCAAAATAGTGGGACAGAGATAGAAGAGCAAATATGTAAAAAAAATTTTGAGTGTAAAAGCAAGTGTAATAACAGTTCAACTCCCCTAATACCAACAGAGATAGAAAGATTATGAAAGTCACAGAAGGAACACAATTCTTGAACTACTTTCAAGGTAACTTGTTTAGCTAGTATGTAACAGGCCCAATGAAAGGACATGCAGTTCTAGATTTCATCTAGGAAGTGATGCTGGGCAAGTGGATGAAGTAGCAGTGGGTGAGATGGTGACCGTAATGCAGTTAAGTTTGTATCATTATGGAAAAGGACAAAGATAGAACAGGTGCAAAAGTTCGAAAGTGGGGGAAGACAAATTTTATAAAACTGGGAAATGATCTGGCAAAATGGACTGGTTACAGCTATTTGAAGGAAAATAAGTGATAAATCAGTGGAAGGCATTCAAAAGCCAGATCCAATGGGCACTGCTTATACATGTTAAACATGTAACATGTTGTACACTTATTTAAAGGCCCCAGTTATTTAGAAACAAGGAAGTAAGAAAGCAGAAAAAGAAAGCTTACGACAGTCACAAAAAAAATTACTATGGAAATCATAGATAAGTATAGAAAGAGCAACAGTGAAGTAATAAAGGAAATTAGGAAAGCAGAGAGAATATGAAAAAATATTGTCTGGTAAAATCAAGGAAAACTACACTAAGAATAAGCAGATAACCAAGGTAAGGTCTACCAGAAATGTACAAGGTAGCATATATATGATGCAGAAGATGTCAGCAAAGATCTTAATGAGTACTTTGTCTCTGTCTTCACAAGGGAGAGGGATGATGTAAACACCGTGGTTGAGGAGGAGTGTGAAATATTAGATACGATAAACACAAAGTGAGAGAAAGTATGGAAGGAACGGACATCCTTCGAGGTGAATGAATCACCAGGGCCAGATGGGTTGTATTCTAGACTGTTAAAGGAAGCTACAGTGGAAGTTAAAGATGGTCTGAATATCATTTCCAATTCCCATTAGATAGAATCAAAATACAAGAAGATTGGAGGTCTGTAAACACGTACCACTGTTTGAAAAGGATGCAAGGGAAAGGCCAAATTAGTATGGCATTCAGTTTGATTTTGATGGTGGGAAAGTAATTAAAATCAGTTCTGAGAGATGGGATAAACTCACAGCATGGATTATTAGGGATAGTCAATGTTTCTTGGGAAAGATCATGTCTTACTAACCTAATTGAATTTTCTGAGGAAATACATGAAGGAGCGATTTGGTTAATGCAGTGGATGTTGTCTACATTGATTTTAATAAGGTATTTGACTAGGTCCTACAAGATAGACTAGTCCAAAAAGTAAGAATCCATGGGATAAATGGGAACATGAATTGAAAATTTGCTCAGAGACAGAAAATACAGGGAAGAGTCAGTGGATGTTTCTACAACAGGAAAGCGGTTTCTAGAGCTGTTCTGAAGAAGAGTTATTCAACTCATATTGTTAACATTGTTTTTCTTTCAACAGATACTGCCAACCTGCAGAATTGTTCCAGTTTCTTCATAGAATTCCTACAGAGTGGAAACAAGTCCACACCGGCCCACAGAGCATCCCACCCAGATGCATCCCCCGAGAACCCGCCTAATCTACACATCCCTGAATACTATGGGCAATTTAGCATGGCCAATCCACCTAACCTGCATATCTTTGGACTGTGGGAGGAAACCCACATAGACAGGGGGAGAATGTGCAAACTCCACACAGACATTTGCCTAAGGGTGGAATCAAACCCGGGTCCCTGGCGCAGTGCAGCAGTAGTGCTAACCACTGAGCCATTGTGCTGTGTTCAAACAGTCAGAAATGCTGTCACCATGATAAATTAGCAGAGGAGAACTTCTGTTCCCTGACTGGGAATCAAACCCGGGCAGCAGCGGTGAAAGTGTCGAACCCTAACCACTATTCCACCTTCCTTAGTTATTCCACTGATTTTCCATATGGCTGAGTGTTGCGACCCTTGCTATTTGTTGGATATATTAGTGATTTGTACTTAAATGTGGGAAGCATGGTTGGAAAATTTACAGATGACTCAAAAATTGGGTATGTAGTTGATACTGAAGAGGATAGTTGTCAACTCCAGTTTGGTTGAATGGGTGAAAACGTGACAGATGGAGTGAAATTTGGAGAAGTGTGAGGTAATGTACTTGGGGAGAGCCAACAAAGCTATGAATACATAATAAACGGGACAATATTGAAAGAGGTAGGAAGTGAGACCTTGGAGTGAATGTCATTGAAGGTCATTGAAGGTGGCAGGACAGGTAGATAAAGTGGGCAAAGGAGCATAAAGGATGCTTTCCTTTATTGGACAAAGTACAGAATACAAAAACAGGATGAAATGCTGGAACTGTACAAAACACTGGTTAGACCACGGCTGGATTTCTGTGTACAGTTCTGTGCTGTATTAGAGGAAGGGCATAATGGTTGGAGGGCTGATTTCTGATGCAGAGTGACGTCAATTCCTGTACTGGTGGAGGTTACCACGAAAGTCCTGCCTTCTCAACCTTGCCCTTCTTCTGAGATGTGGTGATCCTCAAGTTAAACTCACCACAGTCTTATGGTCGTCTGTTGACCTTACCTTTAATTGCTCTGGAGATAGTAAAGGAGATTTACGAGAGTGGTGTCAGGGTTCAAAAGTTGCAGCTATGAGGAAAGATTGGAATGTATAGATTGGATTTTCTAGGAACAGGGGAGATTGAGAGGTGATGTAATTTAGGTGTACAAAATGGTGAGGGGCTTAGTTAGAGGAAACAGGAGGGAGCTGTTTCACCTAGTGGAGAGGTAATTTACAAGGGGCACAGATTTAAAATGATCAAAGGATTAGGAAGGTCGTGAAGAAAAACCTTAACACCCAGTGTTCAGAATTTGCTGCCCAGTTTGGTGATTGATTTAGAAATGTTCAACTTGTTTAAAAGGTTCTGCACCTGAAGTGCTGTAATCTTTAAGGCCATGGACCAAGGGCTGAAGGCTGAGATTAGAATGGCCAGCCCGTTCTTTTCCTGTTTGCTGGTGCAAACGCGATAACTTGAATTACCTGTTTCTTTGTTACAATTTTTGTCTGGTTCAGTTAGCAGAAAGGTATTTCCAGAAAGCTGAAGAGAAAATTTGCTATGTTTTAATTAACTTTATGAATTCTTGCCATGTTAAATGCCATACATGGAAAGAGACAATGAAATTAATTGAACACAACTTTGAATGTGCACCATACATTATGTGTGATTGTGTGAAACTCTGTTCCTGGAATGCAGCTGCTTAGACTGCATATTATAAATCAAGTTTTAACATATACCATCAATCCCACAGCCTGTTACCTTTCCTGCAAAACTGTAAAGTGTTATAAAGTTTAATTCTGATTACTTATATAAGTATATGAATTTGTTAAACCATTAATGAGGCAAAGATAACAGTTGTACTTGCACATGACTGCAAATATTGTCAGTTTTCACAGACTGAATTAAGTAACTGCAGTATTATTTTCAAATGTGCTTTTTGCTAATTAATGTGTAAATAGTAAAGCTGTACAGTGCATCATTTTAGATTATCAATTTGATATCTAAAGAACTAGCAACCTTCCTACCAATTCTATTTGGTGGGATTGCTATTATGCAAATAATATACAGATGGAACAATAAATTCATAAATTTGTAAAACCGATATCTGTCAACAACATAAGTAATGATAATCATTTTGGGCATTATCTTTGTGACAATGTTTGGCACGCCTATTTTAAGTCTAGAAATAAGTAATATTATCATAGTATCAAATCTTTCCCTTTACAATCTGACAAGGGCATTAGCCCACTAATTTAAATGGGCTAATGTTGCCAATAAATTAGTGAAGAATGAAATTTGATTCAAGCTTGTTAAGAGCTTGTACAGTAGAGTTGCTCAACTCAATTTCCAGGCTTTAGTTTATAGATAGAGATGAGCCAGAAGAGGAAGGATAATGAGAGATAACAAGGTATGGAGCTGGATGAACATAGCAGGCCAAGCAGCATCATAGGAGCAGGAAAGCTTGACGTTTTGGGCCTAGACCCTTCATCAGAAATGGGGGAGGGGAAGAGGGTTCTGAAATAAATAGGGAGAGGGGGGAGGCGGATAGAAGATGGATAGAGGAGAGGATAGGTGGAGAGGAGGCAGACAAGTCAAAGAGGTGGGGATGGAGCCAGTAAAGGTGAGTGTAGGTGGGGGGTGGTAGGGAGGAGATAGGTCAGTCCAGGGAGGACGGACAGGTCAAGGGGGTGGGATGAGGTTGGTAGATAGGAGATGGGGGTGGGGCTTGAGGTAGGAGGAGGGGATAGGTGAGAGGAAGAACAAGTTAGGGAGGCGGGGACGAGCTGGACTGGTTTTGGGATGCGGTTGGGGGAGGGGAGATTTTGAAGCTTGTGAAATCCACATTGATACCATTGGGCTGCAGGGTTCCCAGGCTGAATATGATTTGCTGTTCCTGCAGCCTTCGGGTGGCATCATTGTGGCATTGCAGGAGGCCCAGGATGGACATGTCGTCTGAGGAATGGGAGGGGGAGTTGAAATGGTTCGCGACTGGGAGGTGCAGTTGTTTGTTGCGAACTGAGCGCAGGTGTTCTGCAAAGTGGTCCCCAAGCCTCTGCTTGATTTCCCCGATGTAGTGGTGTCCACAACGGGTAGAGCGGATGCAGTATACCACGTTGGCAGATGTGCAGGTGAACATCTGCTTGATGTGGAAAGTCTTCGTGGGGCCTGGGATTGGGGTGAGGGAGGAGGTGTGGGGGCAGGTGTAGCATTTCCTGCGGTTGTAGGGAAAAGTGCCGGGTGTGGTGGGGCTGGAGGGGAGTGTGGACCGGCCAAGGGAGTCACGGAGGCAGTGGTCCCTCCGGAAAGCAGACAAGCGTGGGGAGGGAAAAATGTCTTTGGTGGTGGGGTCGGATTCCAGATGGCGGAAGTGTCGGAGCATGATGCGTTGGATCCGGAGGTTGGTGGGGTGGTACGTGAGGACGAGTGGGATTCTTTTTTCGTTATTATTGCGGGGACGGGGTGTGAGGGATGATTTGCGGGAAATGCGGGAGACACGGTCGAGGGCGTTCTCGACCACTGCGGGGGGGATGTTGCGGTCCTTGAAGAATGAGGACATCTGAGATGTGCGGGAGTGGAATGCCTCATCCTGGGAGCAGATGCAGCGGAGGCGAAGGAATTGGGAATAGGGGATGGCATTTTTAAAGGAAGGTGGGTGGGAGGAGGTGTATTCCAGGTAGCTGTGGGAGTCAGTGGGCTTGAAATGGACATCAGTTTCTAGGTGGTTACCCGAGATGGAGACAGAGAGGTCCAGGAAGGAGAGAGAAGTGTTGGAGATGGTCCAGGTGAACTTCAGGTTGGGGTGGAAGGTGTTGGTGAAGTGGATGAACTGTTTGAGCTCCTCTTGGGAGCACGAGGCGGCGTCGATACAGTCATCAATGTAACGGAGGAAGAGGTGGGATTTAGGGCCGGTGTAGGTATGGAAGAGGGATTGTTCCACGTAACCTACAAAGAGGCAGGCATAGCTTGGGCCCATGCGGGTACCCATGGCCACCCCCTTTGTCTGTAGGAAGTGGGAGGAAATGAAAGAGTCATTGTTGAAGGTGAGGACGAGTTCGGCTAAGCGGATGAGGGTGTCAGTGGAGGGGGATTGGTCAGTTCTCCGGGATAGGAAGAAGCGGAGGGCCTTTAGGCCATCTGCATGGGGAATACAGGTGTATAGGGACTGGACGTCCATAGTAAAAATGAGGTGTTGGGGACCGGGGAATTGGAAGTTCTGGAGGAGGTGGAGGGCGTGGGTGGTGTCACGGATGTAGGTAGGGAGTACCTGGACCAAGGGGGTGAAAATGGAGTCTAGGTAGGTGGAGATGAGTTCGGTGGGGCAGGAGCAGGCGGAGACAATGGGTCGACCAGGGCATTCAGGTTTGTGGATTTTGGGAAGGAGATAGAAGCGGGCGGTGCGGGGCTGGGGAACGATGAGGTTGGAGGTGGTGGGTGGGAGGTCACCTGAGGTGATGAGGTTGTGGATGGTTTGGGAGATGATGGTTTGGTGCTCGGGGATGGGGTCATGATCCGGGGGCAGTAGGAGGAGGTGTCGGAGAGTTGGCGCCTGGCCTCAGCAATGTAGAGGTCAGTGCGCCATACTACAACTGCGCCTCCCTTGTCCGCGGATTTTATGGTGAGGTTGGGATTGGAGCGGAGGGCTGCACGTTCTGCGGGGGAGAAGGATAATGGTGCCTTGCAAAAGTGATGCAATAATATGTTTCAATGCAATTTATTGTATGTTCGCAAATAAATTAGAATTTTCTCAAATAATTCTTCATGGAAATAATATTTGTTTAATCCAAACGTTGTGATATTACACTGAGTGATTTATTTTAATTTGAATGCAGGATATTAGTATTATATACAATTGTAGGGCATAGTTGTATTCCACAGTTCCCCACATGGAGAGTTCTCCATTTCTGATATTTCATGAATGAAGTGTCAGCAAGCACAGCACAAAGACTTAGAGACAGACTTGAGTGCATCACAATCAGAGCGGAAGCTGAGAATTTGGTCAATGTAGGAATTTGTTGAAATGGAAGGAAGGCATTTTCTCATCCCCAACTCAGAAGACTTGCAACTGAAGAACTAAGATGCATATCTTGGTCAGTGAGTATATATCTTTTTTTTTGTTTGTTTAATGATCTCTGTTTTTTTGTAAAAAAAAAGTTTGATCATTTGCTTGGGGGAGTGAGTATTTTTATTTAAATGAAGCAGGGAAAGGTGTGTGTAACAATTGTCAACTTGACAATATTAGGGAGAATCAAATTGAATATAAAATGTGCAGAGAAGTACAAAATATGGAAGAACAGTATGAAAATAGCTTGGAGTCTGACATAAAAGGGAATCCAAACGTCTTCTGAAAATATAAAAACAATGAGAGGGATTTTAAAAAGGCAGTTTCTGACAAAAACTGAGATCTGTTGGTGCACAGGCAGTAGCCGTGGCTGACGTAAAAAATGAATGCTTTATATTGGTGTTCAACAAGGCAGAGAACTTCGTCAACCCTGTAGTAGAAGAGAAGGTTGCAAGGATCCTAGTTGAGATAAAAATGGATTAAAAAGTACTAGAAAGGTTTGTAGTACTTAAAGTGAATAATCCAATCAAACCCATCTGATTATAGAACAACAGTAGTAATGATGAAAGTTTGTAACTGCACCATATTGATTTGGCCTGTGATTAAGGTAAGTCACACTATAAATTGAAGAGGTGCTGGTCTCAATCTTCTAAGACATTTCAGATTACATATGTTACACACTGTAAAAAGGGAGAGGATAAATGTGGCTATCACAGACTGTCATTTTAATGGCAGCAGTGAGGAAACTATTCGAAACAATGATCTGGTAGGACATTAACAGTCACTTAACAGCATGGACTAGTGAAAGAGAGCAAGCACAAATTTTTGATGCACCAACTGTGCTTGACTAGCTTGATTTAGTTTTCTTGTTAGCATTACATAAAGGTTGAATGAGAGCAGTGTGGCTGATGTATGTGTACAATTTCAGGAGACATTTGATAATGTACCGCAGACGTTAAGCTTGTTAGCAAAATTAAAACTCATAGTATAAAAGAGGCAATAGAAGCTTGGATGCATAAGTGACGAAAGGATAAAAATTAAAGTGAAGTTTTCCAGGTTTCAGTTCCTGGACTGTTTCAGTTCCAGAAGTGAGGTGATACATTTTAGTAGGAAGAATGAAGAGAATCAATACATACTAAACAATGCAATTTTAAAGGGGGACCAAGAAGAGGAATCCTAATGCCTTTGAAAATGGCAGGATAAGTTAACAAGGTAGTCAGTAGAACACATGGGTTTCTGGGCTTTTTAAGTTGAGACATACAGTAACAGCAAGGAATGCTAAACTTATCGCCAACACTAATTTAGCTCCAACTGGAATATTGTATTCAATTCTTCAGCCCTTTTTCCACCAAAGACCCCTTTTCTTCCAGCAAGATTCCATTTGACTGTTCCAACTACACTCCCTACCGTCACACGTGTTGGTGGAGGTCCCGGTGACCTCATTTCACTGTCTTGCTCAATGCCCTCTGCTATCATTGCTGACTTTTGCTGGGCATTCTGTTATACACTTCCCTGTTTGATACTTGCTATCACAACAACTATATATTGGTCACAATGATCATTTGCTGTGCAGTTCTATGACTACCAGGCTCAACTGCGCCATAGTGGCTAAAATGTTTGAGTCCTCATTATGGGATTCATTCTTTACTTGCACCACCAATCTGGGCAAATAGTAATGACTGCAGTGATATCCAGTATTTGCAAAAGAAGACCTCATACTCTTATCTGTGTTGGTATCTCCAAAGAGATCCAGGTTCTGTGGTGGTCCACCCATGTTGGGCTCTAGGTGAGTCAGGGCTCTAGGAGGCATATGATTGGCAGCACTTGTTACTTCAGTTTGTCTTCAGGACCTGATCAAATGTATTCCAGGATATTGTGGGACGTCAGGAAAGAAATTGTGGAGACCTTAGCAGCAATATTTGTATCATCTATAACCACAGGGGAGGTGTCGGAGGATTGGAGAGTAGCTTATGTTGTTCCTTTATTTAAGAAAGGCTGTAAGGAGAAACCTGGGAACTTTAGACCTGTGAGCTTGACATTGGTGGGGGTAAGTTGTTGGAGGTGATTTGGAGAGGCAAGGAGTGTTTAGGGATAGTCAGCATGGTTTTGTGCGAAGGAAATTGTGTCTCGCAAATTTGGTTGAGTCTTTTGAGCAAGTAACCAAAAATGCTGAAAAGGGCAGAGTGGTAGATGTTGTTTACGTGGACTTTTATAGTAAAGCTTTTGACAAGGTTCCATATGAAAGACTAATTAGTAAAGTTAGATCACATGGGATTCAGGGCAACCTTGCCAATTGGATACAAAATTGGCTTTATAGTAGGAGACACAGAGCGGTGGTTGAGGGTTGTTTTTCAGGCTGGAGGCCTGTGACCAGCGATGTTCCACAGGAATCAGTACTGGATCCACTTTTCTTTGTCATTTATATAAACTATTTGGATGAGAATATAGGAGGCAAGGTTCGTAATTTTGCGGATGACACCAAAATTGTTGGTGTAGTGTACAGTGTAGAACGTTATCTAAGATTACGAAGAGATCTTGATCAATTGGGTCAATTGGCTGAGGAGCGGCAGATAGAGTTTAATTTGGATAAATGCGAACTATCGCATTTTGGTAAGACAAACAAGGGCAGGATTTTAAATCAATGGTAGGGCCCTGGCCAGTCTTGTCAAACAGAGAGACCAGGAGTTAAGGTACATAGTTCTTTGAAAGTTGGGGAAGGTTCAGAAAAGATTTACCAGGATGTTGCTGGTAATGGAAGGTTTGAATTAAAGAATAGGCTGGATAGATGGGGACTTTTTCACTGGAGCATAGGAGGTTGAGGGGTGATCTTATATAGAGGTTTATAAAATCATAAGGAGCATTGATAAAGTGAATAGCAAGGGTCTTTTCCCTAGGGTGGGGGAGTTCAAAATAGGGGGCATACTTTCAAGGTGAGAGGAGAAAATTTTAAAAAGGACACGAGGGGCAACTTTTTTACACAGAGTGTGGTTCGTGTGTGGAATGAACTGCCAGAGGATGGGGTGGATGCAGGTACAGTTACAACATTTAAGAGATATTTGGTAAGTATGTAAGGTTTGGTAATTGTGTAAGAAATTTTGGAGGCAAACGGGCCAACCATAGGCAAGTGGGTCTAATTTAGTTTGGGAGCATGGTCGCCATAGACTAGCTGGACCAAAGGGTCTGTTTCCATGCTCTATGACTCTATGACTTTACTAGTAATGAGTTCTGTGGGTCCTTGCACCACCTCAGAGCTGCATCTCTGCCTACACTTTTCATTGGTATTTCTAGGAGATGGAAGTGCTGCTTGGCCTTGAGATCCTTTCTCTAGTGTCCTTTCTGTACTTCCTGTTGCTGATGGGCCTTCTCAATGAAGTGTGTCCCTTGATCCGGAATTTCCTCCAAGTCAGTTTCTTCTGAATGAGGGTCTCCCACGAATTAACATTATTGTTGCATTTCTTGAGGGAAGCCTTCAGGATAGCCCAGTTACAATTTCAACACCTCTTGAGGGTAGTGACTGAAAGGCTTACGGTGAAGATTGGACAGCAAGGACTGGATCTGCGCTAGCTGTGCAGGAATCTATCTACCTGCTTCTTCAGCCTCAGGCCTACAACCCTGTCTGCATTGACAGACACCTCCGTGATGTTAGCTTCTTTCCTCGTCCTGGGAGTTCAGTCTTTCTCTCTGATTTATGATCCTTGCTCGAAAGAGAGATGAATAAGGTTTATCACTACTAGTCCTCCTCATCCCTGTCTGGATGTTCCCTTCCATCACTGCTTCTGCTAGTAAGTCCTGCAGTACACTGCCCTGATTGATTAGAGGACGGATCCCAGATGATAATGTGATCAAACAACATCACCAATTCCAGAGTAATACTGTAATGCATTGGATCTCTTTGTACATGTTTGAATCCTGCCAAATAAGCCAGAAATATAGCATGAGATTTGAGCACATGGAAAGCCCAAATATCATGAAAGCTGGGATTCTTTATTCCACTAGCGCTGGTCAATGTAAACAAGAGGGGAAATGAGGATAAATAAGCAACTATTTATGTTCTGTACAAGGAAAAAAGCCTTTGGGTTACTTTGGGCTGAGGAATTCTTTGTCTCTCTTTCCCCCCTTTCCCAACAGTCCTCATTTTACCAAAGACTCTGTGAAGGAAAAAACAGAATTAATGTTTTGGGTCCGGTGACCCTTCCTCAGAACACATTAACTCTTTTTTTTCCTTCACAGATGCTGCCAGACCTGCTGAGTTTTTCCAGCAACTTTGTTTTTGTTCCTGATTTACAGCATCTGCAGTTCTTTCGGTTTTTACTCCATTTTCCCTCATGCCTATCCAGTGATCCTCCATCACCATCGCCATCTACAGTTAAATGTCCTGTTACAGTGTGACCATGCCAGGCATGTCCTCAGAATGAAAGACTGGGCCTGTCTTTGTTGGGATATAGAAGAATAAGAGGCAACTTGATTGAAACATACTGGATTCTTAGAAGATTTGATACGGTAGATGGAAAAGGTTGTTTCCCTTTGTGGAAGACTCTAGGATCAGAGGGCATAATCTCAGAAAAGGGGTTGCACATTTAAGACACAGATGAGGAGAAATTTCTTCTCTCAGAGGGTTGTGAATCTGAGGAATTCTTTACCATAGAGGCTCGGTCATTATGTATATTCAAGGCTGAGATAGATTTTTATTAAAGGTTATAGGTTAAAGGCAGGAAAGTGGAGTTGAGGATTATCTGATCAGTGATGATTTCATTGAATGGCGGAGAAGACTTAATGGGTTGTACTTTTTGACTCCTACCCCTATGTGTTATGTTTTATAGTGTAGAGAATTCCAAAGATTCACTACTTCCGAGTGAAAGTGTTCCTTGTTATCTCAATCTAAATGTTTTACCTGTTATCCTGGGACTAGTCCTAGCCCCACACAGCCAGGTGAAAAACTCTTTCTTCACCTCCCCCTTTAAGAATTTTGTAGATTTCATTTAGGACACTTCTCATTCTTTTAAATTCTTGAGAATGCAAGTCCAGCTTCATTGATCTTCCCTCATTGGACAGTCCTGCCATCCCAGGGACTTGGTAAGCCACTGCTGCACTCCCCTAATGGAATTGCACTCTTCCTTAGGTAAGGGAACCAAAACGATGCACAATATCCAGTTGCAATCTCATCAAGGTTTTGTAGATATCATTAATCCTGCACGCTCAATGTTTCCTGATAGGGATCAATATACCATTGGCCTTCCTAATGGTTTGCTGCACCTGCAGTGACATATGAAGAAGGACACCTAACTCCTTAAAATGCCAATGCTTCCATTGTTTCACTATGACACCAAAATTGGTGGTATAGTGCAGAGGGAAGAACGTTATCCAAGATTGCAAAGGGATCCTTATCAATTGGGCCAATGAGCTGAGGTGTGGCAGATGATGTTTAATTTGGATAAAGCAAGGTGTTGCATTTTGGTAAGACGAACAAGGGCAGGACTTATACAGTTAATGGTAGGGCTCTGGGGAGTCTTGTCGAACAGAGAGACCTAGGGGTTCAGGTACATAGTTCTTTGAAAGTTGTGTCACAGGTAGACAAGCTGATAAAGAAGGTGTTTGGCATGCTTGCCTTTGTTGCTCAGACCAATGAGTACAGAAGTTGGGAAGCCATGTTGAGGTTGTACAGGACATTGGTGAGACCACTTTTGGAGTACAGTGTACAGTTCTGGTCACCCTGCTATAGAAAAGATATTATTAAATTGGAGAGGGTGCAGAAAAGATTTATAAGGATGGTACTGGGACTGGAGGGTCTGAGGTATAAAGAGAGGTTGGTTAAGTTGGGACTTTTTCATTGGAGTATTGGAGGTTGAGGGGTGACCTTATAGAGGTTTATAAAATCATGAGGGGCATAAATATGGTGAATAGCAAAGGTCTTTTCTCTAGAGTAGGGGATTTCAAGACTAGAGGGCTTAATTTTAAGGTGAGAGGAGAATGATTTAAAATGGACCTGGGGGACAACATTTTCGTGCAGAGGGTGGTTCGTACTTGGAATGAACTGCCAGAAGAAGTGGTAGATGCGGATACAATTGCAACATTTGAAAGACATGAATAGCAAAGATTTAGAGAGATATGGGCCAAATGCAGGCAAGTGGAATTGGTTTAATTTGGAAAACTTGGTTGTCATCGACTTGTTGAACCGAAGGGTCTGTTTCCATGCTGTATGACTAAAAAAAAAGTTTAAGAAATATTCTGCATCTCTGTTCCTCCTAGTGAAATGGGAAACCTTACCCTAATCCACACTATATGCTATGTTCTTGCTCATTCACTGATCCTGTCCAAATCCCATTGAAGCTTCTTCGTTCTAATCACAACATACATTCCCACATTGATTCTTGTTGTACACCACTGGTCACCATCTACTATCCTGAGAATAACGCATATTTCTGCGGAAGGGTTGCTGGACCCAAAACGTTAACTCTGATTTCTCCTCACAGATGCTGCCCGACCCTCTGAGCTTTTCCAGCAATTTCTGTTTTTGTTTCTGATTTACAGCATCCGCAGTTCTCTCAGTTTTTAATAAACCATATTTTATTGTTTGCTTTAAGCAATCCTGAATATTTGCACCTAAATCTTTGCAAGTATTTTATCTCCTGTTCCCCCGTATTCTAATGTTTTTTAACCTGTGCAGGACGTTAGTGAAAGCATTATGGAAATCCATATGTACCATATCAACTGGCTCCCCCTTATCTGCTCTGCCTTTAAAAGCTCTTAATAGATTTATCAAACATAATTTGCTTTCCCCCTTATAAATTCATGGTAACCCTGGCCAGTTAGGTCATTATTTCCTAACTAGGAGCAGCAGTAAACAATTCAGCCCCTTAAGCCTGCTCCATCATTTAATACGACCATGACTGATTGCATTATTGGCCTCAATTCCACTTTCCTGCCACCTCTCCATAACCCTTCAACCCGTTCCTAATTAAAAATCTGTCTATTTCCTCCTTAAATTTGCCCAATCTCCCAGCATCCACCACATTCTGGGGTACTGAATTCTACAGATTCATGACCCTTTGAAAGAAGTAATTCTTCCTCAGCTCTGTTTTAAATCTGCCACCCTTTATCCTAAAACTATGACCTCTTGTTCCAGATTCCCCAACATGAGGGAATTTTGTCAATCCCCTTTAACATCTTATACGCGCTAATTACGTCTCCCATGCTTCTAAACTCCATAAGACAAATTCTTCATAAGACAAACTCCTCATCTCTGGAATGAATATAGTGAACGTAAATGTTATTACATTCTTTAGAATAATTTGTAGTATTTTCCTGACTGCTGATATCAGGCCAGAAGATCCATAGCTCCCATTATTTTTTTCTCCCATCTTTCTAAAATAGTGGAGTTACAGTTGCAACTTTTCCATGTGCAGGCATCATTCCAGTATTTATGGAATTTAGAAAGATGCATTCATTATTTCTGTAACAACTTCTTTCAACAGTCTGTGATGTAGATCATTGGGTCCCAGGGCATTGACAATTATCAGATCCATTCATTTCTCCAATACTACTATTTTACTAATATTAATTTTTTTTCAATTTCTCATTCTCACTAGTCCTTAACTCTGGCAATTTTCTTGTTCTGTGAAGACACGAGTAATTTTTTTTGTCACATTTCTCTATGTTTCATCATAAATTTTTCCAGTCTTTACCTGTAATTAACCCATCTTTGTTTTCATTTTTTTGATTTAACAATAGACTTTATAACCATTTTTAATGTTTCTTGCTGGATTTATTCTTGTTCTGTTCTCCCTTTGTATAATAGTTTCTTTGTCCTCTTTTGCTAAATTCAAAAATGCTCCTATCCTCAGGCTTACTACTTTTCTCATAAATTTGTAAGCCTACTCTTTTGTTTTAATATAATGCACCCTCTAATAGTTCTTTGACAAAAGAAATTATGTATTAGCCCTTTCTAATTGCATAATACGACATCTAAAATTCTGCGTTCCCTAGTTGGTTCCTCAATATATTGCTCTAGAAAAACATCTCATGCACATTCCAGGAATTCATCCTCCACAGCATTGGTACTTGTACTCATCAGGTTTACTCTGTCAATGAGCATATTAAAGTCACCCATGATTACAGTCTTTCCCTTGTTACATGGCCTTTAATTTCCTGATTTATACAGTACTTAACATCACCCTTACTTTCCTTGCTGGGGACTTGCTTCCTTGCCCCTCTAGCGGTAGAGATGCAAAGCTGTGTGTCACACCTGTCTTTGTGTAGAGAATTCAAAAAGGGGAATATTGTTGGACATAAATGGTCTGATCCATGATGAGATATGGCAAATATCTTCACATGATAAGTTGAATAGGTATCAGCCCTCTGACTCACTGTTGAATCAAAACGTTCTTAGGTCTGAGTTATACACACCTTTCAGGAGATCAAATTATGGGTGGTGGTAAAACATGGTGAACGTTATCTATGATGTGGAGGTGCCGGTATTGGACTGGGGTGGACAAAGTTAGAAGTCACACGATATCAGGTTATAGTCCAACAGGTTTATTTGAAATCAAAAGCTTTTGAAGCACTTCTCCTTTGTCACACTTCACCTGACAAAGGAGAAGTTCTTCAAAAGCTTGTGATTTCAAATAAACCAGTTGGACTATAACCTGGTGTCATATGACATTATCTATGGACACTGAGTGAGATTGACCATTGTTTCAACGATTGCATAAGAGGAATTTAATTTAATATAACAGTATGGCTAAGGGTTATTTATGAACAAATAACATAGAGATTTCAGATGAGAGAAAAAGTGTGGTTAAATTTGTAGCTTTGGTAGTAGCTATTCAAGATATGCAACTCCTTTGTTAATTTTTTGAAAATAACATATTGCTCACTCGAATGCACTGAATAGTGCAAAGATCCTGTACTTGGATGGTAGCTTCAAATTAAACCACAGAACTTTAGGGTTTGACTATTTCAATAAAGCTTTTTTTTTGCATGGTATTATAAGTCTTAATTACTGCCAAACAATCTCACAGCACTGAAAATCAACTTTTACAAATGTGGTATTTCATTCCTTCAGCATCAATTGTTATTCTAACTTTTTTAAACTTTAACTTTTCTCTTTTTCTCTCTCTTAATCCAATATTTATTTTTCTCTCTTTAGTTTGCATTCTTGATCTGATTTGATTCACTGTACTAATTTATACTTCCTGACTTAAATGCTGTGTTGTTCTTGAACGATTCTTTATGATCAATTAGGGGTATTTAAAGATGTTTTTCTCCGTTCATACAGCTCACAGTTATCATCGACAGGGTGTTACACCATTTCAGTACCCCATTAGCTATAGCTTGCAGAACTATAGTTTATGGAAACCAAGCAGGAAACGGCAGCTACACACCTTTCACTGGCTACAAAAAACTCTGCCTCCACAGTTTTAACATCGTTACATTTGTTATATAAAATACAATATAATCTCTTAAGTAGAGTTTCAAGATATCATGTTATCAGCTGGGAAAGGAAGGTTTTAGCCTTAGCAGATACTACTACTTAAGATCACATGATGAGTGCAAGTGAAATAATTAGTCAACTGATTTAATGCGATACCATAAGAAAAATAGAAAAGCTGTCTTAGAGTTTTGCAGACTACAGCTGTGGAAAACACTGTGTTGGTTTTTGTAACCTATTGAGGGATTTCACCTCTGAATGTTGGAGTGAAATTGGGCTCAGTAGTATCTTTCTTTGTTTGCTATGAGACTGCTTGGTTTTCCAAAATGGTGTGAAGTGCACTGAACTCCACGTTGGTAAAGAAATTATCATGTGAACAATTAATGCCACCAGAAGTATGGAGGGTAATTTACACAATGTCAGTGTGCAATATTGTTGTGACACCAATACTGCCATTTCTATTGCACAAGGAAGATCATTTAAGTTCCCCATGCAAACAGAGGATTTGTTCCCTTTTGCTAGAAAAGATTTGAATGAGTGGGCACGAGGTTTTACAAAGGTTGCAGTCTTCTCCATGGTGTGAGTTGCATTAATGCTGCTATTGCGTGCCTTATGGTAATACTGCCACATAGTTGTACTTAAAGAGATCCCACACGCTTAAAGTGAACTGGGGTATGACCATGGATAGTACATCATGCAGATCAGTGTTCAATATCTGACAACAGTCATAATACATTCATCCGACAGCAGTCCTCTGCGTTTCACCTAGCATGACAGCCGAAGGTAGCTACTTATAAGAAGGACTATTTACTGATGACATGATTCATGACTCTAGTTTGTAACCTATGCATACATGCATAATATACACTAAATGCATTTCTGAAGAAGGGTCCCGACCCGAAACGTCAGCTTTCCTGCTTCTCTGATGCTGCCTGGCCTGCTCTGTTCCTCCAGCTCCACACTGCATTATTTCTGACTCCAGCATCGGCAGTTCTTACTATCTCTGGCACCATACAATTCTCTCAATCACTCAAATAAGGTTATTGAATTTTTTGTGGTATTGAATCCAGGTTCTAGGAGCTTGATAACTGATATTGACCCTACAGATTCTGTGCTGCTTCTGTAAGTGTAAGTATTGTATTTCAAGTCAATGCACCTCATGTACGGTGCAGTGATATCTCACAAGCAAAACAAATAAAAGAGGAAATACTGCAACCTCCTGGCCAAATGAAGTTGCTACATCCTATTTAGAACTCTTAGCCTTCAACATATTAGTCCAGAAAACTGAAGTACTTTTGATTGAAGTTTCTTTTTCCCCCAATGATTGTCTATGTTCATATTGATGGAATGTTGCTCTAGAAACTAAACCTGGTTCACACTGAATTATGCTCTGTACAGCAGGGAGCTACGTAAGGACACATTGTTGATTTAAGAAAGTGTAACGCAGGTATAATAACATAATCAACAGACTTTGTGGACAGAATCTCTGATCTGGAGTAAAGATTTGACTGTAGAACCGGATGTTAATATTACTTTTGCTCACTTGCAGCATGGCTTTTCCCACATGATTATGTAATGGTCAGCTAATTAAATAAGTATGCACAAGGACTGCAGTGAATCTTGCAGCAGGGGTCGTGATGAAGTTGACCTCACAAGATTAAAGTTCCAGGCACCATGTTTAAAGGACACCCACATAGGCTTCCAGTCTCCACAAGCCAGGTTCACCAGTGTGGCTGTCATTCTGGAGGCATTGGCCCCCGCTCATTCCTATCATCAATCACGACTCAGAGCAGACCATGTAAAACCACAGAGTTTGGCGACATCTTATTCCAGGTTCTTCTCCAGACCATCCTTGAAAGGCAGGAGATCCTGTTTCCTGAAGATGAGGCAGGACGCCCTACTGTCTTATCAAGGTATTCTGGATGGAGGTCTCAGTCAGTATTATTGTCAGTGGAGCTGGCTACAATGCAGGAAGTGGACGAATAATCTGTCGTGTTCCACGAGAGTAAATGACATCATGTTTCTCCTGCCAAATAACAAATAAGGGCATCAAGCAGTGTAAAAGTGTGAGTACAGAGGAATGTAGGAATTTGGGATGTAGCTTCAGCAACAGATGGCACTTATAGACTGAATGTGTGAGTCCATCTCATTCTGTAAAGTTTGTACTAATTACAGGACTGCGCTAGTATTAATCATTTATTGGGGAGGGGTGTGGATCTGATGTGGGAATGCATGCTCTTGGGATGACACAATCATTCTGTCTCTCTGCAGGACCAAAATTCTTACAAACAGAGGGAGTACAACATGATGGGATAGAGTGTCACCAAGTCTTTTTACCACTTTTTAAATGGTGGTGGAACAATTTCGATCACCATAAGAAATGTGGATCCTCATGACTCAAGATCAGTTAACTGGGAAATCTTGAGAGGTTTACTTCACAGTAACCCCTGACATGTCCTTTGGTTATGAGCAGGCAAAAGCTGCCATTCTTAGTGCATATGAGTTTGTCCTGGAGGCAAATCACAAGCCATTCAAGAGTGCATGAAATAACCCCCTGCAGAGCTATCTGAAAGTCTGAAAGAAACTACTTTTAACTAATGAGTCTGCTTTGTTTTAAAATACTGCACACCTACGATGAGCTACTTGAGCTGATATTGCTGGAAGAATTTAAAAGTTGCAAAGTGTCCAGCCTGAAAACGCACTTGGAGGATCAGAATATCTTCACAGCTCAGAATGGCAGATTGTGTTAAATTTTAAGGGTCAGTGACCAGTTGACCACACATATAGAATTTTCATTGATTAAGAAGCAACTGTTTAGATACGATACCTTGATGTTAATTAAACCAAAAAGATATGTGACAGTTGAGGGTGGTTCACTGATACCAGAGGATGAACGTGCAGCCGGCACAGAGTGTGTCAATTTCAATAAAGTTGTGAAGGCAGCATCCTGCCCTCTTTGTGATGTGTTAGGGGACTCCTTCCAGAGCTTCTTCTCAATCTTTTCTGGCCTTTCTTCACATTACAATTCCATCACAAAGATTTTTCCTTCCACTGAATGCCAAATAAGAATTGTCTTCTGGGTCAGCTGTCTCTGGACTGATTCTTCCCCAAGGGAACAGAACAGGAAAAATTAGTGATAAAAACAGAAATTCCTGGGGAAACCCGCAGATCTGGCAGCATTTGTGGAGAAAGGAAGAGGTGATATTTTGAGTCTGATGTGGTTCTTCTTCCAAACTGATTTGAGTTGGAAAATTGTGGTCTTTATACAGAGGGGGTGGAAGGGTGAATGGAACAGATTGTGAGGGTGTGCAGAGCAAGACAAAATCAATTGGGAATACTCCACTTGACCTCACTTCCTCACTCTTGATTCCTGCTCTCCTCAACTTAACACCCTCTCCCCTCCACCCCACCATAATTGACAGGGTCCTCAACCCTGTCTGACACATCTCCTGTACTTCTGGTCTCAGCTCTTCCCTCCCTCCCAGAACAACAAGTTTCTCCTCTTCTCGTTTTCCATCCTGCCAGTGTCTGCATTCAAACAATAATCCTCTGCCATTTCCACCACTTCTCTCAGGCTACTGCCACTAACCACAACGTTGCCTCCCCTCTGCTATCAGTATCCCTAAAGAACTGTTCCCTCCATGACATCCTAGTCTGCTCCTCCATCACTCCTAATACTTCCTCATCTACATGGTACCTTCCCATGCAATCACAGAAGGTGTAGTACTTGCCCATTCACCTTTTCTCTCCTCGCTGCCCAAGTCTCCAATTACACCTTCCAGGTGAAGCAGTATTTTACATGTATGTTCTAGTCTACTTACTCACAACTCACAATGCGGTCTTTTTTATGCTGGCAAGACTAAATGCAGATGAGGTGGCCACTTTGTGGAACACCTACAATGGTGTGACCCTGACCTTTCAGTTGCTTATCTTTTGAATAAACCACCTTGCTTCCTTGCAAACATTTCTATCCTGGTCTGCTACAGTGTTCGACTGAAGCTCAACATAAGCTAGAGGAACAACACTTCAATTTTCTGCTTAGGCACTTTACAGCCTCTGGGACTCGATGTTGAATTCTACAACTTCAGAGCATGACAACTCTGTCCTCCATTTATGTTATGTCCACCTCTCCAAACCCTCACACAGCCATAGGTGGAGTAATGCCTATTATCTCCTTGTCACACATTCATTTACATTCTCTACTTCACCACCACGGGCAACCCCTTTGCCTTTTGCTCTGGGTACCCCACTCCCACAAATTGCCAGTTCTCCCCACTCCTCCTCTCCCTCGTCAGCAACGTAAAACCACCATTTTCCAACCTCTTTCTGTTCTGAAGAAGATACATATCAAACTCAACATATTAACTTTGTTTCCCTCTACACAGATGCAGCCACACCTGCTGAGTTATTTTGCCTTCAAGGAAAAGCTAGTACCTGTGAAATTCCATCGTACTTGTGACTGCCAGAGAGAAGTCCAAATGCAGATAAAACTGAGTTCAACATAGCGCCCAGACAATAGGCGATAACCAGGAGACGGAGAGACTGGAAGGTCCCTAGATGGCTGCCAGACTGCCACAAGACAGAATCCTATCCATGTGCTACTGACCAATGACAGTGGGAAAATTTGGCCATTCTCCTTGGGAAATTCAAAGCTCTGAAGGGTGCATTAGGGTAAGTTTCCTAATAGTCCAGGCAGTGGATGTGACAGAACTCCACCAATAAATCTCAACAAAATGAATTTGCCATTGTCCCTTCTACCTGTGTATATTTGTTTCCATTTTTTTTCTTTGTGAATAACAAAGGAATGATTTTATGTCTCCTTGATTCTACTTTCCCTCTTCTCAAACATTTTTAAAAAATGGGATAGAATTGTCTTTTTTAGCGCCAATCACACCTTTACGAAACGGTCTCTGAGTCCGTTTTGTAGAGCATCTGTGCTCTGTATGCGACAAACAACAACACCTTCCGGTTGCCAACCATTTTAACTCCCCGTCCCACTCCCTGGGTGACATGTCAATCCTGTGGCTCCTCCAGGGTCACAATGAGACCAACTGCAAACTGGAGGAGCAGCACCTCATATTCCACCTCAGGAGCCTACAGCCCGATGGCCTAAACATGGAATTCACCAGTTTTCAAATCTCCCCACCCTGGCCTCATTCCATATCCAAGCCTCCCTCTCATCCCCGCCTCCTTGACCTGACACAACCTGTCCATCATCTCCCCCACCTGTCTGCTCTACCCATCCCAGTGACCAATCCCCACCACTCCCTACTTGCATTCACCTATCACCATTCCATCTACCTTCCGCACCCCATCCATCCTCTCTATATTTATTTCCCAGCTCCCTTCCCTCTCCCCATTTCTGAAGAAGGGTCCCGACCTGAAAGCTAAAAATCTCCCCTCCCCCGACCGCATCCCAAAACCAGCCCAGCTCGTACCCACCTCCCTAACCTGTCCTCCCACCTATCCACTCCTCCCACCTCAAGCCCCACCCCCCTCTCCTATCTACTAGCCTCATCCCGCCTCCTTGACCTGTCCAACCTCCCTGGACCGACCTATCCACTCCCTAACTCCCCACCTACCCTCACCTTTATTGGATCCAACCCCACCTCCTTGACCTGTCTGTCTCCTCTCCACCTATCTTCTCCTCTATCCATCTTCTATCCGCCTCCCCCTTTCTCCCTATTTATTTCAGAATCCCCTTCCCCTCCCTGATTTCTGAAGAAGGGTCTAGACCCGAAACGTCAGCCTTCCTGCTCCTCTGATGCTGCTTGGCCTGCTGTGTTCCTCCAGCTCCACACTGTATTATCTCTGACTCCAGCATCTGCAGTTCTTGCTACCTCTGTGCTAAAATGAACACTTTTTAAAATATTTGTTCGCATGCAAGTGTCCCTAATTGTTTAGAAGGTAACTAACAGTCAAATCAGTTGTTGTAAGTCTGGGGTAACACATGGGTGAGACCAGGTAAGGATGGCAGACAGTGAAGCAGGTGGGTTTTTACAGCAGTCAGTAGTGTTTACATGGTCAACATTAGTCCAGCTTTTGTTTGTCCCAGAATTTTATTTAGAAGTCGTATGATACCAGATTATAATCCAACAGGTTTATTTGAAATCACAAGCCTTCTGAGCGCAGTCCCTTCTTCAGGTGAAGTGCAAAAGAAGGGCACGCAGACACAGAATTAATAGGCAGAGAGAACAAGGGCAGAGAGATCAAAAGATCATACAAGTGGTGTGAGTGGAGTGTCGTATAATAAGTCTCTGCAGGTGACCAAGAGTATTTGATGGTGTGAGTAAAGTGTCAACAGTTGAATAGCAGAGAAGGGATGACCTATAATTGATTGAATGGGGAAGAGAGATCATTACAAAAAAATAAAAAATAAGGTGGTGCTGGAGACAAACCAAATGACTGGAATAACATGATAGGTATAAGAGCCACATGCTGAGGGTCTAATCAAAGTAATAAATAATTCAAAATTGTACAAACTAATTAAAGTAGAGAGATCATAACAATTTATCAAGGTGATGGTGTCAAAACAGGACAGTAAGGAAGATTTTACAGCTACAGAATAGTTTGGTGAGATCACATGCAGCACAACATAAACCCAAGATCACAGCTGAGGCAGTCTTCATGGGTATGGAACTTAGCTATCTGAGTTGTTAGCTGCTGTTTGACCTCCAGGGTCAAGCAGGCCTCCAGGCTGAGTTGGCAGTCTGCCTCTGACCCTCTATTTTTGTCTCCCAGTTGTTGACTGGAAAGAAGCCTGCATTCTGCCTGCAAGTAGAAGAATGACTTTGACCAGCTGTCCAAGGAAACTATGAATGGACACTGACACTTGGAAGCTGTAAATCACGTGAACTGATATTTTAATACACCTGAATTTACCAAAATATGTAACTTGTAACTTATTTCCTCCCCTGTCCTCCTTGATTTCCTGAGCATTTATATATGTGTAAGAATGGAGTAACAAAACAGTTTCCCCACATTTTGAAATTTTGTTAATAAACAGGATCTTTGATTTTATTTCAAAGATTTTTAACTGTGGGTTTATTTGAAAAATTGTAATCTGAAAATCAGAGTTTGGGAACACCCTTTGGTCAGCGAAAGGCAAAAAAGTAAATCATGCAACATCTTGATACCTCAGGTTTTAGATGGGAAAAAACAATCATAACTTAAATTTATGATAACAAGGTGTAGAGCTGGATGAACACAGCAGGCCAAGCAGCATCAGAGGAGCAGGAAGGCTGACGTTTCGGGCCTAGGCCCTTCTTCGGAAAGGGTCAGAAAGACCCTTTTTTCTGAAGAAGGGTCGCGGCCCGAAACATCAGCCTTCTTGCTCCTCTGATGCTGCTTTCCCTG
>JAHRHZ010000018.1:52334353-52348114 GCA_024137785.1 Ginglymostoma cirratum | reverse complement strand
TCCAACTAACCACGACTGATTTGAGTTTCACTTCAATTGACAACAATGTAGTATCATTGCCAAAAAACTGAAAGAACTTTTAGTAAGTCACCTCATCTCAATCGTTTTGGGTTGAACACAAATTTTGTTCCTTTTTGTCTATATTGTTCTCCTATAATTTTCCTGACAAAATCATTTGCGTTGTCTGTCCTATGTGTTAGTTAATGTGTGTGTTTGGATTTAAAGGAAGTATATTTTGAGTTTCCATATTAGTAATTAATAATCTTGTTTTTGCCATGCATTAGAGAATAAGTCATTTTATATTAGATAAGATTTTTTCTTGCTCATCGATGATACCTAGTGTTAACGAGTGAATAAGTTCATCGTATTGCACATTTGTGATGACTTGTGGCTGTTTTCCAGCACACTTTTACCATCAGGCTCATGAAAATGCAATAATGGAACTTGGATATCTTATCTGCTTTCTGAATACAATTTTGTCAAGGATTTAACTGTCCCAACCATTTGTTTGGTGATCCCATTTTAGCAAGGATATCTGGGCAATGATTTCATGAGGTTGATGGATCACTGTTCAAAGATATCCTAGAATAGCTTTTCAATGTATGTGGACCATTGTCAGATACCAGTTCTACAGGGGCACCAAAATGATGGTATTAACAGTGCTGGCCATCGCTGCACTCAACATTTCTCAAAGGTATTAAGAGACAGTTAAAGAGAAACAGGTAACTTTGAGTGATAGTCAGTCCCATGCAGATATTCTTTCCTGCCCCACCATGAATCAATCTGTAGCTATTTTGATGGTATGTCAAACAGTTGAAGAAGTTCTTTCTGTTGACAAGTTTGCTATTGCTGAGATGTTTCATAAGATCTCAGCAGCTGGTCAAATTCCTTACTGATGCTGGACCAGAATACTGACTCTTGAACAAGTTATCTTCTCCATTTTGTCAACAACAACACCCTCATTGCTGGCTATCCATTTGGCTTCTGTGTTCTGGCTGTTATGAACTGGAATGCCAGGAGAAATTCACAGTCACTTCGCTTCTTCTGCATCTTTGGTCCAGGAAGAGGTATCTGGGTTGGTTGTGTTGCTGTACACTTGTTTGGATTTTTGTGGTCTGTAGACTGGATCAGCTCATTGATGATCATGTTCAGTTCATTACGCAATGGCAGACCTAGTATTGCCAGTCCTGTCACATCTACTATAGAGAATGTATGAGGAGACAATATTGTCTGTTTTTACCTGTATTCCAATATGAGGGAACCTACACACTTTATTGCTGAACTGTTGTGTGCTGCAAGCTTCACACTTTTACATTGGATGTCTTACTTCCCAGTTCTCATTGTATGTGTTTGAAAATGTGGAAAGGCACTACATTAGCAAGGACATTGACTAGGTTATGCGATCTTGTCATGCATTTCAGAAATAGCAAGCTAGTCAACAGAAAGAACTGTTCCTATGGCAAGTATATTTTTTCTTCAGAGATAATAGGAACTGCAGATGCTGGAGGATCCGAGATAACAAGGTGTGGAGCTGGATGAACACAGCAGGCCAAGCAACATCATAGGAGCAGGAAAGCTTGACGTTTCGGGCCTAGACCCTTCATCAGAAAGAATTTTTTCTTCAGTAAGGAGACCAAAACCGCCCACGACGTTCCAGGTGTGATCTCGCCAAGGACTTGTGCAGCTGCAGCAAAACTTATTTGGTCCTGCAATCAAACCCTCTAATAATGAAGACCAACATACAATTTGCGTTCCTAACTGCTTGCAGTATCTGTATAACAAGATGTAGAGCTGGATGAACACAGCAGGCCAAGCATCATCAAAGGAGCAGGAAAGCTGACGTTTTGGGTCTGGACCCTTCTTCAGAAAACTTTTTCACTTTTTCTGAAGAAGGGTCCAGACCCAAAACATCAGCCTTCCTGCTCCTCTGATGCTGCTTGACCTGCTGTGTTCATCCAGCTCTACACCTTGTAATCTCAGATTCTCCAGCATCAGCAGTTCCTACTACCTCTGCAGTATCTCTATGCTTTCTTTCAGTAACAAGTCAAAGAGTCATAGATATATACAACACAGAAACATGCATTTTGGTCCAACTGATCCATGCTGACCAGACATCCTAAATAAATCTAGTCCCATTTGCCACCATTTGGCCCATATCCCTCTAGAACCTTCCTATTCATATACTCATCCAGATTCCTTTTAAATGTTGTAATTGTACCAGCCTCCACCACTTCTTCTGGCAGCTCATTCCATACACTCACCACACTCTGCATGAAAAAGTTGCCCTTTAAGTCCCTTTCAAATCTTTCTCCTCTCACTTTAAATCAATGGCCTTTAGTTCTGGACTCCCACACCCTAGGGAACAGACCTCGTATATTTACCCCAAAGGTGGGTCGCATTGTGGACAATGCAGAGGGCTGTTCTAGGTTACAAAGGGACATTGATAGGATGCAGAGCTGGGCTGAGAAGTGGCAGATGGAGTTTAACCCTGAAAAGTGTGAGGTGATTTATTTTGGAAGGGCAAACTTGAAAGCAGAATACAGGGTTAACAGAAAGATTCTTGGCAGTGTGGAGGAGCAGAAGGATCTTGGGGTTCGTGTTCACAGTTCCCTGAAAGCTGCCACCTAGGTGGATAGAGTTTTTAAGAAGGCTTATGGTGTGTTAGCTTTCATTTATAGAGGGATCGAGTTCAAGAACCATGAAGTTATGCTTCAGCTATACAAAAGCCTGGTTCGGCCACATCTGGGGTATTATGTCCAGTTCTGGTCGCCTCATTACAGGAAAGATGTGGAGGCGTTGGAAAACGGGCAGAGGAGATTTACCAGGATGTTGCCTGGAACGGAGGGAAGGTCTTATGAGGAAAGGCTGAGAGAGCTCGGGCTTTTCTCTTTAGAACGACGAAGGATGAGAGGTGACTTGATAGAGGTGTACAAAATGATCAGAGATATAGATCGAGTGGACAGCCAGAGACTTTTTCCTAGGGTGGAGGTCGCGATTACGAGGGGGCATAGTTTTAAAGTGAGTGGAGGTAGATACAGGGGAGAGGTCAGAGGTAGGTTCTTACTCAGAGGGTAGGGGCGTGGAATGCATTGCCGGAGAGGGTAGTGGAATTGGCCTCATTAGGGGCATTTAAGCGGCTATTACATAGGCATATGGATGATCGTATAAGGTAGGGGTGGAAGTTAGATAGACCTTAGGATGAGGGTAAAGGTTCGGCACAACATCGTGGGCTGAAGGGCTATACTGTCCTATGTTCTATGTTCTATGTACTCTATCCGCGCCCCTTATGATTTTATAAACCTCAATAAGATCACCCCTCAGCTTCTGACTCTCCAGGGAAAATAGCCCCAGTCTATTCAACCTCTCCCTATAGCTCAAGCCTTCCAACCCTGGCTACATCCTTGTAAATCTTTTCTGAACCCTTTCAAGTTTCACAACATCCTTCCTGTAGCAGGGGGACCAGATTTGCACACAGTATTCCAATAGTGGCTTAACCAATGTCCATACAGCTGCAACATGATCTCCCGCTCCTATACTCAATGCACTGACTAATAAAGGTCAGCATACCAAATGCCTTCTGCACTATTCTATCCACCTGTGACTCCACTTTCAATGAATTATAAACCTGCATGCGAAGGTCCTTTGTTCAGCAACACTCCCCAGGACATTACCGTTAAGTGTATAAGTCCTGCCTGATTTGCCTTTCCAAAATTCAGCACCTCATTTTTATCTAAATTATACTCCATCTGCCACTCCTCGGCTCATTGGCCCATCTGATCAAGATCCTGTTGTACTCTGAGGTAATCTTCTTCGCCATCCACTACACCTCCAGTTTTGGTGTCGTCTGCAAACTTACAAACCATTCCCCCATGTTCACATCCAAATCGTTTATATACATGACAAAAAGCAGTGGACCCAGCACCAGTCCTTATGGCACACTGTTGGTCACAGGCCTCCAGTCTGAAAAGCAACCCTCCACCACAACCCTCTGCCTTATTTCTTCGAGCCAGTTCTGTATCCAAATAGTTTGTTCTCCCTGTATCCATGCAATCTAACGTTGCTAACCAGTCTACCATGAGGAACCTTGTTGAACGCCTTACTGAAGTCCATGAGATCACGTCCACTGCTCTGCCCTCACCAATGCTCTTTGTTACTTCTTCAAAAATCTCAGTCGTTAGTGAGACACAATTTCCCACGCACAAAGCCATGTTGACTATTCCTAAATCAGTCCTTGCCTTTCCAAATACATGCAAATCCTATCCCTCAGGATTCCCTTCAACAACTTGCCCACTACCAACGTCAGGCTCACTGGTCTATAGTTCCCTTGCTTTTCCCTACCATCTTTCTTAAATAGTGGCACCATATCAACTAAACTCCAGTCTACCCGCACTTCACCTGTGGCTATCGATGATACAAATATCTCAGCAAGGGGCCCAGCAAACACTACCCTAGATTCCCACAAAGTTTTAGGGTACACCTGATCAGGTCTCAGAGATGTATCCACCTTTTTGCATATTAAGACGTCCAGCACCTCTTCCTCTGTAATATGGACATTTAAGACATTGTTATTTATTTACTCACGTTCTCTATCTTCCATTTCCTTCTCCACAGAAAACACTGATGCAAAATACTCGATTAGTATGTCCCCCATCCTCTGCAGTTCCACACATAGGCGGCCTTGTTGATCTTTAAGGAGTCCTATTCTCTTCCTAGTTACCCTTTTGTCCTTAATGTATTTGTAAAATCCCTTTGGATTCTCCTTAACCTTATTTGCCAAAGCTATCTCATGTCCACTTTTTGCCGTCCTGATTTCCCTCTTATTTATACTCCTACTGCCTTTATAGTTTTCTAGGGATTCACTCGATCTCTGCTGTCTATGCCTAACATATATTTCCTTCTTATTTTAAACCAAAACCTCAATTTCTCTGGTCATCCAGCATTCCCTATGCCTACCAGACTTGACCTTGACCCTAACGGGAACATACTATCTCTGGACTCTCATTATTTCATTTTTGAAATCTTCCCATTTTCCAGCTGTCCTTTTACCTGCAAACATCTGCCCCATCAATTTTTGAAAGTTCTTGCCTAATGCAGTCAAAAATGGCCTTTCTCCAATTTAGAACTTTAACTTTTAGATCTGGTCTATCCTTTTTTATCAGTATTTTAAAACAGATAGAATTATGGTCACTGGCATCAAAGTGCTCCCCCATTGGCACTCAGTCATTTTCCCTGCCATACTTCTCAAGAGTAAGTCAAGTTTTGCTCATTCTCTAGCGGGTACATCCACATGTGGAATCAGAAAATTTTCTCCTACACACTTAACACATTCCTCTCCATCCAAGCCCTTAATGCTATGGCAGTCCCAGTTTATGTTTAGAAAGCTAAAATCCCCAATCATAATCACCCTATTAGTTTTACATATAATTGAGATCTCCTTACAAATTTGTTTCTCAATTTCCTGCTGAATATTGAGGGCTCTATAGTACAATTCCAATAAAGTGATCATCCCTTTCATATTTCTCAGTTTCGCCCAAATAATTTCCCTGGACGTATTCCCAGGAATATCCTTCCTATGTATAGCCATAATGTTATCCATTATCAAAAACAACACTCCCCCTCTCTCTTACCCTGCTTTCTATCTTTCCTACAGCATATCCTGGAATATTAAGCTACCAGTCTTGTCCATCCCTGAGCCACGTCTCCTTAATTGTTATGATATCCCAGTCCCATGTTCCCAACCATGTCTTGAATTCATCTGCCTTACCTGTCAGGCCTCTTGCATTGAAATAAATGCAGTTTAATTTATCAATCCTACCTCATTCTCTGCTTTGTTCCTGCCTGCCCTGACTGTTTGACTTCCTCTTTTACCTAACTCTACCAGTCGCAGACTGATCTTTTTCCTCACTATCTCCCTGGGGACCCCCTCCCAAACCCCTCACCAGTTTAAATCCTCCCGTACAGCTCTAATAAATCTCCCTGTCAGTATATTAGTTCCCTTCCAATTCAGGTGCAATCCATCCTTCTTATACGGGTCACATCTACCCCCAATGATCCAAAAATGTGAATCCTTCTTTCCAGCACCAGCTCCTCGGCCATGCATTCAGCTGCTCTGACCTTCTATTTCTACCCTTGCTGGATCATGGCTCTGGAAGTAATCCAGATGTTACTACCCTTGAGGACCTCCTTTTTAAATTCCTGCCTAACATCCTATATTCTCTCCTCAGAACTACATCTTTTTCTCTTCCTATGTTGTTAGTTCCAATGTGTACAATGACCTCCTGCTGGTCCCTCTCCCCTTTGAGAATATACTGCACCCTCTGAGATGTCCTTGATCCTGGCACCAGGGAGGTGACACACCATTCTGATGTCTTGCTGTTGGTTGCAGAAAGATCTATCTGTGCCTCTGACTATATAGTCTCTGATCACAATTGATCGCTTGGTATTGATGTACCCCTCGTTACATTTGAGCCAGACTTGATACCAGAAACCTGGCTGTTAGTGCTACATTCTCCTGAGAGTCCATCACCCCCTACATTTTCCAAAAGCATACTTGTTTGAGATGGGGATAGCCACAGGAGACTACCTGCCTTCCTCTCCTACCTTTCCTGGAAGTAACCCATCTCCCTGACAGTATCTTTGGTTTATCTCCCTTCCTGCAACTGCCATCCATCACACCCCTAGCTCCTGTAAATTCCTCATTGCCTCTAACTGTCACTCCAACCGATCCATGCAATCCGATAGGATTTGCAACTAAACTTACTTCCTGCAGACACAATCATCAGTAACATGGAAACTCTTCCTAATCTCCCACATCCAACAGGAAGAGCACATCACTCTACTAAAGGCCATCTTTGCACCTTAACAGTCTACAGACCTAGAAAATAGCACAGTCTTACTGCTCTAAAAATACTGCTCCGGGCCAGCCAAGTACTTTTAAAAATATTTTTAAAGTTTAATCAAGAGACAGATCTCAACAAAAACATATAATCAAAAAAAGAACCCACTCAACTCATAATTGATCCGGGATCCGGGTATATCTATGATATTGCAGATTTACTAAAAAAAAGCAGGGTTACACTTTAAAACTAGCCACTTAGCTGCTCCCCTGCTGTGAGTTCCCCCATGCAGGTTTGTCCAAGATCTGCTGTAAATTTTGCTGTTTATTTATTTTTCTTAGAACAATCTCTGGTGTCCAGAGATACTTGAAACCAAACAGCAAAGACAGCAACTGGGCAGGTTGCTGTTGGGTCAGACACTCCTGTACGTTTCTTTCTGTATTTGAATCACTTCTTATGTGGCCACTACCTTTGTCTCCTTTCCTCCTTTTTAAATGCCCTTATTTTGATCTTTCTTCCTGAAGTTCCAAAACAGTGCAACAGCGTATAATACAGTAATTACTGCTCGTATAATTCGAGGAAATCAGCGCCAAAACTGAAAAACCTCAAAAAAAGAGCAGCTGTTATAGCCACAATTATTTCCTGTCCTCCATCTGTGTGTAGAAGGATATACAAGTCCCAAAGTTTCACAGTGTGTTTGTGTATTAACTTATTCAGCTATGATAGTGAGTGCTGTAAAAAAGGGACTTGATTTGTCTTCCCCTCAGTGATCCAGCACTGTGAAGAAGGATTTCAATTTCAGGTACATTTTTAAAGAGGTTCGGATCAGAAGCCCCAGCCACAGCTCCAGTAAGCCTTAATATTTCTCTTGTTCTTAGCTCTTTGAAACTTTTTGGACATTTAGATCCATCTTGTGCAATCTTCATTCTCTGTTGTAAAATTCAAACTGCATTTCTGGTTATTTATACTTCACATATATCTTTATATTTCTGAGAGCTTTCTGGGTTGATATATGTTAATCTGCCTGTTAGTGATTTACTCTCATTATCACAGTGTGTTTGATTTTACTTCATAGGCATAATCTTTTTACTGTTGTAGTTCTCACTTTATATTCTGTGCTTTTTGCAGTGACTTTGATCAGGGTGAATCAAACATTCTACAACAGCGAGCTTTCCACACATAAAAACAACAGTGAAATAATTCTAAAATCATAGACAATTCCCCGAGTGCCTCCAGAATGCCATATGTCAGCAGAATTTAATCTACATAGTTCCCATTTACTTTGGGATAATGATTTCATTTTAACTTTAAGCTGGAGCTAACAATGTATGCTACTAACGTTGTTAAGTGGCACAATGCCCAAATTATCTGCCACTTTCTTCCACAGATCTAAATTTAGAATGTATTAACTTATCAACTTGACATGTGTAATATTGTTTTACATGTAGCCATTGTATGATATGGAGGTATTTTAATTCCAAGGACAGATATGGAAAGACATGGTTGGGCTTTAATATTAATAAAAGGGAAACTCATTTTTAACCTGCCTTCAAATCCACTTCTTGCTTTAACAGGGGCCGGTTTGGGGGATTGGGGCGTGGACAGCAAATCCTTTCTCAGGAGATAAGACAGCCTCTGAAATGTTGTAAAGAATCTGTGTGCCTTCACTTTAACTAATCTTTTATACGTTTCCCAGGGGTTAGACAAACCAACAGATCTAAGGGAGTGAGAGTTAAATGCTTTTGTTTGCTCTGCTAGTAGGCCAGGAGGAGTGGAGTGTTTACCTATGTCTAACAAGCAGTTTAAACATTTTAAGTAACTCCTGTTTAAATACTTTCAACAGTTCTGCTGTTGACCTGTGGGATTTCCTTGCTAGTATTTTGTTCACAAATCTCTAACCCATTCCCATCGCTGCCTTGCCAGCTCCAAATCATCACTGGGACAAAAGTCACCAGTCATGGAGTCCTGCTTTGAGTAAATATGTCAGTAGGTAGTTAATGGCTTGAATCTTCCAATACGGAGAAGAATCCCTATTTCTGATCCAGATCATTTTCTTTTCGGTGATCGTCTAGGCCAAGAGCCTTCCCAGACACAGCAGTGAGTTGGGTTCAGGGATCCCAAAGACAGGAGCAGAGAGGATTGGTAGTGGAAACGATGACGCCTTTTTCAGAAAAAGGTTTTGTAGCCAGTTTGACAACGACACAACTGAGGGAAGGAAGATTCTAGGTTACCTGTGGCGATAGAGTGGCACGTGGATGGGGATGGGTAGGGGGCTAGTTGCTAAGGGGGTAGGGTGGAACGTAAGTAAGATGATAAGGTGCCAGCTGGGTGAACAGGTCAGGTGCCAGGTGGGACAGCGATAATGGGAAAGGGTCACAGGCAGGTGAGGAGGTTAGGGGGACAGGAGTCAGGTGCCAGGTGCATGAGAGGGGAAAAAATAGAGCACCAGGTGGGTGAGAGTGTAGATGGCTGATGGATGAGGGTCATAGGGGTAGTGGAGAAGATAGGGTATCAGGTGTGTAACAGGATAGAAGGGTAGTTGGATGAGAGACACAATGATGGTGCGTTGGTGGGCTTGGTATAGAACTCATGGTGGCAGCAATGTTGGTGGCCCCACTGAGTGCCTGAAGGAGTGGTGGTGTTGCGAATGAGCAGCAGGGACTTGGGGATGGCCGAATGCTTTGTGCTGGTGACCTCGGCACGGGTGCAGAGATTAGCCCTGGGCCTACTGCTGGCTCTGGCTTGTGCGTGGCAGTCTCGGCATTGGAGTGGAGGAGACTGAAGCTGAGCCCATAGCTCAGATGGGAAGCAACAGTCATAGGAGCACTGGCCACGATGATGGAGGTGATGATTATATTCGAGATCCAGAGCCCATTCCAAAGACCACAGAGCCTGAAACCAGAAGGAAATGTAAAAATGAACTCTATTCCTGTATTTTCTGTCTTTATATTCTGTGTTTTGCTTTATTTTCTGTGTTTTGAGATGGCGCCGATGAGTGATGACACTAAATAACACTTTTCACTGTATTTGCAATAGCCCTGACAATAAGTAAATAATTTAATTATCTAAAAAGATACAGATGCCAAGTGTACGAAGGGTACAGGTTTCAGGTCGTTAAAGGGGTAGGGTGTCAAGGTGCTACCTGGGTGAAGGAGTAGGATGACAGATAAATGGAGAAATGTGTACTGTAAATCCAGAGGTTGGTACAGAGTGAGGATTCGGGGGTCTGCCCGGGCAGGTCAGGTCAGGGATAAGTTGGGTCCAAAGTGGAGTAATTGGTGTTGGGTCAGTGAGGTGTGAATAAGATTTTGGGTTGGTGCCATGGGTTGGATAGGTGAGTAAGGCTACTGAGGACGTTGATGAGGGCTATTTTGGATTGGGCAGATGTGTCAGGTTGAGGGGCACAGGTCTTGAGTACAGGGTGGTAGGTGTGATTTGTGGAGGCTGTGGCATTAAGGGTGGATCAGTGTTGAGTCAAGGGTCAGTTTATTAGTTAACAAGGTTTAGAGCTGGATGAACACAGCAGGCCAAGCAGCTGAAACATCAGCTTTTCTGCTCCTCTGATTACTGCTTGGCCTGCTGTGTTCATCCAGCTCTACACCTTGTTATCTCAGATTCTCCAGCATCGGCAATTCTCACTATCTCTGAATCAGTTTATTGGTTACCCAGGTTTTAGAGCAGGCTTTAATCTTCTTACCTGGGTAACATTATACTTTAAAGCAGTTGGAATCCTTCAAAGTCTCTGACTAACTCAGAGTTTGGAACATTTATAGAGGGTTCTAGATGTTGAATAATTGCCATCAACTTCTCAGGTAATTCTGGCTGGGACCACTGTAACAGCACTTCTGTATGGTCCTGACACACAGCTCCAGTTTATGCTGCTGCAATGACTATCTTCCTATCAGAGGATCCAGGCCAATACCTCGCATGCAATGCAAAAACACAACTGACACTGCATTGTCAGGGCAGTATCAGGAATACTCAAACATATAACATGATTTAGCTGTAGGATGCTTTGTATTAGCCTCAAGTGGAAACATCTATCTTTTATATTAAGTGATATGTTGGAGCTGACAATAGAAATTCTCGGATTTAAAAAGTTTAGACATCAATATCTGTATGTATACTCATGGAAATAATTACATTGATTTACAGTACATTTATAATACTTACTTTTACCCTCAGACTGTAGTGTTGTGTCACAATAGATCACAAGCAAACCACATAATCTTTAACCAAAATAGGCCTGATAAATAAAAATGTTATAAATCATTTGTGGTTTGTTACATCAAAGGAATTTGGAATTTGGGGAAATGCAAGTGATGACATTTCTATAATCTAGTAAATAAAGAAGTTTTATTGTACTAAGCTACCTTTCCTCTAGTAGTGGCAGGGAATCATCAGCGCTGGCCAAGGACTGCTTGGTAACAAGTTTTTATGTAAATGTGGGCACGGGAATTTGTAATGGAAATATGTACACAAGAACCGTTATGGGGATTGAATTATGGCTGTATGCATTGTTTCAATATCCCTTACCCACTAGACCTACTTGATCTGATCTTACCCCACTTTGCAAGTACTTATGGGGATTAGTTGCTAATATCTAGAAAACCTTGCTGTAGAAATTTGTTTTTGACTTTGATGAGATTGAACTTTGGGCTGAGTGTAATACCAGCTGTAATTTGGTACTGCATGTTTTGCACTAACACCTAAAACAAGTTTCTGCCTCCTTATGTCGTGTGCATTTTCTGTCATCTGATTGATTGATTGATTGATTTATTGTCACATCTACTGAAGTACAGTGAAAAGCTTTGTTTATGAGCAGTACAGTCAGATCATAGTAAGCAAGGATGTACAGACCAGAGGTTGTAAAAAAAATTTAGGCAAAGGCATACAGGTTACATTGCACAGAGCGTGCGCTAGGCAAAATCAAAGTTAGGAAGATCAGCATTATTTGATGCTGGAGAGTCCATTCATCAGTCTAACAACAGCCAGGAAGAAGCTGTTCCTGAACCTGCTGGTATGTGTGTTCCAGCTTCTGTATCTTCTGCCTGACAGAAGTGTTTGTAGGAGATCATTACCAGGATGCGATGGGTCTTTGATGATGTTGGCCACCTTTCCGCCATGTAGTGGGCCGTGTAAATAGAGTCCATGGATGAAAGGTTGGTTTCCGTGATGGTCTGGGCCGTGCACACCACCTTCTGTAGTTTCTTATGGTCCTGGGCAGAGCAGTTGTTGTACCAGGCCGTTATGCACCCGGACAGTATCCTTTCAGTGGTGCATCTGTAGAAGTTGGTGAGGGTCCCTATCGGACATGTCAAATTTCCTGAGCCACCTGAGGAAGGAGAGGTGTTGTTGTGCCTTCTTGACCGTCGCTTTTACATGGGAAGTCGAGGACAGGTTGTCCATTATCAGCACTCCGAAGAACTTGATGCTGTCCATCCCACAACCTCTGTCCCATTGATGTAGATGGGGACGTGTTCTCCTCCTTTCTTTCTGAAGTCGATCAGTTCTTTAGATTTGCTGACACTGAGAGACGGATTGTTTTCATTGCACCACATCACCAAGCCCTCTATCTCCCTCCTGTATTTTGACTCGTCATTGTTAGATATCCATCATACTGTGGTGGTGCCGTCAGCGAACCTGTAGATGGCGTTTGTTCGGAATTTGGCAACACAGTCGTAGGTGCACAGGGAGTACAGTAGGGGGCTGAGGAGGCATCCTTGGGGGGCTCCAGCGTTGAGTTTTATTGTGGAGGAGGTTAGTTCCTATTCTCACTGATTGCGGCCTACGGGTCAGAAAGGTGAGGATCCAGTGGCAGAGGGTGGAGCCAAGACCAAAGTCATGCAGATTTGAGATCAGTCTGGAGGGGATAATGGTGTTGAAGGCAGAGCTTTAGTCAATGAGCAGGAGTGTGACGTCGGGGTCCTTGTTGTCCAGATGTTCCAGGGATGAGTGCAGGGCTAGGGATATGGCATCCACTATGGACCTGTTATGTCAGTAGGCAAACTGTAGGGGATCGAGGTGAGCTGGGAGACTGGAGTTGATGTGGGCCATAACCAGCCTCTTGACGCACTTCATGATTATTGAGGTCGGAGCCACTGGGCATTAGTCATTAAGGCACGTTGCGTGTACTTTCTTAGGCACAGAAATGATGGTGGTCTTCTTGAAGCAGAGGGAGATGTTGAATATGTTGGTTAAAACCCCCACCAGTTGGTCCACACAGGATCTGAGTGCTCGGTCGGGACACTGTCCGGGCCCGTCACTTTCCTTGGGTTGACTCCCAGGAAGACCGATTTGATGTCTGCAGTGGCGACATTGGGCACAGGTGTGTCCATGGCTGTTGGGGCAGGCATGACTGTGCCTCTGGCATTGAGCGCATCAGGGAGGGATGTGTCTCTGTTGGCTACCTTACTCTACTTCATTTTGTATCCCGTAATGTTGTTTAGGCCTTGCCAGAGGCAGTGGGCATCTGTTAGGTAGGTTTGGACCTCTAACTTGGTCCGGTACAGCTTCTTGGCCTCCCTGTTGGCTTTACAGAGGTCATATCTGCATTTTCGGTATTGGTCTGGGTCATCCAACTTGAATGCTGCAAATCTGGTCTTCAGTAAGGAGTGGATTTCCTGGTTCATCCAAGGTTTCTGGTTGGGGAACACTCGGATTGACTTCTTTGATACACAGTCCTCCATGCATTTGCTAATGAAGTCCATGATAGTGGTGGCATATTCGTCTAGGTTTTCCACTGAGAACTTGAATACAGTCCAGTCCACCAATTCCAAGCAGTCCTGGAGACGGAAATAGTAGGAACTGCAGATGCTGGAGAATCTGAGATAACAAGATGTAGAGCTGGATGAACACAGCAGGCCAAGCAGCATCAGAGGAGCAGGAAGGCTGACGTTTCTGGCCAAGACCCTTCTTCAGAAAG
>JAHRHZ010000018.1:52312263-52329353 GCA_024137785.1 Ginglymostoma cirratum | reverse complement strand
ACAGTCAATGTGGTGTTTTATAAATTCCTACTTTAGAAATAAAACCAGTCTGACTCCAAACCAAAACACAAACACATTCTAAACAAGGCTTCACACTTAACATGCAATGTTTATCTTCCCCTCTTCTTTACACAGATAAAACCTTTAGTTCTCTCAGGACAGTGACTTCAAAGGAATTCGGGGATTTGCATATACATATTAATCAATTAAAACCTTCTAACTGATCAAAGATTTAACAGCATTTTAGATTTGTTTAGAACATCCTCATCAGTGGTGTGATCCTTTGATCTTTTCCTTTTAAATTCTGTGTCTGATACTACCTCTCTCACTAACATCTGAAGAAGCAGTAAGACTCCGAAAGCATGTGTTTTCAAATAGACCTGTTGGACTATAACCTGGTGTCATGTGATTTCTGACCTTGTCCACCCCAGTCCAACACTGATACCTCCATATCATGCTGTAACTACATAAGAGGAATCTGCATGGTCAGTTCCCATGCTGACATAGTAAACAAAATTAAGCCACTGTACTTGGGGATGATGCCAAGAATTATATTTAAAGGGACTAATTGAATCAGAGGGGCTGACAGTGTGGAGACAACATCAGTGAAAAGAATAGCTTCAGTTGGGCCAACTGTAATCATGGTAGTATAAACTTCTTTACCATCTTCACTTCCAAAGCAAGTTTTAAACCAATGAGAGAACATAGTGATATATGAACTGTAAAGTTACTTGTGAAATTAATGAGAAACACAGGTTTCATAAAATTGCATGTATATATCTTGTGTTTCAACGATAATAAACCATGTCACATGGCAAACCACATGTCATTATTTGTACAAAACGACTCCCAGTAAATGAGCAAGTAAATCAGCCTATACAAAAATGACGCTTCGATGAGAGTGATCGACAACAAGGCTGCATTTGAGCGAGTGTGGCATCAAACACAGTCGAAAAACCAGTCACTGGGAATCAGGGGAGAGGTTTTCAATAAAAACCAGAAGAACTGCGGATGCTGTAAATCAGGAACAAAAACAAAGTTGCTGGAAAAGCTCAGCAGGTCTGGCAGCATCTGTGAAGAAAAAATCAGAGTTAATGTTTTGGGTCCAGTGACCCTTCCTCAGAACTGATGGTGGCTGGGAAAACATCAGTTTATATGAAGAAAATAGGCTGGTGGGTGGGGTAAGGAGTAAACGATAGGATAGAGCCCAAAGAGAGAGAAAGACAATTGGGCAGACAAAGGAGTTGCTAACAATCAGGCTGGGAGGGTGAATAGTTGTTAATATTGTGAGAGGTTTTCAATGATTGGAATCACACCTCACACAGAGAAAGATGGTTAAAGGTGAACTATCTCAGCCTCAGGAACTTACAGCAAGAGTTCCTAAGGATAGAGTCCAAGGCCCAATTGTCGTCAGCTCATAAGTTTCCCTCCTAAATAAAGTCAGAAGTGGAATATTGACCAATTATAGCACAATGTTACAACATGTGACTCCTCAAATACTGAAAAAGACCATGTCTATAGGCAGCAGATGTTGGGCAGTGTTCAAGCTTGGGCAAATATGTAGGAAATACCATTTATGCTACAAAAATGCTGGGCAATGCATCTGCAATAAGAGATAATCTAATCATTATCCCTTGACATTCAACAGCATTACCATTGCTAAATCTCTCACTAACAATATCCTAGGAGTTACTGAGATAACAAGGTGTAGAGCTGGATGAACACAGCAGGCCAAGCAGCATCATAGGAGCAGGAAGGTTGATGTTTCGGGAAGGGTCTAGGCCCGAAACATCAGCCTTCCTGCTCCTCTGATGCTGCTTGGCCTCCTGTGTTCATCCAGCTCTACACCTTGTTATGTCAGATTCTCCAGCATCTGCAGTTCCTACTATCCTAGAAGTTACTGTTGACCAGAAAGTAAATTGGACATCCATATAGATAAGGCAACTAAAAGAGCAGGTCAGAGGCTGGGAAAGCTGCAGAAAATAACTCACATTGACTCTCCAAAATCTGTCCACCTTGAACAAGGCACAAGTCAGAACAGTGGTGGAAGTCTCTCTACTTGCCTGGATAAGTGCAGCTCGAGAAAAGTCAAGAAGATTGTCACCACACATGACAAATTCAATTGATTCGCTGCCCTTAAATCACTTTCAATATTCACTCCATTCACCACTCACATATTGCAGCAACAATCTTTTACAAGATTCACTACAGAAACTCATCCAGGTTCCTTCTACAACACCTGGGGAGGTGACGGCCTAGTGGTTTTATCGCTGGACTACTACTCCAGAGACCCAGGTAATATTCTGGGGACCTGGGTTCAGATCCCACCATGGCAGAAGGTGGAGTTTGAATTCATAAAAAATCTGCAATTAAGAGTCTAATGAATACTATGAATCCATTGTCGATCGTCAGGAAGAACCCATCTGGTCTACTAATGTCCTTTGGGGACGGAAACTGCCATTGTTACATGGTTTGGCCTATATGTGACTTTAGAACCACAGCAATATTGTTGAGTCTTAACTGCCCTTTGGGCAATTAGGGATGGGCAACAAATGCTGCCTGGCTAGCAACACACGCATTCCATGAATGAATTTTTAAAAAAAAGCCTTCAAAACTTGAAGCCTCCATCACCTACAAGGACAATGGCATTCAATGCATGGGAACACCAAAATTTGCAAGTTCCCCTCCAAGCCCCACACCATCCTGACTTGGAGCCAGATTGCCATTCCTTCACTGTCACTGGTTCAAAATTCTGGAAATCCCACCAAATAAAACTGCAGGTGTACCTACACCACAAGCACTGCAGCAACTCAAGAAAATGACTAATTAGCTTCTCATGGGCAATTTAAGATGGGCAATGCTCACCCAGCCAACAACACTCATGTTCCACAAAAGAATATTTAAAAAATGCCATTACTATAAAGCCAGGAGTCAAAACTGGTTCACAAAGAAACATAGGAAGTCATGGCTGGAGCAGCACCCAGCTTAAAAAGAATTAAGTAACAACCGGGAGAAACCAAAGCAGAGAACAACATACAGATCTCATAACCAACGGATCAGTTCATAACTCTTCGGCCCTGTCACATTCAGTTGGTTAAGTGAGTGGGAAATAAAACGATAGATGGATTCATGGAATCCCTACAGTGTGGAAACAGGCCATTTCGCCCAACAAGTCCACACCGACACACAACCCCACCCTATCCCTGTAACCCTGCATTCCACATGGCTCACCCACCTAACCTACACATCTTTGGACACTGTGGGCAATTTAGCATGGCCAATCCGCTTAACCTGCAAATCTTTGGACTGTGGGAGGAAATCGGAGCACCCAGAGGAAACCCACGCAGACATGGGGAGAATGTGCAAACTCCACACAGACAGTCGCCTGAGGGTGGAATCGAACCCGGGTCCCTGGTGCTGTGAGACAGCAGCAGTGCTAACCACAGAGTTATAATGTGGGAAAATGTGAACATGTCCATTTTGGCAGAAAGAATAAAAATTCATAGATAAAGCATATTTAAATGGAGAAAATTGCAGACATCAGCGGTGCAGATGGGATCTCGGCATCCTCTACACGTATAACGACAATTTAGTATGCAGGTGATTAAGAAGGCAAATGGAAGTTTTGGATTTACTGCTAGGAGAATGAAATATAAAAGTAGGGAATGTTTACTGCAGCTATACAGCTCCTGTGGCAAGACCACATCTGAAGCGCTATGTGCAATTTTGGTCTCCATATTTGACAAATATATAAATGCATTCGAAGCAATTCAAAGAAGGTTCACTTGACTCATTTTTGGACTGAAGTGCTTATCCAACGAAGCAAGATTAAACAGGTTGTACCTGTGCTCATCGGAGTGAAGACTAGGAGATGATTTTATTGAAACATGTAAGTTGTTGAGGGAACGTGACAAGGTGGATGCCAGGACAATATTTTCTCTTATGGGGGAGACTGGAACGAAAGGATATAGTTTAAGAAGAAGAGGTCTCCCTTTTAAGAAAGAGATGAGGAAAATTGTTGTCTGTCAGCTTGTTGGTAAAGTTTGGAATTCTCTTCCCCAGAAAGAATTGAGGCAGGGTCACTGAATTTGTTCAAGGCTGAGTTAGGTAGATATTTGAATGACAAGGGAGTCAAGGTTTATGGATGTAGACAGAAAAGTGGAATTAAGACTGCAATCAGATCTTACTGACTGGTGGAGCAGGCTCAAAGGAATTAGTGACTTACTCTTGCTCCTACAACATATGTTCCAAGACAGTTAAACAATGGGTTGAAGGAGAAGAGTCTAGCTTTCCAGCATAGATAAAACACTAGCATCCATCTGATTACGTGAAAAATGGTCACTCTTTCTTGTCCACAAAATACAGGACAAATCCAAGGTAGACAAAAAGGAGGCTGGAAGAATATAGCAGGCCAAGCAACATCTGTAGGAAAGGAGCAGTCAACATTTAAGATATTACCCTTCTTCAGGGCAAGTTCAATCTGGCCAATTATTGTCCTCCCAACCTTCTCTCAATCATGGCATAAAGCTGGAAGGTGCTGTCAACAGTACTATAAAATTGCACTTACTGACCAATAACATGATCACTGATGGTCAGTTCAGTTCCGAGATAGCAAGAATTGCCAATGCTGGAGTCAGAGATAACACAGTGTGGAGCTGGAGGAACACAGCAGGCCAGGCAGCATCAAAGGAGCAGGAAAGTTGACATTTTGGGTCAGGGACCCTTCTTCAGCAACGGGGAGGGGAATGGAGTTTACAAATAGAGAGAGGAGGGGTCGCGCTGGGGAAGGTAGGTGAGATGGTGATAGGTGGGTGCAGGTAGGGAGTGGTGGGGATTGGTCAGTGAGGTGGGAGTAGTGGATAGGTAGGAGAGAAGACAGACAGGTTGTGTCAGGTCAAGGAGGAGTGGATGAAAGGGAGGGTTGGACATGGGATGACGCCGGGGGTGGGGAGATTTTAAAACTGGTGAATTCCACATTTAGGCCATCGGGCTGTAAGCTTCCGAGGCGGAATATGAGGTGCTGTTCCTCCCATTTGCGGGTGGTGTCATTGTGACCCTGGATGCCGCCCAGGATGGACACGTCACCCAGGGAGTGGGAGGGAGAGTTAAAATGGTTTGTGACTGGAAGGTGTTGTTGTTTGTTGTTAACAGAGTGCAGATGCTCTACTAAACAGCCTCCGAGTCTATGCTTGGTCTCACTGATGTAGAGGAGGCCACATCGGGAGAACATATGCAATAGAGCACATTGACGGATGTGCAGGTGAATCTCTGTCTTATGTGGAAGGTTTTCTTGTACCTTGAATGGAGGTGTGGGGGCAGGTGTAGCACTTCCTGCACTTGCAGAGAAAGGTGCCGGGGCTGGTGGAGTTTCTGGGGAGTTATTGGGGAGTGTGGAGCGGACGAGGGAGTCATGGAGAGCGCAGTCCCTACGAAAGGCAGATAGGGGTGGGTAGGGAAATATCTCTTTGGTTTTGGGGTTGCATTGTAGGTGGCAGAAGTGGCAGAAAATGACACGTTGGATGGGGAGATTGGTGGGGTGCTATGTGAGGACAAGCGGGATTCTGTCTTTATTTTTGTTGGGGGGAGGGGATGTGAGGGCAGAGGTGCGGGAAACACAAGAGGTACGGTTGAGAGCATTTTCGATCACTGGAGGGGGAAGTTACAGTCCTTGAAATAGGAGGACATCTGCGATGTGTGGGAGTGGAATGCCCCATTATAGGTGCTTTTTTCTGGGGGATGATCCGGCTCCGTAGGCAGGTACCGAGGAAAGAGGTGTGGCTGTAGTACCTGGTTTGCGTGAGTATGTGGTTGAAGAGTTTCAGGGTCGAAGAGATCACCAGAGGGTTACAGTGGGAGAGAGATCCACTGAGGTCTTTCCAGAGGGAGGAGGATAACTTCTTCAAGGTAAGCATCCTTAGAAGAGGCTTCGGAGGGGGGTTATAACTCACGTAGAGACAGTAAGAACCGCAGATGCTGGAGTCAGAGACAACACAGTGTGGAGCTGGAAGAACACAGCAGGTCAGGCAGCATCAGAGGAGCAGGAACGTTGATGTTTTGGATCAGGACACTTCTTCAGAAATGGGGAGGGGGATGGGAGCTTAGAAAAAAATAGAGAGGGAGGAGGGGTGGGTCTAGGAGAAGGTAGGTGGGATGGTGATTCCATTGACAACTAATTTCTATTTTGTGGTGTCCTGAACAAGGACACTTGTAGCTATTCAGGCAGGTAAAGATGGCAGGGAAAGGAACTTCAAAGTGAAGAGATTAAAAGAAAGAAGTCCGTTTCATTTTTTTCCACATTTCTTATGTGGACAAAGGGGATTATTGTTGTGTTCTGGGTCTGGCACAGAATGTTTTGGGCTTCCCTGCCTCCAGCTCTTCCACAAGAATTCCTTTACTGCCTGGGTCTGTTTCTTATGTCCTCAAAGATCAACACTGCACTTCCCTCCACTGACTAGTGATTGTTGCCCAATGGGAAACTGACTGAGGGCATCCAGACAAGACCCCAGAATAATAATCACATTGCTGAGGTCAAAATAGTTTGTGAGAATAGTAAGCTCTCCCTCCAGTGCAATCAGCTCTGTACGTAATCCCATGAATGGATTTAATGGTTAGTTGCAAATCAGCAGATTAAAGCCTTTTTTATGTGGGGCAGTTTCTCTATCAGAGTAATGGCTGTTAACATCACAGTTTAATTTTTGTTCTTCTGGAAGTCACATAAGACCAAAATAAAGTAACATTTTTTGTAGCATTCCAAAGTGTTTTATAACTTGAAGTAGCAAAGTGCCATGTTTGGGTGAAGTAGTGAAGGCTGCCTTAATTTATAGTGTCATTTTATAATTGCTTTGAAAATGATTTACAATATTCCAGATTCAAAGTCAATAGATGTTCTGCAGCATAAGGTTAACAAAATATTTATGGGACTTTTATATTTCAAGCTTTAGGAACTACGTTGAATGGATATTATTTTGTCACTGTGGCTTTGATTACGAACATCCCAGCCAGAGGCACTGGAAAAACTGAATGGAGTTTTTTATAATTATGTGGTACTGACTGCAGAGTTTTGGGGTGAGCTACTGAACTTGATAAGGATATGATCAATCGAATTGAAGATGCACAATGGAAATACCTTGTGTCTCCAATATCTATTCTGTAGTTTTGAAGAATGTCACTGGATATTTTTCTATTTAAATGCTATTGGAATAAAATAATTAACAAAAAAAAATTACACAATGTTCTGTGGTACAGACATCTTATGAATATATATTTTAGAGTTATTCTCATGAATGTAATAAAATTCAGGCCGAATTGATTTTGATTATGGTTAACTTATCAATAATAAAGTGAGGAGCTGGAGGAACACAGCAGGCCAGGCGGCATCAGAGGAGCAGGAATGTTGACATTTCAGGTCTGGACGCTTCTTCAGGAATGGGGGAGGGGGAAATAAATAGAGAGAGGAGGGGTGGAGCTGGGGAAGGTGGGTGGGATGGTGATAGGTGAGTGCAGGTAGGGAGTGGTGGGGATTGGTCAGTGAGGTGGGAGGAGCGGATGGGTGGGAGAGAAGATGGACAGTTTGTGTCAGGTCACGGAGGCGGGGATGAGAGGGAGGGTTGGTCATGGGATGAGGCCGGGTTGGGGAGATTTTGAAGCTAGTGAAATATTTATAAAATAAAAATATTTTACCAATTTCAAAATCTCCCCACCCCTGGCGTCATCCCACCACCAACCCTCCCTCTCATCCCTGCCTCCTTGACCTGACACAACCTGTCCATCTCCTCTCCCACCTATCCACTCCTCCCACCTCACTGACCAATTCCTACCACTCCCTACCTGCACTCACCTATCACCATTCCACCTACCTTCCCCAGCCCCACTCCTCCTCTCTCTATTTATTTCCCAGATCCCTTCCCCTTCCCCATTTCAGAAGAAGGGTCCCGACCCAAAACATCAACTTTCTTGCTCCTCTGATGCTGCCTGACCTGCTGTGTTCCTCCAGCTCCACACTGTTATCTCTGACTCCAGCATCGGAAGTCCTTACTACCTCTAACTTATCTCGAAATATTCTCTCCCCTAAGGTTTTGGAGTAGATTTGTAGCTCAGGTTGTGGGTGTTGAGGTTGGTTGGCTCGCCGAGCTGGTTTGTTGTTCCACAGACGTTTCATTCCCGTGCTTGGTAACATCCTCAGTGCAGCCTCTGATGAAGCTTCGGTTGTTTTCCTGCCTGGTTTTTAAACTCTGGGGTCCGTTGCGATGGATTGCCTCACTTCCGGGTTTCCTCCATAGTGGAATGTATATGGGGTCGAGTTCAATGTGTTTATTAATAGCCTGCTTCGTGGAGTGCCATTCTTTGAGGAATTCTCGTGCTTGTCTCTGCCTAGTCTGTCCCAGGATCTTGGTGTTGTCCCAGTCGAAGTGGTGGTTCTCCTTGTCCATGTGGATTGAGATGATTGAGTATTGGTAGTGTCTTTTTGTAGCCAGTTGGTGTTCATGTACTCTTGTTAGTTTCCTTCCTGTTTGTCCGATATAGTGTTTCTCGCAGTTTCTGCAGGGGATTTTTTAGATGACATTAGTCCTGTCCATGGTGGGGAGTGGGTCTTTAGTTCGGGTGAGCACTTGTCGTAGGGTTGATATGGGCTTGTGCGCCACTCTGATGCCCAGCGGTCGTAGGAGTCTTGTGGTGTTAATGACGATAACGAGACTTTCCAAGGCTTGGCACTCACTTCACCAGGAAGAAGGCTACACCTAGATTTGAACTCGGATCACAGAGTTCAGAAAGCAGCGCGCTCACCATTGCACCATGGTAACCTGGCCCAGGGTAACCTGCTCTGGTTACTATGGTGTAATGGTGAGCACGCTGGTTTCTGAACTCTGTGATCCGAGTTCAAATCTAGGTGTAGCCTTTTCTTGTGAAGTGAGTGGCGAACCTTGGAAAGTCTCGTTTCACCACAAGACTCCTACAACCGCTGGGCATCAGAGTGGCACACAAGCCCACATCAACCCGACGACAAGTGCTCACCCAACTAAAGACCCACTCCCCACCGTGGACAGGACCAATGTCATCTACAAAATCCCCTGCAGAAACTGCGAGAAACACTACATCGGACAAACAGGAAGGAAACTAACAACAAGAGTACATGAACACTAACTGGCTACAAAAAGACACAACCAATACTCAATCATCTCAATCCACATGGACAAGGAGAACCACGACTTTGATTGAGACAACACCAAGATCCTGGGACAGGCTAGGCAGAGACAAGCATGAGAATTCCTCGAAGAATGGCACTCCACGAAGCAGGCTATTAATAGCATGAACTCGACCCCATATACATTCCACTATGGAGGAAACCCGGAAGTGAGGCAATCCATCGCATCGGACCCCAGAGTTTAAAAACCAGTTGGGAAAACACACCGATGCTTCATCAGGGGCTGCACTGAGGATGTTACCAAGCACGGGAATGAAACGTCTGTGGAACAACAAACCAGCTCGGCGAGCCAACCAACCTCAATATTTTCTGCTTTCACTGGTTGCTTGCATTGAGGTGCCTGGTGTCATCACCTCAAACAATTTACGTCTGCATCTAATGGCTGCAGATATGACAGCCACCCTGTGGTCGGATAACGTCTGTGGAAGAGTAAGAGGAGTGCAAAAGCGCTGAAGGGAACAAGTAGCATAGAGCAGCAGGAACAGGTGTAATTGGAGCAGGAGCAGCTGCAACAGCAAAAAGAGCAGGAGCAGCAATAGCTGCATGCAGGATGAACAGCAGCAGGAAGTGGAGCAGCAGCAGAAAGAAGAGCAGTGCATCAACAGGAACAGGAGCAGCACAAGGATCAGGACCAGATGCAAGAACAGGGGCAGAAGCAGAAGCAGCAGGAACAGCAGCGGGAGCAGCTGGAACAGGAGCAGGTGTAGTTGCAGCAGGAGTAACAGCAGCAGGAGCATGAGGAAAAAGGGCAGGAGGAGGAGGATCTGTTACAGCAGCAACAGGAATCGCAAAAGGATGGGCAGAAGCAAGAACAGGACCAGGAGGAACTTTTCTGCCCCAGCTGCTGCTCTTGCTCTTGTCTTCCTGATCCTGCTCATGTTCCTGTTTCCGCTCCTGCTCCTATGGCTTCTCTGTCTCCTGGTCCTGAACCTGTTCGTGTTCTTGCTGGTCCTACCCATGCTGCTCCTACTTCTGGTTTTTTAAAATTCATTCATGGGACGAGGACGTTGCTGGCTAGGCAGCATTTACTGCCCATCCCTAATTGACCAGAGGGCAGTGAAGAGTCAACCACAATGCTGTGGGTCTGGAGTCACATGTAGGCCAGACCAGGTAAGGATTGCAGTCTTCTTCCCTAAAGGACATCAGTGAATCAGATGGGTTTTTCCAACAATTGGCAATGGGTTCATGGTCTTCATTAGGCTCTTAATTCCAGATATTTATTGAATTTAAATTCCACCATCCGCCATGACGGGACTCGAACCCGGGTCCCTGGAACATTATCTGGGTCTCTGGGTTAACAGTCCAGCGATAATACCACTATGTCCTTGCCTCCCCGATGTGGTGATTCTGGGAGCTGGACGAGCAGCTGGAGCAGTGGCAGCAGCAACAGGAGCAGGAGAATGAAGCAGAACAGAAACAGCTGGAGCAGGGGCTGCAGAAGCAGGAATAGCAACAGGTTTGCAGCAGATGGTAATCACTAACAAAAATGGTCATTCACCTAGGAAATTCTATGTCACTGCTCTTGGTTCTGTGAGTCCTTCCGTTGTTGATGAGCCTGAATCGAGGCCCCCATCACTGATCACACATTTGCTTGGTGTTTCAAGGAGATGGAATTGGGCTTTGGTTTTGAGATCACTGGCATTTTCTTTTCTCCTACTTCCTCTTGCCAACAAGTGTTCCCACAAAATTTTGTCTCTTCATACAGGAGGTTCCTCCACGTCGGTAAGGTAGGAGGCTGCATATTCATGAGAAGAGGTGTGCGGTTAGTAAGATGTTTAACAAGCAACAATCCCCTTTGCTGCAACTCACCGCTGCCTGGTGTTACATTTGCCCTGTACCAAGCAGATGCATAAAATAATCAACGAGTTGTTTCTGACAGCAAGATAAGACTCGCTGGATTTCTCGCATGATTACACCACAAATCTCTTTGGAACCCTCATTGCTCAGGCCCCAATAAGGTCCCACCCGTGAAGTCCCCGTTTGAGTAGAAATAGCCTATACTTTTGGAGATTAGATCATTGGAAGCAAATTCCATGAAAACTTTCATCCACAAGGACTGACATTGTAAATGTTGAGAGGCTGGTTCCTCAAAGTGATGAGTTTAGAACCTGGGGCTGTGATCTCAGGAAAGCTAATCAGCTATTAGGACAAAAATGAAGAGAAATGTCTTCACTCTGAGGATGGAGTATCTATGAAATTGTTGACCTAGACCGCTGTGAATGCTCAGTCATTGAGTATATTTATGACCATAAGGGAATCAAAGGATTTAAGGAAAGGGAGGGAATGTCTGTGATAGGAACCAGGTAGATCTCGTTGACTACGAGATCTTTGACTGGGGTTGTTAACCTGGGCCAATCAGGAAAGCACTGGCTGACAAATATAAACAGGCGATTAGAAGAGGGCCGTGGCTGCGGGGCTGACCAGTGTTGGGGACGTGGTGGGGGCCTGGGCTGGATGCTGCTGCAGGAATTGGCACGAAGGGCCATGGTAGATGTTCAGTTTGCGGCCAACATCATTCAACACCATAAAACGGCAGGGCTTGGACCTGACATTGTGCATCAGTTGGAGCATGCTCAGGTGTGTGGTGGGATCTTGTCTGTGTGTACCCCTACTTGGACGGAATTTCACATTGGCCCCAGGATCCCATACCTCCCCTGGGAGACTGCGCCCCACAACCTGAGCGTCTCTGGAATTTTAACTTTGTATTTTTTAAAAATGTGAAACGGCGGGCCCTGTACAAACTACTGCTGCACACAATCCACCTCTTCTCCTTCATTCACTGCCTGGACATGCCTTAGCATGCCCATTTGCCACTGGGTGGCGTGGATTCCCAATGGAGGGCTCTCTACATGGGAGTCCTCCCTCCTTCACTCGGGGATATGGGTTGGAGGGTGTTGCATGCAGCAGACCTGTGTAACCACAGATTGCGATGGCTCACCGACTCCCGGCCCAATTGTCTGTTTTGCGGCGCTGTGGACTCTGTGGGCCACGTATGTTATTGGTTGTGGGCGCTTGCACTCCCTTTTCATTTACCTGAAAGACCTCTGTTTGTGTTTTTGGCTGCACTTCAGCCCCACACTCCTGATCTTTAGGCATCCGGTGCGGACGGGAGTGGGCAGTTCGGTGGATCTCCTCGTGGCTCTGCTCCTAGGCCTGGCCAAGCTGGGCCATTAATAGGCCCAGGCAGCGGGCCATGGTGGGGTTGGTTATGGCTGACTGCCTGCTTCTTTTCCGTGGCTATGTCCGCGCCGGGGCATCCCTGGAGAAGGAACACACGGTGTCCACCAGCACTCTCAATACCTTTTAGGAGAGGTAGGCACAGCGGGGTGTGCTTTCTCTCCCCCTCCAATTCCATTTTGATTTGATCCCTCCCCTCCCCCTCACTTTTTCTTTCATGTCGGCTTTGCCCCTACAAGGGCTCTGCTTGATACTGATTCTTCAGTCACATGGGTGTTTTACTTCGTGGTGGTATGTTAATAAAGTTATTTGCACACCTGGTGTTTTTTACTGTGTCTTACACCTGCAAAGGGAAAAAATATAACCAGGAGATTTAGAATCTCCTCAGCAGGGGACTGACTCCAAGCTGGCTGACCACAGCCAGTGTACCGTGCACAAGTAAATACAGGGTGACTTGGTGAAAGGATATTGTCCCCTGGGCAGTTGTTTCAAGGTTGTATAGCCTACTTCTGTTCCTATTCCTCAAGCTCTCATGAAAGTAGCCAAAATGGGAACTCGACCTCCCTACCAATCCAATTTCCTGCTGTTTAATGTTAAACTAACCTGTAAATTGTTTTAGTAAGAATGTGAAATTAAAGAAAATAGATGTTACACCTACAGGAGGTGCTGATATACTCATGAAAAGTATTTTATGCAAATGAATAGATAGATATACACACAGACAAATACATGCACAGATACATAAGCGCATGGGTTGCTACAAAAATGAATTGATATCGACAACAAATATGCATAATGACAAACTCAAATACATGTACAAAACCAGGCTGACAGATATACGCACTAAACCTGATATATACGCACAGTTAGACATACACAGACAGGATTAAATTCATCATTTTTTCAATTGACTTCCACCTTGTCTATCTTCTCCCATATTTATTGAAAGAACAAATATGTCTTTTATATGCTCACTTCCAGGTGCTGGAAAACAATTGCACAGCAATACATTTACCATGAAAGATCCTAAAATCAGTGTTCTCCACCATTTGTATGTCCCAGTATAAACATGGGTTGCTACGTTGACAAATCCAGATAACAGTAGGTGCAAGAGAATGCTGAGCAGTTGTGTTGATGCAGTATGCACTGTAAACATAACAAACTGAATTGGAAACTTTAAATAAAATGATTTTAAACAAATCTTGCTACTGAGACTGAGTTGTTGGTAAATTATTGCCGAGTTGTTCTGCTTATCATTATTATTGTCTCCATCCTTATATTTTCCTTCTTGGTCGAAAATATTGATATTTGCAAGTATGAAATGGGAGCTGCTCACACTGGGTCCTTAAAGGATACAGAATCCCTTTGATTGCTGCTCTGTTTTGATTTCACCATTGCAAAATAATTTGACATAGTCCTTGAGAGGATAAAGCTGACAAGGATTCTTCAAAGTATTCATCAAAGCTGCTGGCAGTTATGGTTTAAAGGGTATATTTTTGAACCATCTGGAATGCTCACATGAAGAAAACTACAGATTGCATAAAAAATACATTACAGATACCGGACATATTTTAAAATTAAGGTATCTGGATTTCAATGAGCAGTTGACTGACTGCTGATCGTTATCAGAATCGATTGATTCTCAGTTACTCATTCTAAGCAAATACAGTAAATGCTGGACAGGTTGGCTGTATTAAGGACATCAGTGTTTGTGACATAGCCCTGATGCTTATGATAAATTGAGGGCACCACTGATCGAAGGCTCCAACAATCACATTCGTTTTCAGTACAGAGTCCATTATTCTGATCCCTACATGAAGGTAGTAATGTCAATCACTCTTCACGTTTGAATTTACCTAGAGGTGTGAAGTGAATGGTTTTGTCAGCTACACATTGAGACATGACCAAAAGGACTTTTGGCTTTGGACAGTCAATTGTCTATGCCCATGTTGGCAGCAGCTTTGTTTCAGATAATGTCACTTAGCTGTTCTACTACATTAGACTGCTGTTGTCAATGCTGATCTATAGTGGATTGTAATTTTCTCAGGCCATGGCTTCTATTTTCCTTGGACTAATAGTAAATGTAAAGTCATTTTCCCCAAAGTAACAGTTTACAATGAACTGCATCGCATCTTCTGTGTGCAAAACGGGCACAATTGCCAATGAAAGTACTAGACTAGGTCCAGGGGCTGGTGAACACGTCGTTGCCACGTCTTCACAACTAATGAGGAGAAAACATTCCAGGTTGCTGGAACTCTGAAGACTGCTGGAGACCAGGTGTCTGCTCACCCCAGGCAGGAAAGGCCCCTGCTGTGTTGATGATTAATAACTCCGTCAACCTGCACAAGCAGGCACAGGAGTAGCAGGCCGGTTGGTCTGAGGCACTGGGCAAACAGAGTCAGAAGTCATATGACACCAGGTTATAGTCCCAACAGATATATTTGAAATCAACAGCTTTGGGAGTGCTGCATCAGGTGAAGTGAAGAGAAGCATTCAGGTACAGAATTTATAATCAGACAGATCAAAAGATCATACAAACAGCATGAGTGGAGTGTTGACAGGCCAAGTGATAAATGTCTGAAAGTGATCAAGAGTGTTAGATGGTGTGAGTAAAGTGTCAACAGCTGAATAACAAGCAAAGGGATGACCTATAGTCCAATTAACTGAGGCGGAGAGGTAATTACAAAAATTTAAAAATAAGGAGGTGCTGGAGACAAACCAAATGCCTGGAATAACATTATAGTTATAAGAGTTGCATGCTGAGGGTCTAACCAAAGTAACAAACAATCCAAAACTGTACAAACTAATAAATGTAGGGAGATCATAACAAGTTGTCAAGGTGATGATGTCAAAACAGGACAGTAATGAAGATTTTACAGGTATAGAACAGTGTGATGGGGTCAGATGTAGCGCGACATGAATCCAAGATCACGGTTGAGGCCGTCTTCATGGGTATGAAACTTGGCTATCAGTTTCTGCTCAGTGATTCCATGTTGTTGTGTATCTCAAAGGCCACCTTGGAGGGCACTTACCTGAAGATTGGAAGCCGAATGACCACTTGAAATGTTCCCCGACTGGGAGGGAATATCCGTCCGACAATTGTTGCTCAGAGTCCATTCATCCGCTGTTGTAGCGTATACATGGTCTCACCAATATACTGTTGCTCACCTGCAGAGACCTATTGTTCAGCCTATCGACACTCTACTCATGCCATTTCTATGATCTTTTGATCTCTCCGATTATAAATTCTGTGCCTGTGTGCTTCTCTTCAGTTCACCTGATGAAGGAGAAGCACTCTGATATCTTGTCATTTCAAGTGACCCTGTTGGACTATAACATGGTGTTGTGTGATTTCTGACCTTGTCCACCCCAGTCCAACACTGGCACCTCCACATCTGGGCAAACAGACACGATGTTTGCAGGGCTGCACCAACACGGTTGGCAGTATTACTGCCTCTGCCATGAGAGGGTCTGGCTGCCTCCATGGACACTTTGGCAGCTGCCATGGAAAGCCAGATCAAGCACCCTCAGACTCTGTTTTATTCAGCTGTACTCCATCATTCCAGCCAATGGCACTCAGCACCAACAGCCAGATGGTAGAGGGTTGAGGGACCTTGACCTCACTGCTGCTGTAACCTTCCTGTCATGGAGACATGGCTGTATTAGTAGCCAGAGGCCCTGCAGGAGTCTCTTTTGGGAGATTGAAGAGGTGGCTGCTCCTTCCATTTTCACCATGCCTGCATGTGAGTTCAAGCTGAGGAGGGTGCATCTGCCTCTGCGCAGCACCATCTCAGGCAACCACCTAGATCTGTCTCCATCACGGGCAACCACCTAGAGACAGATGTCCATTTCAAGCCCACTGACTCCCACAGCTACCTGGAATATACCTCCTCCCACCCACCCTCCTGCAAAAATGCCATCCCCTATTCCCAATTCCTTCACCTCCGCCGCATCTGCTCCCAGGATGAGATATTCCAATCCCGCACATCTCAAATGTCCTCATTCTTCGAGGACCGCAACTTTCCCCCGACAGTGGTCGAGAACGCCCTCGACCGTGTCTCCCGCATTTCCCGGAACACATCCCTCACGCCCCGTCCCCGCAACAATAACCAAAACAGAATCCCCCTCGTCCTCACGTACCACCCCACCAACCTCCGGATCCAACGCATCATCCTCCGACACTTCCGCCATCTGCAGTCAGACCCCACCACCAAAGACATCTTTCCCTCCCCACCCTTATCTGCCTTCCGGAGGGACCACTCCCTCCGCGACTCCCTTGTCCGCTCCACACTCCCCTCCAGCCCCACCACACCCGGCACTTTTCCTTGTAACCGCAGGAAGTGCTACAACTGCCCCCACACATCCTCCCTCACCCCAATCCCAGGCCCCAAGAAGACTTTCCACATCAGGCAGAGGTTCACCTGCACTTCTGCCAATGTGGTATACTGCATCCGCTGTACCCGGTGTGGCTTCCCCTACATCGGGGAAACCAAGCGGAGGCTTGGGGACCGCTTTGCAGAACACCTGCGCTCAGTTCGCAACAAACAACTGCACCTCCCAGTCGCGAACCATTTCAACTCCCCCTCCCATTCCTCAGATGACATGTCCATCCTTGGCCTCCTACAATGCCACAGTGATGCCACCCGAAGGCTGCAGGAACAGCAAATCATATTCAGCCTGGGAACCCTGCAGCCCAATGGCATCAATGTGG
>JAHRHZ010000018.1:52291781-52311863 GCA_024137785.1 Ginglymostoma cirratum | reverse complement strand
CCATTCCTCAGATGACATGTCCATCCTTGGCCTCCTACAATGCCACAGTGATGCCACCCGAAGGCTGCAGGAACAGCAAATCATATTCAGCCTGGGAACCCTGCAGCCCAATGGCATCAATGTGGATTTCACAAGCTTCAAAATCTCCCCTCCCCCAACCACATCCCAAAACCAGCCCAGCTCATCTCCACCTCCCTAACCGGTTTTTCCTCTCATCCCAAGCCACACCCCCATCTCCTATCTACTAACATCATCCCGCCCCCTTGACCTGTCCGTCCTCCCTGGACTGACCTATCTCCTCCCTACCCCCCTACCTACACTCACCTTTACTGGCTCCATCCCCGCCTCTTCGACTTGTCTGCCTCCTCTCCACCTATCCTCTCCTCTATCCATCTTCTATCCGCCTCCCCCTCTCTCCCTATTTATTTCAGAACCCTCTTCCCCTCCCCCATTTCTGATGAAGGGTTTAGGCCCGAAACGTCGAGTTTTCCTGCTCCTATGATGCTGCTTGACCTGCTGTGTTCATCCAGCCCCATGCTTGTTATCACACATTCAACATGTCTGGACTCTTCGAAACAAACGCCCTCGTTTTGCCCAACCAAAACCACAACAGAGTCTACCATGGGGCTGGCTCCCTCCAGACCAGCTACAGATCCTAGTATTGCACCAGGAAAGGGTGTGAGGGAAAGGAAAAATCAAAACCTTTTGAAGATACATAGGTTGTACAGTCACACTTTATTGTAAAAACATTATCAAGTTTGGAAATATTTGTTCACATTTCACCATTAACTTTGTGAGCAAGTGTCGTTCTAACTGTAATGACATAATCGAAGGTGTAGAGCTGAGATTTCCTTGGATTGAGATCTGATGGCGCAAGGCGTGAAGTGAGCAGCTCCAGCACCGTGTGTAAACAGTGGGGACTTGGGAGGTGCTTGTGATTTTGGCAATGACGGAGAATTTTTCAAGGCCACAATGCATTGCCTACGCATCACAAGCCTTACTGGCCTTGACTCCCAATGCTTTATGATATGGTCGACAGTGCTAAAGGCCAGGATCCGTAGTCCTCATAGTAGGTTCATGCATAAGGTTCACATTAAGCATGTACTGCTTACAGGTGTCCTTCAGCTATACTGTATAGGTGTTTGTGTCATACTATGGCCCTCCAAAGGACCTCAAATTGCTTGAAAGTGAAGCCTTACCCCTCACAGAAAGAAGCACCTCTCCTGCCCACTTCTGTTGTGGTGAAGTCATTTTCAGCTCCATTGTGCTCTTGCCATTCGCAGCACTGTGATCACATTTTATACAGTGAGTCTCAGGCTCAGCCTCTTACATTTAGTGAAGCCCCCAAATGTACACGTTGCCTTTTGGCAGCTGCCTTCCCCATCAACTCCACTGGTTTTGAACTTCCGCACTTTTACAGCCTATCCATCTGACTCTTCATCTTCTCACTTTTCCCTTCCAGCCCCAGGCCAACACGTCAGTTCTAGTAGTCTGTTGTCTCCTCATCGAAGCCAGGCTGTTGCTGACTGTCAGTGAAGATCACCCCCGTTCCCTCCACATTACCCTTTTCTTTCTGGCCCCCCCTTATATGTTGAGTTTTCATAGATTTCATAGAACAGTATAGCACAGGGTTAGGCCCACCATGTCTCTGCCAAAGATGATGCCATTCTAAACTAACCCCACCTACACGTACATGGTCCATATCCCTCTATTTCCCGCCTGGTCATCTGTCTTTGTCCTCTTCTACAATTGTTATGTCTCTATAGCCGAGCATGTTTTCTCTGGTCGCCACAATTGAGTTTCCCCAGCTTCCCTTCTGCAGAAGAGGCCCTAATTACCTCCTCTGGGTTTCTAGTGAGTGGACTCCAGGACTGACTTAGATGGACAGCATCTAGTGCTGAGTGACCAGGCCCCTTTTAATTTCAGCTTGGTTTTCTGGCTAACTTGCTGTGACTCCCTGGACTGGTTGCACTGGGCATATAGGGCTGACTGTGTCCCCTTTCCCTGATTGTAGCAGTATGACCCCTGACCCTGACTGCCCCAAGTGGCTGACTGACCATGCCCAAGCTCTTGACCCTGACTGATAAAGGGAGCTGCTGTTGACTTACTGTGCTGGAACCCTCTGACTGAAGGGTTTCTCCTCCGATTCGACTGAAGGCCATGCCCCTTACTCCGGGACATGACCATTTGATGGATACACTGCAATGTGTTTGCCACATGTGAAAGTTGTGAGATTATTGTAGCAACATGTCCACCCTTTTACTGATCATTGCTGGCAAGCATGCCAAGTTACCTGGCCTTGTGTCTGCACCAAAAAGCACAGCATGAGATAAGTACTGTGAGCATGTAAGGTCCGGCTGAGGGGACAAAGAGGCTAAGAGACAGCAAGAACAGCAGATGCTGGAGTCAGAGTCAATGCAGTGTGGAGCTGGAGGAACACAGCAGGCCAGGCAGCATCAGAGGAGCAGAAGAGTCAATGTTTTGGGCCTAGACCCTTCATCAAGACTGGTGAAGAGTTTAGGCCCGAAACGTCAACTCTCCTACTCCTCTGATGCTGCCTGACCTGCTGTGTTCCTCCAGCTCCACACTGCATCAACTAACAGGCTAAGGCTAGAAAGGGATGCTGTTGGATGATGCAAGTTGGCCAAACTGAATGAGTGCTACAAGAGCACACGAGGATCCCTGAGGTGTACCCGGGCCAATCCATATTTTAGGTGCCTGTCCCTGCATACAAGAATCTAGTCCAGGTGGCAGCACTGCTATGAAAGGTGCCCGTGCACTCAGAACCAACCTGCAAGTGGATCAGATATTAGCCTTGAAGGTGTGGAGAGGCTGGTACATGTCGGATCCCAATGACCATGGATGGGGGTTGCATGCCATGGAGCGTGTCCTGGGATGTTGGCACCAGGTGTCCAAGATGGAGGTCCAGATGAGTGAACAGCGAGCTGCAGTCACTAGGTTACCACTCTGACTTTCATGTCAGGAATTGGTGCTGTCTAGTTTCCATCTGACGAGAGGAAGAATGGGAAACTGCATATTAATGAGGCAAGGTTAGATAATAATGAGACGTTAATGCATGAAAATGCATGCAAATAAGGCTATTGTCACTCATGAGAGAAAACTTCATTTTGCCATTCAACACTTGCTTGGAAAATGAGATGTCTGTACTTCTGTTCTGAGGAAGGGTCACCGGACCCGAAACGTTAACTCTGATTTTTTTCTTCACAGATCCTGCTAGACCTGCTGAACTTTTCCAGCAACTTTGTTTTTGTTCCTTATTTACAGCATCTGCAATTCTTTCGGTTTTTATTCTGTGCTCTCAGTGTTGGTAAACTCTTCAATGGCCATCTTATTTTCCTCTGGATTCCCTCACCAATGCCCACGTTGTTCTGGGTCTGGGAAGATTTTGCTCCATGTTACAAGTGAAGTGTTTTCAATGGCTGCCATCGATTGCACAACCAGGCACTTAGAGCAGAGGTAGAGCCTATATGACCTTGGTAGGCTAGCTAGTACACCAAGAGTACAATCTAATAAACATCTTGTAAGATTTGACTTTTAATTTCACAGAAGTTGGAAGTCCTAAAAGTCCTTAGATGCGAGATCACAGAGGATTCTAAAGTAGGGAAAATAGGACTACTGTCAAATCATGGTTTATAGATCAGTCTTATCATTTCCTGTTCTGTGAATTACTTAGTGACAATAAAGTGTAAACTGAATATTTAGCTTCTGACTCCTATTGAGAGCTATTTGTGAAGATTGCTTTCAAGGACATCATTTTAACACATGTTGTTTTTCACTTTTTCCAGGTATGCTACAGGAGAGCAAGTAGGCCATTACTACATCTAGCTCTTCCTGTATCTCACACAACATCACATATATAAGAATATGATGAATGGCAGTGATACCTAGCATTAAGGTCTCTTTTGTAACCTCTTCAGTGTCTTCCCTTCCCCTTGCTGGCTTCATGTTGCACCTGGGCCTTATTTTCCTGCCATTTTCATGATTTTCTCTGTAAAGGATAAAACGTGTAGCCTGCAGAAGTTTACAATGACTTTACTATAACCTCCGCCAGGTTATATTGCAGAAGTCCTCAAAATTGTCTAGGCATCTAGCATGCCACTTCAATATGGCAATCATCTGTTTTACAGTTATTCTGGTAGATATGTGTATCTTATTGCACTGGGTGTGCTAACTATCATAGGAATATCATGAACCCCAGCTTCAGTAGGTAGTCTTGAGTGTCCCCCAAGTTTATTGAACAAATATTAGAAGATGGTGCATGGTCTTACTATTAAAGCAACATGATAGCTACCTTGGAAGTGAGCATTGATTTGTTTTATCAGGGGATGATGGTTGGAAACAAGCAAAATATAAATGGAGCCCTCAACTATTCTTGTATATAATGGAATTATGCAAGAAAGTGCCCCCAGTTATCAATGTTTAACGGTCTGCACCTTCACAGAATCATACAGTACTGAAGAGACCTTTCAGCCCATCGAGTCTGCACTATCAAGGAGTCCTCAGAAATTCTGCTTTTATGTGAAATAGTCCCTACGTGGTAATATTGGCTATCCTTGGTGGAAGAGATCAAATAGCCTGCTCTACCAATAAAATTATGCCACTTTCTTCATACACGTCTATCATGAAAACATAGGAGATACACAGCTGTTTGATTTTTTTATTGTAAAGTATACTTTATTCATAAAAATATCTTTATATACATACACACTAACTAAAGCATTTCAGTCCTGTATAGTCTTTGCACATGCAGAATGAACAAACATTGAGGTTTGACTGTCTCTATAGATATTACAAACCCAGAGGCATTTCTTAATTATAGGAGATACTATTTACATGTATTTGAGGCACTGGGAGGATTTGATAACAGAACAGACCCCCATTGTACTTTGGTGGAAAGACCTTAGATGGTCGTCTTTCCACACTATGCATTGGTGGCAGCTGCCCCAAAGCTTTAGTGCGTCCCTCAACACGTAGTCCTGGACATTGGAATGTGCCAGTCTGTGAAATTCAATCGAGGTCATCTCCTTGTTCTGGAAGACCGCCAAGTTTCATGCAGACCAAGGAGCATCTTTCACTGAGGTGATAGTCCTCCAGGCACAGTCAATGTTTGTTTCTGTGTATGTCCTGGGGAACAGACCATAGAGCACAGAGTTCCATGTCATGGAGTTGCTCGGGACGAACCTTGACAAAAGCCATTGCGTCTCTCTCCAGACTTCCTTTGTATAGGCACATTCCAGCAGGAGATGTGTGACAGTCTCTTCCACCAAGCAGCCACTCTGAGAGCAGTGTGTGGTGCTCACAGGTAGTGTCCTCCCCAACACGATGTCTTTGTACTTGTTGGAAAGTTCTGGTGATGAGGCATTGTATCAAATGGCTTTGACAGTCTGCTCAGTGAACCACGCGACAGGATTCGCACTCTCCTTTTCCCACAGGGGCATGAGGACGCTTTGTGCTGACTACTGCCTGATGGACTTGTGGTCAAAGGTGTTTTCTTTCACAAATTTTTCCATGAAAGACAGGTGATACGGAATAGTCCAACTAATTGGAACGTTCCGCAGCAACGAGGCCAGTCCCATCCTTCATAACACTGGGGACAGGTAGAACCTTAGTATGTAGTGACATTGGAGTTTGTGTACTGAGGGTCTATGCACAGCTTGATGTAGCCACACACTAAGGTGGCCATCAGGATGAGGGTGGCATTGGGTACGTTTTTCACACCCTTTTTTAGTGCTTTATATATGGTGCCCCTTTCAGACTCAGTCCATTTAAGACCTCCAGACGAAGTAGAAAATGGCTTGGGTGACTATGGTGATGCAGGCTCAGGGAACAGTCCAAACCTATGCCACATACTACAGCAGCAAGAGGACCTTGCACCTGATGGCCAGGTTTTTACCCGTAATGGAGAGGGAGCAGTGCTCCCAAAAGCTTAGTTTCTGCCTCATGTTGGAGATATGCTCATTCCAAGATTTTGCACATGCCCTGGTCTCTGCAAACCATATTCACAGCACCTTCAGATAGTCTGTCCTGACAGTGAAGGCTATAAAGGATCAGTTGGCCCAGTTCACAAAGAACATGGCCTTGCTCTTGCCTTGATTAATCTTACCAATTCGAATTGGTCGCTGATTCTCATGAGCCTGAGCACTAACTGTGGATCCGAGCAGAAAATGGCGACATCGTCCGTGTACAGGGAGGCTTTGACCTGCAGGCGTCCGCTGCCTGGAATAGACACCCCTCTCAGGCTCATATCCTTCATGATGGACTTGGCAAAAGGCGCTATACAATGCACAGATGAAGCAGGAGAGAGTGGGCAGCCCTGCCTGACTCCAGATCTATTTGGGAAGCTTTCTGCTTCACCCCTGTTGATTGAGACTGCACTAATGAATTTAGATCCAATTGCAGATACCCTCTCCAAAGCCATTTCGCAGAACACATCCCTCATGTAGGAGTGTGATATCCTGTCAAGGACCTTCTCCTTGTCCAAACCCCTGTCCTGCATGTGGGCAATCATATCTCTGAGGAGCACGAGGTTCTCAGAGAACTTCCTGCCTTCCTGCCTAGTACAGCACTGGTTTAGTTGGAGTGAATCATCAATTCCAGTGCAGATCTGACTCTATGGCGATGACCTTAGTCAGGATTTTGTAGTCTGCATTCAGCAGTGAAATTGGTCATCAATTTCTAATTTTGTCCCTCTTCCCTTTCTGCTTGTAGATGAGGGTGATGTTAACTTTCCTCATGGATTTGCATATGCTATCTGCCAGAAGTGTATATCATACACCTCTAGCAGGTCCTGGCAAAACAAGTCCCACAGACCTAAATACGATTTAGCTGGTAAGCCATCACTTCCAGGAGGGCCTTGGTCACTTAATCCAGAGGTAACGGCTGGTCCAGCCTGAGCTGAGTGCTGTCATCTAAGACCTCTGTGATAGAGGACAGGAATGACTCAGAGGCTGCACTGTATGTGGGCTTTGTGTCATACAGTCTGGAATAAAAGGATTTGCTGATCCTCAGGATGTCAGACTGAGATGACATTATATAGCCATCTTCTTCCTTCAGGCTGCTGAGCACAGAACTCTCCCTGCGCACCTCCTGAAAGAAGAAATGCAAGTACATCTCATCCTGCTCCATCTTGGAGGCCTCCAAAGTAAACAGCGAGGCTTGCTGGCTCTTCACCTACTGGAGATCCTCCGTGACTTCGACTCCCATCATCTGCAGCAGGCGTGGGTTCTGCAAGCTTTTCTGAAGTTTGGTCAGTTTTCCCACTCTCTCTCCTTCTCAACTTCTGAAAACCTTTGAGGATAAATAACCTCTTGATGATCCCCTTGACTGTTTCTCACCAGTCTGCTGGAGACTCAAAGAGGGGCTTCATGGTTCTCCAATCTGTGTAATCCCTTCTGACCTCCTCAATGCTTTCTGGGGTCAACACTTTTGTGTTCAGCTTCCATGTTCCCTTGCCAACCCACTGGTCATTCTGTGGTGACAGTCGGCCAGCAGGAGGCAGCGGTCAGAGAAGAACACTGGCTTGACGTCAGTAGATCTGACTGAGAAAGCTCGGGACACAAACAGGAAATCTATCCTTGAGCAGATAGACCCATTTAGCTGTGACCAGGTGTACCTATGTTGCACTCCACCTGCACGGATGCTGAAGATGTTGTGCAGCTTGCCAACTTTAACCGTTTCCATTGGGAATCTGTACGTGGCCTCTGGATAGATGTCAGCCCCAAGGATTGTCGTTGAAATCTCCGGTCAGAATGACCAGCCTAGATGTCGTCAGCAACAGTGGGAGGTTGCGGCAGGATGGCCAGCTGCTCGCTCCTTACCACCAGCGTGTACATGTTAGTCTCAAGGGATCATTTCTGTGCATAACATCTGCTACAAGGAGGCACCCTGTCCACCACGTCCTTAACCTTGGACATGGTGAAGTTTCTTCCTCACAGCAGAATACCCAGGCTGGAGGAACAGCAATCGTTGAACCCCACCCCAACCAAATCGAAGGCCTATGGGCCCACAGACTAGACCATTTCCTGAAGCTGCTGAGGTGTGGTATCCCACACGTCTGCAGAAACAGGACATCTGCTTTGACTTTGGCCGGGTAAGTCAACTTAGCGATGCGTCGCGTAGTAGATTTAATGTTATGCACATTAATACTAGCGATTTTAAACCCCATTTATGATATATCAAATGGCCAGTAAACCAAGCGTTCATTCACCCATGGTTTTGTAACTGGGGGAGTCCCTGCATCCCTGTAATGTGGGTGAACTGTTGAACTCTCACAGGGCAGAAGTAGCTGTCCTGTTCCTCCCTGGGGGCACTGCCCCAATCCGATATCGTTGGGGTGAGAAAAAAGCCAGGAAGGTCCAGTTCTGAGTCCAACAGAGCAGCCTTCATGCTTTGCCCCTTGTTTGGAGCGTCACTACTTTGCCAATGTCCTCTTTGGTTATTACAGATGGGAGGGAGGGACACGGTAGGATAACTTTTCCCCAATCTCCTCACTGCTCATCTGTACGATGAAGAGGCACATTTTCAAGGGAGTGTTTTAAAATCCTTTTGAGTGTTGTGACTTTTAATAATGAACATGAGACAGGCTCTGGTCCGCTTAAACCAGGAGAAAAAACAAATAGCTATAGACACATCATTCCACAATGTCAATGCGATAGAAGCACATTGCTTCCTGAAGCACACAGACATACACCCAAGGGGGTAAAGATAAATTATAGACATATTATGCATTTAGATCACTAAAGGAATAAGAAGAATGTCCATGTTTAAATGAGTTCTTTTATAAGATGCTGTGTTGCAAGGCTGAATGGGTTCTTTCTTGTGGTTCTTCAGAGATAAATAGAACTTGGAAGTCTCTGTGGGTCCAGAAAATGTTGTGGCTGAGTTTATGTAGAGACAAGTCTTTCAAGGAGACCAATGCCTGGTGTGACTGGTTTTATTAGTCAGGGTTGCTTTCTTCTTGGTAGAGAATGATCACTGTTGTATCCTTTGGTCTCCAGACTGTTGTCTCTGGCTGGTTCTTGGAGAGATAAGATCTATTATCTGATGTCAGTTTCAGAAATGTTACCATGTGATCAATACTTCTAATGTCCATGCAAATAATTCAAGGAGTAGCCATTACTATATGATAGCAGATAATTGGTGGCTTTTTCTGATAAATTGCTTTCTCTGTGCCTCTCTTTGTTAAGTTCAGGTTTTCGGTCAGTGGGTCTGGGGACTTCTGATTTTTGAGTTTCTAATTATAGCCAGACAAGGCTGCAAATTCCACATGGTGGGGTGTGGGTGTCTCCAACTGTGATGGCTTCACTCACCTTTTGCATTGGAAGGTCGCCTACTTGCAAACCTTTACATCTTAATGATTTTCCAGAAACATGTTCAGACTTGAGTTAATCTTTATCAGTCCAGAAATCACACAAAAGTTGACCTGACCCTTGTCAGCCATATTGAAGCACATTTTTAAAAGGAAAAGCCAATTTCAAAGAGTCCACAGTGAAAATTTCATATCCTGAAAGTTAGGAATGTCATATATATTACTGGGTATTATGCCATATGGAAGAAAAGGGGTCTGATTACATTTATTTTTCACATTGTTTTCAGGGTAAAATAAGAGAAGTACAAACACGAATACAAAATCTGCACTCATTTTAGACATTGACTCATTCACCTTACAACTGCTGCAATTGACACTGTGTTCAACAAGGCTTTCTGCTCAAGTTTGAGTTTCTCTTCACCCTTTTTGATGATGCACAATTATAACTGAATTTCTTTAGCTTTGGATTTTGGCCCTAAGAAAGCTTTTGCTCAGGAGCCTAGTACCTTCCACACTTTTCCCATCTTTAAATTTCTGTCATGTTTTGTTAAATGATGTAAGATTTTCTGCAGCATCTGTTTGAAGGAGTTCAGAAGTTTTAACACAGATATGTAACTTTTGGTGAGTTCTGGCCTAAGTGGAAACCTGGTTTGATTTTTGAGTCCTTGAATGAATCAAATTTCAGAAAAGAAGTATCTTTCTGAAGTAGAATGAGAATTATAATTAGGTTCATTATCATGTGTACTCAAGCACAGAAGTACAGTGAAAAGTTTACAATGTCGCCCTACATGGTGCCATCTTAGGTAAAAAGTACCTAGGTATAAATCTTAGGTACAAAATAGACAAATAAAGAGAAAGAAGCTGCATAACCTTACGATTCTCTAGAAACATTAACTCTGTTTCTCTCTCCACAGATGCTGCCAGGCTTGCTGGGTTTCTTTATGTTTGGTGAAGAGATATCCTTTCTGTTCAAAGGTTTGTAGTATGTCTGTTATTGCAGTGTTGTACTGCCTGTGCTGTAAATTCATTGAACCCCTAACTGCTATTTCCATTACCCAGGTTCAGGTTCTAAAACATTGATTGTTCAAATTCTTGGGGTGCCAGTGGGCGATAAACAGCTTTTAAGCTCCTGAAAAGTATTTTTATTCTCCTTCTGCACCTACTTTTTAGTGGACTCCGAATCTAAATCCCTGGTTTTGATGACATTAGTTTTAGAAGTAGATCCTTTGATTCTTCACTGGGCAAATTGACAATGATTTGATTTTTATTTTTCTTGTGGCTCTCACAAAGTGCAGTTTGCCTGATTACTGTCCCTTTTCCCTTTACTTCAGGCATGCACTGTTCCTCAACATGTCTTATGCCATCGGGGACACTGCTACTTGCAGATGACTGTCCAGCTTTCAAAGTACTCTCCTTCGGTGCTTCAACTAGGTGTGACATTCCCCTCACTTTTGAGCTTTTTCTTGTCCCTTTTCACTCTTTTAAAAAAAGTTGTCTTTTTTAAATTATTCATTCATGGAATGAGGGTGTTGTTGGCTAGGCCAGCATGTATTGCCCATTCCTAATTTCCCAGAGGGCAGTTATTGCTGTGGGTCTGGAGTCACATGTAGGCCAGACCAAGTAAAGATAGCAGTTTCTTTCCTAAAAGGACATTAGTGAATCAGATGGGATTTTTCAACAATTGTCAATGGATTCATGGTTACCAATAGATTCTTAATTCCAGATTTTTATTGAATTCAAATTCCACCATCTGCTGTGGCTGGATTTGAATCCTAGTCTCCAAAACATTACCTGGGTTTCTGGATTAACAGTCCAGCGGTAATACTGTTATGGACCAGAACAAACTCCGTCAAAATTCAGAAGATAGTCTACACTCTAACTTTTTCTTAATTTAAAGCTAAGTGTAAGGTGTTGTGTTTCAGATGTAATTTGATTGGTCAAACTACTGGATTTATGGCAAAACACACTTTATTGCCCACCATGGTTAAAATACAACAAAAGAAAGGAGGAATTGGAATAACTTAACTCACTTGGAAAACAACAGAATAATAGATACAATAACTGTTACTAATTAACTCTTCCAATATAATAACATCCCATCAACACAACCTTGACAAAATGCTAATTCAGAAAACAGATTGTCTCACATGCAACTCACACCACAAGAAGAGAACCTCCACCTTTTGGCTGTTTTGAGAAAGAGAAAAAATAGATTCCACTTTTTCAAAACCCCAATAGCAATAGCTGAAAGCCAAAATTAAAATCCTGGTTCTGTGGGAGCATGACTACATCCATTCAGTTTTTATTGTTCCAACTATAAAAAAATCCCCAAGGCCTCACCAGCTGTTTACTCCAGTAGCTATGGTATATTGTTCATCACCTCTGCCTTAAAACCGTTCTTCAAAGAAAAAAAGACAAAGTGCACTTCTTAAAGCTACAGTATTTGTACACTACCACAAGGCCATTGCCTTCCCTGTGTAATCCTTTTAGCTAATCCTATGTTTTGCACACAGTCCCGTCAATTGTCATCGCATTCATTTCAGCTCCTATATATGCCACTTTCTCTACACTTTAAATCTGCTAGTTTTCATTTAGCCTTATTAATCTTTACTGGCTCTATCATCTCCTGTGGCTCTTGGGACTTCCTTAGCCCTTGGCAGGTGAGCAGAACTTTGCTCGTTCCCCTTAATTTCTCTGATTTCCATGGACTGCTCTGGTCTCTCTGGAAACAATGCTTCGAACCAATTCATTGTCTGGCAATAGTCTGGCAACTTTGCATGGGTTAGCTTGGGATCACTCCATTGTTACAAGCCCCATTACTAGCTTTCTCTGCAAGTATATTGTTACTAAAGGAACCTGTACATATTATCTCACACAGGTCTTTGGCATCCACTCTGTTTCCAGGCAGAAAATCTCCAACTCAAGACACAAGAAAAGTCTGCAGACAGGCAATATCCCTGTAATTGGTTATTTCTTTTTCTTGCTTTTGGGAAAGGTATGTGTCATTTTCCCTTAAAACAAAAAATCCTGGCAAATGTTTGGATGAGTTGTTGTAACACTTGAACCCAAGCTTAGCACTTTCATGTCTACAGCCATGGGTTTGACTACAGAGCCCTCTGTTGGTTGACCCTGATCAATCTTTTCATCTAAAGAAGCTTGTACAGGGGAAGTATGTTAGACAATTCCCTCACTGACTCCATATTTTAAAAGTTGTCTTTCCTACTCCATTCTCTTTCGCCTTTGTTTTCTTTTTTCTCAGTCTTATTCTACTCTTTCACTGCTATCCCATTTGCTATAGTTACTGTCCTTCCTGAAACTCTGAAGATTATTTAGGAAAGGTTGTCCTGAATTCAAGGGTCTGAGGTTCCTTTCATAATTGCCCGCCATGATAGAAACATCTCTCAACTTTGTTACATTTTGTTCTTCAATGGGGGCATTCTACTAAATAGGACACTTTTTAAATTCAACCAATAAAATTATTTCATGAATGTTTTCATAACAGGAATCTAATTTTAAATATTTTTTCCACCAATCAAAAGCAAGACGTTTTACTTTTTCAAGTGCAATGCAAGTCTGGGGGAATTGTTTTCTGGTACTTCTGAATTTCTGTCAGTAGGCTTCTCTCACTAGCTCGAAGGCATTTCAGATGGCAGGGTTTTTGTTTGTCCTTCGAATCATTAGAATTGTACAGTACAGAAGGAGGTCATTCAAACCATTGTATTTGAACTGGCTCCCAAAAGAGTTACCTAGCTAATCCCAGTCTCCAGCCCAATCTCAATAGCCCTCGAAATTCATCACTTTCAAATATATATCCAGCCCTCTTATGAAACATCCTATGGGATACAACTCCACCACTATCCAAAGCAGCGCATTCCAAATCCTAACAACTCTCTGAGTAAAGAGGTTTCTCCTCATTTCACTCCGAGTTCTCTTGCTGCCAATCCTGAAATAGTGACCCTAGTTATTGACATACCAGCTAGTGGAAACATAATAGGCATCTTTAACCTTCAGACTTGTTCATAATTTTGAACACCTTGATAAGGTCATCTCTTGCTGCTTCAATGAGAATAAGTCTAATTTCGCTAATTTTTCCTTTTATCTAAAATTCCTCATTCGTGGTATCATTCCAGTAAATCTCCATTGCATTCCCTCCAGATTTTAACATCCTTCCTTAAATAAGGTGCCCAGAGTTGAATACAATATTCCAAATGTGATCTGACCAATGATTTGTAGAGGTGTAGCATCACTTCCTTACTTTTATACTCTGTGCCTTGAATAATAAGCCCAAGAACCTATCAGCTTTCTTAACAACTGTTTCAACTTACCTGGTCACCTTCAGAGAATTATGCACATGAACCCCGGGGTCCCTCTGTTCCTGTTCTCCCTTCAACATTGTACCATTGAACCTGTATTGTCTCCCCATATTTCTTCTTCCAAAATACATTACCTCACATTTCTGTGCATTGAAATTCATTTCCCAGGAGTCTGCCCATTTGGCCAACTTGTTAAGGTCTCTCTGAAGTTGCTCAGTGTCATCCTAACAATTCACTAATCTTCCTAGCTTAGTATCATTTGCAAATTTGAAGATTTTGCCCTCAACACCCATCTTCAAATCAGTTATACAAATCAGGAAATGTAAGGGCCCCAATGCCGATCCCTGGAGAATACCACTTTCAACTCGCCTCCAGTCTGAGAAATGCCCATCTATACCTACACTCTGTTTCTATCCCTTAAGCTACTTCTAATCCATGCTGCCATGAATCCATCAATCTTAAACATTTCTAATTTGGTAACCAACCTGCCATGTGGCACCATATCAAGTACTTTCTGAGAGTCCAAGTTTACAACATCCATGGCATTGCCCGCTTCCATTGCCCTTGTCACTTTGTCAAAGAACTCAATTCAATTTGTCAGACATGACCTGCCCTTGACAACACCATATTGACTGTCTAGTATTAACTTATTTTTCTCTAAGTATGTATTTATCTTATCCTTTATTATGGCCTCCATCAGTTTTCTCACTATTGATGTCAAACCAACAAGTGTCTGTAGTTTCCGAGTAATCCCTTGTGCTTTCTTAAACAACAGCATCACATTTACAATCCTTTTGTCCCCTGGGATTAATCCTGAGTACATAGAAGCCTGGAAAATTTCTGTCAATGGCTCTGCAACTTGTTCCGTTATCTCTCTCATAAGACCATAAGACCATAAGACATAGGAGTGGAGGTAAGGCCATTCGGCCCATCGAGTCCACTCCGCCATTTAATCATGGCTGATGGGCATTTCAACTCCACTTACCCGCACTCTCCCCGTAGCCCTTGATTCCTTGCGAGATCAAGAATTTATCAATCTCTGCCTTGAAGACATTCAACGTTCCGGCCTCCACTGCGCTCCGTGGCAATGAATTCCACAGGCCCACCACTCTCTGGCTGAAGAAATGTCTCCTCATTTCCGTTCTAAATTGACGCCCTCTAACTCTAAGGCTGTGCCCACGGGTCATAGTCTCCCCGCCTAACGGAAACAACTTCCCAGCGTCCACCCTTTCTAAGCCATGCAGTATCTTGTAAGTTTCTATTAGATCTCCCCTCAACCTTCTAAACTCTAATGAATACAATCCCAGGATCCTCAGTCGTTCATTGTATGTTAGGCCTACCATTCCAGGGATCATCCGTGTGAATCTCCGCTGGACACGCTCCAGTGCCAGTATGTCCTTCCTGAGGTGTGGGGCCCAAAATTGGACACAGTATTCTAAATGGGGCCTAACTAGAGCTTTATAAAGTCTCAGAAGCACATCACTGCTTTCATATTCCAACCCTCTTGAGATAAATGACGACATTCCATTCGCTTTCTTAATCACGGACTCAACCTGCAAGTTAACCTTTAGAGAAACCTGTACTAGCACTCCCAGATCCCTTTGTACTTCGGCTTTATGAATTTTCTCACCGTTCAGAAAATAGTCCATGCCTGTATTCTTTTTCCCAAGGTGCAAGACCTCACATTTGCTCACGTTGAATTTCAGCAGCCATTTTCTGGACCACTCTCCTAAACGGTCTAAATCATTCTGCAGCCTCCCACCTCCTCCGTACTACCTGCCTGTCCACCCAACATCGTATCGTCGGCAAACTTCGCCAGAATGCCCCCAGTCCCTTCATCCAGATCATTAATATATAAAGTGAACAGCCGCGGCCCCAACACTGAACCCATGCATCCCATCCGGGCCTGGTGACTTGTCTATCGAGAGTTATGCCAGCCTTTTTAGCATCTTTTTTTTAAAATCAATTATTATACTGCTCAGGCACGGCACGGATAGTGAATTGGCTTACTGGCAGAAGGCAGAGAGGAGGAATAAAACGGTCTTTTTCAGGATGGCAGCCAGTGACGAGTAAACTTCTGCAGGACCCAATGTTAGGACTAAAACTATTGAAGTTATACATTAACGATCTGGAAAAAGGAAATGAGGGCAGTGTGGTGTGTCAAAATTTGCAGATGACACTAAGGTGAGTGGTAGAGCAAAGTGTGCAGAAGACACTGAAAGTCTGCAGAGGGATATAGATAGTCTAAGTGAGTGGGCAAAGGTCAGGCAGATGGAGTACAATGCTGATAAGTGTGAGGTCATCTATTTTGGTTGGACTATGTTTTAAATGGTAAAAAATTGCAGCGCACTGCTGTGCAGAGGGACTTGGGTGTCCTTGTGCATGAATCGCTAATGACTTGACACTCACATTTTTAACTCGGCAATTGTCACTTTTTTCTAATTTGGTAAAGACAGAAGCAAAATTATCATTTAGTACCTCTGCCACCTTTTTACCCATCCCGTTTTGACTAAAAATTTTATAATTCAGGATTTTAAGCATCCAGTCCTGTTCTGGTTTGAGCCATGCTTCTGTCAATTCTCATATGTTAACACCCCCAGAGCAATTCTGCTTCTAGTTCCCCAATTTTATTCACAATACTTCATGCACTTACGTATGTACAACTTAATCCTTATCTCTTTCTTGCCCTTTGGAAGGCTACCATTTTATGTTCACTGTCAACACTCAAGCCATAAAACTAAAAGACCATAAGATAGTGGATAAAATTAGGCCATACATCCCATCAAATCTGCTCTGCCTTTTGATCATGGCCGAAATGCTTTCCAACCCCATTCTCCTACTGATTCCCTTACTATTCAAGAGCCTGTCTATCTCTGTCTTAAATGCACGCAGTGACTTGGCCTCCACAGCCCTCTGTGGCATGAGTTCCACACGTCAATTATCCTGTGGGCTGAAGACATTCCTCCTCATCTTGGTTCAGGCTGAGGCTGTGTCCTTGGGCCTAGTCTCTCCTCTCGTGGAAACATCTCCATGTCTACTCTATCCTAGCCTTTCAGTATTCTGTAAATTTCAATGTGATTCTCCCCTCATCCTTCTAAACCCCATCCAGTAAAGACCCAGAGTCCTCACGCTCTCCACATGTGATAAACCCTTCGGCCCCAGGATCATTCTTGTAATCCTCCTCTGGATCTCCTCTAATGCCAACACATCTTTCCTTCCATACGGTGCCCAAAACTGCTCACAATATTTCAAATCCAGTCTGACCAGAGCCTTATTCGTCCTCAGCAGTACATCTCTACTCTTGTATTCTAATCCTCTTGAAACGAATTCTAACACTGCATTTGTCTTCCGAACTACCAACTGAACCTCTATGTTAACCTTAAGAAAATGCCGAACTAGGTCTCCCAAGTGCTTCAGATTTCTGACGCCATTCCCATTTAGAAAATAGTCTATGCCTCTATTCTTTCTTCTAAAATGCATAACTTCGCACTTTGCTACATTGTATGCAATTGTTTACAATTGACATAGACGATTTGGAGTTGGGGACTAAGTGTGGTGTGTCAAAATTTGCAGATGACACTAAGGTGAGTGGTAGAGCAAAGTGTGCAGAAGACACTGAAAGTCTCCAGGGGGATATAGATAGCCTAAGTGAGTGGGCAAAGGCCTGGCAGATGGAGTACAATGTTGATAAGTGTGAGGTCATCCATTTTGGTAGGAATAACAGGAAAATGGACTATGTTTTAAATGGTAAAAAATTGCAACAAGCTGCTGTGCAGAGGGACTTGGGTGTCCTTGTGCATGAATCGCTAAAAGTAGGATTGCAGGTGAAGCAGGTAACTAAAAAAGGCAAATGGAATTTTGTCTGCCAGTGCTAGAGGGATGGAGTTTAAAAACAGGGAGGCTATGCTGCAGCTGTATAGGGTCCTGCTGAGGCCACACCTGGAGTATTGTGTACAGTTTTGGTCTCCTTACTTGAGAAGGGATATACTAGCACTGGAAGGGGTGCAGAGGAGATTCACTCGGTTGATTCCAGAGTTGAGAGGGTTGGATTATGAGGAGAGACTGAGTTGACTGGGATTATACTCATTGGAATTCAGAAGAATGAGGGGAGGTCTTACAGAAACATATAAGATTATGAAGGGAATAGATAAGGTGGAGGCAGGGAGGTTGTTTCCGCCAGCAGGTGAAACTAGGACTAGAGGGCATCGCCTCAAAATAAAGGGAAGCAGATGTAGGACTGAGGTCAGGAGGCACTTCTTCACCCAAAGGGTTGTGAATCTGTGGAATTCCCTGCCCAGTGAAACGGTTGAAGCTGCCTCGCTGAATGTTTTTAAGGCAAGGTTGGATAAATTTTTGAACAGTAAAGGAATTAAGGGTTATGGTGAGTGGGTGGGAAAGTGGAGCTGAGTCTCAAAAAGATCAGCCATGATGTTATTAAATGGCGGGCAGGCTCGAGGGGCCAGATGGCCTACTCCTGCTCCTAGTTCTTATGTTCTTATCTACCACTTCTTTGCCACTCTCCTAGCCTGTCCAAGTCTTTTTGCAGCCTCCTGCTTCCTCAAGACCACTGTCCCTCCAGCTATCTTTGTTTCATCTGCAAATATAGTAACAATTCCCCCAGTTCTTTTTTCCAGATCGTTAATGTATAACTTCAATAGTTTTAGTCCTAACATTGGTTCCTGCAGAAGTTCACTAGTCACTGGCTGCCATCCTGAAAAAGACCATTTTATCCCTCCTCTCTGCCTTCTGCCAGTGAGCCAATTCACTATCCGTGCCAGTATCTTGCCCCAGCACAATAGGCTTTTATCTTATTTAGCAGTCTCCTGTGTGGTACCTTGTCAAATACCCAAATGTCTGAATAGATCATGTCCTCTGACTCTCCTTTGTCTAACTTGCTTGTTACCTTCTTGAAGAATTCTAACAGGTTTGTTAGGCATGATCTCCCTTTGACGGAGCTATGCTAACACTGCCCTATTTTATCATGCACTTCCAAGTATACCACAATCTCATTCTTAAAAATGGACTCTAAAATCTTATCAATGACTGAGGTCAGGCTAACTGGCCTATAGTTTCCTGTCTTCTGCCTCCATGCTTTCTTGAACAGGGATGTTACATTAGCCATTTAGCAGTCCTCCAGGACCGTCCTTGACTCCTGTGCTTCTTGATCACCACAAATGTCTCTACAATCTCCTCAGTTACCTCCTCTGGGGTACATCCATCTAGTCTGGGTGATTTACCTGTCTTCAGACCTTTCAGCTTTCCCACGAACCTTCTCATTAGTGATGACCAGCACACTCACCTCTGCCCCTTGACTCTCTTTAAGTTCAGGTATGCTGCTGGTATCTTCCATTATGAAAACTGATGTGAAGTACCTATTCAGCTCCTCTGCCATTTATTTGCTCCCAGTTACAACTTTTCCACTCACCGTAGCTTTCCTTTTCCTCCTTTACCCCATTCCCCATCTTTTCTCTTTTTCCCTCAGTGGTACTTCCAAAACTAGGCCCATTAGTCAACTCTCATAATCTAGAGAATTTTCTTCTGGTAACACAGAATAAGTTTGTAAGGCTATGTAAGGTCTCCCAACTAATTCATCCTGTAAGACTAGGGTGTGAGGTTCTTTTGGCCATTTTAGTCTTCTTGCAATTTTCAATTTCTTCTTCAGCACATTTAATCACTAGCCACGAATATTTGAGAAAAGTCTGCTCTGTATCTGAATCTGAATCTGAAATTCTAGTGGCACCTGCACTATCTGATTTCTGTTTCTTTTCTCCAAAATGCCTGATTTTCTTCTCTCATTGAATATCTATCTATGTATCTATCTATCTCCTCTGCCTTTCACTGCTCTTTCTCCTTTTTGGAAGTTTAATTCTATCTTGTAACAATTTCTCTCTCAATGTGGATTCTAGCTATGACTGCTTTGTTACTTTCTGGTTCTAGGTTCTAGGTGACAATGTCAGAAGTTGGATGATATCAGCTTTTTTCACTTTAGGTTTAATACTTACAAATATATGGTGAATACAGTTCTTGATTCCTCAATATATATTGCTTTTCATGCAGTTCAAAAGATGTCACCTTAATCTACAAAGGCTTTAGTATCAAATATGTTCTGAAGTAATATTGTGAAACCACAAGAAAGACTGTTGATTGGTTTTCCTTTTCTTTTCAGTTCCAGCAGCTAGATTATAACCTCCCATTTCCAAATTCCAAGGCACACAAATGCACACAAGCACAGCCACACAACACTTACATGTACATACACTCAGACATATACACGTGTATGTACAGGCACACAAACATACTTACATTCACATATGTGCACATACAGTTACACTCACACACTTATGTGCATGCTCCCGTTCTCTGTCTGTCTGTCTGTCTCTCTCTCTCTCTCTCTCACACACACACACACACACACACACACACACACACACACACACACAC
>JAHRHZ010000018.1:52193748-52291771 GCA_024137785.1 Ginglymostoma cirratum | reverse complement strand
ACACACACACACACACACACACACACACACACACACACACACACACAACACACACTCACTCTCTCTCTCTCAGAGAAAAATTATGTACTGACTGGAATAGTAAGAAGCAAAAATCCCATTGGTAAATCAGCCCTTTTTAAAAATGCAAATGTTTTCTGTCTCATGGGTCTTTGGAAATGAATCAAAGTTGGAAGTCTCTGCATTTCCCGCAAAGCTATGGCTAAGTTTCTGTAGAGATGAATCTTTGCAAGTGAAGTCAAGTTAATCTGCCATTTTAAATAAAAGCAAAATACTACAGGTGCTGGAAATCTGAAACAATAACAGAAAATGCTGGAGAAACTCAGAGCAGATATACTGTAGGCTGGAGGAACAACACTTCATTTTCTGCTTAGACAGATTACAGCCCCTAGGACTCAATATTGAATTCCACAACTTCAGAGCCTGACCTCATGATGTCTGTGCTCCTTTTTCCTTACCTTCTTCTCTCCTTCCGTTAACCCAACCCACACCCATGGGCTTGTCTTGTTTACTTTGTTCTCAGCCGAGTGGACCCGTTTTTACCCTTCAACACTTTAATTTACACCTATTTTACATCTCTACTTTTCTTAAACCCCAATTACCAACCCTATTGTCTTTTTTCACCAAGCCTCCGCACCTTCTGTTCCCACTTTCAGTTCTGAAGAAGTGCCATATCAGCATTGAAACATAAACATTCTTCCATAACGCTGCCAGACCTGCCCTGTTTCTACTGCATTCTCTGTGTTTGTTTTAATCTTTTCTCTCATTGCTCGGGTTAACTGCTCAGAGTATCCAGGGTTCCTTTCATCTCCTGGGCTGGTTGCTCTTGTGCCCTATTGGTCTCCAGACTTTCTTGTCACTGCCACTGACCAGTTCTTGGAGTAATAACATTTGTTATCTGGCATTAGTTTTGATCACATAATGGCACGATAAATACGTCTTTTGTCCATACAAACTATTCAAAGATAGAAGCCATTGTTACACAATAGAGTTTAAATGATGTCAGTCCCCATCTGCTCGTCACAAACTAGTTTCTCTGCACTTCTCTTTGTTTTGTTTTGAGATCACAGATACTGAGTTTGAAGGAATGGATGTGGGCCTGGGCAGATGTGAGGTGGCTGCTGCTTTGCTTTGCTTTGAGTTCCTGTTCTCGTCTAGGAAATGGGGTTGTAAGTTTCACAAATTATCTCACATTCTGAATGTCTCTTCAAGGGTCAACCCACATGAATGACTCTTCAGAAACAAATTCAGATTTAATTTACAAGTCATAAGAATGCCATGTATTCTTTGACGACCATCTTTACTGCACACCATGCACTTTTCAAAGGAAAAATGAATCTTTAAGAGTTGCTGTTCAATTAAGTCTCTTATTTGAAAGTTAGGCATGTGATATATCTCTACAGGGCATAACAATAGTAACCTTCAATGGAGCACCTCGAATGCGGTCCGACTTGCCTCAATTAGTTCGCCTCTTCATTTTTCGAAAAGCATTCAGGAAATACAATTGCATTTAGGTGAAGCTGTTCGCTGAAAAATGACATTACTCGAACAACTGCTCCGAATGTTTCTGACAATTGAGGAGGCAACGAGGCTAAACAGAAAAAGGCTAGAAAAGCAATAGAAGTAAAACCAAATATCCAATTCAATCATCTTAAAGGATTGTTTAAATCTGCTTCCAGAAATAGGATAACCACTAGCATCTCAGCAGACCATTTTACATCGATAGAATCCCCACAGAGTGAAAGCTGCCATTTGGCCCATGGAGTCCACACCGACCCTCCAAAGAGCATCCCACCCAGATCCACTTGCCTACCTATCCCTGTAACCTGCATTTCCCATGGCCCATCCACCTAACCTGCACATCTTTGGACTGTGGGGAGGAAACCAGAGCATCCGGAGGAAACCTACACAGACACAGGGAGAACGTGCAAACTCCACACAGACAGTCACCCGAGGGTGGAATCAAATCCAGGTCCCTGATGCTGTGAAGCGGCAGTACTAACCAGTGAGCCATCATACTACGCCCATATTGGTAGCTACATAGAAGAGCTCTTTGTTGGTTTTAACACCAGGAAATCGTTTGTTTGATCATGAAGCCAATGGTGAAAAGGTCATTCTTCAAAATTAATTTCGGTGGGGGGGGTTAAGTGGGCTAAAAACTGTGGCCTAAAACTCTATAACCCATTTCTGGTCAGTTTGATCCCTGTTTGTTCATTAACGAACAAAACAGACCAGAATAGTTGGGCTATTGCTTTTGATTTAAAGCAGTTATTTCAACTCCTTTGGAAAACTCTTGTGTTTTCTCAGTTTGCTTATAAACTCACCTTTGATTTTCTGTCATTTGCCTGGACTATCTACTGAAAATAATTGGACATTTAAGAAGCTGCTCTCTGATTTCTAGTTATCTCCATCTACGCCTATATAGACATAGTTTCATAAAGCCCTGTTGTCTGCATCATTGATTCATTTAAGTTTCTGAACTGCCTGTTCTTTTGCATTTCTGAGCTGATTGTTATTCCAAGTGTATTTTGCGAAGGTCTTGTTAATATGGAAATCTCTTATGCTTAAATGGGGCAAAACCTCCAATCAATTTACTCAGCTCATTTATTTCTTAGTATAATTAGTGAATCTAATTGCATTGTTATTTTACACGTTGGGATTGGAAAAATAATTGGGGGACTTTATTCCTTTATCCAACATAACGAAGTGTGCTGCCTTTTTTCTCTTTCTTCAAAACTGATTGTTAAATATTCCCCAGGATAATTATTGCCAGCCCTTTAGATAAAAGCTCAAGGCTCCTTTAGTAACAAATTAATTCATAATCTCTGGCTGGAATTTAGTTTGGTTACTGAAAACTCAAGAAGAACCAATGGAAAAAAGCAAGACAGTCAATTTGTGACTGAGGTTGTTCAGTCTCAGTGCAGTGAGAAGTAATTCAAGATTACATAGTCAGTTAAGCTAGGTGTTGTCATTTCGCTCACCAAATGAGAGATGGTTTGCCTTTAAAATAAGAACTGGCAATCTATTTGAGTCAGATTTGGGATTCCCTGCCTCAGACATATTCCTGGCTCCATCCCAAATCCTGTAGCCACTGGCAATCTCATATTACTGTCCTTTTTGAGAAGCGGGTGTGCATGTATTAGTTTAGTGGGAGTGGGATGGGGGCTGTGTAAGAACAAGACAAAGGAGGATTTTATTGTGCTGACTTAAATGCTTAAAAGTTTAACTGCTTAAAATATTTCAGATCTGCCAGACTAGGATCAATTACCGGAGTGAATTATTATAATGCTATGGGCTCCACTTCAACCAAGAACTGCTTGTGCCAAACATAATGTGTTGTTATCTTGTAATGGTATTGAAGGCAACTGGGATATAACTGGCTGGATTAGTGTGAGTGAGTTCATTCTTTTACTTACGTTCACACAGGAGGCAATGCAAGGATGACCTACCAGTGAGATAAAACAACAGATGGAGTCTCTGGGTGTGATTTTCCACTGCCTGAGTTGGTGAGCATAATGGTGACTGTGATTACTTAAATGGATGAGAGTCCAAAAATTAACTTCTTGCCATTGAGATAAACTTTCAAAATTAAGTCTTCTCTTTTTCGATGGCAAAATGACATTGCATCTTGCAGATGTCCTACACTGCATCAACAGCGTAGCGATGGGTGAATATGAAAGGGGAGGCCTGCTTAGTGGGACCAGTGTAGACTTCAATGAGCCAGTGTGACTTTTGTCCTTCAGAGGGCATTGCCACAGTCAGTTGAGGGGCTGGGCCATTTCTAGTTCTTGGTCACGGTGAGTCAGATGATTGGTCCATATTTGTCACGTTGTGTCTGTTCAGTCTGAGGAACAAGCCAAGGTCAATTCCGGAAGTCAAGCAGGAATCTCTCTGGGCTTTCCTGGTAGGTCATTCAGGGATGTTTAAAAATCAATCCATAGGATCAGCCTCAGTCACTTGGGGATGTCCTGCAAAGTTTGTCTTGGGTAGTACGTAATTCAGGGAGGTTTCTGGGGTCTTTTTGTGACATCATCAAGACTGTGGGCAGCTCAGTTTTCAAGCTTGGCTGTGTTATATTAACTCGCTGAAGGATTGGTTACAGTCATAGTAACAATTAAAATACTAAGATGGGATCTAGTAAAGTGGAGACTGAATGAATGGTCTGAAAAGGGAAATCAAGTCTGGCCTTGATATAGAAAGGGTGCAAGACCAATCTCAATAGCCAGTGTTTCCAGGGTAAAATGAGGACATTGATGGTATTATGAAGGGATTCAACTGAAATGGGATACCTGACGAAGGCTTGTGAAAGCTTGCGATTTCAAATAAACCTGTTGGAGTATAACCTGCTGTTGTGAGGCTTCTGATCTTAAAATGGGATGGGTAGAGGGTCAACAGGGAAACAGAAAAGTTGATATAGTAGGAGAGGTGAAGAATGGGGTGTATCTTGTGGGTCACAGGGGGAGCACCGCAACAAATGCAAATCCTAAAGCTTCATAAATTGATATAAACATTGACTATGAAATAAATTTTTGATATCGACAAAGGTACATCTACAGGCTAAAAAGGGTAGACTTCATCGCTGGAATGTGAAGCCACTGAAAATAGTCTTTTTTTATTAGACCTATTTTTCTAACCAACTTGTTCAGAAATGTTATTACACACTTCTGGAGCACAGAGGTCTTAAATGCGGGCCCCTCAGTCTATGGGTAGGGTCACTATCAGTGCACCACAAGGGAGCTCACTTACACAAAGACAGAATGTGAAAAACTACCACACACATGACAGCTGTCGGATTCAAACCCATGCCTCCATAGAGACTGGAGCCTAAATCCAGTGCCTTAGACCTTGGTTTCTCTCAAGGTCTCCACACAACAAGATTGCTTGCAGCTAGATTTATACACAGATCCAAACTCAAAATTGCTGCTATCCCAAAACTGTTGAATTATAGGAACATGGGAACAGAAGTATGCCATTCAGCCCCTGAACCCTATTGTACCATTCAACAAGATCACAGCTGATCTGTGGCCTAACTCCATATACCTGCCTTTGGCCCATATCCCTTAATACTTTCACTTTAAAAAAGGTTATCTGTTTCATATTTAAAATTCACAACTGACCTAGCATCCACTGCTGTTTGTGGAAGAAACAAACATCTACCACCTTTTGAGTGCAAAAGTGCTTCTGAACATCTTTCCTGAATGGTCAGGTCCTAATTCTCAGACTATGTCCCCTCGTTCTAGAATCCCTAACTTGTGGAAATAGTTCATCTTTATCTACCCTGTCTTTTTGTGTTAATATCTTTTATACTTTGATCAGATCACTGCTTAACCTTCTAAATTCTAGAGAAAACAGGCCTAATTTGTAGAATCTCTGCACATAAATTAACCCCTGAAGTCCAGGTATCCTTCTTGTGAACCTATGATGTACTCCTTCCAAAATCAATACATCTTTCCCAAGGTGTGACGTCCAGATCTGTTTGCAGTACTCTGAGTGGGGGCCGTCAGGTTTTGTACAACTGTAGCACAACCTCTGCATCCTTATATTCCCAGTCCTCTTGTTATAAAAGTTAGCATTCAATTAGCTTTCTTGATTATTTTCTGTACATATTCGAGACATTTTAAAGACTTATGCACCTGAACCACAAAGTCTCTTTGGACATCCACTGTGTATAACTTTATACTATTTAGAAAATACCCTGATCTAGCCTTTTTTGGTCCAAAATGGATAACCTCACATTTATTTACATTGAACTCTATTCGCCATAGTTTTGCCCATTCACTTAATCTATCAATATCACTTTGTAATTTTATGCTATTATCTACGCTGTCTGCAATGCCAGCTAACGTTTTTTCAGCAGCAACCTATCTGATACTATTCAATTCTGACCTGATTTCATAAAGGATGTATATTATTATAGCAAGTCATTAGGCAGATGTTTCAGGTTAATCAATTAAATAATTGACGAGGTAGGTACAAAGGGGAAATAGGTGGGACTGGTGTATGAAAGGAGCTGTAAGAGGAAGCAATGCAATCAGCTGAAGTAGTTCACATGGAAAAGTATTAAATTGAAGATTTAAAGGTCTCTGGTTCAATCCTTAGTTTTGAGCAAGAATGAGTGGTTAGAGCTGTGTTGGACAGCGAATGCACTTCCATGGTGCATGGAGTTGGAGTGGTTATAAAGTTGCTCAGATTCTTTATGTATTAAGAACTGAAGCAAAGTTAAGGAATTTGAGAGTACTACCTGCTTCAGGCTTGGGGATGACAACATGCTGAAACCATTTAAAATAGAGGTGATTTCCTGTAACATAGCTAGGTAAACAACTTCATTGGCATAGAGGCAGTGTCGAGTGAAATATCCTTACAGTTGTACAGTGTATCTATGAAAAAGGCTCAAGAGAAACTGTATTTAGAACATAACAAAGCAATTGTTTTTGGGAAGTCAGTGGATTTACAGTTCTGCACAATCCAGCCGTTATCATACTCCTGTAATGAGACAACTTCTCTAACCAAAATATTAAGGGAGTATTGTTAAGGTCAGGGAATGGGAGTCTGAAAGACAACAATCTAATTATTTTAAGACTATATTAGCATTTTCCCCATCCACTTCCTTACAGATTAAAAATATTGAAGAATGCAGGAGTAAAGGACAATGAATACATTACATTCATAGAAGAGATCAAAAGTAAAATAATATACATATAATATACAGGACAACACCATAATGGCCCATAGTGAGTCTCCTATTAACAAGAGACTAAAGAAAGTATATTGTTGGTCTAGAAAGGTTGGAATAAGGAAAAAAATCATCTTCCACTTTTAGATTTGGAAATTAAATGTAGTCAATTTACAACAATACGTAGTAAACAGAAAAGAGGAATGGTGGACAACATATTGTTAAGGACCAAACTAGGAGGACTGGTTACATTGCCAACTGACAAAAGGACAATTTTGCCAGTGATGAATTTGAGGATGTATGTGAAAATATGAACAATGTGGTAATGAACACAGCAGCAGAAAGTCTCTTCAGCAATGAATGCGTGAAAGAAATCATCCAAAAATAGATGAAATACTGTATAAAATCTTAGTGGACCAACCAAGTTGTAAATTAACATTTGCCCTGGCATGGGCAGTCCATGTGAAGGGCTCATGTAAATGGTTGGGGACTACGGTCCATATTGATTGTCTTTGGAAGAGATCCAAAAATTCCTGCAGTAATGAGTAAGCATCCCACGCTTGGGAATGGACTACAATTAGCTTCACTTTTTCTGAGAACTTGAATGCCCTGGGCATATGGATATGAAGAGAGAATGGCATTAATTAAAACTAAGATTTTACAGAAAACTTGGCAAGCCTAATGACATCATATAAGGCCATCAGGAATAAATTTTAATTCTGGGGACAGGGTGTATTACAAAACAGAAAAGGCAGGGTACTGAATTGAATGATCAAACATGATCATATTGAATGGTGGACCAAGCTCAAAAGGCCAAATGGCTTATTACTTTCTAAATATAGTATAAACATTCAGGTAAGATTATAGGTAGTGATGGAAAAGGGTAACTTTACTGCATAACAATCAAACAGTTAGAGCGCATTCCTTGTATTTATTTGGAATTGATTACATATTTATGGAATTTGAACAAGTCATTGGAAGTGCTAAGGTATTATTTACTTTGCGCACATATATGTTGGACAGTTATGAGGACTGGATTATGGCAGATGAAGATGACTGATTATACTGTGATGCAGAGATGCAGAACAAAGCTATTTATCTAGTAGATGAATACTGAAAGTTAGGACTAGTCATTTTTATGCTATGCTCGGCCATTGAATAGAGGAACGTCACCAATATAAGAAGGTAGAGAAAGCAATAGCAAGTACTAACATTAGTTAAATCTGTAAGATGAGGGGCAGAAGGGAAGATCCATTGATTTATAAAATGTGGTTAAGATGTGGAAGGCCAGAAAATGCACTTCGAGTTCCGAAAATGGACTTCAAAATGAACATGACCCAAGGAAATGATTGCAAATTTGTGACAGGACATTCCTGAACAATTTTCCACATCATTAGATGCCAATGCAATAGACGTACTAGAACATCTTGTCTAGGGGAGCGGGAAATTCTGAAGACCATGTCTTCAGTACTATTGCTGGATGTTGTCAGGGCCCATAGTCTTTCCGTATCCAGTGTCTTCAACTGCTTCTTGATATAATGTAGAGTGAATCAAATTGGCTGGTGACTTGCATCTTTGAATTGGGGACCTCAGGAAGAGATAACATGGATCATTCACTTGGCAATTTTGGCTGAAGATTGTTGTAAGCACTTCAGTTTTGTCTTTTGCACATATGTGCTTGGCTCCCCTGTCATTGAGGATGGAGCTATTTGTCGAGTCTTTTTCTCCTGTTAGTTAGTTAATTCTCCGTTACCATTCATGACTAGATATGTCAGGACTGCAGAGCTTGACATGATTAATTTATTGTGAGATTGTTTTGATCTGTATCTTGTATGCTGCTTCTACTCTTTAATGTATAACTACTGTGATTCAACACAATGGAAAGTATCCTCAGTATGAAGACAAGAATTTGTCTCCACAAGAACTATATGGGGTTCACATCTTAGACAGATGCATCTGTATTATGTAGATTGATGAGAGTTGGCTCAGTAGTTTATCCTCTTTTGATCGTTCTCACACAACAGGAAACATGCCTAATCTGGCAAATATGTCCCTTTCATCGAATCCCTACAGTGTGGAAACAGGCCCTCTGGCCCAACAAGTACACATCTACACTCAGAGCATCCCACCCAGACCCATCCCCCTAATCTACACATCCCTGAACACTACGGGCAATTTAGGACAGCCAATCCGCCTCAACTCCACATTTTTTTTGGATTGTGGAAGGAAACTGGAGCACCCAGAGTAAACCCACGCCTACAAAGGGAGAACGCGTAAACTCCACACAGACAGCCGCCCAAGGGTGGAATTGAACCCAGGTCGCTGGCGCTGTGAGGTAGCAGTGCTAACCACTGAGCCACCATGCCATCCCTCAGGAATTTATCAGCTTGTTCAGTATTAGTTAGTTAGGTTACTCTCAGTGATGGACATTGAAGTCTTCCACCCAGAATATATTCTCTGGGTACCATTGTAACCCTTTGTTTCTTTTAACATGACGGTCAATATAGTGGAGAACAGATTTATCAGCTGAGGAGGCAGTATGTGGTATTAAAGAAGGGGATTCCTGACTCTTGTTTTAACTGATTTGATGAGATTTTGTGGGATTTGCAGTCAATGTTGAAGAATCTGAGGGTAGCCCCCTCCTTGCTGTGTACCACTGTACCACCACCTCTGTTGGGTCTATCCTGCTAACATAACTGGACATGCCAGGGGTAGTGATGCTGGTGTCTGGGGCATGTCTGTATGTTATGATTCGGTGACTACTGGGCTGGTGCTCAACTAACCTGTAGGACAGCTATTCCAATTTTGGCACAATGCCCCAGGTGTTAATGATGATGACTTTGCAGCATTGACTGATTATGGTGTTTCTTTGTTGTTTCCAGTACCTAGATTGACAGTCCATCCAGTTTTATTCTTGTAGCTGGATCTTAAATAACAATATCATATAAACATTTGCAATGTCTGTATCACCTTCCTGTGACTATCCCTCCTCACTGAGCTGAAAAGGGCAAGGGTTAAATCACCTGTTTTGACTCTACTGAAGTGGACTAGTGGTACCGAGTGCTCTTGTATGTGTCATTATGGGTTTGAGAGTTAGCTGTGAAGTCACAGTCAAAGGCCTATCCTCTCGTGTTGCAGGTAAAGAAAGACCCTCTCACTCTCTGGGATTGCTGGTTAAAGAAGGAATCAGGACCTCACCTTTTGTTCGCAATTTGCATGTATTTGTGTTGTTAATTCTTTTTGTGTTTAGTAATTAATAATCTCATTCTCTTTGTTACATCACTTATACTTTTGGTATAATTGGGTCCTTTTAAAACATGAGTTCACTTTGATGTGGGAGAAAGTTATCCACAAGGGATGAGGTATATTTTAAATTAACCTTGCTGCAATCAACTAAGATGGTGGGTTGACGACAAAAACGGGAGTCAGTTCATCTGTTCACACGCAAGTGTTTACAGTTTTGGATTTCCCATCTGGAAATGAAATAAATTACCTGGCCTTTAATGCTATGTTTTGTCCTTACAGTTGCTTTTATTTTCAAGATTTAAAGTATCTGTAACTCTGTTGGAAGAAGTTATTCCTGGCTTGCAAAGTATACCTACCAAAAGTTCTTAAATGCTGAACAGTGAATCAAATAAATTTCAAGGCTAGGGAACAAAACCAGAAATTGTTGGAAAAGCTCAGTAGATCTGGAAACATCTGTGCAAAGAAGTCAGAGTTAATGTATCGGGTCCAGTGAGCTAGTGGGGTTTAGAGACAAAATATATCAATCCCTAGATTTCACTGGCAAATAGATTGCCAGCCTTGAGAACTCACTATCTTTATGAACAAAACTGTTAGGCTTTTTATTTTCTTTGCAGTAAAGGGATGGAATGTTGAACCCACCTGAAGAGGTGGCACGGTGGCTCAGTGGTTAGCACCAGGGACCCTGGTTTGATTCCAACCTCCAGCAACCGTCTGTGTGGAGTTTGCACATTCTCCCCATGTCTAAGTGGGTTTCCTCTGAGTGCTCCGGTTTCCTCCCACAGTCCAAAGATCAGGTTAGGTGGATTGGCCATTCTGAATTGCCCATTGTGTCTAGGTATGTGTAGGTTAGCTGAATTAGCCATGGGAAATTCAGAGTTACAGGGATAGGGTGGGGTGCTCTTTGGAGGGTCAGAGTACACTTGATGGGCTGAATGGTCTGCTTCCACATCCTAGGGATTCTACGAAGCTTAAACTATGATAAACTTATATTTCATTGCACTTTCAGTCTAACCTCAGTCTTCATCTGTCACAGAACAAACCTTTACTGCGGTTTTTGAACTGCCAATGTTATATATTTCTTCCTTTTATTTTCTATCCATGGCCAACGTAGTATGACTCCAACTCCCCATCTACCGTAAGTCACGTCTTGCTTTACAGGCATATGTTTCTCTCTTCTTGATCTTGGCCACCCAAATATAACACATTCATCTTTCTTCGGTTGCAGCTCAGTACTTTGTGTACTTCAGTTGTTCTCTCCAGCAATTCTGCTTTTCTGACTCATTAACTTGTTAACCTGTAATTTTCTTACATTTTCTTTGTGAATGTGTAAACTTAGTTATAAAGAATATTTTAATAATTTCACTACCAATAATAAACCGGAGAAATATTTTTGCAACCTGCAGCCTTGATCTTGTACGTTTCCTTTTTTGAACATTAAGTAGCACTTGGAAACTATTATAATTGCTAATAAATGTTACACTGTTCACTGATATGAGCATGCAAAGATTTGAATCCTAAATTTGTACATACATGCAAATGATGCATGATGGTCAAGTGTGCCCGATTGACAAGCTATCATTAATGACTATTAATGTCATTAAAGTTGTGTGCCATAACTGCTGACCTATAGTCTAATTTTGCAGTCTGCACTGCATTGAGCAAAATCCTGAGCTCGACATGCAGCTTTGCTATTTTGGGACATTGAAGAACTTACAGTGGAGTAAATTGTAAATCATATATTTCTCCCATCACTAAAATCTTTTTAGGCTTTTCGACACAGGCTAGAGTTTGTCCTTTGTTTGATTTAAACTGTTTTCATAGTCCAGTCTGTTTACTAGGAGATAAAAGTACATATTGCTAACTTGATCTTTGACCTTTCGCTCTTTACAAAGGTATCTGAAGCTTACTTCAACAATCCCATACTCGCAGAATGGAGCATACTTAAGGAGAGTGTGAGTTAGACATGTAGCTATAATGTCACGGGGCAGATTCTCTGACCTCTGCTTCCTTAGAGGACAGGGCCCTGCTGATTGGATGGTATCACTGAAAATATCACGGCCCTTTTCAACTCCTACCAAAGTAGCACGCTGCAGACCAGGAATTCAATATAGTAGAGAGAGGTAATCTCACATCCCATCGTCCACTAGTTTTGTGCATTTGGTTCACCAATAATGTGGCATGACTATATTGTCTTACCTCAAAGGGGAGGCAATAATTTTCTTTAAATATCTTCTTGCCAAATAGAGAAAATGATCTTCAATATGGTTAACTGAAAAATACTACTAAAATTTCAAATGCTAACTACATCTTGTCACACACCTTTTTGGACTTACTGCACCAATTTCCTGCATTATCAGTCAATTGGATCATTTGCGTAACCATGAACACAATGAATATGGAGAAGGATTTCCTCTTAGCAAGATTCTTCGACATATAATTGAAACTTGACATCTGACTAACCAAAGATGGGGATTTGACTTATCAACTTCCCACACCTGGATTTTTGAATTTCATAATCCTGCCCTCGAGGAATCTGAAAATCACTGATATTGTTATTCAGGCATTTCTCACAGTACACAATAGACATAGTAATCAAATCATATCCTCTACCATCACTACAACCTACCTTTGGTATGTTATAACAAGTTACATTTAACAAAATGAAACAAAATACATTACTACTGCAGAAAAATTATGTTATTTTATTGCACAATATTATTCAATTACCTTATAATGCACGCAGGCAGATTAGGGGCATTCGAAAATTTTAAAGAGGTAAATAGAATCTAAATGGGCTTTAAACAGGGTCATATTCTTGTCTGATTGGCCTGATCGCAAGTGTTGAACAGTTAGGTTGCCTAAAGTCTGAATCATTGCAAGAGAATAACACCAATACACAGTCTCCCTCTGACTTCTGTTACTTATCCCAAGCTTGCTTTATTTTAAGTCATTTTAAGTCAACCCAATTTGTATTGCATCTGCTATGTTCTGTTTTGAAAGTGTTGTCTATCTACCAGGGGACATAAACTGGAATAAATTGTGTACAGCACTCTACAATTTGCGTGTTGGAAGTTATACTTAACATAAAGTCTTACAGATAAATTCAGGACATTCTGTGATTAAAAAAGAATCTTCCAAATTCTGATTTAAATAGGGAAAAGGCCCTTGGCAACTGTAGATTTTAGTAATGGTTTACCAGCTTTACAGTATGTTATGAAATTGTAATACATTTGTGTGATATTTCTTTTACATCATTTAATGCAATTACATCAGCCTGTCATTTGAAATTCAACTAAAGTTGAAGTTCCAATTAAATTATAACATATGTGAAATTGCTAATCCCTGATATGACTCGTTCCGATAACTGCAATAGCAGAAATTTTATTCACCGGTGTGGATCAAAGCACTTAAACCTGTTTCAATGTCACCATGCACCCTCTAGTGGTGCAACAATCACAATGAAGGAGGTAACTGAAAAAGTAACTGATACTACAGACATTTCTGTTTATGGCTGATAAGATATTCGGTGCATATTTCTAGAACTTTATGAAATTCAATATAATAGACTGTATATTTCTAAAAATGTGTAAAGGTATATTATCACATTTTTCTTCGTTCTGAGTATACAATTAACTTTGTTCACTGAAGAGCTGTACTCCAGAACAATTTGTCATCTCATGGCCCTGCATATCCCTCACTCAACCATTACCATCAAGCCAGGGGATCAACCCTGGTTCAATGGAGAGTGCAGGAGGGCATGCCAGGAACAGCACCAGGCATACCTGAAGATGACGTATCAACCTGGTGAAGCCACCAAACAGGACCACTTGCACGCCAAACAGCAAAAGCAGCAAGTGATAGACAGAGCTAAGCGATCCCATAACCAACAGATCAGATTTAAGCTCTGCAGTCCTGCCACATCCAGTCGCGAATAGTGGTGGACAATTGAACAACTCACTGGAGGAGGAGGCTCCACAAATATCCCTATTCTTAATGATGGAAGAGCCCAGCACATCAGTGCAAAAGATACAGCTGAAGCATTCGCAGCAATCTTCAGCCAGAAGTGCCGAGTGGATGCTCCATTTCAGCCTCCTCCAGTGGTCCCCAGCATCACACATTTCAGCCTCCTCCAGTGGTCCCCAGCATCACAGATACCAGTCTTCAGCCAATTCAATTCACTCCACGTGATATCAAGAAACGGTTAGAGACACTGCAGAGGCAACGGGCCCTGACAACATTCTGGTAACCGTACTTAAGACTTGTGCTCCAGAATTTGCCGCTTCCCTAGCCAAGCTGTTCCAGTACAGTTGCAACACTGGTATCTACCCGACAATGTGGAAAATTGACAGGTATATCCTGTACACTAAAAGCAGTACAAATCCAACCCAGCCAACTACCGCCCCATCAGTCTACTTTCAATCATCAGTAAGGCGATGGAAGGTGTCATCAACAGTGCTATCAAGCAGCACCTGCTCAGCAATAACCTGCTCAGTGACGCCCAGTTTGGGTTCCGCCAGGGCCACTCAGCTCCTGACATCATTACAGCCTTGGTTCAAACATGGACAAAACAGCTGAATTCCAGAGGGGAGGTGAGAGTGACAGTCCTTGATATCAAGGCTGCATTCGACTGAGTGTGACATCAAGGAGCCCTAGCAAAACTGGAATCCATGGGCATCAGGGGGCAAACTCTCTGGTGGTTGCAGTCATACCTGACATGTAGGAAGATGGTTGTGGTTGTGGGAGGTCAATCATCTCAGCTCCAGGACATCTCTGCAGGAGTTCCTCAGGGTAGTGTCCTAGGCCCAACCATCTTCAGCTGCTTCACCAATGACCTTCCCTTCATCATAAGGTCAGAAGTGGGGATGTTTGCCGATGATTGCACAATGTTCAGCACCATTCGTGACTCCTCAGATACTGAAGCAGCCCATGCTCACATGCAACAAGATCTGGACAATATCCAGGCTTGGGCTGACAAGTGGCAAGTGACATTTGTGCCACACACATGCCAGGCTATGACCATCACCAATAACAGACAATCTTACCACCATCCCTTGACATTCAATGGTGTTACCATCGCTGAATCCCCCACTATCAACATCCTGGGAGTTATCATTGACCAGAAACTCAACTAGACTCATCACATTAACACAATGGCTACCAGAGCAGGCCAGAAGCTAGGAATACTGCGGCGAGTAACTCACCTCCTGATTCCTCAAAACCTGTCCACTATCTACAAGGCACAAGTTGGGAGTGTGATGGAATACTCCCCACTTGCCTGGATGAGTGCAGCCCCAACAACACTCAAGAAGCTGACACCATCCCGGACAAAGCAGCCCTCTTGATTAGCACTGCATCCATAAGCATCCACCCACTCCACCACCGATGCTCACTAGCAGCAGTGTGTACTATCTACAAGATGCACTGCAGAAATTCACCAAAGATCCTCAGACAGCACCTTCCAAACCCATGACCACTTCCATCTAGAAGGACTAGGGCTGCAGACATATGGGAACACCATCCTGGCTTAGAAAAATGTTGCTGTTCCTTCACTGTCACTGGGTCAAGATCCTGGAATTCCCTCCCTAATAGTATTGTGGGTCTACCAACAGCAGGAGGACTGCAGCGGTTCAAAAAGGCAGCTCGCCACCACCTTCTCAAGGGCATCTAGGGATGGGCAATAAATGCTGGCCAGCCAGCGACGCCCACGTCCCACAAAGAATAGAAAAAAACTGAAGAGATTTTTGCTGCTCAGGAACTGTGAGATCTAATACCTTTTCTTTGCAGAGATATCCATATTTGAGTCTAGTCTAGTCATATCAATGAGAGACATGATAAAAAACTAGATGCTACAGATGCATCCAATTCTGGATTATTTTACAGAATATACAACTTCCTCAAAAATTAGCTTCGACAAAGCATTCCCTTTAAAACTGTCACTTAAACAGATTTTATTTTCAAGTAAGACAAAAGTTGCCAAGAATGTAGTATCTTTCATATCTACAGGACATCCCCAAACTATCAAAACCTCAGATTAGCATATGTTCTTTGAAGAGAGTGCTCCTAAAAATCTAGTACTTCCTCAGTGAAGTGCAGCATTGAAGTGCATGTGCATATTGGGTGTTTAAGTTGCTGCAGTGGGTTACAGATAAAAGCACTACCAGTGTGGCATGGTTGAAATTCTACTAAAGTTGATCAGTGGAAAGACAGAAGAGGTGGTAAACCTCACTTTTAAAGAAATTCCAAGGTTCTGAACAATGCACATAGAATGTCACTTTAAATCACGTGTCAAATTCAGAGGTAGAACTCCATATGAATAGATGTAATGTCCAAACACTTCAACTTTTGTAAAAGTCACCAGTGCAGAAATCCTAAATTCTGCCTGGAACTTGACCAACTTTTATTGCACATTTTTATTAAGCTTTAAGTATCGTCTCGTATTTTTTCCACAAAACACTGCCTGAAAATTGCAATTAATGTGTTATTTAGTAGATAAGAAACACTATTTCATGGGTAAATGCTGTTACAATTAAATTCAAAATATTGAAAAAAATCCTTTCTCGGTAATGTGCAGCCAATAGCCAAGTTTGTAGTACTTGCACTTACCCAGAAGGCACTGGCCTGCTTCAGTCAGTTTGAAGAACTGATCCTGTGTGAAGCAAAGTGCAGTTGGCGGTGCACATAGGAATATCAGTGGTATTTGGAAGCACCATTTTTCGGGTATCAGTTTTTAGATTGTCTAACTGCTAGGACTTCAGATTTAAATTCTGTTAACTTGATATCCCCTTTAAAATAAGATACTGAAGAGCAAATAAAATAAGTTAATAATTTCTTTTTGCATATGGCAAGGATGGATACTAATATCTAACAAGAAGCATCAGCCATCCTAAATTAGACTAGCAGAAAAGTATTGCAGGTAACATTAAAATCTTCAGCTTCACTCAAATTTCACCCTTTAACCTTACAGCACAGATCTCAGCAGCATGGTGAAAGACTAATTGATTTGGTACTATCTATGATATCTATATACTGATAGAGATGTGAAAGTAGAACCGTCAGAATATAACGTTATTGAATTTAATGGGAGGTTCCAAAATCTGCTCAATAACAACTTGAATTTATATAGGGATAGTAAGAACTGCCGATGTTGGAGTCAGAGATAATAGAGTGTGGAACTGGAGGAACACAGCAGGCCAGGCAGCATGAGAGTAGCAGGAAAGCTGACGTTTCGGGTCAGGACCCTTCTTCAGAAGGGACCCTTTTCTGAAGAAGGTTCCTGAGCCGAAACGTCAACTTTCCTGCTACTCTCATGCTGCCTGGCCTGTTGAATTTATATAGCGCTTTTAAAATAATAAGATGTTTCAAAGGAATGTTATCAAAGAATAAAGGGCTGGATTTTATGTGGAGGTGTATTCCTCAGGATCTAAGGTGAGTTCGGTACTTCGGGTAGCCTAGGCTGGGTGTGACTGGTGTGGGACTGAATGAGAATAGCTGAGGGTTAAAGAGGTTCTTATTTTGGGGGGCAGCTTCCAATGGGAACAGAGGGCTCTATTTGAATTCCGAGATAGTAGGAACTGCCTTCTTCAGAAGGATCTACTCCTTCAGCTCCACACCTTGTTAGCTCTATTAGAATTGGTTCCTCTGCTTGCTTGAAAGTAACCCATGCAGTGAATACTGCCAGACTACCCTGCCTTACATTCACGTGCCCCTACTGCATGTAAAATAGCAGTGGAGGCTGAATTAAGTCTTTAAGAATCCAGTAATTTGCCACAGGGTCTAGGCCCGAAACGTCAGCTTTCCTGCTCCTATGATGCTGTTTGGCCTGCTGTGTTCATCCAGCTCTACACCTTGTTATCTCAACAGACCTAAAGATGGGCAGACTGGCTGCTGGCTTCCCTGCCCACTCTAATGTGGGAGACAGCCAGGAGTGCGAAAGAAGACAATGGAAAGACCACCCAGTTAATTTTGTGAGCACCCTCCACCTTCAATTATGCCATCAGGGGCCATAAATCGCAGCCAAAAGCAATATCAGATTGGGTGGCCATCTGCTTGGTCAAAGGAGAACAACATTTCAAGGACCATCTTAAAGGAGAAAGGAAATGTTGAGAGCTGGAGAGATTTAGGGAGAAAATTCCGGAGTTTTGAGCCTTCACAGCCAAAGTCAGTGACGAGGTGATTAAAATTGGGAATGCTCAAGGGGCCACAATTAGATCAGAGTACAGATACTTTGGGTGCTATGGGGCTGGAGGAGGTTACAAAAATAAAGAAGACCAGAGCCATGGAGGGATTATAAACAAGGATTCAAATTGCTAACTGTCAAAAAAGTGTTAAAACAGAACTCAGCTTACCTTGCCAAGTTGGAACTGTGATTGGAAAACTATCACAGCCAAGAAAAGAGGTTACAAAACAAAAATGAACAATGAGGGGAAAAAAAAGTCAAGAAAATTAATTTACATAAAATATTTGTTTCAAAGTTATGATTTGATCTGTGTTAACAATTTTAAAGAAAGACAATTCATAAAAGCAGCAACAATTTCTGTGTGAAATAGAATAAATAGTGTTCTCCTCACTTTATGGAATACATGTGGCTCAGACAGAGGGTTTGAGTTTTAGCTTTATTATGCATTGTAAATGAAAATGTATTCCCCTCAAGTACTGCAGCCACACAGAGGAATAAATTAGTTGAAAGTTTCAGAAATTAATTTATTATCCCTGCACTTCTAATTGTTGTGATATAATAATTTGAAATAATACTATAAGATAATTAAAAACATACAAAATGCACAATATACAAGCAGTAATGTATTTAAGGAAATACTGGACCACAATTACCTGCTATTTCTACAGATAGCTCAATTCCCAAGTCACCTTTCTGATTCATATTGACACTGTCTTTAATAACCAGTAGTTGAAGTTATCAGTTTTATTTCGTTTGCTTCATATTAATGATTCTTTTTCCCATCCATTCAGATGGAATACAATTGTTGACAACAAGCATGGGGCTGGATGAACACAGCAGGTCAAGCAGCATCATAGGAGCAGGAAAACTTGACGTTTCAGGCCTAAACCCTTCTAAGGAATACAATTGTTGCTTCTTTTTCACAACTGACTAATAATCAGAATTAATTATTATAGTGATTTCTTGTAAATAATAAGTTTTATGAATAACTATTTCTTCAAAGATTTTTATTTGAATTTGTACATACATACTGCAGTGTGTGTACTTTATGAATCCCTGACCCCTGTGTGCAAACTGCCCCTTCTCCTCTCTCCTGCTTGATGGAGGAACTCTTAATGTTGTGCTTTTCTGGGCACCTGCTCATTGGATATGGTGGCAATTTCAAAAAAACTGCCAAAACTATTTATCAAACATGGGCAGCATGGCGGCTCAGTGGTTAGCACTGTTGCCTCACAGGGCCAGGGACCTGGGTCTGATTCCAGCCTTGGGTGATTGTCTGCGTGGAGTTTGCACATTCTCCCCATGTCTGTGTGGATTTCCTCCGGGTGCTCTGGTTTTCTCCCACAAAGATGTCCAAAGATGTGCAGGTTAGGTGGATTGGCCATACTAAATTGCCCATAGTGTCCAGGAATGTGTAAACTAGGTGGATTAGCTAGGGGAAATGCAGGGTTACGGGGATAGGGTAGGGGAGGGTGGGTCTGGGTGGGATGCCCTTCAGAGGATTGGTGTGGATACAATGGGCCAAATAGCTTGTTTGCACACTGTCAGGATTCTGTGAATCTTCTGTTGAAGTGAAATGAATGGCTTGCTCTCTGTTGTGATTGTCTGTTCAGATCTTGTTCTAAAGACAACTACTGACATACAACCAATGAAGCCTTCCTTGTTGAGGGGCTACCAGACAAAGTGTTATTTTTCCTTAATGCCTATAAATGCCATATATAGCACTCTGCAGTCATTGTTCATTTTTGGTCAGCTGTATGTCCAGCATCTTACATAGAAGTTTTAACATTTTGTTATAATCCAGATTGATGTTATTACAAGCACGCCTATTTCCATTATGAAATCTGACTTGATAGAGCATTTATGTATTTTTTATTTTAACATGGAGGTCACTCACTGAAACATAGGCACACAAGGCTGCAAATTTTCTTTAACAATAGAACAGATGTTTATTAAACAAATAAAATGAAACAAATCAAATTTTCTAAATAAAGAACGCAATTTTAAAGATCTTAAAACAGACAGCAAAACAAAGTCTCATCTATTCCTCAACATCAACACTTTACAGTGATCACAATCCTTCTTTATCAAATCTTTAGGTTTGACTTATCTGTTTCTCCTCAGTTTGGTCGAGTGAACTGTGAAGTCTTCTTACCTGAATACACATGAAACTGAAAGTTTATACTTGCTCAATCTTTTAATAAGCTGCCAACTTCTAACCAAACTCTTCTGATCTGGAAGTTTTCACAAGCTAATTGTTTACACAAAGGTTCTTTCCCTGAACTGTCCCATATTCCTTTCTAGGAGAGAAACTATATTTGCTTCTGACCCCAAAGGTATCTTAAAAACTTTGAATCTCTGGGTTTTCTATGCTAAAATCAATACTTATTCTAAACTAGAAGCATAGTTGTAGGTATAACATTTCCTGCGGTTGCAGGGACAAGTGCCTTGTCCACTCCACACTCCCCTCCAGCCCCACCACACTTGGCACTTGTCCCTGCAACCGCAGGAAACGTTACACCTGCCCCTACACCTCCCCCCTCACTCCTATGCCAGGCCCCAAGAAGACTTTTCGCATCAAGCAGATGTTCACCTGCACATCTGCTAATGTGGGAAACTGCATCCGCTGTTCCCGTTGTGGCCTCCTCTACATCGGGAAAACCAAGTGGAGGCTTGGAGACCGCTTTGCAGAACACCTATGCTCGGTTCGCACTAAACAACTGCACCTTCCAGTCGCGAACCATTTCAACTCCCCCTCCCATTCCTCAGACGACATGCCTGGGCCTCCTGCAGTGCCACAACGATGCCGCCCGAAGGTTGCGGGAACAGCAACTCATATTCCGCTTGGGAACCCTGCAGCCCAATGGTATCAATGTGGACTTCACAAGCTTCAAAATCTCCCCTCCCCCTACCACATCCCAAAACCAGCCCAGCTCGTCCCCGCCTCCCTAACCTGTCCTTCCTCCCACCTATTCCCTCCTCCCACCTCTAGCCCCAACCTCATCTCCTACCTACTAACCTCATCCCGCCCCCTTGACCTGTCCGTCCTCCCTGGACTGACCTATCTCCTCCCCACCTACACTCACCTTTACTGGCTCCATCCCCGCCTCTTTGACCTGTCTGTCTCCTCTCCACCTATCTCCTCCTCTATCCATCTTCTATCCGCCTCCCCCTCTCTCCCTATTTATTTCAGAACCCCCTTCTCCTCCTCCATTTCTGAAGAAGGGTCTAGGCCCGAAACGTCAGCCGTCCTGCTCCTCTGCTGCTGCTTGGCCTGCTGTCATCCAGCTTTACACCTTGTTATCTCAGCCTAACTGGGCTGCCTGATTAAATACTGTGGCTGTAAACCTCCTGATTCACCAAAGTCTGCCCACCATCTACAAGGCACAGCGGTAGGGTGGAATATTTTCTCTTTGCCTGAATTAGTGCAGCTCTAATGTTTGTGAGATTTGATGCAATATTTAACATACACTTGTGCCATTGAAACATTCTAAAGGGATCTCAGGTTAACCGTTCATCTGAAGGGTTGTACTTCTACCAATGCATTCAAATTTTAACCCAAAATTCTCTGAATACAGCCAAGAGATCTGAATCACCTTGCAGTGTTAGTTGGCTAACGGAAGTTTGTGAAGCACACAGAGACGTGCTGTTGAGGACGTCACCAAATCTATGAAGCTTCGAAGCTCAGAGGGATGTTCTGATTTGATTGTGGAGAGCGGGAGCAGGATGTATTGGGGACAAACTTGTTTAATTATCTGATCATTTTATTATCATTTTCAAAAATAGATTGCCTGAGAATCTGCCACCCAAGCTCATCTTGGAACATCATTGATAGAGTGTGATTGTTCGATTGTTTTGGGGACAAAGCAGAAAAGTTTTGTGTAACAGATGAATAGGAAAAAATTTAGAAATTTACGTGGTATGGTCCCAATCAAATTAGTTACATTACCTAATTTTTTATGGGGGACATACTTCTGCTGCTTTTGCATAAATAGAGTGTTCCTTGAATGGTGTGGGTGGTGCTGGATGGATCAACTGGGTTTTCTTCTGTTATGTAGGGAGCATGTCCCTTTCTGACATCAAAGCACAATTACAAGGATACCAGGTGTCATGTTACGTGTCGCTTTGTATGCATTTTGAAGTTTCAGAATCTCAAAACAACCTCTAGGCTTGCAAGCCAAGACCCTATAACAGCTGGAAACCAGATGAGGTGTGGTCCCCGTAATTTGAACACTTTAATTTCCTCTAAGTCGACCATCCTGGATGGTATTGGAGCTAATGGAACATCAGGGAGGAGGGCAAGCTGAAGTCAGAGGATTCCCTGAGGGTGTCGATGTGGTATCTTGCCTATTCACTTATTTTTCCATTCCTTTTTCACTCACTGATATACCAACAGCGTAGGATTGTGCACAAAACAATGTGGCACAAATCGCATTGTTTAATAAGTATGCGTGACCTGGCAGTGACTGTGGAGAAATATAATGCCAGTATCTGTGCAGTTGCACATATTTCTTGAATTGAAATACAGTCTGATTTGGAGCACATGGAGAATTCAGAGGCATGAGAATTAGAGTCCCAAGTGACAGAAGTCCTTTGCTCAGTGCTTGTGTCTCATTTGGGTGGCTGAAATGCAGACAGAAGCTATTTTTGAAATGAAGGATGCAGTGGACATGTCTTGAGGAAAGAGTGTTTTCATGTTACGAGATGTTTCAAGTGGATATTTCTACTTTGTCAAGAGTTTATTTTCCTGAAGGATTGGCTGATTGTGTTGGATATGTAGTGTTATAAGAGCTATAAATTGAGATAGTGATTTGTCAACATCACAAATCAAACACAATCTATAACAATTAGAGTGCCTCATAACTTCACATTTAAATTTAAAACAATTTCTGATAATTAAAAAAAGCCCTCAATATTGAGACCGGGATGTAATGTTTATTACCTCCCTTCCTACTTCAGATTGCAGCACTGTTGACTAATTCTTGGTTCTGATGCCAAATTTTGTTGTTTAGATTCTTTTAATGAGATTTATTTTTGTTTAGTGCCAAAAGCCACTCCTGTAACAAAGTGAACCTTGTTCCATAGAGGTCCTTTACACATCCAACATCTGGTAATGCAGTGAGGTCAATGGAAACCCTTTAACCATTTTTGACTTACTGAATATATTACAAGCTCTCATATGACCTTCCAAATTTTGGAAAATGGCAGAAGAATACTTTATCAAACTATGATTTTGACTATAAATAAACTTAAAATAAAGATTTATAATATCACTCTGACTGTGAAACTCAACAAGGTTTCCCAACAGTCATGGGGAGGATGATGTGTGGTTAACCCATTCCAGTCACTTCAGATGCAGGCAGCACAGAAATCTAACCTCAAAAGCCTGGATGCAGTGCTGGAGAAAGTTTAATGTGGGACATGTTCTCCAAAATGGAATCTGGGGAGGGAATCAGCCCAATATGTGCACCCTCAATCAACGGGTGGGAATCAAAAAGTTTCCTGATCAGATTTGGAGCCAGGTAGGGCTGCCCATTCTATCCTGCCTTCTTTGTGTGCTCTATAGAGCCTTTTGCTGAGTCCATCAGGAAGGATGTGAGCCTGAGAGGGGTAACTGTACAAGGTAGCAGAGGCCTGCAGATCAAAACCTCCCAGTACGTGGATGGCTTCGCTGTTTTCTGCTCGGATCAGTCTTTAGTGTGCAGAATCATTTCTATACGCGGCCAGTTCAAACTGGCCTCGGGAGCCAAGGTACTTTGAGGCAAGGGTGAGGTCATGTTCTTTTAGGATCTGGGCTGATCAATCCTTTATCCGTTTCACCCTCAGGACAGATTACCTGAAGGTACTGGGAATATGGGTTGGAGGAGCCTCGCCGTACGCAAAAACTTGGAAGAAGCATTTCACCAAGGTGAGGCAGAGACTGGATTCAAAGTTACGGAACACTCCAAATAGTTGAACCATTCCACATCACCTGTCCTTTGTGGTGAAATTTATTTAAAAAAACATCTTTGACCACAAGTCCATCGGGAAATGGTCAGCACATAGCATCCTCAACACCCTGAGGGAAAAGGAGAGGGTGGATCCTGTTGCATGGTTCCTTGAACAGACTATTAAAGCCATTTGGCATAATGCCTCATCACTAGGATTCAAAGAATCCCTCCAGGGTGGAAACAGGCACTTTGGCCCAACTAGTCCACACTGACCCTCAGAACATCCCACCCACACCCATCCCCCTATAACCCACCTAATCTACACATCCCTGAACACTATAGGCAATTTCACATAACCAATCCACCTAGCCTGCACATCTTTGGACTGTGGGAGGAAACCAGAGCACCTGGAGGAAACTCACACAGACACAGGGAGAATGTGTGAACTCCACACAGACAGTTGCCCAAGGGTGGAATTGAACCTGGGTCCCTGGTGCTGTGAGGCAGCACTGAGCCACTGTGCCACCTCCACAAAAGAGGACTTTCCAACAAGCACCAAGACATCATTTGGCTGGTGGTCAGAAGGACATTACCTGTGAGATCCTTCATGTATGAGTGGGCTCTTTCTGTCACCACACGCTGCCGTTGAAGTGGCTATGGAGGCAGGATAAAGAATGTCACACATGTCCTGCTGTAATGTGCTTTTGCAAAGGAAGCCTGGACAGTGATGCAATGATTTTTGTTGAGGTTTATCCAGAGCAGTTCTGTGTTGTAGGGCTCAGTGCTCTACGGTCTGTTCCCCAGGACGCACACCAAGACAAACATTGACTGCACCTGGAGGGCCATCAACTCAGTGAAAGATGCTCTTTGGTCTTTACACTTGTGGGCACACAGGCCGTTTTGTTGGGGACTGCGAGTGGTTAGAGCCACTGCAGGAGCAAGGCTTTAGACCCCTGTCCATGCTGCTGGAAGGACCAGAGGGACAAATAACAGATAATTTGGTGGGGGAGAAACGGCAGCCAAATTTAGTGGAGGAGATCCCACCGTCTTGTATCCCTGGTTGGATACACTCCCTAAAGCGTCTCGGAGCCACTCCTCTCTCCTCAATGCGTGGGTGGTGCCAGATGGGAGAGTGTGGGACAGCCCCTGGTAGATGGAGAGGTAGAAGGCTGCCCTGTTGAGTTTTTGAGGGATGCAGGATGATCTAGAATGACACTTAACACGTCCCAAGATTTTGACAACAACCCGTTAAGAAAATTCTTCTGAACAGATTTACTGAATATCTTTAGGACGGAGTGCAGACAGAACCTACAGAATTCAAACTGGGAGACAGAGTCTGCCATCACCCGGCTGTGCTGGTTAATCTCCATATGGGTCCTGACTACATTTTAGGCTTGGGATCTTATGAGGAAGTGTAATTTGTCTTTTGACCTGGGCGATTGCTATATTCTGCAAATGCCCGAGCTTGATGAGGCCCCAGTGGAGATTACACCAGGCACAGACACACAGGGAATGTGTTCCATGGGGAAGTTGTGGATTAGATGCTCTGGAATGACAAAGGGCTCAGCAGCACAGGAAACTCTCACAGAGCACAAGTGTTCATCAGTAACAAACACAACTGCGGTCCTATAGATGGTGAGGTAATGATAGACGGACAGGACCCAAAGCCACAAAAACAATACACATTCCCCAAGCAGGCAGAGGAGAACGTGGCCAAGGTCATTAGCAGCTTGTTAAAACAAGGAGTCCTAGACCCTGTAGCGTCGATGTCGACTAATAACTCATTAGTATGGCCAGTTAAGAAACCAGACGGCTCTTGACAGCCCACCATTGATTACAGGGAACTCAATAAAACACCACAATCACTGCACCAACAGTAGTGACTAGCCCTGAAACCATGATGAGGCAGGCCTCATGAGCAAAATATTTCGCCATACTAGACACTAGTTAAGGATTTTAGTCCGGCCCTCCTTCACCGATACTGACAATATAAATTCATCTTCACATTTCAGAGTCAGCAATACACATGGACCTGCTTGTCGCAGGGTATCCACAATTCTCCATCAATATTTTATCAGACACTGCCTAAAGGGTTAGAGAAGGTTTCCTGACCAGACTGCTTGGTATGGTATGTGGACAGGTACAAGGACCAAACATTTAGTTAACAGTGTAAAAGGAACTATTCACCCTCAGGACTGAAAGTTAACCCCAAGAATGCACAGATCATGAGGATCCAGCTCTCATACTTAGAAACTGTAACAGCCCGGGGGAAACATGAAATAGTGCATCAAAGCCATAATCCGTTTGCCCCTCCCCCAGGAATGTGCGCTCATTGTGTCCCTTTCTGGGTTTAATGGGATACTGTCAGAACCTATTGTTACAGGGTCGCGACATTATAGACAAATGTACCAAAGTGCCCACCTTGCTCGCCAAGAATATGAGCTACGGAGGAAAATCCCATGAGTGTCAGGTAGTGGCAACAAAAGTCCCCAAGGGACTATCTGTGTCAAAATAAACTGGGAGGAAGACCCAAGGGAACCTGGGAACAAATGAGAGGACCCCCAGAAGAATATTAACAGACAGATGCTCTTCGGTAGAGGATGGAGACTGAAAGACAGGATGTAATGTATATTTGGAGGACCACAGAGGGGAACCTCTGATACTGTTAGTGCTGAAGCTTCCCAACAAAATAAGCACTAGCAGCTGGAATCTACATGGTCAGCCACCCTGAAAAATATCCCCCCACCAGCAGACAGATACTCAGACAGCACGTATGTCTGCAACAGTTGAAATCACTTCCTGTCACTGTGGGAAGGTAGAGGATTCATCTCAGCAGACAGGAAACCATTACCGTAAACACCCCTGCTCAAATTTATTCTCCAAAATGCCCAATGCCACAAATATGGCATCATTAAAGCTAGTGCCTCCCCAGCTGGGGACATATGGACAGATGAATTGGCTCAGCAGGATGCCCACAAAGGAAAAACATGGCAGCCCCCCGTTCCAGAACAAATAGTTACCATCGCTGCGGACCAAACCAAGGTCAAAGATCTGGGACAGGCTGAGAGCAGCGATGCTGCGTTAAAGCAAGTACAGGAGGGAATGATACCCATCTCATAAAGCACATGGGAGAACAGGTTAAGTACTCAGTTCAGATTTGTTCTCAAAGATGGGCGGTAAATGATAGCAGTCCATAACTGAAATCAAGTGATTTATCAATACTGTGAATCCAGAATCATCGAGCGACAGAAGCCACAACTGGCAAAATTGCAGGATTGTGTTGATGGCCAGGAATGGGAAACAACATAAAACATTACATCAAGAATTGTATTAACTGTGCCCATGTTAATCTAAATAAGTTTGCCAATAAAGGAGAGTTAAGGCAAATCAGGTCAGTAGCAGGACTGTGGATTATTCTTGAAATAGACAATGTTGGCCCCTATCATCCTGTAAAAGGGACATAAATATATCCAGGCCATCATGGACATTTTTAGCAAACGGATAGAGATGATCCTCATTCAAACAGACACCACTAAAGTTGCAGTAAATATCTTAATTCAGCATGTTTTCACTAGATGGAGGCTTCTCTGTAGTACAGATTCAGACCAGGGAACCCATTTCACAGCCTAGGTAATGCACGAAATGATGGATATATTTAGTGCCAGCCAAAGGTTCCATGTCACCTTCCATCCTCAATCCAGTGGGATTGTAGAGAGGATGAAGGAAACCCTCAAAGGGACGCTGCAAAAGATCTTCCAGCAAAGCAGTAGGAACATAGTTTTACCCTTTGTCCTCATGGTCATAAGGAACTCCCCTTCAGTTCAAATGGATTGAACACCCCCTCACGTTCTAACAAGCAGACACCTCGTGAGAGGACTGGACTTGACAGAGCCCGAGGTTGAAACCCTCTGCCACAAGAAAACTGTGAAACGTCTTTTAGAAAATGTACAGGAATCCACAGGAGAGACTGTGGTGAAGCAACAAAAACAAAGTTGCTGGAAAAGCTCAGCCGGTCTGGCAGCATCTGTGGAGGAGAAAACAGAGTTAACATTTCAGGTCCGGTGACCCTTCCTCAGAAAAGTTCTGAGGTCAAACTAAATTAAACAGCAGGCATGAGTTATTAGTTACAGAGAACAGTGGAACCAAGGTCAAAGAGGTTACAAAGGTTCAAGGGGAACCAATTATAACCAGCTGAGTGTATTGTATTGTCAATCAGACATTCTGGCAACTTGAGTACCTGAGGATGCGCACTTCTGCCTCTGGGAATGGCTACAGTGAAAGGTATTAGTGCGACTCCATTGGATGATTTGAACCCAGCATATGACCCCATTGGCCAAAAGCTACAGAACGTTCTGGAAGTTGTGAGGAAGGATCAATGAAGACTCAGCAAAGACTTAGTGACAACTCGCAGGGAAAACCTGCAGCACGAATTAAGGCAGAAGACCCAGACAAAGATCTGGTCTGACCTGCAAGACCCACCTTTTTGGAAGAGAGCCAGCCCTACACTGGAGAGGAAGGAGATTCCAATCATCCAGCTCAAACAGGTGGATTGTTACTGGTCATGACTTTTCTCAGACAAATAGAGCTAGATCGAGAGTAAATATTGTGGGAATTTGGGAAATGCTGACATAGTATTTTTAATGAAGAATCAAGTTGAACTGAGTCGTCTGCCTCATTGACACCTGCATTTGGGTAAAGTGTTTTAATACATAAACTGTTCGAAATGTTCAAAGCACAGACAACAGTGGCTTTGAAGTCTAAGCCCAAAGAAAGTTCTTGACCTTACCTTCACCTTGACCAGTCTGTCATAATAACAAACTCAGAGTGGGTTTAAATTACATGATAAAAGAGAAATAATGAAGGTGAGCAGGCTTAAAGCGACAGTTGGAGAAACCAGATGATTATTTATCTCATTTGCCATTTTTTATGGACTCAGTGTGAGGAATTGGCTGTTGGTTTACACCCATAATGGTAACTGCATTTAAAAGACATTTAATTGCTTCTGAAGTACGTGGAGATATTATGAGGATGTGATAATTGTACCCACAGAGGTAGAATTGAAAAGATAAGGGCTAGTAAGCAGCAGAACTGTGCATACACATATATCAAAGTACTCGAGATAAAAGGTACTGCAGATGCTGGAGAATCCGAGATAACAAGCATGGGGCTGGATGAACACAGCAGGTCAAGCAGCATCATAGGAGCAGGAAAACTTGACGTTTCGGGCCTAAACCCTTCATCAGAAATGCTTTTTTAGGGACTGGACGTCCATAGTAAAAATGAGGTGCTGGGGACAGGGGAATTGGAAGTTCTGGAGGAGGTGGAGGGCGTGGGTGGTGTCACGGACATAGGTAGGGAGTTCCTGGACCAAGGGGGTGAAAATGGAGTGTAGGTAGGTGGAGATGAGTTCGGTGGGGCAGGAGCAGGCGGAGACAATGGGTCGACCAGGGCATTCAGGTTTGTGGATTTTGGGGAGGAGATAGAAGCGGGCGGTGCGGGGTTGGGGAACGATGAGGTTGGAGGCGGTGGGTGGGAGGTCACCTGAGGTGATGAGGTTGTGGATGGTTTGGGAGATGATGGTTTGGTGCTCGGGGGTGGGGTCATGATCCAGGGGGCGGTAGGAGGAGGTGTCAGAGAGTTGGCGCCTGGCCTCAGCAATGTAGAGGTCAGTGTGCCATACTACGACTGCCCTCCCTTGTCCGCAGGTTTTATGGTGAGGTTGGGATTGGAGCGGAGGGAGTGGAGGGCTGCACGTTCTGCGGGGGAGAGGTTGGAGTGTTTGAGAGGGGTAGAGAGGTTGAGGCGATTGATGTCTCGACGGCAGTTGGAGATGAAGAGGTCGAGGGAGGGTAGGAGGCCTTGGGGTGGTGTCCAGGAGGAGGGCTTGTGTTGATGAAGGGTTTAGGCCCGAAACGTCAAGTTTTCCTGCTCCTATGATGCTGCTTGACCTGCTGTGTTCATCCAGCCCCATGCTTGTTATATCAAAGTACTGTCTGTTTTCTTTCCCCCTTCAGAAGTTAAATATTCATTGTTGTCAACTGAATCACACCAGAGAGTCAGAGAGTTGTCCTTCAGACATTCTCCTAAAATTTGGTTTAGATCAACATTGGTAAAAAGCTGCAAACATGTTAAATGTTTGTGTTGGTCAGCTAACCATAGAGAACCATGAAGAATTTAGAAGGATTTTGTACATTTAAATGGAACAAAAAATACAAAACTTCAAATCTTAATTCTGGCTGCAGTATCTTAAAAAAAAATTGAAGGATTATGGACAATTTCTATTTCCCTTGGCTTCTTGTAGATCTGAATAAATGAATCAAACTGGTGTTGGTCCAACAGTGATCTTTTCTCACCAACACTCAGGTGCAGCGAAAATAACTGCACAATTATTACCAAAAAAATTGTCTTTCAAAACTTAAGCAAAATATTGCAGATGCTGGAAATCTGAAACACAAGTAAACAAGTGGAGAAAACAAACAATTTGATATTTTACCCTTAAATGAAAGCACAAAGAAAATCATGGAAATCCTCAGCACGATTCTATGGCAAGAGAAACAAATTAATATTTCATGTTGATACATTTCAACCAGAAATAGGTAAAATTAAAGATATAATAAGTTTTGAGCAAATGGTGGTTGGGACAAGGACTAAAGGGTGATCCATGATAGAAGAGATTGAATGACAGAAGTGTGAGTCTCCCAAGGCTAAAAAGGAAAAAAAAGACTCAAAAGGTGTGCCAAGTGTGGGTATTCTATTATTGGAAATAAAAATAAAAGAAGAAACCAAAAAGAACGCAAAGAAACGAAAATAAAATAGAGGGTTGGGATGGGAACAGAGTTTGCAATCTAAAATGAGAAAACTCGATTGACTCCAGAAGATTGAAAACTCCCTAACTGAAAGATGAGATGCTTTTCCTAAAGTTCAGATTGACCTTCACTGGAGCAGTGCAGCAGGCCTGTAACAAAGGTATCAGCCTGAGAGCAGAGAGGAGAATGAAATGACAGGCCATTGAAAACGCAGGGTCATGCTTGTGGACTGACCAAAGGTATTTTTTTGAAGAAGGGTATGTAGGAGAACCTCAAATTTATCTGAAACAAAAACAGAAATTGCTGGAAAAGCTCAGCAGGTCTGGTAGCATCTGTGGAGAGAAACCAAAGTTAGCGTTTCAGTGACCCTTCCTCAGAACTGATGGAAGCTAGGAAAATGTCTTTTTAAGCAGAAACTAGCGTAGGAGGAGGGGATAATAAGTAAATGATAGGTAAAGATAGAACGCAAAGAGCGAGAAGAATAGTTGGACACATAATGGAGTGGATAACGATTGGCATGGGAGAATGAATAGGGACAATTAGTGGCTAACAATAGGTTGTGTGTAATAACAGACCATTGATGACAAGGCCTGGTGTGTGGGGGTTGGGGCAAGGACACGAGAGAAGGTGCCTCAAGCCCCAAAATTGTTGAACTCGATATCGCATCTAGAAGGCTGTAGGGTTCCCAAACAGTGCTGTTCTTCCAGCTTACTCTGAGCTTCACTGGAGCCCTACAGCAAGCCTGAGACAGAGATGTTGGTCAGGAAACTGTGATGTGCTGAAGTGTCTAGCTACTGTCAGTTCTGATGAAGGATCACTGGACTCAAAATGTGAACTCTGGTTTCTCTCCACAGATGCTGCCAGACCTGCTCAGCTTTTCCAGCAATTTCTGTTTTTGTTTCTGATTTCCAGCGTCCGCAGTTCTTTTGGTTTTTATTCAAACATATCTGATCTTCCCACAAATGTTAGCAGACATTTAAGTTTTCAACAACTATTGTTTTTGCTTCATAGCAGTAAGTTAAACAAACTGGAGCCAAATGACAGGGCATACCCTGGAATGGAGCCATGCAGATATATGATAAAACGCTTATTACAGTCAGAGTACTAGTTCACATGAAACCAGGAAGAAATGTTTCCAATCTTATAGGTCAAACCAATAGTTAGGAGGAAAAGAGGAGAAACTGTCAATCTTTCTTATTGGTAGTTGATAGAAATACCTGATAGGACGTGGCACCTGAGACGTGTAGTCAAAGAGAAATGCCATGAACTGAATACAGATCAGAGAGAGGGAATAATGTCTGGAATTAAGGTGAAGATTATATTGGTGGGACTGAACCTTTGGGGCCTTGGATGCAAGGATGGGATATTAGGTTTTGAGGACAGAAAGACTGTTATAAAGTCATTTTCATTAACTGAACTTGAACTGAAAATAGCACATAGAAATGGTAGTTGAGACCACAGGAGATGTATGCCTTCAGGCAAAGGAAAATAAAGGGAGTCTTCCTCAATCTGCAGAGGTAGCCGCGTAAGAATACAAATAGTGACAGACACATCAGAATCTATTGCAGCAACATAGGCCAGATTATTTGAAGGGGCTGAAGATGCATTAGCCTCTCAAACGTAGTCAGGTAAAAATACATTACAAACACATAAACAAATAGTGATGTTATAGTCGTCAATAGTGCCGCTAAAGTAACTTTTTAAGAACATAATCAAGGCTAACTTCACAAATATAAAATAAAAGGCTGAATCTTATGATATTTTGGCTAAGTGTCAATTTGTGTTTCATGGAGAGCTTGTGTCTATAAAGCTTAATGAGTTTTCTCACACTATCATCCCAAACTTGCATTAAATACCAAACCATATCAACACTGCAACATCCTCAACTTACAATAGACCCATTCTCCTGCTTGGCACAGCCTAAAGTACGCGAGAACAACGTTCCCTCTTGTTATGTTGCTGAGTGTGCATGAAGCTCCTCTGATGTTCCATGAACAGTGATCAGCACCGCTGCACCAACCATGGCAATAGTTTCCAGTTCTGGAAGTCACTGCCACACATGGGCCTTGGTACCCAGTGCAGACAGTAGGCAAATTAAAGGGAATACTGTTTGCCACTGCCTGGATGTTCCAGCATTCCTCGCAGTGGTGCCATCTTTAAGAGGCTGCCTGGCACCCAGATGAGCACTGGTTGCACACACTCCATGAGGTCCTGGCTGTAAGGGGAAATCAGCGTCACAATTTGCCAGCACAGACCTGGGAGGGGTTGGCCATGGTGGCCCATCCTCTACCCCCAGGACCAACAAAGTATACCACATTCTCAGACCCTACCAGCCTAGTCTGGGGGCACTACCCATGAGTATGCCATTTTCACCGTCCAGCAAAACACCCAACAATGCATGAAGAAGGTCAGCGACCTTCCCCTGTCTGCCAAGGTGAAAGCGACCATCATCTCTCTGCTACTTCACACTCACCCTACTTCCGCTACTGCACCCACGTCTCAGAAAGGCTCATGTTCCACCACTCTCACCATTGACTGCAGTATCTTCCCTCAGTCACTGTCACCCACCCCAAAACCACCCCCATCAACCCTACATGCCTCTGTGCTGCCTATTGACTCACTTGGGACGGCTCACATTACCCCACCACCCTCAACCCCTTCCCACCCCATCCCTCCTGACCTACCTGCACCAGCACTGACTTGAGTTTTGTCACCCACTTTCATTTCACTCAATCCCCCCTTTTCTTTTAGCCTAGGAGAAAACAGCCCACAGTAGGTGCCAGGACAGGCCCACCATCTATCTCTTCACCCTCTACGAGGTAAAGATCCAGGCACTGGCCAGAGAGGACCAGGACAGGGCTCACAGAGATGCAAAGATATTCATATTCTGCCAATCAATTAAGAAACCATATTCTTCACAGTGCGGATCTCACATGAAGCCACTATCAATTCCATTCTCACTTGATACAACTTCTAACCTTAGCTGCAACACCTTTTTTTTAATGTCTTGCACAGCCTGTCCATGGACTTGCAGGGCAAGAGCATGGTGAGCCAGCATATTCCCTCTGGCACTACCCCAGAGCTGAGTACGGAGGCCTCAGAGGAAGCAGGGGAAAGGCTGCATCCTATGCTCAGATATTGCTGCCTTGGTGCGTGCTGTAACTAGATTGGAGTCGGGAGTACCTGCTGGTGAGCATGTCACTGTCACATCTCATGCAGCTCATCGAGTAAGAAATGGCCCACGTCACCAGCACCTCAGAGGACAGCCAGAGACCAGTCAGGAGAGGACCCCATAATGTCGGGACACGATCAACATGCACAAGCAGACACAGGCCTGCAGAGATGAGATGTGGATTCTGTTGCCTCAGGGTTGTGAGCGTCTGGCTGCCTCTTTGGACAGGTGGCTGTCATGGAGATCCAGGCCTAGCACTCTCAGAGCCTGCTGGATGTGCAAATGGACCTGTCTCCATTATCCTAGCTACTGATGCTCTGCAGTAAAGGCAAGGTCACGGGAAGTTCAGAGACTCTGTGCAGATGTCCCTTCCTCATGAGGAAACAGGGCGGTGTCAGTACGCCCTCAGCTGGAGGGACAACCACATGCTGGCCCCCTCTAGAAATCCCCTCTCAGGACACTCCAGAGGAGGCTGGGCCTTCCACCTCCACTCAGCCTGCCATCCACAATTCTGTGACCAAGGAGGATGTACCTGCCTCTAAGCAGGAGGAATTCAGGGTACCTGAGTCCTCTAGAAACACTCCCTTGGGGTCATCCAACCACGGCTCCAGGCCAACAGGCTCCAGCTTGGGGCAGGGTTCCTCCAGCCCACCTGCAGAAGCTGGAACTGCACTAAGACACAGTGGGAGGGAAAGGAAGAATACATTTTGAGAGCACATGGATGGCACGAGTGACATTTCATTGATCATAAATGCTCACATTTGTATATCTATGTGCACTGTTCAATATAATCTGTTTCTTCAAGTCTCTACACAGGCACAACTGCAGCTGACAAAGAAGCCACCCATCCTTACTCCTACATTGTCCAAGGTGTAAAGTGACCTATGTGTTGGCAATGGCTGCCTCACAGGCAACCTGGCTCTCTTACCGGGGCATAGCGATTGCTGTTGCATCACAGATACTAGTTGGGTCAGTCTTAATCTAGTAAGAAATGGTCTGAAATCCTTGGGGCAGGGAGGTGCCAGGGATGCATAAGTGTTACCAGGGATTCTATGCCACAGGGTATGAGTCTGTATCTAATGCTGTTTCCCCTCGACAGGCCTCACATTGCTGGAACTTGCAGCTTCCTCAATCAGAGCGATGCACGTAGCTGCCCCATTCCGGTTGTGGTTGCAACTGTTTTCATTTCTATTGCACGCTTGCGATTTATGCAATAATTGAAGACAACTGATGCTGCTCCTTACTTCCAATCTCTGCATCTAGATGAGCCCCAAATATCAATATTCCACTTCCAAGTATCAATACTCCACTTCCAGGTAGCTCTACCTTTCAACTCCAGAGACATCACACCTCCCCAAGCCCCACCAACTTCATCCCACCTCTATCAGATTCTCCATCTGCTCCTTCCCAGCACCAGGCATCTGAGCTGGCATATAATGCCATGTGTGGTTATGCACTATTCCCCCACCCCAAACAACACCCAGGAAGTCAGGTTTCTGATCACTGGTGATGACTGACTCCCCAAACCTTCTACATGACCCTTTCCCTACCCATGTTGTATCATCTTCCCTTACATATTGAGCTGGAACCCCTTACCCCAACAAACCTTTGCACCCCGGCCTTCAGACCCCACTATCCAAGATTAAGTTCATCAGTCTGCCTCCCACACACACCAGGCCTTGATAAGTTCCCTCCCTCATGACTTTCAGTAAATGGTCCCCCAGGACATTCTGACCCACTTCCTGAACTGTAGAGGTACAGACGCCATGACCGCATGTGTCTAGACTGGACATCGTACCAAAGCCAATTCCTTGACATCCTGTACCAGGAGCCCCTGATGGCAGAGGCCTTTCTGCCTTCAGTGAGGACAGCTCCCCTTGAGGCATGGATATTCACTTACAGCATATGCAATGTGCCACTACATAGCTGGCACATGAGATTGACATAGCACTGTGCTGTATAACAAGCTGTCCATCCTCTTGACTGAGGACTAACGCCCAGCAAGACATGCTGTATGTCTTTGTATGTACACTGTGTTAAGTCAAGACAGAAGAATAAAGACAGTGGGATTTTAAGCTCTGCCTGAGGGATCAGTGCACTAAATGGCATGGCGAAGCATGGCAAAGCAAGGCAAGGTAGGGGATGCTGTGAGAATGCAAATAGATGCTAAGTGAGTGTACATTCAGAGAGCAAGCAAGGGGCCCTGAGATGCAGCCTGGTCCATTCCATAAGCTCAGTGCTTGATCCCCATCAATAAGCCTCTTGCCACTCTCTACTGTGAAGCTTGTGTCAACATTTGGGGCTCCATTGGAAAGGCTACTGGTCACTCCTAACATCACAAAAGACCTTGTTGGACTTCTCACATGATTCTCCCTGATTCCAGCCGTAGCCCACATCCTTAAGGCCCACGTAAGATTCTGCTCAATACTTGAGTGAAGTTTGCAGCCAGTTCTATATTGGTCTCTGTTCTATGGCATTATAAAGACTCAAACTCTAACTCTTGTGGTATATATCCCCCAAGGACTTAAATGAAGTATGTTGTGACTCTCATTGCCCTGCAACCTGTTTTAATTGCACTGCAGGATGAGTTTCACAGATCCAGTAATAGCATAAAGAGCAGTACATGGGCAGTCATTTAGAGTCATGACCACAGTTTGTGATTTCTGGCAGCGAATCTACCACAATGGTCAAAAATGACCTGTTCAAAGACCAACACTTCTGGCCTTTCTGTGCGAGCTGATTACTCACCCTGCCCACAAACAGAAACCACAATGAGTGGTTTGTCAGAATGCAATTACATTTCCAAGTTACAAACAGCAGAATGAACAATCAGCTTAAGATGGTTCTCCACATCTCCAAAGGCAGCAGTTCAACTAAATCTCCTTTAAATTACAGATAATAGGGGAACTTCTGTTGCAGCAGCAAGTGCCCCAATGGCAGGGCTACAGATGAGCAGGACTTCCACTGGGAGGTAATATCATACATTGGCCAGCCAACTGGACATTCAGTGTCATGGGGCCTGGTATATCATGTGACAATGGGAATCACCAACCCTGATGTCACCACATGGGTCAAAGGTCAGGATGCCTTACTTAAACAGCCCCTAATCCCTGCAAGCTAGCAGTATCCACCTGGCTGTCTGAGCCGAGGTTTTCAAACTCTACGTACTGTCACCCCCTCCCCATCCTGGATCCCAATAGCTTCCCCCCATCCCTCCTCTTGATCCCCATCGCCTGTTGTCACCCCATACAAAATGAACAAATGTCTCTGTGCAGGATGCTGCCTGCAGGAACAGCTGATGGTCCTGTTTACCAGTGCTAGTGGTACAAGCCCCTCCAACCAGACAAGCCAGCATGGGGTCCTCAAGCAATACTCAGAAAGATCTCAGACAAGGGTCAAGGACCTACTGCACTCAGCAAGGGGAAGTGGCATGGTATCATTGGCTCTTGTGAAGGAATGGAGTGAGATCTATGGGCACATAGAGACGTATGGTGGGTAGGAGTTTGTGTTTAAGGCATCAGTGCTGAACAGAACGTGAGGATGCAATGTGTGGAAATACCAATCTATGCTGAGAAAGTTACAGGGCAGTGCATCTGTGGAAGTGTCATTAGCTGTCATAGGAATGCGTACTCACTAAGATTACATTCAATCATCTTAGCTATCAACCAATATTTATTAGAAGCCCACTGACTACCACAGCCAGATTATCTGCACTTCCTCACACCCTATACCCTGTAAAGACCCTATTCCATTCAGTCAGTGCCTCCACTTTCTATGCATCTGTTCCAATGATATAACCTTCCAAACAGCATTTCTGACAGATCTGTTTTTCTCCTCAACCAACGACACTTTCTCTCCTTCCGCTACCACGGTCACATCAGGACCTTCGACAATGTCCTTCACATTTCTACTTCTACTCTCACACTTTCCCCTCCCTCCCAGAAACCATGTATGTACTTTCTGCTCCTTTAGCCTTGATATTCTGTTCAACAAATCATTTTCCACTAGTTCCATCACCTCCAATGCATTGTTGTCACCAAACACATCTTCACTTTGCTCCCCTTTCAGCCTTCCAAAGGACTTTTCCTTCAATGATATCCAGGTCAAGTCACTAACAGCAGCAGCCCTGCCTTCCCAAAGCACCTTTCAATGCAATCACAGAAGGTGCAACACATGCCCTTCTACTTGCTCAGTCTTTCTTTCCCAATGCCCAAACACTACTTCCAATTGAAGTAGTGATTTACATGTATTTTGTTCAAGTTATCATACCATTTTTGCTGCTCACAATGTGATCCCCTCTATACCAGGGACTCCAAAAGCAAATTGGATGACATTTTTGCAGAACACCTTAATTCAGTCTGCAAGCATAACCCGGACCCTCCAGCACCCCTGTCATTTTAACTCTCCACTCTGCTCTCACATTGTTATCTCTGTCCTTGGCCCACTGCACTGTTCCTGTGAAGCTCACTGTTAGCTTGAGGAACGGAATTTCATTTTTTGCTTAGCGATCTTACAGCAGTGGATGGGTTCCAAACCTTGGGTCGTGAAACCCAGTGAAGTAGACAGCCACAGTTTGGGGTCATGACCTCCAAGCAATGGCTACTGTGGATCTCTGACCACATGCTACCTGCTGCATGGATCCTTTAAATCTCACAGCTTTATAATAGCAGCCTGCCCTAACTACTCAATCGTATAGGCATGAATGCTGTCCTAAAACATCTTTTGGGAAGGTGGGTGCCTTTTCCTTAAAAACCTTGTGGATTCAACAGCTTGCTTCCCTGTCACTTTTACAGGTCTCTCAATCCCACCACCAGCTCTCACAGACCTAGAGTCTCGCAACCTTTGGAAGTACCAAAATAGGGGCCAGGAGAGCAAAACCTTTGGGAACCACTGTGCTGCAGCCTTCCAGACTCAATGTTAAGTTCCACAATTTCAGGCTGTAAATTCTGCCTGTCCATTTTCTTTCCTTTATCTTTGGATATTTTGTTTCTTTCTTCATATTTTGCTTTCACATAATGACACAAGAAGCATGTCTTTTGATTCTTTATTGTCTTGACCCAGTTATATTCTCTTTGGCCCTGGAAGACTAACTTTTTTGTCAATTGATCTCTCCTGTCTTCTAGTTCATTGACCTGACATGACAATCTTGTTTCCCGCTTCACAGATGCTGCCTAACCTGCTGAGTATTTCCAGCATTTTCAGTTCTGGTTTCACAGTGTGCTTCCTTATGACATTTAATCCTTCTCTCAGCCCACATTTCAAAAGACTGCCATACCCTGACCTCTCTGGACAATCTATGCTCTTCCCTTCTATGGTCAGCCCTGGCCTAACCTCTGCAGACAGAGAGTGCATGAGCTCAACATTTTCGGCCCTAATCTAAAACAGCACCCCTTATGAGTACAGCTGCTCCTGTCAGTTCAAATCCACCAGGAAAGCTAGCTCACTTGCTGCAACCAATTAGGAATCTGAAAGCATGTGTTTCTCATTTGTTGCCAACTTAATCACAAAGGTACCATTTAATCCAGTGAATATGTGTTTTAATGAGTTTGCATGATAAGTAGGTTCCTGCTGCTTGCCGCTGGGAGCCCTGACCTGCCTCCAATCCACAACTTCAATCCCAATGTCAGGAAGCAGACTTTCCACCTCCATCCAATTAAGTTCCCCCTGCCAACCTCATTTCCTGCTCCCAGGAGCAGCAGTCGGTATAGTAATTAGCCATAGTCAACAAAGGACCATAGGCATCTCCCTCTATTAGTGAGAGACTATTGCTTTTCTATAGCTTGAGGGGCATCATTCCATAAGCATGGATCAAGGCAAGAAGAGGGACCTCCATGAATGACCATCGGTGGAATGGCAGTTGAACCCCTATCGTTCTGCATCACGCTCTAGCCAAGCAGCCAACTAAGCCAGACAAACCTCAATGGGAATCAGCATTAGTTTCTATCCAACGTTACTAAAAAAAACTCAGACCATTGTGTTGGAATGTACTACATTGTGAAAGAAAATGTGAAATATTAAACAAAGATAATAGGCATTACATAATTCTGTCTTGAAGAGGGAGTTTTGGCCACAGTTCTAATAAGTAAGCTCAGGTATTTTAATGACAAAGTGTAAGAAACCAACAGTCACTTAAATTTTAATTACTGTTTCCATCAGCAATCAAGTTGAGATACACAATTTTCAGTGAACAAGATCTATAGCTTTCAAATTCAATTAAAGAGAGAGGAAAGAGTTCCAGCATCACTACATTGCATTTGTCAAACCCATTAAAGATGGATGTATTTCGATTGAGAACTTTGTTGCTGTGACTTGCTTTGTTCTGCAATTAGTTCATTTGGTAAAAATAGTCTTCATCAGGCCAACAGTCATAGGAGATTGCAGCATAGTGCTAATGTCACTAGTCTAGTATTCCAGAAATTCAGATTAATGCACAATAGCTTGTAGCATTTAAACTCAATTGATAAAAATATGGAATTGAAAGCTGGTTGTGGTTTTGGTGCCATAAATCTATAATTGATTTTGTAAAATCTTGTCTGGCTCACGAGAAATGATTTAGAAATTAAAGTCTGAAATCCTTACCCAGTCTAACCTGCATGTTGCTCCAGCCCCATGTTAATATGATTAACTCTCAACTGCTGTGTGAAAAAGTCCCGATCTTTAGTGCATGCCTCAGCCTGTAGTTCTGGACTTTGGAATGTGCCAATCTGCAACATTCGGTCAAGGTCAACTCCTTGCACTGAAAGACCAACAAGTTTTGGCCATTTGCCTTGCAGCGATGGAGGCTGCCTCAGATTTCCCTGCTGCTGATCCCCATCTCTAACTACCGGATTGGCATATATAGGTGGATGTCTTTGTTAATAACTCCCCTTGTTTTGATTGACCCCCTGATTTGTCCACATGGGACTGGGGTTTGGGGCTTTTACTGAGTGCATTTCCCCCTTGCCTGATCTGGGGCGCTCTGATTCAAGAATGTCCTTTTCTCCCAAGCCAGGCCATCCTCCTTATCACCCACAGTTCTGTGTGGGTGCTGTCTGTGGGATCAATGTTTACAGAAGCTTTCCTCACTGCGTCAGTGTTAATTGAGGATAGCATTTGGGTCCAATTTACTGTGTTTTGCAGCATCAGTGCAGTCTGATCTACATTATTGAAGACTTCTGAAAACTGTGTCCATAGGTGCCTGGCAAATGCAGCTGGGCGCTTTCCCTTTCGCTGCCTACACTAATTTAATCGCCTCCACATTGTCTCCCCTATCGTGTCCGGCAGCAGCTAGAATTGTCATTTTCATGGCCTGGATTTCCCCTCCTCCGACATTCTGAAGACTGGGAAAGGCAGAATGGATCATGCAGCGCCCTCTGGCAGGGGAGGTGGGAGTCCCCAAAATGCACCACTCTCAGTGTATCTATGGGCTTGTTCTTCCATCTCCTCCCATAGTCTATCCCATAATCACTGTCCCCATCCGATTCTAATGTCCCAAATTCTCACATCACTTCCATTTTGCACGGAAAGTTGGGACTTTAATTTTTCAATCTCACACTGGTATTTTGAATGGTCCACAGTCCAGACTCGGTTTTCTTTGCGTTTCTGGTGTAGGACTCTGAGCACAACCTGTAGGTTTTTGCATTTCTTGTTCAGATCACCAACAGTTTTCAGGCTGTGCCCCGATCACTGACCGTATGCTGCTCTTCCTGGTACGGTCTATTGTACTGAGTCTGAAACTGTCCCAAGTGTACCACGTTTGCCTGGTTCCTCTGGTCCTGCTCTGCTGCTTTGACTCTTATTTTCTGCAATTCCTGCTTCCCTTTCTCCAGCTCCTTACTTAGCTCCAACTTCTCCCATTCTCTCCCTTGCAGCTGCTCCAAGCAGCTGACTATCCTTACAATCTTGCTAAGGTTTAAAATGAACTTCCTTTCAGGCTTCCACGTCACCTCCCAGCATTTCTGTCCTGTGGGTCCTGGATCAGATATTTACTCACTGCAATGGTGGACACTCTGAGGGCTTGTACTCTGTGTACTGTGTCATTTCTCCTCATGCTTCCCTTTAATTTATTGATCTCTCTCTCTCTATCTCATGGGTCTTTGATCCTATATTAGTTGTTTTTTCACTTCTCTGTGACTCTGGGTCTCTGCCCCTTTTCTCTTTCTCTTATCTTGTATGTCCCTGACCTTAATATCTGGCTTCTCACTTATAATCAGCTTCCTTGCCTTTGTTTTCTGTGAGTCCCCTACAATGTACTAACCATGCTAGATTTCCTTTACCATTGTTCCCCGGGTCTGTACTAACTTCATCTGTTTGTACTCCTCACATTACGAATGTTTGGCTTATGGCCCAATCACTGGTCGGAAACCTTCAACCTCTTTAACCCATTTGAATCCTGGTTGTCATGTGGGGCAGCTGCCCTCTTAATTACACGCAGGCTGGATGTCCGAGAGTTCAAGGTTGGTGGGTTTTGACTCTGGAAGTTGGACAAATACTTCTAATTGAAGGCCAATCCACGATGCCAATGTTGTCTGTGCATTGGGACCTTTGAACAGTTTCTGTGTTAAAAATACCTTACCTGAGCGCTCTTGTTAGTGAGGCAGAACAAAGGAACACAAAATTTGGTTTGTGGTTCAACTTAGTTTTATTAACAAAAACATTCCACATTAAAAACACCAACTCGGTATTTCCCAAATTCCTATAATATTTAGTCTGTACCTAACTCTGTCCATCTGAGAAAAGATATAACTCGCAACAATCCACATGTTTGAGCTGGGCTGTTGAAATATCCTTCCTCTTGAAAAAGGACTGGCTCTCCTCCATGAAGATAGGTCTCACAGGTCAGGGCAAATTTTCTCCTGGGTCTTCTCGAATCGCTGAATGGTTTTCCGCCTGGAGTCTTGCTGTGAGTCTTCCCTGCAAGTGTTCACTGAGTCTTCATTGATTTCCCCAATCCCCCCACCTTACACAGGCCCTTCGAAATGTTTTGTGGCCAATGGGGTCATGAACTGGGTTCAAATCATCCAATGGTGTTGCTATGCGGAGAGATGTAAAGTGTACATACACAGATAGTAAAGGTGCCATAACATCTGATTGACACTTCTCCAATACATAACCCTCAGGCTGATTGTAATTGGTTTTCCTTCAACTTTTGTAACCTCTTTGATCTTGAATTCCTTCATTCTCTGTAGCCGATAGCTGCTGGCTGCAGTTTGATATCGTTTGGTCAGTTTTTGGTCAGGCCTGATTTCTCTGGCTGTGCATCAAATTAGAATGTCCAATTTTGAGTCCATGGTTGCTTGACAACACAACAATATTTGTTATGTGTTAATACTAAATGCTGCTATACTTGGGAATCATTAGACATAACAAACGTTGACTTATTGTCACATTACATAATCTATCTTCTTCATGCATTCATCCCCATGTTAGAGTCTGATCTTGTACTGAGTTCCATACGAGACTGTGGAAGCCTTCTTTCAGAAAGTTCTAACCCTACCCACTCTGTGGCATTTATACTCAGTGGGATCATTGCAAGGTTGCTCCAGGGTCCTGATATTGTTACACAACACCCATGGACAATCATCTTTCCCTGTCATAAACATTGCTTAACAGTCGTATAGTTTCTCAACTGAGTTATGTAATTTTTTAAATTTTCCATATATTTTTCCTTATCTCTCCTAACTCTCCCCAAGTCTTAGACTTGATGCTTTTGTTTTAGTAGGTAGATTAGGAAAGTCTATGACCTGCTATTGAAATACGTGAGCTAAAGTTGGTGATTTTGTTTGTTCTCTGCTGGCTTCCATTAGATCAGAGATTCAATTAATCTGATTGAAAGAATTTACAGTGATGTAACTTCAGGACTGCGTAAGAATTGTGAAGTGATTACAATTCTTCTGTTCCAGTATCCGTGTTGGATACAATTGTTAACTTCCCTAGAAAAAATGAAGTAATCCATTGATGTGTGTTGTTCTCTTGTACTGTTAATCTATTCTTTAAGGTATTGTTCCAAGGCACAAATACACATAATAACAACAGAAAGTGCTGAAGGAAGCAATCGGTCTGGCAGCATCTGTGGAGAGAAACAGAGTTAACACTTAAAATCCAATAAGACTCTTCTTTACAGGTCCAAATAATTGTGTTCTGGAGAAGCTGGACTTGAAATGTTAATTCTGTTTCTCTCTCAATAGATGCTGCCAGACCTCCTGAGTCTCTACAGCATTTTCTATTTTCATTTCAGATTTTCATGTTCCATGGTATTTTGCTTTTACATTAATATACATGTCGATTTGTGAATGATTTAATTTATTGTTTAGTTTTTCAGACTATAGCATATCTCCTAGAAGTGGCTTATTTTTGTTACAATGAGTAGTCAGTGGAAGGCTGAACAATTTTGTCTTTGCTGATGTGGGCTTTTGGAACCTCAGCAGGGACAAGATGCAGTAGCATTAGATTGCTTTGGCATTTGTGCTGATGGTGTGTCACATGTGGTATATTGTTCAGATGAGAGGTCTGTTTCCCCTGTCTGTGCTTTAAGGAGACAACATATTTTGTAGAATGTTTTGCATTCAATTGAACTTTTGCATAAATTGCTTCTTGAACAGCTCCTTAGATTCTGCACCAAACCACTGCAGTTTGGATTGCTTATGCTAGAGTGAGATCCTCTTTTGCTTCCCCTAGGAAAAATGAAGTAGTCCATTGATGTGTTGTTCTTTTTCATGTTAAGCTTGTTCTCTTGCAGTGTTAACCTATTCTTCAAGGTTTTGTTCAAAGATATGAATACACATAACAAAAACAGAAAGTGAAAAAAATCCCGCAGGTCTGGCAACATCTATAGACAGAAATAGAGTTAACACTTCAAGTTCAACATGACTCTTCCATGGAGCTCCAAATAATTGTGTCTGGAGAAGTCTCATACTGGACTCAGTTTCTCTCTCCACAGATGCTGCCAAACCTCTTGAGTCTCTATACCATTTTCTATTTCCATTTCAGATTTCGAGGTTCCAAGGTATTTTGATTTCTTCTTTTGATTTAAGAAGTTCAGTGATTTGTATAAGAAGCTAATAACTTTGCTGTTACAAATGAGCTGTTGTTGTGATTTTCCTGGTTGCATGGTTCAGATTATTTCATTAATGACCTGAATGTATTGTCTAGAGACACTCCTGGAGGTTATACGCATTATTGAGGCATGATTTCACCAGTGCCTTATTTGCTTTTGAAGTGAACTATTGATCAAAACCAGTTATGAAGTTGTCAAATTTCAATTTGTTCCATACTGATCCGTTGTCTTTACAGCACGTGATCTGACATTTTTCCCATATACAGAGAAGTGTGCTAACCAATTCTGTATTGAATTTGGTTTCCAGTGCTGAAACATTTTGTAAACTTAGGAATTGTGCTTTCCACAAATGCTAATTTGTTGACCTATCAAATGGATCAAAAATTTGAATTTTTCTGGTGGAAAGACCTGTATCAATTTTTTTTTGTATTGGTTCATTGTTGATAGGACCTTGAACTTGTTAATTATTTTCTTCATTTGGAAGATGAATATTATGATTTTGATCTCTTTGTGCTACACTCATTTTGTTACCTTGGTATATTTGTCGATTAAAGCTGTCGAATCTTTATTTTGTAATGAATATTGTTGTTGTACTAAAACTGAAAGTTCTGAAAGTTTATGCTGTTTTAAATGATGATTTCAATAAATTTCAGTTTGTCTTTTACAGTATGGCTTCTTCATAGAGGTGAATTGAAAATATTCCTTTTTAAGATGTCTGAAGGATTTCCCAAAGGTCTATAGGCAGAAACTTAGCAAAATGGCTTCAATATGATTTGAAAGTGTTTTGTTTGTATCAAAGATAACTTCTCTGACATCGTTGGCTCCAATTTTTTCTGTGTCTGAGGTATTTTGGAGTGAATTCAAGACCACATGATCAGGCTTGCAAAATATTTCTTTATCATCTTTTCATATTTTATATAATAAAATTGATAAAATTACTTATTTGTTGAATAAAACTTTGAATTTGTCATTCAAATCATTGAAATTTTAGAGGCGTCATTATCTTCACTGATACTTTGAAAAACAACAGCAACTTTTACTATTGATTTTATTTTCCTTTTGCAATCATGTTCTTTAAACAGAAAAATCATCTTAAATTGCTATTGTTAAATTTGTCATTGAGCAAATAGTTTGGAAATTTATTAACTCTCTGTAGAAATCTTGACTTGACTTTGCAGCCTTGTTTTTCACATGGAAATTAAAATTCTTTGTTCCTTCCATGAAGAGATCAAATCTACTTTGGATGTCTGAGAATTTGCCTCTTTACATAGGTATTCAATTTGGATTTGTTCCCTTAGCTATTAGTGAATTTTTATGCTCTCACTGTCTTCTTAAAAGCTTGTTTCCTCTACTGCTGGCTATAACAGGCTTTTTGGCACTTATGAAGAAATTCTGAGGTAGAATCATTGGACTCGAAACATTGACTTTGTTTCTGTCTGCACAGCTGACGACAGACCTGCCGAGTTTCACCACGACTTTTGATTTTATATTTGATGCTAACAGTATTCTGATGGTTTCTCTGACGGAAATTTCTGTCCAGGAATGTTTCCTTTACAGCAGCTGCTGAGCTCTGAGGCTTTTTCCCTTGGAGCTCCTAGCTAGCCTTAAAGCTGTAACAACAATTCCTTGAAAAAAAAATTTAAAAATACCTCACTTCTCTAGACAATTTTGGGTCTCTTTCATGATCTTCACTGTTGCCACAATTTCCTAGGCAATGCATCCCACAGTTCTATCTTCTGTCGTGTGGTTTGATGCCATACTATGAATTTGGTAATATGTCAGAATGATCAAAGAAAAGGCAAAGAACTGCCTATGATCTTAGACTACAAAGTAAAATTATTCATTATACATTAATACTAAACATTGTTATGCATGGCAATTATAAGTATACAAGTCTCTGACTTAAAGTTACATTAAGTGAGTGTTAATCTACCTTCTTCTTGTGTACGTGTTGTAGTCTGGTTTTGTTTAGTGTCAAGTTCCAGACTAGATTGTCTTAGTCTTCTTCCAGAGTGTTCTAACTTTGCCTATCTTGTGCTAAATGTGGCTCTCAAACTCAATATGCGCTTTAAGATGTGTGTTAAAACCCCCCTCAATGACCAAACTTTTGGTCTTCTAATATTTCTTCATGTGGTTAGGCATCAAATATTGTTTTATCACGCTCCTGTAAAGCTCTTTAGGACACTCTACTACATTCTGAACAGTATAAAATGCAAGTTGGTGTTGTTGCTGATGTTGTCAAAGGCCTGAAGAAAAATGTGGAAATAGTTGTCAATTCCAGCCAAGTGATGAAAGTACTTGATTTTTATCAGGTCATCAATTGCTTAGATCAGCAAATGGTCTTGCTTTGTTTAATTAAAGGTTCTGCAAATACGATTCACTCAGTCTAAGTATATCCTAATTATGAATTGTTTTGCTGCTGACTTGTTAGGGAACCTATGAATATTTGAAAGCTATTTTTTGATTGATAGCTTTACTTAATTGTCAAAAACTACTCATTAGACCTTCCTTTATGTTGGTAAGCACGTTAAAGCAAATATGGAAGTTTCCTTTATAAAAGCTTATTTTCCCAGGAAGCTAATAAGTTGGGGCATGTAGAACACTATGTGTATCCAAATTCATGTACAGACTTCACACTGCACACTTTGGTCCAAAGTAAAATTTAAGACGTAGACAACGGACAGGAATTTAAGATATTATTTTGAAATTGTTGTATAAGTTAATGGCCCTGAAAAAGTTAATGTTGATGACTGAATTAAGCTCCATCTAGTCTAATGATGTCATACAATCTTCGGTAGGGAAATCGGAGAATAACTCTGGATCTTAAAGGAGACAGGTATGTGGTCTATCTTTCCCAGTGATCATAGTAATAATACCTAATTGGCTAATGTAACTTGTACATAATTGCTATCATAAAAATGCTTAATCTTGTGAAGACGCAAGCATCTTCCCACCAATGATTATTCTTGCCTACTGTGAACCAAATATTAAATTCAGTCAAGGCAAGACGAATGGTGGCAGAAACCTTTTACCATAACTATCACACATTCATCAAAAGTGGGAGTCATTGCTTAATACCAGAAGGTACAGCTGTGAAAAAAATCCATCAGGCCCAAGTGAAGGAATTATATAAGATTAAATGAGTTTACAACCTTACAGACTTGATGGGTATTTTAGCTTTAGGAAGTATTCATGCAGGCAATCAGCAGTTGCAAGCTCTTTAACTAACAAGCAAGCAACAGGAACTCATGAAAAAACCAAAAAGAGAGAAACTGCACTCCAGACTAAAAACATTAATTCAGACCTGATATGACAAGAAGCAGTATGCAGTAGAGAGAGCTTAAAGAGTAGTTATACCTGACAGTTATAGATTTCGTCAAGAAGTGAGGATCTGTTGGAGCATTTCCAGTCAGCCATTCAGACAGAAAACGAAAGTATCAAAATCTCATGAGTAAAGTTAAAAATCCCTATTGGTCAAGGGGGAAGCCTTTAAATTATTTGTACAAAATACAGGCTGAGAAGGCTAGAAATACAAATAGGGGTTTTTACAGTTCATCAATAACATTACTGCCATAGTAAATGGATATCAAGAGGAACAGATAGAGTAGGAAAATCAAGGGTCATCGGTGTTTTATACGGAAGTCGTAGTAGCAGGAATGTTGCAAAGTGAAATTAAGACCATAAAAGTGATCATTTAAAAGCTAAAGCCAACAGCCTAACAGAGGAAGGTAGTTGCAAGAACTTTGAGTGTGATTAGAGCAGGTGATCTATAATTTAAACTGTGATTCTGCCATGAAAAATTCATTAACACCTCAGGCACAAGGCTTTATTTGGAGAAAAAAAGCTGCATTTTTTATTAGGCCAAGAAGGGTGGGAAATAATCATTTTTGACTATGAGAAGATGTGAAATCTCCATTTTGACTGCAAAAACCCAGGAAAACCCCCAGTAAGCAATACAATGATGCAAAACTACTATTTAACAGAATTAAATTCCTTAGAGAAAGAAAATAAAATTGCTATTTTCAGACGTGAATAGCAATTACATCTGCAGATTGAGATACTGCAAAATTAAAGATTTAAAGGAGAAAATAAATAATTACATTAGGAAGCTATGGTGGAAAAAATAATATTACCTGCAAAATTAAATATGAGAGATGAGCCAAATAGAATATAGAATTAGACATCTTGGAGAAAACAGTCCTTAAGATACAGAACTGCTTGAAGCTTGAATATTAAATCACAAGCAGGCAAAGTAAATACACTGCATTCAATAGCAATTACCAAAACATAACTAAAGTTGCATATACATTCTGAAGATCTTCAAGCTTTTAACATTTGCTTATGACAATAAAAGATATTATATTCTATTTACTTTAATCTGAAAATGAATAAAAATCTTAAGAAAGCAAGATTTAACAGAACAGTTCGGTATTCAAGGGAATCCATAAAAAATTTAATATGTGATCCCTAAAGATTAGTGGAAATTTAGTTATGGAGATTTGAAAACAGCGTTCATAAGAGACAGAATTGATATTGGATTTATTGATGACCTTTGGCAGATTTATTACTGTCCAAAGAATATTTGATTTTGGAGAAAACTATTCAAATTGTGCTAGAAGCAGAAACCAGGAAGAAGAACAGTCAAATCCTGACAAGAGAAGGACTGTCTTATCATGGGAGGACAAAGGGTGCCGGATGGTGGATAATGTATGCATAATTCAAAATGAAGAAACCTCACTCTTGAGCAAGATTGCAGATTTTTCCTTCCGTTTTCTTCAAAGGTGAAAATGTTGAACAGTGCAGGAATAAAAGTGCTTTTAAGAAAAGTTGGCCTAAATTCTTTACAGAATGAGGGAAATGCAGTGCTGAGTATGGCTTCACATTGAAGAAGGATGCTAAACTTTGTCTCTGTGCATCCAGAAACATTCTCTCTAGAATCAAGTTCAGAAGCAACTTGAGGAAATGATCAGAAAGGGCATTAATTCCCACATGACACAGCCAAATGGTGTTCAGATGTAGTCACTGTACCCAAATCCTACGGTCTATCAGAATATGCATTGATGCAACAGAGCTCAATGAGGCTACAGCAAGGGAGCACCACCCAATGGTACTATACAGATGCCTTTAGATAACAATCAAAAATATATGGTATCTTTATCATTCCATTTGGATGATTTTGCTTCAATTGACTGCCATTTGGGATCCATTCACTTGTTAGGAAATGTCATTGATAAGAATGGATTTGTGTCAGACCCTCAAAAAATTAAGGCTGTTAAGCAGTTTTCCAACTGGAAATCATTTCATGATTTGTCAAGATTTCTAGGCATTGTAAACTAGCTGGTGAAGTTTTGCCTCACTAGGCAATTACAACTGAACACTTGAGTCAACAAGGATGGTGCAGGAACTCATTTCATGAAGATGCTTTCCAAAAATCAAGGACATGCTGACATTCTGGCCCATACAATCCAAATAAGTATCTTAGCTGAAAATGCCCTAGCTCAAGGCATAGGAGTAGTGCTCTTTCAGGAGCAATGGGATGGACATTAGAAACTGATGAATTAAGTCTCCAAAGCATTGTCAGACATGGAGACACATTACACAATTACAGAGAAACCAGCTTTCTTGGTCACATGGGCATGTGAAAGATTTCAAAGTATATCTTTCGCTTGAAAGTGCTAATAGAAATGGACCATAAATATTGGCCTCCCTTTTTGATGAGAAAGTGTTTGGAAATTTGGCTCCCTGAATACAGAGATTCTGACTCTAGTTTTGCATTGGGAGGCATTGGAAACAAAGCATGTAGGTGAAGCTGCAGATGGTAGTTAACAGCTTTACAACATGTGAGGAGGGATTTGTTAATGAGATTGAATGATATACTCAGGTCATAGTGGTACTGTGGTCAGCAACCCAAAATGTGCTCAATCAAACAAAAGAAGAACTGGTAATGTGTTGGCATTCATTGATATTGCATTGAAGGTTGACAGACCATAGGCCCATTGGGTTGGTTATTAATATTCGTTATTAATAATCGGTTATTAACCTCTGCAACTCCCTCGTCTGCTCCACACTCCCCACTAGCCCCACCACCCCGGCACCTTTCTCTGCAACCGCTGTGTTCCTCCAGCTCCACACTGTGTTATCTCTGACTCCAGCATGGGCAGTTCTTACTATCTCTGGGTTGGTTATTAAGCCCTGTTTTGAGCATCAACAGTGTTTCACAATTGCAGACGACTTGCTGGTGTTTGATTAAAGACTGGTCATTCCAGCTTGCATGGCAAGATATCCTAGATTTTTGGAGATTACCCAGTGCAATGCCATGTTTTGGTTGTCTGTGTAGGGATCACAAAAGAGCTGGAGGACCTCATAGCTGACTGTGAAATTTACACTATTCATAGGGCTAAGCACAGAATGACTGATCCCCACTCCCAGCCCCAATAGACTGTGGGGATGAATGGGAACCTGTTTACATGATAAACCCATTCTTGTTGGACTGAGGTGAAAAAGTTATATATCACATCAGAAGCTGTTATCAGGGCTTTGCATGAAATATTCACTACACATGGAATCCCTGATGAGTTTGTGTCACATATTAGATGATTTATTTATGAGTTACATCTAGTTTGCAGCCAGTCCCTGGGCTTGAACATGTACCAAGCTCACTGTGATAGCCACAGCTGAGTGGAGAAGTTGAGCATGGGGTTCAGATAGTTGAATTCCTTTTATAGAAAAATGTTGACATTTCAATAGCCTTGTTAAACTATTAGTTCACCCCACTCCATCATGACTTGTCACCAGCAGAATTACTGCTGGGTAGAAAACCAAATAGTCAACTTCACAGTTGAGTCTACCAACTATAAGAATGTTTGTAAGAAGGAATAGTCTCACTAGGAGCAGAAAGCTATTCATTATAATAAACTATCAGCATGCTTCATGGTTTAAAAGGAATAACATGGTCATTCATGAGGCAGTGGACCAGCAGCAATTACACCTTGTCCATACAACTGACGGAGGTTTATGGAGGAATGACAGGAACCTATTCCCTTACAGAGAAACTGTTCATCAATGATTGATTGAGGCAAACCCAATGAGCAACATCATAATAAGGACATTCTGCAGACGATGGAAAGTCAAGATCAGAATTAACAATATGATCTGACTCAAGGTCAAAAGTCATCATGCTAAAGACCTAACACTCTTTCAAGTCTGATGACTGGTTAGATGTGTGAAATCAGAGACTGGAGGGGAGATGGGATAGTGGTAAATGTAATGTTATACATAAATATATAAATATTAACAACAAGGGGAAAAGGCTGAGGGGAGATTTTTTTACAAGGTAGTTTTTCTGTAAGGGTTAATATTAGGATCTGCATTAAGCTCCACTTAATCTAATGATGTCATATAGTCTTGGGTGTGGAAATCAGTAGAATAGCTTGGGGTCTCGTGTTATCTCTATTTTCCAACAGTCTTAGTAACAATATCTCACTGGCTAATGTAAATTATTTGCTGTCATAAAATGTATTAGATCTTGTTAAGACAAAGGCTTCTTCTTGTTAAGACTCGCTTGCAGCTATTCCTCTGGCACTGTGAACCAAATTTCCCCTTAGACTAAATCAAGAGGAACAGGTGCATCGTCCTTTTATCAAGTACCACAGAAATGGAACTGTGAATTGAATAAAATTCTACATTCTAGTGAAATATGTTGTTTGCTCTTCCTTTTGCGCCCTTAATTGCTTACCAAGTAATACCAGCTGAAATATATTGTCTATCAAAGTTTATTTGTCCATCAGTTAAAAAGGTTTTACTGCTACTTTTTCTAGTATATTAATAGTGAATTGCATTATTGTTCAACCCAGCAAATACTTCCTCACCATCCCTATTGTTTCAAACTCATAGGTAGTTTAAGCACTGAAAGGTATTAGGCAGTACCAAATTTTAGCATTCACCATATAGGAATTCTCAGGCATAGTGCATTGTGCCTCTGGCCATTCATTTTTAATATTTTTCTTAGATGGTCTACAGTTCACCATTCTCAAGAATTTCACTTCTGTCCTCTTTGTTCTAGAACAGGAATTTACCCCTCCTGTCTTTCATATTTTGCTTGGTTTGCTATAATTTAAGGCTTGCTTTTTGATAGTAGTTGATCCTTTTGGTAATTAACATTTATACACCATCATGTTGCTAATTAAAGATAAAAGGTACTGCAGATGCTGGAGAATCCGAGATAACAAGCATGGGGCTGGATGAACACAGCAGGTCAAGCAGCATCATAGGAGCAGGAAAACTTGACGTTTCGGGCCTAAACCCTTCATCAGAAATGGGGGAGGGGAAGAGGGTTCTGAAATAAATAGGGAGAGAGGGGGAGGCGGATAGAGGATGGATAGAGGAGAGGATAGGTGGAGAGGAGGCAGACAAGTCGAAGAGGCGGGGATGGAGCCAGGAAAGGTGAGTGTAGGTAGGGGGGTAGGGAGGAGATAGGTCAGTCCAGGGAGGACGGACAGGTCAAGGGGGCGGGATGATGTTAGTAGATAGGAGATGGAGGTGTGGCTTGAGGTGAGAGGAAAAACAGGTTAGGGAGGTGGAGATGAGCTGGGCTGGTTTTGGGATGCGGTTGGGGGAGGGGAGATTTTGAAGCTTGTGAAATCCACATTGATGCCATTGGGCTGCAGGGTTCCCAGGCTGAATATGATTTGCTGTTCCTGCAGCCTTCGGGTGGCATCACTGTGGCATTGCAGGAGGCCAAGGATGGACATGTCATCTGAGGAATGGGAGGGGGAGTTGAAATGGTTCGCGACTGGGAGGTGCAGTTGTTTGTTGCGAACTGAGCGCAGGTGTTCTGCAAAGCGGTCCCCAAGCCTCCGCTTGGTTTCTCCGATGTAGAGGAAGCCACAACGGGTACAGCGGATGCAGTATACCACATTGGCAGATGTGCAGGTGAACCTCTGCCTGATGTGGAAAGTCTTCTTGGGGCCTGGGATTGGGGTGAGGGAGGAGGTGTGGGGGCAGTTGTAGCACTTCCTGCGGTTACAAGGAAAAGTGCCGGGTGTGGTGGGGCTGGAGGGGAGTGTGGAGCGGACAAGGGAGTCACGGAGGGAGTGGTCCCTCCGGAAGGCAGATAAGGGTGGGGAGGGAAAAATGTCTTTGGTGGTGGGGTCTGATTGCAGATGGCGGAAGTGTCGGAGGATGATGCGTTGGATCCGGAGGTTGGTGGGGTGGTATGTGAGGACGAGGGGGATTCTTTTTTGGTTATTGTTGCGGGGACGGGGCGTGAGGGATGTGTTCCGGGAAATGTGGGAGACACGGTCGAGGGCGTGGTTTCGGTGATGGAGGCGGTGGTTTCAGCAGTTGCGGCGTTTGCTGTCCCGGAAGTGGGGTGCCCGGCGGTGGCGGATGTGACGTCATCAGTGGGTTCTCTGACAGTGGCCTCGTGGCCAATGGCGGTGGGTACATTGTGGGGGAGGTCCTGGGTACGGCTGGGGATTTGGGGAGTGGGGGAATGTTTAACCCAATTGGCTAGATGGTTATCATGTGGTTTAGAATAATGCAAACGATATGTGTTTAATTCCTGTTCTGATTGAGATTGACATGAGCCCTGCTTTCTCACCCTACTCCTGACAGTGGAAAACTGTGGCAAACCACCATTGACAAACAGCATTGAGAAAACAGTTCAAGATGTAGCATAAGCAGACAATGAGCCAAAGCAACCTTCAGGCAGAACACACATGACATGTGAGATAACAAGGTGTGGAGCTGGATGAACACAGCAGGCCAAGCAGCATCATAGGAGCAGGAAAGCTTGACGTTTCGGGCCTAGACCCTTCATCAGAAATGACATGTGTTCTACTGTCTTAGCTATTTAGTGCAAGTTTCTATAACATGCTCTTATGTTGATACTTTCATGTATTTTTTAAGCCTAATGAGAATTTTTTTGCTGTGGTTATGCTGCAGTTTATGAATTGTTGTGTGAAGATTTCAGATGTACATTAATATGGAACAGCACAGTGATTTGCACTGCTGTCTCACAGCACCAGGGACCTGGCTTCAATCCCAACCTCCGGTGACTGTCTGTTTGGACTTCACACATTCTCCCCATGTCTGTGTGGGTTTCTTTGGATGTTGTGGTTTCATCCCACAGCCAAAGATGTGCAGGTTAGGTGGATTGGTCATGCTAAATTGCCCAATGGGTCCAGGGATTTGTAGGTTAGGTGGATTATCCATGGGAAATGCAGGCTGATAGGGTAGGGGATGAGTCTAGGTAGGATGCTCTTTGGTGAGTTGGTGTGGACTTGTTGGGCCAAATGGCCTGTTTCCACACACAGCAGGGATTTATTAAAAACAAAAAGAGGGAGTGAAGCCCAAGAATCAAGTTGTTGATTTAACTACAAAGTACACTGCATTGGTGGATGTGACCAATTTCAGTCAGTCATTTCACATTGCAGTTCTGAGGAAGGGTCACCGGACCCGAAACATTAACTCTGGGTTTTTTCCTTGACAGATGCTGCCAGATCTGCTGACCTTTTCCAGCAACTTTGTTTTTATTTCACATTGCATATTGTAATATTCCAGTATGAACTCACATTTTGAAAACATATAGATTTTGTGTATAGTATCCTGGTGAATTGAGAACCTTATTTTTCAATGTTTTTAGGGTTATAGCATGCATTATATATTAGCCTTGAATATACTACCGACCTAACATCTCAATCCCTCCATGGTAAAGAATTCCACAAATTCACTGTCCACTGAAAGAAGAAATTCCCCCTCATTTCTGTCTCAGATAGGTGAGCCCTTACTTTGAGATTATGCACTCTGGTCCTTAACTATCTCTCAAGGGGAGATAACTTCACTTCATCTGTTCCGTCAAGTCCCCACAGAATCTAGTATGTTTCAATAATGTCATCTCTCATTCTTCATACTCTCTCTCAATCTCTCCTTGTATGACAATCCCCCCATATCCAGGATCAACTTAGTGAAACTTCTCTGGATTACTTCCAATGCCAGTGTATGTTACCTCGGATTACGGGAACAAACTGTTCATTCTTTTTCAGGTGTGATTTATTTATGAAGACTCCCAAATTCCTGTGTGCTGCAGCTTTCTGCAGTGTTTCTCTATTCAAGTAATATTCAGTTCCTCTTCTTCTTCCCAGTGTGCATAACCTCCCATTTTCCCTAATTGTGTCCCATCTGTCAAGTTTTTGACCCCTTGCTTGACCTGCAGACTCTTCTTCACTACTTACTTTCCCAAACACTTTTGTGTCATCCACAAACTTGGTGATAGTATGTTCACTTCCCTCTTTCAAGTCATTAATATCTATTATAAATATTTGTGACTGCCGCACTGATCCCTGAGGGCACAGATACTGCCATTCTGAAAACATCCCCATTAACCAACTCTCTATCATATCAATTCACCAATCCACTATACATGCTAATATACTGCCCAAATACCATGGACTATTATATTATTAAGTAGCCTAACGTGTGGTACCTTATCAAATGCCTTCTGGAAATCCAAATATATTATCATAGAATCCCTACAGTGTGGAAACAGGCCCTTTGGCCCAAAAAGTCCACACCGATCCTCAGGGAATCCCACCCAGACCGATCCCCCTATAACCCACCTAATCTATACATCCCTGAACACTACAGGCAATTTACCATGGCCAATCCACCTAGCCTGCACATCTTTGGACTGTGGGAGGAAACCCAAACAGACACAGGGAGAATGTGCAAATTCCACACAGACAGTCACCCGATGGCGGGATTGAACCCGGGTCCCTGGCGCTGTGAGCCACTGTGCATCCACTGCTTTCCCTTTATCTATCCTGCTTGTTATCTCCTCAATTAATTCTAATAAATTTGTCAGGCATAATTTTTCCTTCAAGAAACCGCGCTGATTTTTCCTGATTGTACGATGTATTTCCAAAATCTGTCAAGAGGAGATTGGTGAGTATCTGCAGCACATCTTATAGATGGTACACACTAGCCATTAGCACAGATAGTGGCTTCAGTGGTGAAAGGAATTAATTTTGACCAAGGTGGATGGGGTGCCAATTAAGTGGGCTTCTTTGTCCTGGACCACCCTTGTAGCCATATTATTTAAATGGATGGTCCAGTTCAGTTTCTGGTCAATGGTAACTCCCAGATTGTGAGGGATTCAGTGATTGTAATGCCAATGAGTATCAAAGGGTGATGTTTAGTTTCTCTCTTGCCATCACTTGCCATCACTTGCCCTTTAGAAGGTGATGGTGAAGCATCTCCTCGAATCACTGCAGTCTATGTGATGTAGGTACACCCGAAGTGCTTTTCATGGAGGGACATCGAGGATTTTGACACAGCAACAATGAAAGAATGGTGATATAGTTTCACGTCAGGATGGTACGTAATTTTAAGAGGAACTTGTAGATAGTGGTGAACAAATGTGTTAAAAATTGCTGTTGAAGGACATTTGCTGAGGTATTGCAAAACATCATATAGATGGTACATAATGCTGCCTTTATGCTTCAGTATGGAAGGAATAAATGCTTCACATGGTGGATGTAGAGCTGATCAAATGATTTGCTTTGTCCTGGTTGGTGTCAAACTTACCGAATACTGAAGAACTGATGGTTGGATTATCTCTTGTTACCATGATCATCTACTAGCATTTATGTGGTGCAAATGCTACTTGTCATTTATCAGCCTGACCCTGAATTTTGCATGTGAACACCAATGGATGAGTTGGACTGGTGCTGAATATTGTGCAATCATTTGTGAACATTTCCATGTCTGACCATATAATGGAAGGAAAGTCATGGATGAAACAGCTAAAGATGGTTAGGCCTAGAACACTAATCTGAGGAAATCCTAAGGCTGAGATACCTGGCCTCAAACAATCACAAACATTTTCCTTTGTACTTAGTGTGAATCCAACCAGTGGAGAATGTTAACTGGTTTTCCATTGACTTCAGTTTTGCTATAGCTCCCTAATGCTATGCTTAGTCAAATACAGTCTTAATGTTAAGGAAGTTACCCTCACCTCACCTCACCACAACTCTGGAATTCAATCTATCTTTGGACCAAAACTGTCATGAAGTATGGAATTGAGTGATTCCAGTGGAGGTCAAATTGAGCATCAGAAAGTAATTCATTGCTGAGTAAATACCACTGATGGCATTATGGATGACATCTTTTATTACTTTCCCCAGGTTTAATTTCTTTGGCATCTTGTGAATTCGATGTAGCTGGGCAATTTTCTACTATGTGAGATCACTGCCCGTATTGTACCATATTGAAAGAGCTTTGCTACAGTTATAGTTAGCTCTGGAGCACATGTCATCAACATTTCAACTGGTTTGTTGTCAGACCCATAACTTCTACTGTATTTTGTGTGCTTTGCTACTTCTTGATATCCTGTGGAGTGAACCAAATTGTTTGGGGACTGGTATCACTGATGCTGGAAACCTTAGGAGGTGATTGAGATCGATCATCCTCTCAGCATTTCTAGCTTAAGATGGTTGTAAATGTTTCAATCTGACCTTTTTACACTCCAAACTTGGCTTCACTGGGGTTGAGGATCTTTCTGGAGGCTCCTCTTCTAGTTAGTTATTTAAATATCCATCACCATTCGCCATTGGATATGGCAGGATTACAGAGTTTTGATCTGATCTTTTGGTTGTGGGATTGCTCAGCACTCTCTATGGAATGCTGTTCCTGCTGTATAAAATGCATGCGGTCCTTTTGTTGTAGCTTCACCAGGTTGGCTCATTTTTAGGTATGCATGAATGTATTCCTGGCAAGCTTCCCTACCTTCTTCATTCTGTTATAGCTGAACTATCATTTGATGGTAATGATAGAGTGCTTTATATACTGGGCCCTGAGGTTATAAGTTGTGGTGGAATGCAATTTCATTGTTACTGATGGTCTACAGCACTTCATGAGTGCCTACTTTTGAGCTGTTAGGTCTGTTCTGAGTCTATCCCATTTAGCCAATGGCAGTGCCATACAACAAAGATGAAAGGTATCTTGTGAAGACGGGACTTCATCTCCACCAGAAATGTTCACTGGTAACTCCAACCAGTATTGTTATGGATGGATGGATCTGCAGTGAAAGATTAGAAAGAATGAGGTCATAGAATTTTATCCCTCTTGTTCATTTTCTTACAAACTGCTGCAGGTCTAGTCTGGCAGATAAATCTCTAGGACTTGCCAAGGTCAACCAGTAATAGTATTACTGAGCCATTCTTGTTGGGAACATTGAGATCCCCCATCCAAAGTATATTCTGCATCTGCGCTGCCCTCGTTTCCAAGTGATGTTCAATGTGGAAGACCACTGCTTCTTCAGCGGAGAGGTTGGGATGCACAGAGGCAGAAAGGATGTGTTGTAACCAGGAGGAGGTTTCCTCACCCACTGTTTGGTCTGATGCTATCTGACATCACTGTATGTATAGTCAATGTTAAGGATACCCAGGAACATTCCCTCCCAATGACAGAGCACTGTATTGTATCATCTCCTCAGGTGAGTTTGTCCTGCTTGTGATGTACCCAGGATGATTAGGAATGAGTCTGGGATGGTAGCTGAAATGTATGATTCTACGCATATGACTATAGTGAGCTGTTGGTTGAATGGTCTGTCAATTTTCTAACTCTTTCAATATTAGCACATTCTCTACATCAATGAAAAATACTTTTCAGGGTCAACGTAGCTGGCTGCGCCTTTGCCATATCCAATACTTAGGTCAGTGTCATCTGTTTCGTTTTTTTTTTACTTTTTCATAGCAGTGGTTTGCTAGGTCATTTCAGAGTCAGCTTCATTCCTGTCAGTCTGGCCACATATTGGTCAGAATGGATAAAACAGGTCTCCTGTACAATGACATCAGTAAACAAGATGAACAACCTAACATTTTAATCCAGGTTTATTTAATTTACTGAATTAAATCCCCTACCTGCTGCAATGCGATTTTAAATTCAGGCCTCGAGAGCATTAATCCAGACCACTGTATTACTGAAATGCAACCACAAACATCAACTCTAATTCTCTCTCACCAAATGTTACCAGACTCCTGAGCATTTCCAGCATTTGCAGTTCTGGAATAGCACTTCAGTAACATCAAATGTGCTACAATTCTTGAGAACCCAACTTAATTCAGTATTAGTTATCATTCCAGTACATGTGCTGTCTGCTTTATTTCCAATTGTAGAAATAACAGTCCCCATTCTAGACCAGCCTTCTCTGAGGTTAAGGATATTTGTAAATATAACTAATATTTCCTACTGTACATCTCCTATACAGGAGTCATTATAAATACTGAAGTTCTACATATTTTAATTCAGAAAGCACTCATCCCCAGGTTATCTCCTGAACTTGTTGCAGAAATACGTTGCAGTAACACAGGTTTTGAACTTTGTGTTTGGATTCTTTGGCAATTTGTTTAAGGCGTTTCTGTCTAATATTATCCTGGTGTCATTCTTTTTGAGCTTCATATATCTTGATTGGTTCCTTGGTCAGTGTGCGGCATGCAAAAAGCGGTGAGTTGCTCAGGCAAATCATTACAACGTGATGTTTGCATCTCCTGGGAAAACGTTTGGAATTATATATATATATGTAATAATATATATTTAGCTAATATCAAACGGGCTATATTTCTTTGTACTTCGAATAGAAATAGTTTCTGTAATCTCATACATTTACAGTAAAACCCAATTTATTTTAAATCATTTGTTTCTTCAGGTGAACTAAAAGTGTTTCTTATTATAGCTTCCTAATCTGTTTATTAATGTATCGGTAATTGATGATTATTACCAACTTGGTAAGAATTTGATTCGGCATGAGATAATCGAAATTGTAATCGTGAGTTAAAATTTCCATAACTCCTTCGAACATTTGAAGCACATGAACTTTTGTGATACCATTAATATAGAGATCTTCAATATTTTATTGTGATCTGATTGTCTTAGCAACAGGCCTCCCGTAGATTGGCGTTTGACGAGGAGTCTAACGCATTGTGGTTGATGTGCGCTTCTGTGACCTGATTGTGTCGTTATGGGTAGTGTGGATGTATAGTGCTGCCTTTGCCCTGTTGATGGCGCGCGTTCATTACAAACTGCTGGACAGTGCAGCACCTCTGACAAAGAAATACAAACTCCCCTCTTTTCCTCTGCCAATCTGCTCACCGCTGAAAAGCGTGCTTATGCCTTATCTGAGTTGATCTAAAGCATAACTTATTCAATCTATCTGCATAAAATTGAAATCGATCTTTATCGTTCGCTGTCTCTTTCTCCCTTTGATCTGCAATATTCCTGATTAGCAACTCAGCACGGAACCCTTTCAAAACTAATCCTATATTGGGTATAACCCTTCTTAAAAACAGGTAGTCACAAAGAAAATAAACAATTTCAATAATCAGCAAACTTTTGTTTTAAACTACATTCAGTATTAAATATTTTCAGATACTACAGAGGAATAGAACTAAGTTTAAATCTTATGGACCGAACATATGCGTACGTATATGTGTACATAAATTGTAGTTATAACAGAAATGTTATCATTGTATCTATGCTAATATACATAATAACGTAAATCATTGGAGGTTCATTTAAAATACAACGTAGCCGATGCAGAATATCAATTTACGTGTTTCCATTTGAACCTCAGCGCTGCAACACGCTTAATTTTTTTTTGAGAAGTTGCTTCGGTTGACTTTTATTTGTCCGTTCTCTACATTCCAAAGGTGAAGGATTTGGGTTTAAGTTGCGGGATCTTCAGCCAACTCCCACCCGAGACATGTCGAAGAACCGCCAAGCTTCCGAACCAAAATCCCACTTTTCACGCGTGAGATAAATTTGTGGTCCCATGTGTGTGATCACAGCCTCCTCATTTGTCATCATAACAACCGTTTAGTGTAAAATTAACAACAACTTAACTACACCAGTTATAAACAAGATCATGCATTACGATAGATTGATGGACAGTGGGCAGCAATAATCAGCTAAGTATGGTATGAAACAAACGATTTAAAAAAAAACAAACGTAAAATATACATCGTGTTTAATTGACTTTTCACATGCCCGGCTCTGCAATATCAGTTAAATATAAGACGTGTAAATGCCTGAGCACTAAGTAATAATGTATCTGTCAATTTCTAAGTATATTTTGTTTGATCATCTTAAATTCATTGTTTTAAACTTGAGCAACATTCACACACTGGTTTCTGCATTTTGCACAATGCAACAGAAAGTTGTATATCTATGTATAATATATGTATCTGCATTTCCATACGTTTAATTTATGACTTGTGGCTATGTATAACATAACTTACTATTCACTTTTAGGTTTTGCAAATAATAGCATTCTACATATTAATATTCTTTCGCTGTGTAATACATTTAAGTGATGTGGAAGAAATGTATGAAATTTACTTTTACTAATTACACAACAGTATTCCCCACTTAAAATGTTTCAAATGTAATACGGTTTATCGTTCGGGAAGGTAGGAGAGAACGTGTAACGTATTCCTCCGTCTTCCTTCCAAATCCTGTCAACAAGCACTTTATAAACGAATTAAAGGAAATGGACAAAACATAAGATTTATTCAGACTTTTTTTGGTCAAGTAATCCGTTTTGATTACTGCTAATGCTTGCCAACACGCGGATCATAGACCCACCCGTTCCACAGTATGATAATACCCAGTGCGAAATCCTCACATTAATATTCATTGTCAGCCGCCGATTTAAACCTGTGCTGATGATTGAATTGCTAGATCTGACGATTGTGTTTAAAAAGATATATCCTGCCGTAGATGGGACTTTAAGTTAATATTTCTTTGATTTTAAGCCATTGAATTTCTAACAAAACGCAATTAACACAGTAAATACCTTTTATTCAGTTATTGTTTCATAACTAATGTGGGCAGCACCAGTGATCTGTTTATTAGAAAACAACAGCGCATTATATAACATCACGACGCAACTTACGAAAGATGGTTGACTACCAGGTGCGGACAGGTGGGCTACATTGAATACTCCTGAAGAATTCAAGTTTTTTTTAATTAAATGACTTCAGGAGCTTTGGTTATTTGGAACGATTCCAATGCTTTCTGTAGCGGTTAGCGGGTGTATACAATTAATTTAGATTCTGATTGTAAATGAAAGTGTCTTTACTGTTCTACCCCCCAAAAATATTGTTTGCCAGACTGTGTTTCAGGCATTACATCTTGATATAACAATGTAAAGAAGTTCTAACAAATATCAAGTTTTCTTTTTCTCTTACAATGGCAGGGTCCATGATTCATTTATTGCGTGTATATAAAAAAAGGCTGGAAATACTTTCTTCCACGTTTTGACCCAGCATTTCAAATAGCAGGAACATGTTTTCAAACAAGTAACGCAATTCCAAGTTAACCTCCTACATAAAGTGGTAGCTGGCCATTTAAGAATATGCAGTTAGTGTTATTAACTATGTTTTTTTGTGTGTGTGGCAGTGCACGACTATAATTCAACTCTAACAACAGGCTGGCTGAGTGCAGTCCCCCTGAAAGGGTCGATGCAGGGCTTGGCAAACGTAACCTCTTGGCTCTGTGCGCCGTCCATCTGTCTGCACTTGAGTCCAGACAGATTCAATAGGTCCTTGTATGCTCCTGTCTGGCCGCAAAAAGGTGAAATGGTCTGCATTAAGTCTAACTCAACGTTCAAGTGTTTACCATTGTAGTGACCGTTGGATTAAAATAAACTCAAATGATATGCAAGAGAGGCTTCTCCCGTGATGCATGGGGATTACAGAATTATAAACACAAAATAGTTGAGACTGTCTTCTTAAATGAAGAATTCAACCTACACCTACAGAAATTATGGGCCAACAAAACATCTGTAAAATAAATTGTCATGGAGGAAATAACAAATGAGAGGATGTTCTTATACATTAAAAGGAAAGTAAAATCGTTTTCAAATCCCCCCAAATTAAGTGGATTAAGAAGGTCAATTAGATTTGACATTTTTTCAAAAGTGACCGAAGTTGCACAACTTTAATTTGAGGCAAAAATAAATGACTCCTCACAGGAAATTATACACATAAACATAAAATAATAGGTCCAATTAAGTACACAGCCGTTAGGTTACAGTAAAGACAGCTATGTGCTGGAGACAGCACAAGATCAGCTGATGAGTAATAGAGGATATGTACAAGTCGCTATATCTCTGCAAAATAAACAGCCGCGAGAAAATATCTAAATGATACATATAGAGCAGCTTTGGTATTTGGCTCTAATCCTTTAAACAATTTAAGGGAAACAAAATAAATGAGAAAAAATCTGCATGGTACAACTGGTTGTAAGGTTTCTTTAAGGTAGCTGTAGTTTGCAATAGATGATTTCTGGGTTTTGGTAGTGGGGACCAGAATGCTCAATGTATATCTAAACTAATGAAAGGTACTTGTTTTCATGTCATTTGGTGGAAGCCAAAATCCAGTTTTACTAGTTTTTTTTCACACCTGGACGGCAAGGCGGGGGAGGGGAGAGGGAACGCAATACAGATCCAGCTACAGACAAAACAATCTTTGTTGTGCTACTACCTCTCGGTTGCCTGTCTCATCTTGAACAAAGGCAATGAATATTATAGCACCAGATCCATATGTATAACATAACACACAGCATGCATGCCACCAATTACGTTTGGATTGTACAGCAGGGGCATTTCAAACGCTACACTTTCTCACTCAATTTTGTATGCCAAGACACAGATCTTTTGTTCGCGATTAGTTTTGGTACAAAGCCTACACGATTTGCACTTCTGAATATAGTGCAAACGTCATCTGAACGCTTTCTGCTCAAGTGCCTCCTAATATGTGGGATGGAATATGGAAGCTTGTAATTGACACTCATTTTTACTGGCAAGCGCTGGCACGTCTTCAAGACGGTGCAGACAATACTGAAAACATCGCTAAATTCGCCTTTATCAATAGGTACTGCGAAGAACCTGTGCAATAAAGCTCGCTGGAACTGTGGTAAAGAGAAAATATGTGAAGGAAAGTGGTTTCGTGTTGCAAATAGATCCGTCTTGTCAACAGACAGACTTCAAACAGTGCAGCCACTTTAATATAGTGGAAGTCACATGCCACAACTGTCCACTGCCTCCAAATGCTTCTTCAAATTTATTGTCCCTTTTCTTATATCAAAACACGCTTCGAAGTTAAACGTCACAGGGTGATCAATTAGTTACTCAAGCATTGCAAACCAAAAACTCTGACTTTATCTTCTTGACAACTGAATTAAACTTCCGAATTATGCAAGCTGTTGACCACTGACCGCAGAAGCTATGTAGATTATGCAAAACATTTGATTACAATCAGCAACAACAAGGCGCTGATCACCGAGCAAAGGTTGGCGGCGGCGCTAGGGGTACTCCTGCAAGACCCGGACAGAAAACAAAGGTTTAATATTAAAAAAAAGTACATTTGCTGAATGATCTGAGAGACGGGGGGTAAAAATGACAAAGCGGCAGAAGGATTTGATTTATTTTGCGAATGGATCGAGACTGCTAATGTCTGATCATTTACATATTGAAATGCGACCAAGCGGACACTCAATTTTCCTGCCCATGTTTTGCACATGGCTCTCTCGATTTTCAAGCAGCCAGGTTACCTCGCAACGCCCCTTGAGGAGGTCAGGCGGTCGATTCCGCGTTGATCAATTTTGACTGCAAGGCATCAACATTATGAAAAACACCCTGGCACCAGATGGAGCGAGGTCTAGGTAAAGGTCAAGGTTAGCTCAGCCTGCTATTGAATCGGCTGCGTGATAGATCGTTGACTCGCTTTGCTCGGAGGCACCCATAGGGGTTTCTGAGAATAAAAGGAGTCACAAGTGAAACGCTCCGACGCTGCTCTGAATGCTAAAATAATTATTCGGATGCATTAAAAACGAGTAGCCAAATTCTTCCATGAGAAAACACACGCGCAGATAGGTGCTGGGAACATTTTATTAAGCACATCAGTCTGACTTCGAATACCCAACTCCAGTCATTGGGTACATGACATAAAGTTACTGTCACTGAGCTAATCAAAAGATGGAATTAATTCCTTCGTTACGGATTTGTCCATGAAGTGGTCGTGAAATTCGCAACCGAATGCGTCGATACTCCCTCCACCCCACCCCCCAACTCCCTCACCCCAGTCTCTTCCAGGCACTCGATCGGATCTCTGTGCTGGGTCTGAGTTTCACTGGGCAGACATTACACACAAAAGTTACTCTTATATATCCGCGCCGGTAGTTTTAATCCGGAAAGCGTGGAGGATAGGCGCGCGGCGGCGGCGGGCAGGGGGTGAATGTATATGTGTGTGTGGGGGGCGGGGGGGAAGGGGGCGGGCGGTGGGTGTCTGTACATTTTTATTTGACTGCGACTTGGCATTAATTGGATTCGCGAACTCAGTTCACTAACTACTGGACAAGATAAAAGGCGACCAGGTTAGCAGCCAGCTTCCAGATGCAGATTAGATCAGAAATAATTTTGCATTAGAAGTGGGGGAGGTCTGCTGGAAGGAACTTGGCTCTGGCAGTTCGGCAGCGCTTTGCCCTCGCTCCCTATAAATTTACAGAACCCTTTTCCTGTAGAAAACCGCACGGTTCGAAAACAAAACAACCTACAGTCATTTGGAATCCTTGCAGATGGGAAATGTACTTTCACCGTTTTAACAGAAGTGCCATCCACCTCGGGTTAAGAGTTATAAAACCATTTTGTTTTACATCCATGACTTTAAGTAACCTAACTTCCTCGTGTGAGAGGGACGGTACAGCTGCAACCGCAGATCTTATCTGATCGTTGAGTGTTAAGAGTAAAAATAGTTAACCCTTCAACCACTTGCTACAGCTGGTGAAAAGAAAAAAAATGGCGCAGTTTCTGTTAACATATCGTACCATTGATCGCAATGAGTTCAATTTCACTTCTGCTGCCTGAAATGTTTTGCTGGCCATATTCACGTCTAGGGCCCTCCAGCTAAAAGCATTTATACTCCATAAAAAAAAGCACCATCATATACACAAGGTTACGTCTGGGGAGCACAACACTCATACTTCATGGAAACAATGACTTAAAACGCCTCTGAAATCTTCCATATTCTACAGTTCCTGTTGCATCAGCACAGATTTATAGTACAGCACAAGTTTTAAAAACAGGGTTCTTTAAGCTACCTGTTCCAATAGTTATCTCGCTGAAGTCTTCAATCATGCACTCGAGAGACGAAATTCTTCCTTATTTACGATTGTCTAATTGCAAAACATATGTTACACGATTTTTTTTCTAGTTTGTTGTGCAGATTTTATTTTAAATAAACATGGAAGGGCAGATTTTAAAAAAATGTTTTATGTTATATTGATTGACTAGACTTTCAGCCATCACATTTAATCAAACCATCCAAGTATCACCAAGGGCAACAGAATTAACATAAAATCATTTTCCTTTAAAAAATCGTGTGCTTTGAAATGTTATTACATTTTTTAAAATAAAACGGTCGATGCAGGTGCAAAATCTTCAAAGGTTACTCGAAAACTCCTTTTCTCACCTCGCATAAATGAACAGGGCCGTATATGTATCTTGAAATGAGAAGCAGCATTGCTATTTTAAACATAATTTGCATTCAACTCCAATACCTGCAACTAAAGTACCTGCAAATCCATTGAAAAACGAGAATGAACTGTGTGAAGATCAATTATCAAGCCGTTCTCGGTTTAACATACTGTATAGAAGAGCGACACAAAGGGTAGAAAAATAATAGGATTAACATTTTCACTTCATATTATATATTCACGTTACTTCAAGCAGTTCCACAGTCTTGTGAATTATCCACCAATAAGTAACTGAAAGCAGCAGAGATGCGACTAACAGGTAACGCCAAGGAAATAGATAGTCGAGGACACTTCCTTTTATTCCACAAAATAAACATAATGTAACGTTATGTTTATAAAGCATATAAGCACAGAAAGAGTCAGCAACCTTCAGGAGCAGTCGTTTTTGTCATAGAAAGTGAAAGAAGGCAGTAGACTTGATCTATGATTTTAATTTAAAATAATATACAAATGTAAATATCTACGCTCTATCCAGCTGTCTGGACTCACGTGTACGCCATCGAAATTTCAGTAGGCTGCAAATTCTAATACTCATTTGGCTATTTACACCATAAAATACTTTGCAAACCTTGTTTATTCCCCCTACCACCACTACACATAATTAACTTTATGAATAATGTCAACCTTTCGTTTTTGGACGTGGTTGGCAATCATAACGGGGACACAAAAACAAACGCGGATTGCATGTGCGTTCCCCTTCCTGATGTCCTGCACGCGTTGTACAGAACAAATGTCAGATCATTTGCCCGGATCTGGCCAGTAAACCTTGTGCCCATGAGTTGCAAGCAGTTTGGGCTGGCACAGAAAGAGAGAGAGTTGGGAGTGGTGTGGAGGGAAGCGGGGTTGGAGTGGCTTTGAGAGAGAGGAGGCGGTGGTGTGTGAAGGGGAGGGGGTGGTGTGCATTGGTGGGGGGGTAGCAGTAGGCGGATGATGGATTGATTGGAAGCTGCTGGAAGCTGCGCCTATTGGATGGCTGGGACTGTGAGTGAGTGTGAGTGTGTGTGTGTGTTAGTGAGACTCTCTGTGAGCAGTGGGGTTTGTCCAGCCCCGTGTCCCTGGGTATGTATCATTGGCTTGCTCTCTCCTCTCGCCCTGCCCAGCCACCTCCTGACGTTCAAGTTCGCGGGCACGTCACGTACGCACTTGAACTTGGTCGTTTTAAAGCCATGACGGCTATCCCACAATCCATCTCCATCCGCCATCTTTGTATTATTTCTAATTTATTTTATGTCAAGCCATTGATGAAGATATTTTCTCTGGAGTCTCCTTCTTCCCGCTCCCGATGTGACCGAGCATGTCTCGCCGCAAGCAAGGCAACCCTCAGCACTTGAGTAAACGGGAATTTTCACGTGAGTAGCTTTGAAATTTTTTTTGTTCCACTTTTTTAAAAAAACATATATTTTAAAAAAGCTCCGATGAAAGTGCAGAGAAGAAGGAGAAAGATCTTCCCCAGCGCCCCCCGTCCCCTCACTCCTCCCCTCACCCACCCTCTCTCTGGTGAGGTGCCGGCAGCAGCGGCGCCGGGGCTCGATCGGTCAGCGCTTTGGCCGGACTCCTGACAGCAAGTGGCCGGACTGAGGGACAGAGCAGCTGCTGGGATCTGAGCCGCCAAGTGTCCGGCTTCAGATTCACTCAAATCTCTTGTCCACCTTTTTCTTTTCCCCGCCGTCACCTCACACACAAACAAAAATCCTCACATGCCAAAAAAAAAGAAATCAGAATAAACTCCTCAGGGGCTGAGGGGCAACGAAACTGTAAGGAAGAAACTCAAGAGTCCAAAAAAGTGCCGATTCCCCTCCCGCCCCCCGCCGGACACTCGGCGCTGGATTTGCAGCTTTGATCGTGCCGCCCCTCAAAGGGCATCAGTCCCCGAGCCCCATCCGTCTTTGCCCCCACCCCCACCAAAAAATTAAAGTTATCCCCTCTCCTTCCTCCCTTTTTCGGAAGCCGGGAAATTGTCTCACTTTATACTCGCTCGCAACTTTTATTCACCGCTTAACTTCTCCCGCTTTCCCTCCTCTTACTATTTTTTGGAAGATTTTCAAAAAAAATCTGGAAGTAGATTGTGATTGGGAAAAATCTCGTGCTTGAATGTTTACAACAAGCTGCAGCTCCGCGTGTGCGGAAACCTCATGGAAAAAAAAAACCCAGCGCCGTCGCTCGCACATTTTATAGCGTTTCGCAAATTCCCTCCCAGAACTATTAAGTCTTATTAATAATTTTGTTTTGAAAAGTCACAAACTCCGCTGTAAACCCCGGGTGTTAGCGTTGCTCTCCTCGGACAGACATGCGGAACTCTCCGGGCTGAACGAGCTGCGGGTGTCAGTCAGTCCGGGCGCGCACACGTGCAATCCGCCAGACCGGGGAGAGGGGAGAGAGAGGGAGAGATCCTGGGGAGTGGGAGGCCGGAGAGAGGGAGCCCGGGGAGAGAGAGAGAGATCCCGGGGAGAAGGAGGGCGGAGAGAGGGATCCCGGGGGTAGAGGGGAAGACAGAACCCGGGGATAGAGATCCTGGAGCTGGGGGAGAGGGAGTCCGGAGCAAGGTGGGGGGAGGTGGGGTGGGTATAACTGAATGAGACATCTTGGAGACGGTGTTGGGGGTTGGCGGAGATATGTTGCTGGAGGGAGACAGCGAGAGATCCCGGAGCTGGAGGGAGAGATTCGGGAGTGGGGGGGGGGGGAGGGGGAAAGAGGGGTGTGATGTGGGTGGGGAGGTAGAGATCCCAGAGTTTTGGATACACTAGACGGAGAGAGAGAGAGAGAGAGATCCCGGAGCCTTGGGGGTGGGGAGAAATAGATGGGGAGAGAGAGAGAGAGAGAGACCCGGGAGCGCAAGAGGAGAAGGGGAGAGCTGGAGATCTACGGGCGGGTGGGGGAGGGCGAGAGCCAGGGGAGCGACAACCCGGTGGACGGAATTGGGAGAAAGTCCAGCTCCCGAGACCGAGGACCCGGGCACCGAGATCCCGGAGGGAGGGGAGTCCAGGTCCCGAACTCGGTATCCACACGTTCGAAAGGAAGTTCACTGCATTTATTAACAGCCCTCCACCCCTCCCAAAATGCTAAGCACATTGTTTTGGGAGAGGGAGTTTTCAGCTTTGGTTTGTGTGTGAAAATGAGACTTTGTTCCTGTTGGGGGAAAGCCGCAGGTTTCTTGTCAGATTCTCCAGTCTTACCGTCATCTGAGATTGCGATCGGCCAGTTCATGGGGTTTTACATTGAAATCCAACAGAGCGAGCAAACTGGCGAGAATAGAAAAGAAATACCTGGCGAATAAAGTATGGTTAAAACTATAGTGTGGGAGTTTCTTTCGTGTTTAAAACCCGTTTTTCATAATTCAGTGATTGTGGAAAATGTATTTTTTGCCGTAAACCAGGCAGTGGAGGAAAAATAAGGCGATTCGACTTGTCAATAGATATCGTGGACTTTTAGCTGTCTGAATATTTTCTGTTTTGCAAAGTCCCCGTTGAATCGTGTAAATGTAGAATATTGGGTCTGTGTTTATACGGGAGATGTATCAAGGTTGTTTAATGTGTGCGTGAGGGACTGAAGGGAGTGGGGTCGATGCTGCGGTCTTGTGTCGCTAGGAGGCAGAGTGACATCAAAAACAAGCCCAGGCTGCAACCTGCACAAACTTCCAACACCATTTCCCAGCGACTGCTCTCAGATCTTCCTCCTTGTCCTCCCCCGCCGACCAATAAAAAAACAAACTAAACGAAACCGACCCCATCGCAAACACTCTCTGCTTTACTGGCCGTTTTCCATCCGATATTCTTCCAGGTAAAAGGTCTGTTTTTGATGCCGAGCTTCACCTGCACAAGGGCTGGACGCATCGAGATTATTGTTGAAGTTCGTTGAGTTCAGGCATTATTCTAAATAAAGACAATCACTTATAAAAATCAAATAATAACACAGCTTTCCTCTCCGTTAAAAGCGTGGAGAAAAAGGAAACTTTTTTTAAAATCAGTTCAGTTATTGATACAAAAGCAAAGTTTGTTCAATAACAGCAGCTAGTTGTTTGCTCTGAGGATATTTTGCTTTGACCCACGTGTGTGCGGTGATTCCATTTTTTTTTAAATTTTGGGAAATGCTTTGAGATAAAACAAGGCGAACTTAAATAGATGAATGGGAGCTTCGGCGATCAAGTGAGTGTTGGTTTGGCCAAATCCACTGCTCCCAGTCTCACGACACTTCCAAATATCTCACTCCGCGCATTGTATCTTCCGCAACTTCATTGCCACTTGCTAAACTCTCCTCGAACCGACATTTCCTGATACTTTTGCGAAGTGACAGTTGTATGGAATTCAAATGAGGCTTCCAACAAGTTGCAAGCTCGTCCAAAGGTAGATACGGGCACAACTATTCATATAGGGAAAAACATCGTGTTTGGATAGATTTTGACAGCTGAAATTCGAGATTTTATTCGGGAGGTATTAATGTACACACTTTCCCTTCGCGGGCTTGGAGCTGAACGGAGCCGCGTTAAAGCCGCTTGCCTCTACTGTATCTCTGAATTTCTCCCTTATTCCGTTTCAGCAATATCGATTTCAAATAACCGAAAGCGGTTCTAAACTTTGTTATAGTAAATAATACATTTGATCACGGGTTGAAACAACGTACTTTCCACTTTTAGATTGTTAAGAACAACGAACGATCTCTTAACTGTTTCTGAAGCTTATGTTAAAGCATCAGATCAGAGTGATACGATATCAGCTCAGTACAAGTAGCAATAGAATATGTCTTCAGATGCATCAAACAGGATTCATAAATGTTGAAGCATCATACATTGCGGCGATAAAACTGCTAATTAAGTGAAAGGATAGCCCACACATTCAGTGTAATTGTTTTTGTATGTGTCCACGTATTCTTAAAGTTCTATATGTCACTATTTCAAATTCAATATCAAAGTGTATCTTTAGCTAATCACTTGGATTGTATGGCTTACTTTACTATTCGTGATTTTAAAATTAAAAGCAGAATCACTATATTTGAGCCTTGTTATCTGTGCACTTCTTTCTTGGGGTGTAGTTATCTTTTTAATGTAAAATCAAATCTGTGTATCATTTGAAAACATAACAGGAGACAATGGCTTTGAAGGCTATTTTCTAATTGGTCTTGGAATCTCAAAATACCACAAATTTTACAAAGAAAATAAACTTGTCCACTTTCCCTCACCTTTCTCACTTATCCCTTTATTCACTAAACCTGAAAATTAAGTTGCCAAGATTATTCATCTGTAGCTACATCTAATATTTGTCATAAAATGCCAGTGAAGTTCCATTAAATTGTCTCTGTTCTTCCAGATATATTCCATTGCAAGCAAACGTGAATTTGCACATTGTACTTAACATTTTTTGATGGCATGTATTTAATGTCTTGAATTGTAAGCTTTGGGTCTGAATAATTTGTGACCCTTTTTAATTTTCATTTTAATAGTGGATTACTGTGTCAAAATTGGTTGCCAAGTGAGAGAGGATGTGGTGGGGGGTATATTCACATTTAGTCTAATTAGGAATCATGAAAGGGATACCATAAGATGGTTGGCATTCTCAATACCAGGGAATAAATTTGACTGAAACTGATCAAAATTTCAATGGCTGAAATAGTAAATTTTGATAGTCTGTTTTGGTTGAATTTAAAAATTATTTGTCATTCTGTTATTTCAGGTAATTAAAAATAATTTGTTTTCTGGGGAGAAGGTTATGTGTGGTGTAAAGGCATGGCTACTTTTTCAGTCCTGTTAATGTTTGTGGCAAAATATTAATAAATTAATATTTTTGAGTTTAGTCCAGCTCTGCAGATAAAATAGATATTTGGGTACTCACCACGCGCATTTAACAAAAGCAGCAAGGAATGCAATATCTTCTATCACAAAGCCCATCCTTGGCATGTAAAGCAACGGAATGTAAAGCCGCCAGCTGTTTAGAACTAAAATTGAAATGATCAAGCTAGTTCCTCAGTGCCAAACAAACCCCATTTTTCTACAACATTCTAAGAAAAACATCAAAAATAATTATGAGGGGGAGAAAAACAGCTGGACACTGTCCTTGCTGTAATTCTACTGCACTTTAAATTTCCCAAAGCAATCAGGTCATTGGTAAGGGAATGTGGTGCAACATTTATTTGGCCTTCGAGTAACACGTTCATTTTCACATCTTTTGGTTTTCTCCTTGTGGGTAAAGAAGATGTATTTTAAATCAAATGATTCTGTTCTTAAAACTGTGCTTTTGGACATAAATTGCTATGCCTTGATAAATTTCTTTGAAGATCTGTACAGTTCAATGGGAGAATAATGACCCTTCCCAAAATACAACTTCTCAGTTCTGCTACTGATACAGGTGTGTGGGGAAAGTTGAGAAAAGAAAGGTTGAAGATATTTGATGAGTAGAATCACCTGATTTATGTCTTCTTTTGCCCTTTTTGTTTTGTTTTGTTTTTGTTTTTCTCTGCTGTAGCTGATTCCCTGGAAGCCATTCTCACAGATGAAGAGGAGGAGCATGGCACCTTGGGAGCTCCTGAGGGTGACCACGATCTCCTTACCTGCGGCCAGTGTCAGATGAATTTCCCATTGGGGGACATTCTAATCTTTATTGAGCACAAAAGGAAGCAATGCAATGGCAGCCTCTGCTTGGACAAAGCTGTGGATAAGCCTCCGTCACCTTCTCCCAGTGAGCTGAAAAAGGCATCCACACCTGTCGAAGTTGGCATACAGGTCACACCAGATGATGATGATTGCCTGTCTACATCTTCCAAAGGAGTTTGCCCTAAACAGGAAAGCACAGCAGCAGGTAAAAAAAAATACACAAATCAAATATCAAAACTAAGAATATACGCTTGTACAAACAGAAGTAAGAAAAAAAAACACAAGTCTTGTTGTATCCTTTCTTTCTCTTGCATGTTTTTGCTTTAATCAGAGTGCTGCTACTATTCCTGAGTCTCTATCAGCTGTCAGAGTTTGCACTGTAATTAAACACAGCCCCATGGCAAAGTGACATAGGTGACCTTGACTTTAAGTTGCCATTTATACTAGCCAGGCCAGAGTTAAGAGGGCAGTTGCTGAAGCGCACAGACATGCTTATTCGAAAGTTTAAGGGCATGTTGGAAATTTCAAAGGTTGGTTTGACAGGAAAGGCCACTCGATGCACAGAGTCTCCTCAGTGGAATGATAAATGCCTCTCGTATTCTCTCTGTTCTGACAGATGTGTCTTGATTTTTCTTTCTGGATTGGTTTCCTTGCTATACTTCACCCTCTTGGACCAATTGCTTGTGGTTTCTGTCGGTGTCTTTTTGTCACTGCATGACTGTGACCTTCTCTATTCCTCCTTTTATTTTTTATTTGTCACTAATACTCTTTGTACATCTCTCTCTCCTCCCCTCTCATCTTTCTCATTCTCCTGATATCAAATTACAAATAGTATTTGAATCTTTAGAGACATTTCACAATATTCTTTCTTTTTATGTGATAAAACTTTTTTGTTCCTTTTTAATTTTGCTTAGCTGGTTTTATGATTATTGACAGAATATTGGTGGCAAAAATGCCATTGAAGAAAATAAAACTTATTTTTTGTTTTTTAGTTTATACTGAGTACATATGTTGATAATTTAATTAAAATACTCAGTTCCCTGAATTCTGCTTTGTGATGGGATTGAAAAATAAAAAAAAAATTATTCCATTCTTTTTAATGAAATAATTTTATTTTGGCAAAGATGAGACAATTTATACAAAATGTACATCTTTATTTCTTGGAAAACGCCTGACTTTTCCTTTTTTAAAAAAAATGTCTGTATGCATGTTAGTTTCTTGACTAAGCCGTATACAGCAGTTTTATTATAATAGTTTATATAGCTTATCAAAGATGTAATAATACCAAATAAAGCTTCAAGATAAAATTACAGATATTTACTTAATTGCATCCAATTATGCGGAAAGATATGATGCAAATATCTAAATGAGGAAAATGCTATATTTATATTGAAAATATTATTCAGATTTTCACCTCTTTCAGTTGACTTCTGTCTTTCACTGTTTAGATGAATTATGTTTCTGCCATTTCCATGAAGGTTTAGTGGGTTTCATTATCATTTCAATAAACATGAAGCTGCTTGTAATGCTGTAGGAAGCAGGTTACGGGATCCATTTAGGGGACAAATAACGCAGTGACCATTTATATCTGTTGTCTAAGACATGAAGGAAAATGAATACAAATAAAAGGCATGATTAATGAATCAGGAGCCTGGCGGAAGGGGCTTCTAGCCTTTAGAGACTTAAAAAAAAAGCCATGTTAAATTGCCAAATATGGAATATTGCTTGAGTGATGCAACCTCCTATTTACATATCGAGGGGAACAGCTCAAAAGACATACTACCCAACCACCGTAAAACAAATGTGATCTAAATTGTTTAGAATGGACTCTGAAAGCCTGGTGAGTGCATAGTAGATTTAAATATGCTGAACAAGCACAAATATGTGCTAGTACAACAGGCATTCAAACTTACAAATGAGGTGTTTTGATACACATAAGATACTTTACAAAAAAGCAGAAGACAAACAATGTTGCCCTGAGACATGTATTTTCTGGAGTTAAATGGTGGGAGATGTTTCATTCAATGAATTTAAACCGTTTATGCTCTTGAAATGTAAATAATAGAAAATTCCATTGCACAATTTTGCATATGCTCTTTAATAAGCTATATATAAAAATGTAACAATGTGTTTACACATATATGCTAAAGCTCTTTCCTGATATTTCTTCATCTACATGTATCAAAAAGTTCGAATTGTTCCTCTTGATGAATTTATTATAATTTCAAAACCCATATTCTCAAGGTCTGTTAAGTAATGTTTTCATTTGCAAAATGTAGAAAAATTGTTGGGATTCTGGCCTAGGTGTCAGTTTCAAGCTCGTCCTGTTGTGGACTTGTAAAGAAAGGTGTTCATTGCTGTACAATCATGAGCTTTTCATTACATTTAACAGATCGACCATTAAACATTTTATTTATTGCCTATTTTGATAATGTTGTGCTTTTAAACATGCACACGTTTATTCTGCAATGACATAGCAAATAAACATTGTGTTTCAGTTACTTGAACCTACTTGATGATAGATTGTGGTTTACTTTGATAAATCAGGTCAGATGGGAGTTTTATTGTATTTTCAGCTTTCTAAATGTTAGAAGCAAGCTGATTCTTTAATGTGGCACATTGTTTGTTAGCCAGTGTAATCAGCCACTGTCTTAGGATACCATCCTAGCCAGGGGCGTCTGCACTCCATTCCTTTGTTGCAATTAGCTAATTGATGCAATATAAAAATACGTGAGTTTATTTTACATATTATTCAGTTTTAAGAAGTTGTCAAAATTGTATTATGTAGCAGAGAATGATTTACATTCTGAATTTTTACATTCCAACTGGCAGGGCTTTGTGAAATAAAGGCATTTAGTGCCTAGTCGGCCATTTCCTGGCACCACGCCATCTCCTTCCTAAAAGCTCAAAGCACTGGGCATCTTAAATATTCTGCTTTGTGCTCTTTTTATTGGTTTCATATTGAACACTGGTTTAGCAGTGCTGACCAGGCCCAATGGCTTCCTCTCATTTTTACCAGTTTTTTTTCGTATCCTGTTATTGATTTGGCACTGGTGTTTTGACTTGTTCCTTATTCAGTGTCTCAGAGACACCTGGGCACTGGAAAGAGCAAGGTGCAGGGAGGATGAGGTCAACCCAGATCCCAGCAGGGTTTTAGTGTTCTTCATTTGCCTTTACAATCAGAGCTCAATTATCAAGCCTGAGTGTGGCCCTCAGGTGTGAGCTCAGATGGGATCATGTAAATGTCCTGTGAGATGTGATGCTGTAATATTAATGTTATTCATGAGTGCACTGTAATATTGTTCTGCACTGGAACTGGCAGCTCGGTGTATGGTACCTTTTGGGAAATGGGCACAGCCTTTTTTTGTTTTGTTTTTTTTAAAAAAAGCAAAAAGAATTCTTCTGAAATGTTTCATGATCACATGATGAATATTGACTAACAGTAAATAAATCTAATTTTCAGCACATTGCCCATTTTTTTTCCTACCAACTGCATGTTGCTAGCAGTGTTTATCATGCTGTCCACATGTATTAGAGCAGTAAGTTCTTTTTCGGTAGAAAGTACCTGAGTAGAAACTACATTTGAAAGTAATCATTCTGATCATTACTTTATATATTTTGTATGTATATTTCCTTAAGCTAAGCAACTGTCATGTGTATTGGCTGGAAAACATGATGCCAATTAGCTGGGGCTCATTCAGCGTGACGTTAACACATTCTGTAAGACTCTTAACGCACATTTAACTGGGAAGTTGTGCCATTTTTATGACAGTTTAATGTAGTATCCAAATAAGTCGATGAATCGTTTCAATAATGAGGAGAATATTATTTGATCATCCAAATAAACAGTTACTGCAGCCTTAATATGTATGCGGAGGCGGGGAGAGAGTACCAGAGAAGTTGATTTTCTCATTCTGTATTATAAAACAAATAGTTTGTGTTGAATCAGCTCTCAAAATCACTTAAATCTTGATGCTAAATGCTAATTGAAATAGCTGATTCTTTTTGTGTATATTTGATTATGATGTGGTCCAGCATGGAAAGCCATTATTATTGGGTAACCTGAGAACTTAATTGTTTAGAATTAGCAGTGGGTAAGATAGAAATATCAACTCTCTTCAGGATGTTTAAACAATGAAAGGTTATTCCATGAGAAGCTTTTATTCTTCGGAAATTTCCTTATTTTTACAATACTGTTAATGTATAAGAGTGGTAGATGGTTTGAAAGAATCATGCTCACAAATGTCCTGTTGTCGTAACTCCTGGGTTTTGTTTTGAAATGCTGAAATGATTGTTATTGTTTTGGCAGAGTTGTGATTGTCATTCCCTTCTCATTTCCTCAATAGTGTTTATGGGTGTGGTGGTTGTGGATATCCAAGATGGATCCCTGTGGGAAGAAAAAGCACAAGTGGGCAACACTGTCATCGAGTTTAGATATTTGTGTGTTCGCAGATAGTCTGTTGAAGAATTGTGAAAAGTTTGCAGTTTTGTTGCCTTTGAAATTGTAGTACCATTCATTTTATTGCATGCCTCCTCCTTAACACACAGCATGTCATCTTGCTTAATAGTCTTAGAAAATTAAAGGATGTGTATTGAGAGGTGCCAGGCACTGAAGTCTGAGGTGAGGATGAATATTATGTCTTTGCACACCTAATGCAAACAGAAAACTTAAAATAATGTACTTGTCCTTCGTTCGTTTTGTTGCAGAGATACCTCCATCTAATGCCCAATGTTTGGAGTCTCATTGCTCCACTATCTGTACTGTAATCTTATGTGGTTGTCACAGCAGTTTTCCAATAAGCTAATTGCCACACATAATACATTGTTAGAGATGTTGTCAGGATTCTGAATGAAAGTTAGGATCTGTAGAAGTCAATGTAATTGTTCTGATGATTTTTTTTATTGTTCCTGTGCTTTGGTTTGATGATCCTTGTTTGTAGCGAGCCAAGATTACCAGTCCTAATATTTTTACATTAAAAAAACTAAAAGAAATGGCTTAGAATAACCTGTGCTTCCTGGATGAATCTTGCTGATAATTTAGCAAAGCTCATTTGAATTTTAAGCACTTCTTTAATCTTCAAAGGCTAAATTGCTTTATGAATATGCATGGTGTGGGCAGACTTTAGTTCATTACCTAGTTGTAAATTCTAATGACCATTAGGTCCTCGCTGTAATTGCCAATTGTTTTGCATTTTTGATTGGCCTATTAACATGTGCATTCGGCACGCATCAGGCTGGCTTGTCAGGATGCTGCAGAAGAAAAGGTGAAAATTGTTTGTATCGCCAAGATTTGAGTATTTGGGAAAATTGATGACATACAATAGCAGTGCTATTTTTCCCCTCTTTCTTTAAGATTGAAAGTTCACCAAGAGATTCGACATATTTAATTTACATGATGACTTTGCACTCCTTTATTAATGTAATTTGCATATGAAGCTGTTGTTAATCACTTTTGATCATGTTTTCTGCATTAGCACAGAAGCTGCCTCTGTGGCTGTTTTCCCAAAGATGCTGTAGTGAAAAGCTGCAAGCCCTTCGCTTCCTTCCACTTCAGCTATACTGAAAGCATGCTTCAGAGTTGTTAATATTCAGTGGAGAAACAGTATCCAGAACACAAATAAATTATTAAGTGCATGAACTTTTTAGACAGTAAGATGAACTGATGGGGTCCATCTGTGAGTTCCAGGTTTTTTTTTCTGTGTGTGCAGCCCTATCTGACTTCATAGCCTATGGTCCCAATCCAATGCATGCATAATTGATTCCAAACGTGCTATCATTTTCTTGATGTAATTGCTTCAGTAAGATATGATGAAATGTATTGGATGATTTACATTTTCCCCCTTAACAAAAAGAATGAAAACAGGAGGGGATATGGGGACTAGTTGAAAGGTCCAGTGATGTTAAAATGTTAACATGGTGCTCCATGTCATGTTACTTGTTCCACCTTTTGTGTGTCTGCAAAGCAAATAGAATGGTGTGACTTTGACATTTTACTCTTCTTGTGCAACTAAATAGTTAAACGCCGCAAAACTAAATTTTGTCATTTTAACAACTTGAAGAAAATGGTTGTTATGTGATTTGAAAGGATCCCCATCCCCTCGGTGATCACAAATAATATAGCAACATGTTTTAATCTGTAGGAGATTCATATTTAATTGTTTAGGCTGTTGAATATTGCTGCACCACATAGCAGAAAAAAAAGCCAAGTGTATCATGTTGCCTGAGTTTGTTGGAGACAATCCAGCTCTGAAAAGTTGTAAGATTTCATCAAAAGTAGTGCAAAAAAAATCTTTTGGGATAGTTCTATTAGTATGGTTTGAGATTTAAAGAATACTATGTTTATAATTAAGCTTTGCCTCAAATGAGGCAAAGGAGTGTTGTTAAGGGACTGTAGATTCTATGAAGGATAATGTAGTTCTCTACCAAGGATTCCTGATGTCAAGAGGTTTCGTTCCAAATAGTGCAAATTCTGTTCAAAATATTACCAGTGTCAAAGTGCAAGCATTGAACATAACTTCTTTCTGACCAGCTTCCCATGCATATGTTGCATTAATTAAGAAATACTGCCTCTTGTCAGGGATGGTTATCTGCCTGTTAAAGTTAATATATTGTTCTGGTTGATATTAAACTATTTGAAATTGTTATTTCTGTTGTGTTGGTTGTTATTCCCTCATTGTAAGGGAAACTAGCATAGCCTGAGTAAACTGAGAGTTGTTCATTCCTGTGTATCAATGAATTTGTCTTGCGAGAAATTCGAACTGAATAAAATCCAGAAATAAACTTGTGCAGTAATAAGCAAAGTATTAGCTGTGATTTACATGGAAACCCCTTAAGGATTGGATTTGATATGCGGTGGTTAATTTTTAGTCTTGATGAGTCCACTTTACACACTGGTAGTGCAGACAGCATAAGGCTGGGAGAGTCGATGGGTGTCGCTGCTCAAAGACTGCTTGTATAACGAGATCGGTTTGAATCGGTCTTTAATAAATCAGCTTATTGACAGCCGAACAGGTCGGACTCGAGCTATATGCTCCCTATGGTAATTTCCCTACTTCAGATCAATATGAATTGGTTTCCATGTGCAGACATGAATGGATTCAGCTCACTGCATGAGCTGTTAATGAACCAATCTGTGCACACAAGCACAGAATATGGTTTATCTAAAATAAACCACCTCAGAGTAGATTTATTAAAGATCAATCTGAACCTGATGCGGTCCTAAATGTGCACAGATACAAGTGATCAAGAGGAGAATGAAGTACTTTGAAGTCTGTAAAGTAGACACAGATCAGCAGTGTGACACAAGGAGGGAAGGGTGTGCATTTAAGGACACAGAATAGACAGAATGCCAAAAGCTTATTCTAGCAAAGTAAGTAACAGCAGGTGAAATGCTTTCCAAACTTATTCTGTTTTTCATAAATAAAAACTGGAAGTGAGCGAGCGCACTCTACAATAAACAATTAGATTTTCCTCTCTCGTGTTCGTCTCTGAATCACTAATAGCAGCTTTGCAGATTTGTTACGTACAATTTACTTTTCTTCATTAGAGATGGGCTTTCATTTTACCTTTCAAAGAAGAGAAGAGGAACTGTTCAATTTCTTTTCATTTAATATATCTTTGTGTTTTTCCTCCTCCTTTAGCTTTTTATTAAACCTAACTTGGCAGGGAGGGGCTTATGCAGAGCGGTCAAGCACATCTGCTCGTCTGAAGACAGTAAAGAAAAGGGGTTAGCAGCACAGGGGCAGCAGCACAAAGGGAAATTGTACATTTGAACCATTAGTCTCTTTAGCCTTGGTGCAGCCAGACTGGTTTAGCAGACAGAATGATAGATTGCTTTGTCATAGGTCCCAGGGTGTGCCCTGAACTTGAAGCACTTTGTTTATCCCGAATAGAAAGGGAAAGGCAGACATAATCTATGTCTAGCTTTTAGGAATTGAGAGGTAGAAGAGTATAGTAGACTGGCAGAGTGGGTGTGGGTGTGGGGGGGTGGGGTGGGTGGGGGGATGGGGTAGGGGAGTGGAGAGGAATGGGGGGGGGGTATGTGCCTGATGATGGCTGTCCATTAACAGATGAACTTGGCTTAGATCCAGACTTTTGATGAAAGTGTCATACTCTGTGCATTTTTTTTCCTTACCTGCTGACAGTACATTAATGCTCCTGGGTGTTTTGGCTGAGCTGGGGAGGGGGGTGGGGGTGAACACGACACAGCTCAATTTTTATCTTAGAACCAGTTGAGACTGGTCTGCCTGGCCTTGCAGGCGGGCGTGCTCTTATCGCCTTTCCTGGTTTACATTGTAAAAACTTGTGATAATGCCAGTAACCTGAGGGCCTGAGTGGGGGTAGGAGAAGGGTGTGTTGGGGAGGCGTTGGGGTGGGGTGTGTGTGTGTGTGCGCGCGCGCGCGAGAGAGAGAGAGGTTTGGTGTTTGTGGAAGCATATTAAATTAAGTCTTTGCAAATGGGCGAGGTTGAACTTGCCCTATAGAAATCATCTGCAAACTAATCCACACATGTCTAGAAACATGATGTGATAGCAAAGGGAGGGGGGGATACTGGGACAAAACAAACGCTTTGTAAATGTGGACACGAGTGAGGGGAAAGGGATGAACAAATAACTTAAAGTAGCCAGCAGTGACTTTTAGAACACCGTTTCAGGAGCATGATGTGGAGCTGCTGGTAAGGTGTTAGCAGGGCTGCATTGTTCCTTTTAATCCCAAAGAAATAATACACAGAAAATCAATGGCCATGACTAGTGATAATTTACAGTACTCTGAGTGCTAACTACTCTGGTGCTCGATGGTGAGCTCCCAGCACAAAGAGCAGCTCTCCAGCATTTTATTTCTGTCACTCTGCATCATGCCTGCTGTAGGTCATCCCTTTTTTAGAAAAAACTCTCAAAATCTTAACACGGTTCTTGTATAATTTATGAGTACCTTCAGACGCTGAGAATTTTTATTACAGTTTACTTTTGGTGTGTAGGTGGGAGCCACACAACAATGATATCAATCCTTGTTTTGTGGAAATTTTTTTTTTGGTTTCATACATTTTAGTTCTCTGATCAGCCTAATGTGCTGCTAAGAATTGAAGGAAATGCCTCAGGTTCACAACTGAAAATCTAATCAATACACCAACATGCAACTGACAGTTCTTCTGAAGCTCTCATTCTAAAATATTTATACTAAAGACTGCTTGAGAAAGCAGCTTCTTTCTTTTGCCCCAAAAACCATGATTCAGTATTCCATATGATAGATATCATCATTTTTGAGCCACAGCTTCTGCCATGTGGATAATTCTATATTTCCGAATTGATCTTTGGGTTTATTGATGTCTATTACTCATTTGTTACGTTCCTTTTAAAGAAAGCAGTTGAATTAGTATTAGGCTCCTTTTATGAATAATACTTTAAACTGTGGTAGGGACTGTTTAATTGTGTAGTGGGTACATAGTGCTCCACATGGACAGCATTTATTCCCATTTATAACCCTTTATGACTAATTTTAACTTTCTACATTGACTGTCCTGAAAAAAATAAACTAAATTTGACTTGGATCAGCATTTGAAGGGAGGTGGGGACTGGTTTCTGCTGTCTTATTGGTTTTTAAATTGAAAGCATTTTTGAAAGTCATTGGGGTGACTCATCACAAGGGATGTGGTTCATTGTTAGAATAGCTCAGGTATTGTTTATAGTGAGGCCATATTTGTTCTGGAGTTGAACCTCCCATCTGAAACTCTAAATGTAGCCACATTGCAAATTTTGAGTGGCGTCAACATGAGCAAGTCTTATCTAAGGTCTCACTTCAGGAGATTATTTAGGTGGATATGGTGAGGTACAATTAAGTAACGTTTAGCCTTCCCACTAACTCTTCTCTCCCCTGCCAATGGAAAGAAGTAACAAGCTGGAAAAATTTATGTCTACATTTCTAACTTTTTGCAGTTGAGATGCAACTGCAATGAAACAATAAGAAATGCTGCATTGAGTGATGGCACAAAGCTAATATTGAAAAAATAAAATAATGGACAAAATTCAGACTTGCATTATCTCAAATGATCATACATGATGTTCAAATCTTGATTTTGAGCATCTGCTTGTGTTTAACCCTTAGGGTTTTTAAGTGAAGAGTGATCTTTGGTGTTATGCTCAATGAAACCTTCATCTTAAAATGAAATATGTCGTTTTGGGGGTGGGGGTTTGGGTTGGAGGGGGAAGAAAAACTGCCAAATGGTGAGTTTAAAGAAAAACTTTACAAGACATTGTAAGATATCAAAGTACTTAACTTTTTTCTTCCCCTTCATTTGGGGAGGGGGAGGTGAAGAAAGAAGGAAAGCTAACTTGATGCCTTACTGCTCAAATTCCGAACCGAGTGCCTTGCTGCTATGTGAAGGGCTTACCATTTGTTATTTTGCACGCTATTTCCAGGTGACAGAAGGTGTCGGTTTTTATTTTAACATCTTCAACCAGGCAGTATGAATGCGTGCATGCTATATTTATGTCAGACTGGCACGGTTTTGTAATACACAGCCTGGAGCCTAATTGAGGGTATACCTATTTCTGATTTGTAGGTGTTAAGTAATTATAAAAACATAAGTGTATTTATTTAGTTTTACTTCTTATGAGGAGTTTGCACATACATTACTATTGAGTGTGAAGGGATTTTGCAGGTTCCCAAATAGTCCTCCTGAGGTTGAAATGTGATCACCAAAAAAAAATCCCCAATCCTTTCTTATCCCCAGCTACGAATGCATAGCTAAAAATTCCTCGATCTAAGAGAAATTTCACAAGATCAACTTGTTCGTATTGTTTTAAAAAGATCAGTTTGCAATTTAAGTGGGCTAATGCCACAATTCATTAAAAAGCTGCATTTAAACCTAGTGATCTATCCTTCCACATTCTTGGGTAGTTGTGTGAAGAGGCTGAGTGCAGGCGTACAATTTGTTTCTAGTGTGCCTTGAAAAACACGTGCAGCCAAATCTTATTCTGCCTAGCAGCTTATTTGCTGAACAATCAATGCTATCACATCAGAAACAGACATAATGGTGGCGCTATAGTGATGTTAGTATTACAGATTATGTTATTTACATATTTTCTTGATCTTCAAATTCTTCAGTCAATTCACAATTGGTGTTGAGTTGTTTTTTTCCACCTGTATAGAAACATGTACATTTTTATACTCCGGTGCTCTTAATTGCTATACCTGTGCTCACTGAGGTACATATTAATTTGCTCATTAATATCTCTTGTACTGTGAACATATTAGAATGCTTGCTAATAACTTTCCCAAAATTCGTAGTTGAAAAAGATGAATTCCTTATTTCCAACCATTGAAAGGAAAGAAATGACTGATGAGAAGAGCACCTGGACAGCACTCATGAGCTTTCATTAAATTGCCGCCCATGCTGCAGGCTTTATGCTGGCTCAGTTTCTGTTTCACAGCAAACAGGCACATTCCCCCAGTGCAGCCAGTCTGAAAAGCTTTCAATTAAAGACAACACATCTATAGGGTCTGAAAGCTCTGAATGAAATTATTTGAAATGAAGTATTCTATACATTATAAAGATTTCAAAATGTTTCAGGTATGTTAATTCTAATGTACAGTAGGATGCTTCTGCTAGTCCAGCCATAGCTGTCTAATGGGGTCACATATGTCAGAAAGTGATGTATGGATTATGTTTACCATGACATATTTTGTTTGTAACTGGGCAGTGTGATTGGTGGTGGTGATAAATGAAGGTGGTCTCCTGATCCACAGTAGTTTCTGTGGCTGCCAGTTTCCAAACTAGTAAAACTCATTAAATGCCAGGGAGGATGTTTAATGTATATGACTTGCTTGGAGTTGAGGAACTCCTATTATGAATAAGAGGAACCTACTTATATGGGACAGAGTGGAGGGTAATTCATACCTCTCTGACCACCAAGCTTGGTGGCAATTCAAAATTAAATTCAAGAGCTTTGGTGAAACCTAAAGTATATACAATTTCACATGAAAGTATACAACGAGTGTCATGAATCCTGTTGTCTGCTTAAAAGAGAGTTGAAAAACCCCGTGCCAAAATTGTTGTTCCCACTTCATCTATCAACTGTTGCTAAAACCACCATTACAAATCTTTAACAATTGTAGCATTTCGTTAATACATTTAAGTTAAAGAGACAAAATTGCCTGGATTTCCAAACAATATCTTTAACTAAGTTCTAGAATTTTAATTCTAACCCCATCTACCTAAACCAATGGTGCTTAGATATCATCAGTTCTCATTTTAGCTTCTATATTGACTCGATCTTCAATATCGGTGTTTGATTCAAAAGCATTGCTTGTCCTGTTTCCTAGTCATTCTGTCTGTTTGGTCTCCTAGGTGGAGAGCCAGAGTTCACGTAGGCAAGAAGATTACAAAAAAATTAAGAAGGTTGAAACCCTACAACTTTCACACAGCACCCCCTGATAGTTGCAGTATTGTGGAAATGGCTGTCACAGCATGAACTATGCAGATACTACAGAGTTCATTCACATTTTAGGTGTCTAGATGTTTTGGGAAAGGGAAAGGAAAAAGTTACAGTTTACTCAACAGAATTAAACATAGGCTTTTAATCATTGTCAAAGTCAAAAATTCCATGGAACTGGCTAAGAAAGGAGTGGGAATAAGGGATCAGAACATGGCAAACTCTGAGGCTGACATTGCAATTAGCAAAAATTGAGGCCATCTTTCTTTTAAAAAAAACCTCAAACTATTAGTACATCATGATGTACAGAATAAGACAGACTGTTGGGTAAGGTGGTGGGAGATCTTTATCACAGAAATTAAACCATTGCTGTCCCAGACTCTGTGGTGTGAGATTGGACATAAAGAGCATTACTTTTACTTGACTGTTTTCTGAATTGTGCTTCTTGGTTATTGAGCCTGACAATCACCAGTCTGTCAAGTTCCACTGTATCATGCTTCCATACTTCTTATAGAAAGCTAGCTGAGGAGAGAGTAACTCTAACTCTCACCTTAGGATCGACCTATTCATGCTTGCTAAACTAGTCCGTAGGAGTAGAGCACAAGCAAGGTTTTACTGATTTATTTATTATTTCTTCACTTCTCTCTCTGTGCAACTAACATTTTTTTTTTGCCTTCTTAGTAGCAGACCCTACCGTTTAAAATATGTGTTGCTTTGAGTCTTTTGATTGTTTAGATTCTTGATCAGCATCAATTTTTACGAAGTGGGGAGGAATATGCTAATTTGAATCCAAATGAATTTGTCACTTTTGGAGACATAACCTTTATATGTTAATTCCCACTGCTTGGAGAATTCTGTAGTTTAATTCTTGGAATAAATGAAGTGTTTTCTTCTGGGTTTGTGATTTATTGTTTTGGGTACCTTATTTTCCAGCAAAACAAAAACGAATGAGCTAATTTTTAAAGTTCAGAGTCATAATTCTCAAAACACAGTTTCATACACTCTTAAGTGCTACCTACCATTTATAATCAACATTCTGTGCACCAACTCTGCACAATCAATATGCTTTATCGTGATGGACACTTTAGTGATTTTTAAAAAATGCTAGTCTCTCTTAATGCCCTTTATTGTTTATTTACTCTAGTAAAGACCATACCTGGCTACTTTTTACTTTAAAATATTATATGTAGAATTCTGTCCATCGTGTTTAACTGGTCCTAATTTAGCATTATACTTTGGACGTCACAAATGCTTAATCAAATTTCTAAGTTAATTTGGCCTATATTTTGTATTCATAGATGAGCATAAAGTATTACGGAAGAGGAAAGAAACATAAAAACGGACATACAAAGAAGCCAGGCAAACTAATTATCAATAAAGGCTGTATAGGAATGTTTGGCAACTGTAAATCTATCAACAAATAAAAGAATAAATCAAAATCAGTCAAATAGTTTTTTTACTGCCATCTTTGCTATACATCAGTGATTGAGAAAAAAATTGTTGAAAATAGATTTCAAGCACAGCAAAATTAATTTTAATAAGTACACATTTCATGAGCATATCTTTAAACTTAAACAGTTATTGCCTTGGTCTTTGGATGTCTTCATACACTTTTTCTGTTTGGAATCTTCTTTGCAGCTGAAAATGGAATTTGATATTTCTGGTCATATGCTTGTTGCAAACCTTTGCCCTGAGATTTTTAGCCCACTGATTTATTCTCTGATGTTATTTATGGTATAAATGCTGTCATCTGTCTGCATAAATATAATTGCTTTGTTTTTTTTACTGTGGGGCCATTTTTAGTCTATTTTGAAGCAGCATTTTGCTGTGTTTTATTGTTTTCCATTTTGTACACTACAGCTATTCATGATTTTTTGCTTTCATGTATAGCTGTTAACTGCATGATTATGCAAGGGTGAATACCCTTATTTTCTGTTTGGCAGTTTGATTATGGTTATTTTTCATTTTTCACCATTGTTTAGTTCTTTAATATGTTCTGGAAGAATAATTTTTTTGAGCCAAAGGTAGACACAGGTTGCATGCATGTGCGATCAGGTGCTGTTTTTATTCTCAAATTTCATTCTAGATAGCCATTTTCCAATTTGCACAATTCCCTGAACAAACAACAATTGAACTTTCATTGCCTTGAGATTCTGTTTGGTGAATAATTTTTGAATTTATGGCCTTAAAAGGACACTATTCCACCTTGTGAGCAAAGTGATAAAAATGGGCCAGAGTTTCCTCAATTCCGCTTTAGCAACTATCAGGCTTAAGTTTGCACCCAATCCTACCGATAAGAATTTTCTATGCAGCTGACTTGGCAAATCACAGAATGTAGAAATTTGAGTAAATAATTGGGATCTGAGAAAAGCATGACATAAATGACATGTTCTTTAAGTTCCTCTTATTTAATTGATGGAACAATTAAGGTGGAATTGCCCCCTTTTAGGGACTAAGTGTGGGTGAGATTGTGTTAGGCAGGGAATCAATGCACCACCCCTGCCTCCAAGGGAACTCATCCAATTGCATGCCAGTTTGTTCATTAGGAGCTCAAGGGTTGGTGACTTAGGAGTCTGAAGGCTGCTGCTCGAGGCCTACTCGTTGTGAGAAGTTAAGTGTTTGTTTTTAAATCTTCTTGTTGAGGGTGGAGGCTGCAGGAATCGGAGGCAAGGCAGGGACTAGCTTTTAGTGGCACTTCCTTGATGCCAGTGGTTGCCTTCGATTGACTTCAGATTGGAGGTGCCCCCAGCCTAGCAAGCAGGTTGCCCTGGTTTTCCAGTTAGGAAAATAGCCTCATTTCTCACCTGACATGGTGGTCGTAAAACAGGAGGCTGCCAAGATTGTGCTCTTAAATGGCCATTAATTGACCACCTAAGAGCCTTAATTGAAGGCAGGTCAGTAAAGCAACCCGTGGACCTTCTCATCCAGGGCTTAATTGGTGAGAGGTGACTATTTTTCCAGGGCCAACGTTCTGCTCAAATTATAACTACCCTACCTCTCACCCAAGTGCCCCCCTCCATCACTAGCTTAAGTGAGGGGCAAGTTTAACCCTTGAAATTTGAAGATATTAAACCAGCATTCATACAGAGTAAACAAGCATGGGGCTGGATGAACACAGAAGGTCAAGCAGCATCATACAGAGTAAACTCAGCATGTTTTATGTAAATGCTGTTGAGAAGATGTTTCTGTTTTTGATGCAACAGATCATGATGCCATAGAAAGCATTTGTAGAAGATAGAACGCAAGTGTTTCGAACAAGAAATAAAAAACAAAGCTGAAATAAATTGCTACAAAACACCAGAAATATTGACTTTGGACTTCATGTTGTAAATTATGGGTGTAAATTTGCACCCTTTCAGAACTGGTTTCAGTACAGGTAATGTGCATTCTGTGGTCTTTTTACGCAATGGTGTTACGCTAATAATCTTAAATTGAATTACAATGGGTCTAATGTGGAAATTTGTAATCGTTTGAGAAACTGAGTGATAGTTAGCATAAAGCTGGTGTAAAACATTTTTGTACCAATTTCCTCGGAGTTGATGTGGAGCTCAGCTGCAGGGTTATACCATTTTTGTTTCTAGGAATTTCCCAGTTATTCTGTGCTAGATGATGCAACACTTCTGTGTTTTAAAAAAAAATGATCGTACATACTATGAGTATGCCATGGGAAGTCTGCCAATATTTTAATGAATTTATACTTTCTGTTTCACTTTTTCTGTTTTTGTCTCGCTCTCAGTATTACTGTTCTCTTTATAATGTCTGATCATACTTCACTAAAGATGCAGAGAGCTGTGCTAAGCATACTATTTTTAACAATTTTTTAATATATGTCACTAACATTCAGCCTATATCTAGAGTGATATTGGTTAGTTGAATGTGGCTGTTAAATTTTCTTATTTACGTGATGGGGGGCTGTAAATGAAACCTGCTGTGCTGCTGTTCTGTCTACCTGCAAAGAGCTCCTTCTAAGGCATTGTCGGAATCACAATTTGCTTCTGATGCCTCTGGAGCTGTGAAGTGAGCTCTGTTCTGAATAAACAACTATTCCAAATCCAATTTCAGCACTTAAATGGGCATCACTAACACAAATAGTGTGCTTGTGGAGTAGAACTACTTCCATCTAATTGCCAGCTCAAAATTAGTCTCATTAAGTTGGTTGCCATCAAGTTGGTGTAAATGGCTCTATTTAAATGTCCGCATCTAGTCCAGGATACAGCAGACATGCTCTCTTGGTGTGATGTAACTTGTGATTATGGTACAACTAGAGGGACATTGCTGTCATTCAGCTCATGTTATACCATGTTTTCTTTGACAACTTTGCATCTTAGGACTGAGAACTATAGGGTAAAGTTCCCCACTGCATCATTTCTTTTTTTAAAAAAAAACTCTACAGTATAGGTTATTTCACTTTGTTGATTGTTTTCTACTTTAATGTACAATGCAATTTAAAACTGACTGAAACTAGGGGAAAGTAGAATGTGCTGGTAAATTTTCAAAAGTAATGCTTGTTTGTGGCCTTTTCTTGCCTTCTTTTTCCATCCTCCACAACTCCTGTTTTATCTATAATGGGGAGAGAGAAGCATAATCCACCTACGGTTAAAGCCGTGAATTCAGGCAGCTCTGCACTTTGGTTCATCCACCAGGAGGTGGTCTTGAGCAGTAAGGTAGGCAGTTATATCTTCTCTCCCTGCCCCAGAGTCCCCGTTTAATCTGTTTATCCAGAGTTTGAATGTGACAGGCCACTTGAGGGCTTTCCAGATTCCAGCCTCCGATTTGAACTCTGGTCTGTTTGAAAGCTCTTGGTTGCAGGGTTGTGCTATGAAGTCACTCCAGTACAAAGTAATTTGGAGAAAAGCGAAAATTGTTACCAAGTGCCGCTCCTGGACTTAGCAAGCATATGTAACCATTCTTCATAACTGTGAGTGCAGTTAAACACAAGCCTTTTGTTTGATCTTGATCTATTGCACAGAACAAGATTCCATTTTGTTTTGCTTTTTCTAAATCCAAGGCTATGATCAAACCTGTTTACAATTTCTCAGGTACTTCATGTCTGGGAATTGTAGTGAACCACCCATACAAAATGCTGTGCAAGTTGATCACACTAAGAGACTGCCCTCGCTCCCACTTTACCACTTCCATCAGTGTATGATAGAGGCTGGTATCTGTTGGAGATGGGGAATTTGAAAAAGAGAATGCAGAGTATGCAGGTTGGTGGTGTTTGAAATGCTGGTTGCTGTTAACAAAGAAGCTAGAAATCCATCTTGTCACCATTTTATAAACCTCGAGTTTAATATCCATTCCAGATACTTGAAGAAAATGTACAATCTGCAGCACAGATGGCAAGTGATGATTTACTTTTAAAGCTTGTTGAGTTCTGTAAGCTAATTTTTGTTGAACAAATGGAATTCCATGCACAACTTTGAAATGGGAGTTATCACTGGATTTTGTTTTCTTTTTCCTGCCTCCATCCATCTACCTTCACAGTAATAAACCTGGGTTTGTGTTTTGCACTGTAGTCCCTTGAGTGAGAAGTTTGTGGTTCAAACTTTATTTCAGGGCATGACCATTATAATCTAAGATAACACTTACTATCAGATTTGTGGTCTTTTAGATGAGGCATTGAACACAAGACTTGGTCTGCCTATTCATTTGGCTGTTAAGGATTATATGGCACTGTGAAAAAGGTGGCGCTGTTCTGATATTAAGGCTAACATTTGCCCAGTAACACCAAAAGTTAGCTTGTCGTTTATCTCATCGTCTGTCGCTTATACTTTCTGCAGATTGGCTACCACATTTTCAGTATGGAAGCAAAATTTATTTATTGTTTCTGCTGTTGTTTGGTACAGCATGGAATGTATTAGGGCGTGTAAATGTTCTTCTATTCTGCAGGACAGTAACTGTGACCTCTTAATGAACAGATTCCTCTGCATAAATATAAGAGTTAAGAGTTGACTGTACTCCTTGCACAAACACAAGACTTCTCCTTGTGTATTTGTTAAAGTAAGAACTTCCTTAATTTTCGAGAAGAAGATCGCTAGCCAAAGAAATGTTACTCCCAATGCCTAGATTTCTGAATCATGGCACAAGGAGTGAATGGTTTTAGATTGGTCTCATCCTTTTCAGCAGTACTGACTACAATTTTGTACGCAAAGGTGCTAATTAAATGTTTGTCAGTGTTGTACAAATGTGGCAGCATTACCAACTTTCAGGTTGATGACCTGTTTGGTGATCAAAGTCTCTGCTGGTGGGGCCACTGTTTCACTTCAAGCTGCAGTATCCTACAGGGCCTTTCTCTATGGATATCTCCAAACAGTGTTGTTACCACTTCTCCAAGAAGGTGTCTGTTAAAGGATATGGTTAAGATTTATTGTGGATTTTCCACAATGTGTATTTTGCATTATTAAATGATGAGTTTTATTTGTATGCTGTAAAATGTTAACTTAATTTGGTACAGTGCTGTAAAGTAAATGGTTTCTGTAATTTATGCAGATTCCTTTCGAATAAATATTTAGTTTGAGGGAACATTTAAAACTCTCATCCCACATAATTTGCTCTTCTATTGTAACAATGGTTGAAAAGTTTACCTTGTGAAATTGTAGATTGGACTGTTACTTCTCTCATTTCACTGCCCCTTCCCCCAGCCACAAAATCAAAAGCACTAGTGTAAAGAGCTAGAAAGGTCACTGCTGATAATAACAGTTCTTAGGGTGGCTATTTGGGGATGCTGCTTTTTTGCTTGTTAAGAAGTTCAAACTGACCTGTCTAATGCATCCCATATTCAGGTTCCTCTTTGGTTTCACAAAATATCTGCTCCTGCTCTCGGCACATATAGCTATTATTAGCAAGTGTCAGTCAGTTATCTGAAAGTGGCCCTTTTAGCTGCCATTTAAGTGCCTGACACTTGGTTTACAGCAGATTAAATGAAATTTTAGGCTGGTTTGGCTTCACTGAGGGTAGACAAAAGAACAGCTGCCATGGAAATGTAACCTAGCACCAGCAAATATAGGGTGCCATGACTGATGCTTTAATCTAAAAGAAAAGAAAATTAGACACTTAATATGAATCTTTTAGAAATCTGTCACTCGAAACCTTTTTCTTGTTGGGGACAGGTAATTTAAATTGTTTTTTCAAAATTGTTCGACGTTGGAGAGAAGGGGTAGAATTTGTCTCAAGATTCTTTTTGTTGCTGTTTTGGTCTACGGGTTGCCTTACAAAGCACTTCTTGCAAAAAAGGTTCAAATAAAGAATATTTTTGAAAACCTAATGAAAGGACAGTTAATAGTAATGATTCATTGCACAGTAGGTATGTACAGACACAACTGTTGCATGTTGCATGTTGCAGAGTTGCATCACAGTGCTTATTTTAAACACAAAAAATGTGGGCAGGTGATTGACCGGTAAGCTGCTGGGACCCTCTGGGAAACAGATGTTTTCAGCTTCCTGCTTGAAATAAATGATATCCAGAAGAAAAGAATATAAGAGCACCCAGAGAAGGCTATTCAGACCCTCCAGCCTATTCCACCATTTAATAAGATCTTCTCACTCAACTCCTCCACACCTTTCAAAGTCCTTGTTGCTAATCTTTTTTTTAATTGGTGCTGCTACATAGAATTCACTTATTCATTTTTCCTTCCAATGAAAATGTGACCAGTTTTAAAACAATGCTGTCAGACAGCTTTAAATTAGTGTTTATAGTACAAGGAACAGAAGTAGATCGTTCGCCACCCCCCCACCTCCAATACAACGTGCTCTGCCATTCAGTTGGGTCCTGATTGATCTGCGTCTGAAACTTAACCAAACTGTCCTTTTTGTACAGGGGATAAATTATGATTTTTTTTTTAATCCCATAAGAAAAGTTATTCTGCCTCTAAGCGCACACTGTTTGTAAACTTGGAACTGTATGGCCCACAATTGTCCAACTATTCAGTTTAATTGTTAGAAGACCATAGGTAGAGTCCTCCCACAATTTTTGAATTGCCCCACCTGTAATGTGGAGTCATAAAATTACAACTGATAACTCTGTGATGGCTGTAGTTACACGGAGGTCCTAAACCTCTGACTAGGCCTAGAATTTATAAAACTGTAGTTCAGTATTGGGTAGGGATTGAGACTGAGTATCCTAAAGGATGACAGGGGGGAATCGATTCATTAATGGAATGTCTCAAGGAGAGTTGAGTTCTTCCATTTTTGTTTTTATGTAAATACTGTGTATTATAAATTGGTTGGATTGCCACGTCATGCTAAATTTGTTTGGGGGATGGGGTGATTTATAGGGTATTTTAAAGCAATCAAGAATTTACAAAAGGTCCTGGACGTAATTTGAAAGCAAGAAGAGCCATATGATGGATAGAGTTCAATGCAAAATATTAAATTGGAACAAATCATTTGGATATGCAAAGTAAATGGGAAAGCTTGTGGTGCAGTGATTTGTGTCCCTACCCCTGGGGTTCAAGTTCTGCTCCAGTACTTGATGACAAAGGAAGATGCATTCATAACACAGCCAAACAGGCTGAGCATCAACCTGCAAATCTTTCCAATATGTCAGTGACAGACAGTAAGAGCAGGACAGTTCCTTGGTCATATGTAAAGGAAAGTAAAATGAAGCTTCTACCCTCGCTGTTCCTAGCTCCAGGCCACAAAAATCATACAAAAATGCATATTGCCAGAGAAAGGGGCAGTCTATGGTGGCTAAATAGCCTTCAGGCAGTGAACTTGAGAAGAAGAAATGAATCATGTTGAACAGGTAGGAATGAGGCTGAAAGAGACGTGTGCTATGATCTCATGATATGATTGAAGACGTCACATCCCACAATAAAACCTGGCTTCATAGATCATATATTTGTTTTGTTTCACACATTAACGCGCTGCTTCGTTACTGAGACACATCAAATATTGCTGCTGATTTTTTGCTATTGACAGAACAGAGGTTTATTACACGAAATAATAAACCTATCTAAATCTAGAATTTAGACATATCTTAGCATAAAAGACACAACAAAATAAAAGTTTCAACCTGATCCCATCCATTTACAGAGATTTAAGTCCAGAAAAAAAATACACACTATTTTAACTCCTGTTAGTTTCTACTTAATGGACCTCTTTGTTACAGACTGCAGACACAATTTGATGAGACGTTTTAAAGGCTGCCGTCATTAATATTTCAAAAATCTGAGAGCCTAAACTTGCAGATTTCTAGCCAAACTCTCCTAGTTTGGCATTTTGGCAGTTTCACCCTGCCGTCGCTGGCTCCCTGATCTCCTCCTCGGAAAGAATCTAACCTTGCTTTTGAACTCAACTATGGTGTTTTCCAAACTGAATTTAACCAAAATTTCATAAACAAAACTTGCTAATCCTAGGTTCTTCTCAATTGAAAACAAAACTAATTATCTTATATATTTAACCCACCTGTCTTAAACACAACAGTATAAACATCTTTCCATTACAATACAGGGGCCTGTTGTCACCTGCTTCCTGACAAATGTGAGATTTAGATCACTATCCTGGAAAGATTCTCTGAATTAATTTAAAAGAAAAACCCTTCACAGAAGTAACCAACATCCAGCTGTTTCTATTTTGAAATCCAAATTCCCGAAATGATGTTAAAATATGCAACGTACATACCTTTTGTCATAATTCAGTGTAATACAGAGTTCCCCACTTACAAACATCTGACTTATGAATCTGATCTGTTAAAGGGTGTAATTTAAAAAATCCAACATATGAACGTTTCCTGAACTTATGAATGACTATTTTATATTGAACTGCATTGTGTTCTGACTTGCATACAATCAACTTGTGAACGGACTCAAGCTCAGAACGTGTTGACAACCTAAAGACTGTCTGGAGTTGAACATTGACTGTATCCAATCACAGAGTAGCAATTAATAATGCAAGCAGAACACTTAGATATACTGTCAAGTTAGTAGGGTGGATATCTGAGACCACTGTGCTAAAGAAGTTGTTTTTTTTTTAGTTGTTGGGCTACATCTTGATAATATCTAATGTGCTGCCCTGATCATTGAGATATAAGAAAAACTTCCAGGTGCTTCAGATGGTGCAGAGAAGGCCCAAAGACTGACTTGTGTTAGAGGATCAGAGTTATAATTAAAGATCAGAAAACCATGGGACTTTACCCCTCCAAGCTATAGTGGAAGAAAATGATGACTGAGGTGGAAACTCTGTATAGAGTTAAGTAGAACGATCAATGGACCAATAAGGTAGTCCTTCAAATTAAATCACAACAGTGGAATATGGGTATGAACTGGGACAGGCAAGTTCAGGATCAATGTCTGAAGATATAGTTCCTGACAAAGACATAAATAACACATGGAATGTTTTTCTGAACAGGATACTAAATGTAAAAATTTTGCAACTATTGGAGAGTCACTTGGCTGACGTGATGGTCACTGTAGAACAATGCGCTAGATGGACTGAATGGCTCCTGACAGTCTTGCAATGAAGAGGAAAGAAAATATTTTGAATGAACCATTCCCTGATGAATATGGCCCTCTTTCTAATAAGGACTTAGAAATTGTTTACTTGTGATACTTGAGCTTGTTTCACACTTGCTCCAGTTTATAGATTACAAAGATGTCAATGGAAGAGTGAGGCTTAAAAATCAGATAGGAGTTTTGCTTAATAGCTAATTGCTAGTTCATTGATTACCTCCGCTGCTGAAGGTACTGTTTGTGCAACTGTTTGTCAATCAGTAAATAATACATATCAAAAACTAAGTAATAAATTTCAACAAAGCTTGGGTACATAGCTATGGTCGTGGTAACATTATGTTAATCAAATGTGATGGAAGTATTTTACTTCTTCCAATTTCTATTATTTTACCAAACTTTATCAGACCTCTCCTTGGCAAATGAATTAAAAGGAGTGTAAAGAAATTTGAAGCAAATAATCAGAAAGAAATACATCTTTTAAGGGGGGTTATAGCGTAGGACTTTTATAATCGGTATATAGAATTTTTTGATGATTAAAGTAGCAGGGGTGTTTTAACACTTAACAAAATAAACTGCTGAATTTGAACAAATTCATAGACATCTAAGATACACAAACTTTCTGGGAAAACAACCAGCCTATATCTACTTACTGAAATGCTCAGCACATATGTTTGTTGAATCAGTAGTGAAACTAAATAGCATTTATTTTCTGACTGTGACAATAGCTCCAACCAGTGCAGTTTACACAACGCTATATTCCTGCTTGAGGTATTTTTTACTTTGGTGTTAACTTGTTTCTTTAAATTCAGAGATAACAGGGTGCAGAGCTAGATGAACACAGCAGGCCAAGCAGCATCAGAGGAGCAGGAAGGCTGACGTTTCGGGCCTAGACCCTTCTTCAGAAATGAAGAAGGGTCT
>JAHRHZ010000018.1:52149259-52193348 GCA_024137785.1 Ginglymostoma cirratum | reverse complement strand
TGTTATCTCAGATTCCCCAGCATCTGCAGTTCCTGCTATCTTTAAATTCAGTAATGTCTGCGTAAAAATATTGTGCATGGAAAAGCGGTATGAGTACATGCTGTGTTTGCACATGAACTTGGTCGATTTGTCTCTCTTTATATGTTTGTTTGAGCTGAATAGTTTCCTCCCCTTGGAGGTGTGGTTGGAAATAGGTCTGAAAGCAGGTCCTGAAAGTGTCAGTTTGGGTCCACCTCAGAGTGCTTTTGCTGTAGCAGCTCAGTCTGGCACTAGCTACCCAACTGGCAGAGACGGATAGGCAGTTAGCCCGATTTAAGGCTCCATTTGAGGGAACAGCGAGAACACTACTGTGATTTTCCTGAAGTTAGTCCAGTCTCCCTGCTGGTGATAGCCAGCTCAGGAGCACCATCATGTCTTGAGTCCATCACCCATCACAGAGCTGCTGCAATTCAGTTGTTATGATGACACCTGCAAGCCACCTTTTGTAGAGCAGCTCCTCCTTCCCATTGACTGCCCACATGGATTTTTAATTTTTTTCCAATGCTGTAGAGAGTGCCATCATTTTTACGTCCCCTCATAGTCTCCTGTCTTTCTCGGCAGCACCCCCCTCCTGCTGGGTTTGCCAGCTGGCCATTGCTTCTCACCATTCTTTTGGGCCTTCTGGTTGCCTAGTCAGCCTACTATCCCTTATTGAATCAGGCTTCTGTATACAGCATCTTAATTGGAACTGACACTAACATTCTGACCCAACCGGGAAAGTTTAACACTGTGTCTCTGTACAGATGTTTTTCTCTGTGCCATTGCTAGGCATCTCCATTTTATTTCTCCTGCTTTCCTATTGTTAACCCCTACTTCCCACAGCTATCTTACATTCACTTGAACACTTATGATTCTATCTTCTTGACACCAGTGCCTATGATTTGTCTATGTCTGCCAGAGGTCCTATCTATACCTTTTCTTATTCTGTGCATTGGTAGGCATTTTTTGTTTTTTGTTTTTTTTGTTCCTGTAAAATATTTGAAGGTGCATGATCTATCAAAAAGTACAAACCATTTTCTGGCTTTGCTTGTGAATGCATTGTCACAATTTGTTTCAGTATGTCTTTTTTGTGCATCACTTTACGGTGGTGATGATATCACACAGTTCTTCACTAACAAAAATAAGAAAGTTTATGTAAACTTCTGAAAGCTTTCACCCCTCAAACATTGGAGTGATTTAACCATCCTACAGCAAGTTAACTTGTTTTTCCATTTCAATAAAAGCAAGGTCCTGCAGATGCTGGAAATCAGAAATAAAAACAAAACGTGCTTTAGAAACCCAGCAGATATGTGGAAAAAGAAACAAAGTTAATGTTTCGAGTCCAATAACTTTTCTTCAGACCAATTTTAATTTTCATTTCTATTGGATATCATCAATTGCTATTGCAGAAATGTTGGTGATGCTTTATGATCAATGACTTATGAATATGTTGGCTGGAGACCCCTAACTGATTTTTAAAAAGACTAAAACCACATTCTAATATTTTGCAGTCTCAGTCAGACGGCCTCACATTTGCACATTTGAAATGGAGGTAACCTGTCCCCATAGCTGCATCAAGAATCATTAGCTTGGAGGAAAATGAATGGACACCATCTCCTAAACTGTTAGTGAACTATTAGGAGAAATTTTGGATACAAAACTGGGTGAAGGCAAACCATTAGACATAATCACTCGTACAATAGAACACTGACTCTGAAACAAGTGTTTTCGGAAATAATCACATAATGTAAGTCAGACAACTAGAATGCATTAGCCATGACTAAATGTTAGGTCATTGGTCAGTTGAAGCAGCCAAATCCAACCTTCAAGGTGCTTTTAATTTTACTGGACACTAAATTGCTTGATTTACCTTGCACTCTAATTTATTTATGTGAGCATGAACTTCAAGAGTTTCTGCGTATGAGGAAGTTGGATGCTTTAAAATTATTTTACTTAGACTAGATTAAGTACAAACAAAAACAATCCTTTGTTCTTTTTTGTAAACTTAAAAAAATCTACCTTTCTTTAAATTAACGTCGCTAGTTAAACGCTCACTGAATTGGCAAATATTCTAAAAACATCAAAGTCAAATGAGGAATGGGAGAAGAGGCGACCAATTTGACAATTCCTCACTCCATGTGCTCTTGTTTCCTCCCACAGTCCAAAGATGTGCAGTTTAGGTGGATTGGCAGTGCTAAATTGCTTGTAGTGTTCAGGGATGTGTAGATTAGGGAGTTATAGAGAATGGGTCTGGGTAGGATGCACTGATGGTCAGTGTGGACTTGTTGGGCCGAAGGGCCTGTTTCCACATTGTAGGGATTCTGTGATCTACTTAATTGTAACAAAGGACAGATAGGACCTGTTTTAATAATGAAAGTTTCAAACCTCTGTAGGGGCACTAATTCTGTTTCTTTGACATATTTGCAGTATTTACAAGACTGAGTGTAGAAAATTCTTCCAACAAAAACATGAGGAAATTCTCTTCTGTTGAGAAGATTTCAAGAGAAACCCTGCATGGTGACAGGGCAATGCTAACTTCGTATAAGAATGCAGAGAGTCAATTATTTAAGGGGCAATGAAATAAGCTGAACTAAACTTTCAGGAGAGCAAAGGTAGAGTTGTGAAGCAGTTTATTTTATATAATTGTAAAAGTTATTGTTTGTCCAACTTATTTAGATTTACAAACAAAAATACTGAGTTAAAGAAGAGTGAAGCTTTGAATTTTAGTTCCTTACGTACAGCTTGATAAGTGGAGATTCTATTTCTCAAAGTGACAAGAAACTAATTGTTAATGAAAGCAAAATACTGTGGATGTTGGGAATTTGATACAAACACAGAATGCTTGAGACGGTCAGCAGATCTGGCAGCATCTATGGAGAGAAATAATGTTAACATTTCAAGTCTTGAATGACTTATACCAGACTTGAAACATTAACTCCTATATTTCTTTTCATAGATACTGGAGATCTGCTGAGTTTATCTAGTAATTTCTGTGTTTGTAACTAGTTGTAATTGTTACAGCTACTAAGTTTGTAGTTTTTTTAAAATTCCATTTCTGGTTACTTAACAAGCTATTACGTTTTCTTTCAAATTTAAAGCAACAGAAGCCTTACTCTGCTCTCTCAGTATTAATGTGCCAGATGGACTAAAATTTGTAATGTTTATTGTGTTTCAGGTATTTGTTTCATTCTTTTGTCATATAATCATACATCAAAGAGCGTGGCAAAACAGTCAAAGGATAAGTAATCAAAATTCTAAGAGGCTGTACTTGAAAAATTGATGCTGGTGGAAAATGCATACCAAAATGCAAAAGTAAAGGAGACACATTTTACCCAAGTAAATGCTACTTTCATTTGTTATTTATGATATTAACTGTGACTATGTTTTGTTAAATTTATGTTTTATCTGAGTTAGTTGAAATTAAATGAAATATAAATCAATTATATTGGTGGAGACCCAGTGATGGAGCAATTAAACCGGGATACTCGAAGGCCATGATTGGATAGTGCAGGGATCTGAAGAGGTTATAAGATGTGTCTTCTTAAAGAAGTGTTCTGTCAGTTGGTTTTATTTTTCCTTTTTATTTGTGTTGGATTGATTGACAGAGATCTATGGCTTTTGCAATCTTGTGGTAACCATCTCCTGGCATTGATAATAAGATTAGTCTTCACTGGGCATGTGTTTCTTCATGCTTTCTGTGGTTGAAAATCCTGCTTTCTGTAGGATTTATAATATTGGTTATAAATAAGTCAGTTTCGTGGACATAATCACAACATCTTTTAAATCATAAACAAGGAGATTGAGGGGGAGGGAAGAAGTAACCTGACTACCCCAACAGTTCTCTTTACGGAGCACTGCAGTTTGCATTCCTATATTATCAGACCATTGGTTAGTGAGTTTGGCTGGCCATCTTGGTGTTTTGCTGAGTTGAGGTTCAGCTTCGTTCTGGGATACACAGTGTAAACTCGGTGGTGCAATGGGAGTGGGTGGAGAGGAAGATAGGGTAAATAGAAGAATAAGCTAGTTGTGAAGTTTAGCTACTTTCAACCACTTAATTGTAATGCTCATTCTGCACGGGAATTCTGTGACTCCCAGGATTTAATATCGTAATCTTCACTACCTTCTATAACTGAATACTCTGAGTATTAGGTCCTACTTAAACTATTACTGAATTTGCTGATAATGGTGGTATTGAGAATGAAATTACTGCTGTAGTTTATTTGAGCCAATGAGCATCTTTTGAGGAACAATTAGAGAATAATGTATGGCGTGGGAGGATGGAATCTCAAATGAAATTGATCATTCCACGCTGTAGTGATAGAATGTTCAATGGAAGAAACCGTAAAACTTGAAATAAAACATTAATATACATCAAAACATTACTACTTTGTGGTTATTTGTACATTCCAAACTATAGCTGGGGAAGATATCCTGGGTTGCATGGATGGTACATTTTGGCCAGCATGTATATTAATTGCTCAGTTGAAGATCTGAAGTCCACTTCAGTGTTTGTTTTGTTAGCTTAACATCAGCTGTTTCCTGTAGAACAGGATCTGAATGACTGGGTCCAGTGTGTGCACAGCTTTGTGCTGTGCCAATACCTGCTGGCATGATGACAGATCCTTTATTTAATTTGTCATTGATTAAACTATTTAACAAATTGATTTTAGAATTTTCTTTTAAATCCAGACCGTTCTAAATCAGCTATAGTCTTTATTAAGTCGTGTAGATTTACTCTAAATACTGCAGTGCCCAGGAACTTTGACATATGGAATGACAGATTGGTGGGGTGAGGTGGGCAAAGGGATGGAGGTGGAGAAAACATTTTTAAACTAGAGTTTGCTGCATTCATTTTCCGAATGTGAACCCCACACCTGAAATATTGACTGGTGCTCAGGAGCTGTCAGTTCTTCCTTTGCCCAAGTGGTGAAACATTTCATGCCAGCAGCCTGTTCCACTGTAGGGAGAATTACAACTTAAAATAAGTTTGAGGACAATTTGTAAATGTTTATACTGCTGACTCAAAAGTCTTTTGTTAACTTGCTGCAGGCTAGGAATTAGTGCTTAACTTTGTGCTAAACCATTAGGAAAATTTGAATGGTGCACCCATCCGATGAGGCAACAAATGTAACATATACATATATATGTTTTAGGAGTAGCTTCAATGACTATTGAAGACTTAAGTTATAGAATTCCCAATGTGTTGAATTTATTGGGCGCGTGAGTGGAAAACGTAACCAGGCATTTTGGTTACCGTTCAGTACGCTTTTACTTTATTTTCTTGAGTTACATAGGTTGAGAATAATGTGGACAGTGTCAAATAATAATGTGTACTCTGGTGCAGAGCTTATAGATAGTCATAAATTGTGTGCAACTGAAAGGACCCTCATTTTGATTTCAAACTTGTGATTTCTCTTGGAGTAAATGAGACAGATTTGTAGCCCTCAAAGTCAATACAGAGAAAATGTTAAGTCTTGACCTGCAAACAGGCTTTAAAAAGCAGATATTGGGTCAGGTTTCCGGGGAGGAGCAATTTCGCGCAGATGTGTTTCATGCAGAATGTAAACCACACCCCTTTTGCAGCTGCCTTCTTGTTTTCTTTGAAGGTCCTAAATCACGGCCAGCCACTTTGACAACTGCTGTCAAACTATACGTACGTAAGGTAGTAAGGGCTTAGGGTACCGGATGGGTAGGATGTAAGGTGGCAAGGAGGGGGTGATCAGTAAATGATGTAGTGTTTATAGCGATTGGGATGTATGGTGATCGGGTCTGATCAGAGCAGGGTGTTAGGTTGGTGGGATGGGCACGTGTCTGTGGCAGACTATAGTGGGAAGGGGAGGGGTTAAAATTATATCAGAGATAATAGGTACTGCAGATGCTGGAGAATCTGAGATAACAAGGTGTGGAGCTGGATGAACACAGCAGGCCAAGCAGCATCATAGGAGCAGGAAAGCTTGACGTTTCGGGCCTAGACCCTTCATCAGAAATGGGGGAGGGGAAGAGGGTTCTGAACTGCTCGACTGGCTCCATCCCCACCTCTTTGACTTGTCTGCCTCCTCTCCACCTATCCTCTCCTCTATCCATCTTCTATCCACCTCCCCCCTCTTCCTATTTATTTCAGAACCGTCTTCCCTCCTCCATTTCTGATGAAGGGTCTAGGCCCGAAACGTCAAGCTTTCCTGCTCCTCTGATGCTGCTTGGCCTGCTGTGTTCATCCAGCTCCACACCTTGTTATCTGGGAAGGGGAGGGGTGTTTTGTTCTCTGAGGGAGGGTGGGGCACTGAGTATCTGGCGCAGAGGAAGTAATATCAGATGCTGGGAAGGGATGGTGAGGGTATTGGGCTGTGAGAGGGGGAAGTAGGAGTCCTGGGTTAGGGGGCTGACTCCAGGGGTTTGGAGAAGGGGGTGTGTTTGGGTTTCGAAGGGCCTAAGAAGGTGTTTTTTTTTAGATTTTTGATGGCTCACTGTATACTTAATCTTTTTCAGATTACTTTAATAATAAAATGCGCTGAAACAGTTGAGAATCATTTCAGATTTGTGACAATTTGAATTTTTGATCATCCCTTACGAGGTAAAGAGATTACTGTTGGGCCCACAGCAGGCAATTGGGTGCCAGGTCTGAGGCAGGTAAAGGGATTTCACCTCCTGAGTTGCTGAGTGTGGTGCAAGGGACGTGGAGTTGGATCCGGAGTCGGCGTGTCAGGTCCCTGGCTTTGTCATGTTAAGGTCCAGTGGATGTAGGGGTTTTGTAGAGATAGAGATGTATTTGGGGGTTTGTGAGGTAAGTATGGGTTTATTCAAATTGTTACTTGGTTGTTAGACCATGTGTTTAATAACCTGACTTCTCCTGAATATCTGAGATAAAAGGTACTGCAGATGCTGGAGAATCCGAGACAACAAGCATGGGGCTGGATGAGCAGAGCAGGTCAAGCAGCATCATAGGAGCAGGAAAACTTGACGTTTCGGGCCTAAACCCTTCATCAGAAATGGGGGAGGGGAAGAGGGTTCTGAAATAAATAGGGAGAGAGGGGGAGGCGGATAGAGGAGAGGATAGGTGGAGAGGAGGCAGACAGGTCGAAGAGGCGGGGATGGAGCCAGTAAAGGTGAGTGTAGGTAGGGGGGTAGGGAGGAGATAGGTCAGTCCAGGGAGGACGGACAGGTCAAGGGGGCAGGATGATGTTAGTAGATAGGAGATGGGGGTGTGGCTTGAGGTGAGAGGAAAAACAGGTTAGGGAGGTGGAGATGAGCTGGGCTGGTTTTGGGATGCGGTTGGGGGAGGGGAGATTTTGAAGCTTGTGAAATCCACATTGATGCCATTGGGCTGCAGGGTTCCCAGGCTGAATATGATTTGCTGTTCCTGCAGCCTTCGGGTGGCATCACTGTGGCATTGTAGGAGGCCAAGGATGGACATGTCATCTGAGGAATGGGAAGGGGAGTTGAAATGGTTCGCGACTGGGAGGTGCAGTTGTTTGTTGCGAACTGAGCGCAGGTGTTCTGCAAAGCGGTCCCCAAGCCTCCGCTTGGTTTCCCCGATGTAGAGGAAGCCACAACGGGTACAGCGGATGCAGTATACCACATTGGCAGATGTGCAGGTGAACCTCTGCCTGATGTGGAATGTCTTCTTGGGGCCTGGGATTGGGGTGAGGGAGGAGGTGTGGGGGCAGGTGTAGCACTTCCTGCGGTTACAAGGAAAAGTGCCGGGTGTGGTGGGGCTGGAGGGGAGTGTGGCGCGGACAAGGGAGTCACGGAGGGAGTGGTCCCTCCGGAAGGCAGATAAGGGTGGGGAGGGAAAGATGTCTTTGGTGGTGGGGTCTGACTGTAGATGGCGGAAGTGTCGGAGGATGATGCGTTGGATCCGGAGGTTGGTGGGGTGGTATGTGAGGACGAGGGGGATTCTTTTTTGATTATTGTTGCGGGGACGGGGCGTGAGGGATGTGTTCCGGGAAATGCGGGAGACACGGTCGAGGGCGTTCTCGACCACTGTGGGGGGGAAGTTGCGGTCCTTGAAGAATGAGGACATTTGAGATGTGCGGGATATTCTCCTGAATATCTATTTACTTAATTTCATTGGAACCCTCTGAATTCTCTGATTTAAATGGAGAATTTCAGAGGGTTCCAGGCGAAGAAGAGTTGCCTAACAAAATCTGTGATTTCCCAGCCATTTCCTTCAGAGTTCGCTTGGATGGGGATTCTGCAGGGTCCCTATGCACACCTTCCATCGTCACTGGAATAATGACTGTCTGACCATTGGAAATTCTGGGCCATAGTTTCTATCATCTGGGAATTACCATTTGATACACACTGGCAGACTTTGCTGTAAATCTGAGACACTGAACAATCAACACTCTTAACTTTCGTACAATGATAGTGAAGGAGTCAGTTTGGATGTAAAATTCATAAAATTGAGAGGCTCCTGTAAGCCCAGTGAGCTAGAGGAGTGGATTTCGGAGTTGATTTTGTGTTTATGTTTTAATGTGGAATTTTTTTTAGCAGTAGCAATTAAACAAAATCATTATTGTGCAAATTGTACATGTGAAACTGGCGTGAATTGTCATTTTTAACAATCACCACAGGTTGCAGTTGACCCCTTTCCCCATTCTGCCCACGATAGGTAAACCTGTTGTGGTGATAGATGGTGGTAGTAGTGAAGCATTTTTGTGACTCTCCATCTGGTGATATTCTTGTGAACATTGTAAAATGAGCCTTTCTTTCCAATGCTTTGAAATTCTGCTCACCTGCTGCTAACCCTGAATCAGATACCCCTAATGCTAGCTTTCAGATCTTAATGTAGTCAGTAGTGGAAACTGTATTAATGAATTGATTAATAAAATGAAAATAGAGAACTGTAATATATTACGTGATGTTTCAGTAATGTTCCTTTTTTTAAAAAACATATTTCATTATTCATAACCGTCGTTCACTTTTCAGGGAACTTCTACTTTTGCTTGAAATAATTATATCTTTCTTTTCTGTTAGGGGTGAATGAAATTTTACTGTGTTTCACATGTTTTTTCCAGAAACAAGAATTTGTGTTAAATTTTATATTCAAGATAGGTTCTGGTTGCAATGCTGGACCTATCCACTGTATGGAATGTTTTACCACTGCAATGGACATGTGTGTACTTTCATGTTTCTCACAGTTCCTCTGGCCTGAATTACAATCTTAATCTTCATTCTCTTTTGTATTTTGTTTGTATTTTCATATTCCTGCACCCTGCTTTCTATAAATGTTAATTGATGATTGGAAAACATTTTTGGTTGCATTTTAGTGGCAAACGTGAAATAGTTACTTCTGTGAACATGAATTGGCTGTCTATTTAGCAAGGGATTGAAACACCATTGTGTGAAATTTTTTTGTCCTTTTTTTTGTTAATTACAGGTAGGGAAGGACTCCATGTATTTCCTACTCCATCTTTCTGATTTGTGATTTATTGAAGTCTATGCTGTCATAGTTGGCTAGCACCCTGCATTGTTTAGTAAAAAATTTTCATTATCTGCTAACACTGAAATTAAATCTGCAAGTCAAGTTATTCATTATTATATGTGATATGGTAACATTAGGAAGGAGTCGTAAAATGGCTCTGAAGTCTTTAGTTGGAAAGTTGTGACAAATGACACTTGAAAACTTTTGGTTCATGTTGGCCAGATGATTATTTTGGGGGAAAAATATCACCCACATTTAAATGAAAAAAGGAATTGAGGTGTAGATATGAAGAAACAATTTTTGCGTAAATTGGAAGAAAGAACCAGTGAACAAATCTAAAACCAGAAGCCTTAAATATAATTAGAAGGGAAACTTCATGCATGATGAATTATGTCCTAATATACAGTATGCTAACCATTAATTGAACAGGGGTTAAGGGGGCTGAACTTGGTCCCAAGGTAGGGATATGCTCAACTGACCTGTTGTATTCCACTGAAGGCAGCTGAATGGACTTTTGTATTGTTGACCTCCATTTTCTTATTTTTGCATAAAGTTTATATGCGTGATACAAAGTGTCTATATTAGGCTGTGATGGAAATTCTACCTCACCTGTACTTTCATGTTCATCATGTAATGGTTGGGGATATCTTCTGGTTTTTGTATTCATAAAGAATGGTGCGTGTTCTGTTATGTCATGGTATAGAGCAGACGGCTGCACCGAGGAGTTACTATAAAATATTTTCTGGCAGCAGATTAAGCAGAAAACCTGTTTATCTGGCTACTGCTACAATGTCACCAGTGTGCTCAGCACCATGGGAGAGTTTTAATCCAAACCTCTTGAAATGTCTACTTGTGTTACCAAGAATAATATTGCCAGAGGCACCTGCTTTACTCGAGCTGAGTAAAGTTCAGATCTAAACGTTATTCTAACTTTGCTGTTTTGTTTAGTGTATTAATGTGACCAGCCCATCCTGACGGGGAAGGTGAGGACTTGTGGCTATTTAGGCTTGATTCAAAACTTCTTTTCTTTTTCCCAGTTTTCTCCCCTGGCGGCAGATACTCATACTGGGAGTGATTCATGAAGCCCTTAGGTGCCTTGCCCAAGTGGCCGTTCCTCCTGTAGAAGCCTAGATGGTGAGTGTTTGCTGGCTATATGATCTTCATGGAATACCACAGCAAAACCCAATTCTGCCCATGCAAACATTCATTTCTGAGCAGAGGTCACTGTTTAGTGATCAGGATTGAGAATCCTGACTCGTTATACTCCTTCCCTCTGTAGATCACAAGGTGATGTGGATATTACATTAACTCCCCCTCTGATAGAGGAGATAACTCAACTCAAGACATACTAGGAACTTTCCTAGTGGTGCAGTACGCTATTGCAGTCTCTTTACTCAATGTGGCAAAGCACAAAACTGCTCTGACCTTTACGTGGCAAGAGCTCACAAGGACAGATTTTTTTCTTTTTATTCATGTGGCAGGAGTGATGGTTGGGCAGTAGGTAAGGGATTGCCTGGCTGAAGGGAAAAATATGCGTAGAAAATAACTTGCTTGTAATGGACATTGCCTGATTTTCCATTTGAAGCTGTGGCAAAGTGACCCTTTATTCCAAATTACCTAATGGTCTTTTCAGTGCAGTTTTACCTTCAGTTGCCAGCAATCCCTGGTGAGATGAGCATCATGGTGCAACAAGGGTTGGAAGCGTTGTTAAAAGTGAGGGAGAGTGGCAGCAGAAACACAGGTTTAGACTTGCGTAGCTAGGACTCAGAATTAAAACTTCTTGAAGATTGTGGATTGAAATGTCAGTTTCAGAAGAGGAGGTTGAAACTAGGAGCCTCATGACCCTCACAGGGCTTTGGAAAAAAAAGTGTATGGCTCAGCATATCAAATTAATGTGTCTGATCTCCAATGATAATGATCATTGGATTTACATTTTCTGTTCGCTTTCGTGAAAACTATATTTCTCATTGGACCTAGTGTTTTTAATGCCATGTGACAAATCCTGCAAATTTTTGTATTTATTATGTGTTGCTTCATTTGTTGCCTTTGTACTCTGATTTGCATAAAAATTTTACAGATGGTAAATATGATGCCTCCTAATCCGATCTGAGTGATAACAAATCACTTTGACCATTAATGATGTGGGTTTAGTTGGGTTACTTTGGGATTCCACCAATACCATTCTTGTATATAATAGAGCAATAGAATAGTTTGCAAACGTGATGAATGAGTAATGGAGCTTTCCACCATAACAATTGAGGCAAATTAGTGACCTCCGTTCGTTCTCCTTGACTGCAACAAATTAGTTGATTCAAACTGATTAATGTGAAAATTTCTATTCACAGTTTTGCGAAAACTTTAGCTGATGCTATTTGTTACATAAGACTGATTTTTTTTTTTGGTACATTTTATGTTATACCCATACTACCAAATTCCAAACAAGTTGTTGAGATTCTTTGTTTTCTCTTTAAATAAAATGTGTTATGGGATCGCATTGCAAGGAGAGCAGGTCAAAACATGTTTATGCTCAATAATTTGATAATTTAAATTGGTTGACCTCTTCAAGGTAAAACATTAAGCTACGTAATATGTGTTAGAGTTTTTTTTATTTGTTTTCTAATATTAAAGTGCTTTTTGTTCTTCTGACCAAGACTTTTGCGTTTCTTATGTTGACGTTTTCTACTGTACTTAGAATGTCAAATCCTTTCAGACGGGAGGGTGCTTTAGAAAGCCTGTACACAAGCTGGAAAAGTGAGTACAAATTATTGCCATCCCCTGCTTTTTCAATTCATTTGCTGTTTTAAAACTAAAAGTTTGCCTGCCTCGGACACCAGTGTGGACCTGTTGGTGCTCTATTTTCAGATTTGTAGGTAATGTTTGTTTACTTAACTGGAGGAAGTGATTGACAACTTGTATGGTAATTTAAATGTGCAGGTGACATCGCAGGCCTGCCAGCAGACTGAAACTAGTGGTTCCACTTCCTATTCGAATGGGAAGTGTAGCAGCTTGGTCATAAAGCTCTATTTCTATAGGGAGGGGTTTTCAAGATTTAATATAGTATTTACGTTGAGCCTATGTTAAACTTATTCCAAATTGACTTTTTTTGGTGGTTAAAGGAGTGCGTAGGCAGAGTTTTATTCTTTAAGAATAGATTTAAAGGATGGATCATAATAATTCTTTTGGGGAGGAATAGTGATTGTAAGTAAGTTGGAAAAGTTGAAATGCACAGGAAAATTTTGAATACTTTTTAGAAATAAAATGAGTTCTGGTGTTAAAACATTGATTTTGCTTTTTTGAAATTTTCTGTTTGTTTTGTGGGACAAACATACTTGGCTCTTTCAATTTATTTGTGCGAGTACATGCAATCTTACTCATGGAGCTTTGTCTACAGGGATTTATGCAGGTGTTTGAAATGTGGAAGGAGAACTGCTTTAAATGGTAGTTATGCAGAAAAAGAGCAATCAGTTTAACAGAACTGTGTTCTTCTGAATGGATCAGTTCAATTTCAAGATCGAAGCTGAATCAGTTAACCCCTCCACACTGCTTTTATCCTGTCTTCTGTAAGGTCACTCATATTTCAGGTTTATCTAACTTTATCATGGTTCTGTTCAAACCAATTTTCCACCTGAGGCAGGTAAACCATTTCCAGTGCTGCCCAGATTTCAGGGAAAATCCATCTGACACAAATTCACAACAGTACCCAGCTGAGTGATCGTTGTCCATTTTAAAAAAAAAAGTTGGAAACATCTCTTTTTCTGAATCTCAGAATCCCTTTGCCCTTGTCTCTGACATAAGTTCTCTCTATGATCTTCCTCCACTCACTTCGGTCTGTCTTCTCATCAACCCCAAACCACCACCACTGCATGTCTCTGACCCCACTGTCCCTGGCCTCCTTTCTGTTTACCCTTGTTTCCCATCTGTGACCCCTGACTCTGTTCCACCTTTTGTCACTCCTTGTTCTTTCCATCCCTGTACCACTTCCTCTACCCCTGCTATGCCCTCCTCCCTTCTTGTTCTTTCTCTCTCTGGCCCCACTCTACATCATCATTTTCCATAAGTTCACTTGTGAAACATTCTAATTTATAAATGTCTGTAGCATACAGTGTAAACTTGATCAGATTATTTAAGATCACGATAAGAAATGTCCTGTTAAATTCCTTTATTTTATGGTTACAGCACTGTTCCCTGCTTTCCTGTGGTGATATTTTTGATGCTTTTCACATTGCAACAATGAGTAATATGGCTTTCTTATGCCCTGTTAATTATGGTGCTGTGATATCAGACAAGCCATGCTACTTTGCTCTTCTTTCCTCTGTTCTCCCTGCACATCTTTCCCCATTCAAGCAGCAACACCTTCCCCAGTTGACAATGCAGTCTTCTTAATTTAACAGCACAGGCAAGAACTGAAGTCAAAGTTATTCAGGCTGCAATTCAATTCTTTTTGGCTTTTGTCCAATACCCAACTATTTAAACCAAGTTCTTTTAAAGATAGAAGATAAATATTTGTCTACTAATAGTTATTAGTATAATTATTTTGTTCTTTTGAAGTTACTAATGTTGAAATCTGAGTTGATCAATATCATCTCCATTCCATTCCTTACACTGAATCATGCATTCGTTTAAAATTGTTTTGCATCTGCAATACCTGATCAGTCAGAAGTCATGATTATGTTAAATGATTCTTTCCACAGACTAGGACTTAGCATATATATGCTAAGTCAGAATGTACCTTGCTTCCATGGCAATTCTCCGTCACAAATATTTAGTCCCAGGGCATGACTTTTTTTTTAAATCGAGAATACAATTCTTTTCCTAAAGTGGAATATTATCCTCTTAACTCTGACTTGTATTAATTCATAATACACCCATGTGTCTTTCTTTCATACTCAATTCTGCATGGAATAGTTAATAAAGGTACTTGATTCGATAAAACTTTTTTGGGCAAAAAAAAAGCTCTAACTGCCTGCTAAGTGTGTTATGGAGGTTTTTCTCCAAGAATGATTATAGGTTATCAAAAAATACTGAATTTCTGTTCAGAGTTTTGCAAAACCATTCCATCCACTACCAAATTGCACCTTCATGATGAAAAAATGAGATTAATGTTGTGCTTAATGCTTTGCACAAAACTTCTTCCTTCTCCAACTGTAGTGGAAAATTAACATTTATTTTTGAATGACTACACCCTCTGTTAAATAAGAGAGTGAAAGAGATTATTTCAAATACTTCAATCTTTTTCTTACTATTCGCTCTGTTATTTAAGGGACCTGCAGAAAATGTTTAGTCTTGATTTCTGAAGGCTTAAAGCACTGCAGCTGAACAGTCTATATTTAGGTCTAAAATTGTTTCCTGAATAAATAATCTATATTTCAACTTCTAATATGCTGTCAAAATTTGTATTGAAATGCAGCAACTAAATTTGTAAATCAAGTTCTCCTTAAATAGAAAAATGTAAGGTAACCTGTAGAAATTAGAAACATACAAAATAAAGCTTTTATGAGAGTGGAATGTTCTAGGAAAGAAAATTGTTGCTGCTTATGTGCATCTCTTTGGTTGTGCTAAGGCCATCTACACCCACTACCTGTATCATGTGTGTATGCATTATGAATGCTCATCAGTGCAGTGCAGAATTACAAGCACCTGTATGCAGAGCTGATTGAAAGATTAAAGAAAAAGGTGGAGCCTGCAGCATTAGAAGGGAAGGGAGTGGTGTATGAATTAATGTGGTTAAAATGTTTGTCCAACCTGAACTCAGCTCACCCTGTTACTGTAGTTGCTGAATGATTGTAGGTCAGACACCTGCTTTTAGGCTGCCTCAGCAGTACCTGCAAGACCCAACAACTCCTTGGCTGGCCTCTTGTGTTGCTGCTGGTATTGCTAACGTGTGCTGTATGTGACAAATGGGAATATTCAATTTATGCTACTTTCTTCCACACCTCTCTCATTAAAACTAATTGCTTGTCACTTTCTATTGGACTTGTGAATGGAATACCCTAGGTGCACAGAAACATTTACTGGAATAGTTTTTTGTTCCTGTATGCTTTTGATTCTATTATTGTATATTACCATTTTCTCTTCCTGAAAATCATTGAAAAGTAAATATGTTTTGATATATTAAACACTAGAATGATCTTCATACTTCTGGGCAGGTTAACCGACACCTCAGTGTCAGGTGTGTTGAGATGACTTTGGGGTTTAAACTGAATGAAAAGCTGCACTAAACTCTTCACTACAGTTACTTCGAGAATCTTACTGAGCTTTGGAAACTTAAGTGTGGTTGAATGTTACATTTTGTTATGAGTACTTTCCAGTCACATGTTTAGATGTGCTAAGAAGGCGGTGTCAGTATTTAGAAGATATTATAGAGTATGGACGTTCCAGCTGGTTAATGGTAGAGAACCATTGTTATTGTGGGTAATTGTGTGAGGTTCACGGTGAATGGGGAATTCATCTCATCCGCATAAGAATAGTATTGTTGTCACCCACATCAGCTTTATTTACCTCAGCTTGGCATCTCTAGCAGTCTGAGAGAGAGCTGAAAGCAATAGGCTTTTGTTAAGTCAGGATGTTAAAGGGATATAGAATCAAGGGAGATGAATTTCAGGTATAGACCAGCCATGGTATAATTAGGCATGAGGAGCTGAATGACTTGTTCCTATTCTAGTGTGCTTTTACCTGTATTTGACACCTGAGATTTTTCTTCTTCTCAGAGAACCCATTTCATTTAGCTATTTTCATATGAGCCATTACTTCACCCATATGCTGACGTTGGAGAGAGAGGGCCCCTGTGCAGCTCTTGGATTCAGTCCATGGATGATTTGGTTTCACTTTTTGAAGTGGAAAATCAAAACAAAAAGTTACTTTTGAAATGAAACATTCTTTAAGAATTTGTTTTACAAAGCCAATGTTTCAGAATAGTATTATGTGCTAACTGAGCTACTGTTTATGACATTTAACCCCATACATAATATGACATTTTTTAGAAAAGTCTGTGTGATGTCAAAACAACCAAAACTGTAGCATACTGGTGGTTTGTTGAGACTGGCTGAGGAATTGCAGTGCACAGTTGTGGTATTGTTGCTGAGGTTAGAAATGCTGCCGAGCCACAAAACTCCAGGTCTGGCCTTTCTGAAGATTGTGTAACTTGTGGTGATTAGTGTTTTTTTTTCTTCACCAGAGTTTGCTCAAGGGTCCACATGTTAATAATCTCTGCTGTATGGTTGTATGGTCACTGTAGAAAATCAGCAAGCATATCAGCTGCCTCATTTAAATGGTTGTATTGGCATTACCACATAGATGTGGTAATACCAATCCAACCATCATCCTTACTTCGCTCTGCTCGGAATCCTTCAGTGAGGGAGCAGACAAAACAAACCACAAGAAGGAAGTTGAAATAAGGCTGACTATTTTGATATTTTCCATGTTCAGTAGTAAAAGCTTGTCAGCCATCCATCTAACTGTAGTTGTATATTCATGTAAATTCTTCCTTTAGATTTCATAAGTCTATTCCTTGTCAAGCTGTAGAGAACAATGTATAAATAATATGCAAACAGTTGCTTAGAGTTTTCTAGGTACAAACATGGAAGTGTCAAGAGTGCAAATTATGAAACGTTATTCCTTTCGAAAATTTAGAACCCCTTTTTTAAAAAAATCATATTTTCTAGTTAAATCTGTATTCAAAAACACAAATGTCTCTCTCCTTCACTGTTTAAAAATCCATATTGTTACTCACTTTTTGTCCTTTGAATTTTTCAGCATTTGAATAGCCATAAAGGAGATAGGGGATGATGGCTGTGATCCTTATTGTCTGCGAGGCTGGTATTTAGGATTAGAAAAGGTGTGCAAATTCTATTCCTAAACTACCTGGGCAATGAGATTTGCGAGTAGTACCTCTCTACAGCTGTGCAAGGCTAGATTGCATATCATTGACCTGAAAGCAATATTTCGTTGATCAGTGCTTAAATGAATGGTCCTTTGGTCTCATGATTAATAGTCCTTGTTCTTAATGTTTTCATTGGCTGCTTCAGAACGCATAAATGAAAAGCTGGTTAAATAAACTATGCAATGATAATTATGATGACATTGACACAGTGATTTATTTTCTAAATTTTGTTTTGATTCTGCAGTATGTTTAAAAGCAAGCACTTCACATCCCATCCACTTGCCAATGCCAATCCCACACACAATAATACCTACCAGTGAGGGAATTGGAGCACACTAATTTGATAAGGGGTTCCGGTGACATAATAAATCCAAGAGGAAAGCTTAGTCAATTGGTGAATGTTATTTGAATTCATGGTTTATTTTAGCAATTTTAACTTCCTTCTCGTCATGCTCTTACAAGAAGGGAGCAGAAAGATACATGCACAATAATCATAGTAGATGATCTCCTATGGTGTTGTAATGGGAGACGAGATCAAGAGTAGTTTTCAGGCAACATAGGATTCTAAGGAAAAAGTAAAATTTATGCCAAATCCATAGCAATTCAATTATGGATGTGAAGAGATAATTCAGTTACTTATAATCTTTAATTTGTGTAGTACTTTCATTTTATGTTACTATTTATAATTCAACAGCAAAATGTACTACTTTGGTAAGTTGAGTTCTTTTGGAATAAAGAGAATATACTGATTAATATTTTGGTCCAATTGTTTTTATTTTGGTGTGATCATGACATGCGAGTTTGCAAGATCTGTAATAACGGCTGATTGCTGTTTATTCTTGAGAGGGTAGTGGGGTGTTGTATTTATGAACCACTGGAATCTGTGTGTAGAGGGAGGGAGTTCTGGAATTTAACATAGAAGAAATGGCAATTTATTTCCAAGGTGGAATATTTGTGATTTGGTGGGGACTTTGTAGATGGTGACGTTCTCGCACGTCTGCTGTCCTTGATCTCCACTGTGATATGAGGCGCTAAGTTTGAAAGGTGCTATTGAAGGAGACTTGATAAGTTCATGCAGTCCATTTTGTAGATCGTATATACTGCTGCTCCGCAGCACCAGTAGTGGAGGTTCTGTAGGTCGGTGCTCAAAACAGTAGCCAGTCTTCCTCTTCACAAATGCTAAGGGATGTGCTGTGTATCTCCAGTACGTTGATTTGTATTTTTATCATCGCATGTTGCAACAACATAACTTGACAAATTGTAGTTTTAAAATGTGATGATTTCTATCTGATGGGAATAAGAAGACATGACACCTGGGTCTGATGGCTGATCAATAGGATAACACCTTTGCCTATTTTATCCATGGTAGCAGTTTGCAGTAGAATGAAACGGAGATAAACCAGACAGTGTTGCAGTCAGTTAGCTGCTCCCAGCTGATCGTATGTTCTTTTATTAATGACTGTTACCTCTGGGGTGGCAGAGTGGCCACCATCAGAGTATGGTGAGTTCTTTCTGTTTAAACAACAGAACTGGTTGGTGGGTATAGCTTCATCAGGGTCAGTCCAATTCCCCTCAGTCACTGCAATTGGATCACATCATGAAACAAAAGCTATTGAGGTCAAAATCAACATGGGAATGATACCATGTAGTGGTACATCACTGCCAGTATCTCAAAAATCAGGTTTGTTGTCCTCTGAAATCCGTGGTTGCTTTAATCTGTTTCTGTAGAGTTATTGAGGCTTAGAGTTATACAGCATGGAAACAGAACCTTTGGTCCACCTCGTCCATGCTGACCAGATATCCTAAACTGATCTAGTCCCATTTGGCTCATATTCCTCTAAACCCTTCCTATTCATGTACCCATGTTGTATTTGGACCCACCTCCACTCACCATCCTCTGTACTGTTGTCTTGTTCCGTTTAGTGCTATCTATTTGCTCTGAGAAATACAGGCGAGCAAGGGAAAATAAACCTTTTGCTGCACTACTTTTAAAGTCAATGTGAATATAAATTCAACAAATATAGATTTGATTTCCTGCTGCTGTAAAGCTGGTCTGTTTTCAAATCAGTTACAGTCTTTCATCTCTGTGCTTGGTGATTAAGTTAAGATGTGGCTGATGCTTTTGAAACATTCATGTGTAACTTGTGGAACAGCCTTGATCGAAGTTATCCCAGATAGTAGTTATGAAATTCTGTATTATTTTTGATATTCATTATAGCAGTTATTACGGTTCTGCAGTATCTGGATTATTTAGTCTGTATGCCTGATCAACCAGTTTTCTAATTTGCCCTGCCATCTTCAATTAATAATGCACATATTTCGCCCCCCCGCCCCCCAAATCTTTCTGCTACTGCACATCATTTTGAAACATATCGATTCAAACTTCCCAGCATTAACTTTAATTGTCACCTTTCCAACAGCCCACTCACCTATGTATGCCCTCTTGAAATTTATCTATTTCCTCTAAGCTTTGTGGCATGGAAATATTTTAAATTGTGTCCTATATACTTAAGTCTAGGTCACTCATTTACTTCAAAAGTAACGTAGTTCTAATACTGACCCAGGAGAATCACTATTTGTCTTCTTACAGTCCATGAAAAATCATTCCCCGCACTCTGTGTTTCTTGTCACAGGGTCAACTTTGTATGCATGCTGCCACTATCCCTTGTATTTCGCGGGCTTCAACTTTGCCGATAAGCTTGTTATGTGGTGCACTTAACATCTTTTGGAAGTCCATGTACACCATATCGATTGTATTACTCTAACCAACCTTCTCTGTTAGCTCATTAAAAATTTTGTTCGTATTAGTTGAATATTATTTACTCTTAACAAATCCATGCTGGCTTTTTTTGAATTAATTCATAGCCTATGGATAACAGTCATTTGGATATCGATCATTCTAAAGGTTTTTCCACCAGCAAGGTTCAACTGACAGGCCTGCCATTGCTTTGTTTATCCTTACACAAATTTATGAGCAAGAGCATAACATTTGCAGTTCTCCAGTCCTCTGGCTCTACTGCTGTGTCTGAGGAATATAGGAAGGTTATAAACATGACCTCAGTGATTTCTGTCATGGCTTCTCTCAGTATCTCTGGTTGAATCTGATTTGGTACTGGTGAGTGATCAACTTTAATAAAGCCCACTTTTCTCAAATGCCCTCTTTATCAATTTTTAGCTTGAACATGGCAAACGGATTCTTAGTTACTCAAACTTAGAAAAGGTTGCCTAGTGTGTTAACTAGCTCCTTGTCCAATATGAATTGGCAACATTTTCTTCCTTCGTCAAGATAGTCTCACTTAGTATCTTAACCATGGCTCTTACCTCTGTGAATAAATCCCTTCCGGGTCTTTAATTGGCCTAGCTCCTCCTGTTTCTGCCCTGTTACTATTAATTTATCTGTAGACTATTTTGGATTCTCTCTTCTGTTAGCTGCCAATCTCTCTGCTCATATTCTCTTTCCTTTTTTCATTTCCCTTCAGAAATTTCTATGTTCGGATTGTTTCATACTTGTGTGATTAACCTGACATCTGTCCTATTCACCCTTCACCAGTTTTATCTTGCTTTCTATTTCTTCTGTAATGTTGGGAGGTCTGACTTTGTTTGTCCAACCTATTGCCTTGTAGGAATGAAGCTCAACTGCACCCAAACCTTCTCTTTTTTTACAGGCAGCCCATTGTTCCTTTTCACAGTTTTGCCTGCTAGTCTTTGATTTAAGAGATAGTAGGAACTGCAGATGCTGGAGAATCTGAGATAACAAGGTGTAGAGCTGGATGAACGCAGCAGGCCAAGCAGCATCAGAGGAGCAGGAAAGCTGATGTTTCGGGCCTAGACCCTTCTTCAGAAAATTTTCTACACCTTGTTAGCTCAGTCTTTGATTTCAATTTACTTAAGCCAGATCCATTCTCACACCATAGCTAACATGAACATTTTTCATAGCTAACCTAATCTTTATGATGCTTTGATACCATTCCCTAACTTTCCCCCAACATTTGTTCTATGATATGAGATTGTGGATCAAGATCCAAAAGTACTTTTTCTTTGTTGGACTGGAAACATGGTGATGTAGTAACTTTGCCTGAACAAACTTTTCACCTCTTTTCTGCCCTTTTCTACACTGCTACTAACTCAATCTATATTAAGATAATTAAAATTATCTGAGTAGATTTGTGCATCTCTTTTGAACTATAATTTTACAAATTTGTTCATCAATATCATTTCCACTAGTGGGAAACATTTCGATAGCACCCAGCATTTTAACAGTATCTCTACTGTTTCTTCATTCTAAGCAAACAGATTGTCCTTGACCCCTTGAGAACATCCTCTCTGCAGCACTGTAGTATTATCCTAAATTAGCACTGCCACCTCACCTCCTCCTTTATTTCCTTCCTTTTTTTTACTGGAACACCTTGTAGCTAGGAATATTTTGTATACCCAGTCCTGTCCTTTTTGGTGCCAACTCTTCTTCTACACAGCACTATCCTCCCACAACTATATCTCTCGCTCACCCACCTTACTTACGCACTGTATGGGTTCACGTACATGCCCGGTCAATATAATTTTGACCTATTTGTATTACCTCTTACACTGACCCCTATTTCTCTAGTGCTATCTGTCACTCAATTCTTTTGTGCACCTCGTTTTCCATCGCTAATGTTACTTCTTAGTTTCCATTCCCAACTAGGTTAGGTTACACATAACTCCAACAGCAGAAGCAAATCCCCCACAAGGGCATTATTCCTTGCTCTGTACATGTTCCATCTCTCTAGTGAATGGGTCCCAATGTCTCAAGAATCTGAAGCCCCTCCTCCTGCACTAATTCTGCAGCTACGCATCTACCTTCTCTGCCCGTTTCTATATTCACTAGACGATGGCATCAGGAATGTATTACTGCTTTTGAGACCCTGATTACAACTGTAGCTCACTAAAATCTGGTTGGTTTGATCTTGTCCCTTTTTCTGTCTGTATTGCTAGTACCATTTTGACCCTTTCCCCTTCCCCCTTCCCCCTTCCCCCCTCCCCCTCCCCAATCTTCCCCAACATCAACACCCCATCACCTCCCACCCATCATCACATTGTAGCCATTCAGTGGCATACTTGACCTGCCACCAGAGAGGCAACATACTGTCCTGGGTTCGTAACTATAGCAGCAGAAGTGCCTGTCGATTTATCCCAATAGCAAGATTCCCTCAAACTACTTTTTTTCCAAATTTTCTTTCTGCACCTCATAGACAGTTGTGACGCCATGGACTTGTTCCTGGCACTATTCAGAGGAACCATTATTTCCCAGCATTCAGAACAGGCTGGGGAGTGGGACACATGCCAGGAACTCCGTACTACCTGCCCGCTCCTTCCATTTTATTGGATGGTCACCCATTTCCTCACTGCCTGCGCTCCTCTGAGCTGCAGAGTGATTATGTGCCAGCCACACTATTCTCAACATTGTTGATGTGCTGTAGTGATGCCAGCTCTTTCTGAAGTTCTGAAACCTAGAGCCTGTGTGGATGTCGGAGTTGTGAGGAGTGACCTGGAGCTCCCACATAAAGTAAGTTGTATGCCTTCCATGGACTGAGATATCCTGTCATGCCTCTGTTTATCAGATTACTGGAAGATTTGTTAGAATTAGTCACAAGAGTTAAGGAAAGAATCACTGGTTATTTTGCTGTTTCCCTTGTTCTGACGCTTCTTATTTTATGTGGAATTAATTTTAATATTTCACCTTACCTCTATTATCTACAATATTGCAAATTTTAATTGACTGAAAAAGTTTAGAACTTTCTTTAGTGTTTGTATCTCTTGTTATTTAATTTAAAATTTATCTCCTGGATTCGATTAATTAATTGAACAAAATATGATAAATGGACGATTCAGCTTTAACTTTTGTTCTAATTCTTTTATCTATTCCTAATTTATAGCTGATTCATTTAAATTTAAAAATCAAAATTTGCCAGCATATCACATGCATGACTCCAAGATGTATGATGTCATTTTGTTATATTATTGTTTTTCCCTCCTGCTTGATTCAGACTGTCAGTGCTGCTGTGCCTGAAGCATCCTTTTCTCTAATCAATGATTATTTGTAGTTCAATAAATTAATTTACCTGGCTAAGCTATGAGTTTAGAAGAACACTTTGTAGTTTCCTGTACCTAGTTTAAATCACTGCCCTAGCTTAGGAATAAAACCAGTAGTCACCATCCAAGTACTTACATGTTATTCCTTGTTTTTTTTTTTCCCTGAAGTACTGAGTGCTATATCGTCCTGCTGCTTGGTACCTCTTGGCAGCACTGCCATGTTCTCCTGCCATCTCACTTTATTTGCCTCATAGCACTGTTGGTGACTTCTGTCAGGTTTGTGCTGCTTCCCTTACTGCTGCTACTTCCATCATGTCTCTTTTTTTGTAGATCCAGTCAGAACTGTTTAACATTTCCAGCATTTTCTGTTTCTCTCAAATTTCCTGCGTCCTTATTTTAATTCACTGATTGGAGATCGATGTTACTGCCAGGCCAGCATTTATTGCTAGTCCCTAGTTACCTCTGAGAGGGCAGTGTTGAGCTGCCTTCTTGGACTGCTGCAGTCCATGTGCTGTAGGTTAGACCGACAGTACCATTACGGTGAGAATTCCAGGATTGTAATCCGGTGACACTTTTCCAAGTCTGAATGTTGAGTGGCTTGGAGGGGAGCTCCCAGGTGGGGGTGTCCCCATATATCTGCTGCCCTTGTCCTACGAGATAGAAATGGTCATGGGTTTGGAAGGTAATGACGAAAGGATCTTAGGTGAATTTCTGCAGTGCACCTTGTAGATAGTACATGCAGCTGAGTGTCTGTTGTGGAGGGAGTTGATGTTTGTGGATGTGGGCTGCTTTGCCTTGGACTGTGTCAAACGTTTTGAATGTTGTTGGAACTGCATCATCCAGGCAAGTTACACTCCTGACTTGTGCTTCTACAGTATTTAGTTGTTGTAGGATGTTGAACTATGTAGCCAAAACAATGGAACACAAGTCAGAAGAAATTATGTTCAAGCTGTAAAACTATGATGAGTTCTGGTTGCTGAGAAATAAGGAAGACATTAAAGTGATATAGGCATACACTTAAATAAAATGTTTGTTTTTTTTGGTTTATATTACAGAGGTGCTGATACCAAGTTATATAACTCTTCCTTCCTCCTTGCCAAGCTGGAAAGTTTAACCTGCACTGGCTGTTTTAAAATGTAGTGTAGATCTTTTGACACTAATGATCAATCTTGTGGCTCTCCTCCAGTGTGTTCTCAGTGCTTAAGAGTTTTCTTTGTTGCTTGGCAACTGGAACAGGATTTAAGTGCAGTCTAACCAGAACTGAGTTGGATCAGTCCTTCTTCTGATTTGTATTTTACTGTTTTTGGCTTTTTGTTCAACCTACTGTTAGCTTTATTGGTAGCTGCTGTACACAGTTAGACATGGTGAGTATGGAATTTATCAAGACCCCTCAAAGCAAGCTGTTTTGAGAGTATGCGTGTAACTTGCTTTTTCTTATAAAGTATTTTGCATTTACCTGCACTCCATTTCCTTTGCTATTTCTGTTCACGTACATATTGCGTCAAAATGACTAATTTCTAACCTATATCGCTAACCTAATACGACATCATTTGAATGGTCTACTAGCCATTGAGATTTGTAGTCAGTTATGTCAATTAGAACGGTTATAGTCACAGCATTCAACCTCTGAGGCTTATCACCTTTCTGTCAACCCTGAAAACAAAACTCCTCTCACCCGTACCTGTTGTTTTCCACCCAGCAGTCAATTTCTATCTGTTTCTAAAATTTGCATAAACTTTAAGTTTAATAACTAGCTTTTCACGTGGATCTTTACTAGATACCTTTGAAAATCTTGGTACAGTAGATCTGTTGAGAATGAAAGGCTTACCATGGACCTCTTGGGTTACCACTTGAAAGTTGGCAAGGAGACTTTGTCAGGCTGTTTATCTCTCCCAGTCTGGTTCCATGCTGACTACTTATTCCTAATTCTCTCTACCTTGTGTAGAACATCTAACTTGTGAAACTGATCTCCTCCATCTTATGCTTGACGATGAATGATCATGATGTCCAGACTAGTTCCCAAAGCTGAATGTGCAAAACAGGACTAAAGAAAGAAAGTACGCCTTGCCCTTAATTATTACATTTTTTACAGTGCGTAAATATATTAAGTCCTGCTCTACACAAATGCTCTCCCTCTTTCCCTCTGGTGTAAAAGGGCACAGCGAAACTGTCTCGAGAGCTATCTTTTACTCAAGTAGTTGTTTGTTTAGATTTTAAAAATTAGGTTTTTTTGATTCCAGGAATGTGCTTTGTGAATATTTAAAAATAAACAAATTGGATGGAATTTTCCCATTTGCGGTTAAAGTGTTTTGTCCTGTGAGCTTCATTTTGCCTGGTCTGCCATGGCTCACAGTAACTTTTCTCAGGCAATCTTCTGCTATTCGTAATGCACCTGGGCTCCTGGGCATATTTCTTGGTAAACCACATGGCTGGAGAGTTGGAAGTGCTCAGCAACTTCCTGCCGAGTTGCAGGTGCTGTGCTTAAAGCTCAGCTGCACACCACATCAGATATTGCAAACCAGGAACTGACCCCCTCAGTGGTGCTCAACCACTATTATTGAGGATATGCTGAAAGGACATGCTCTGTCTTCACAACCGGGAACCTGGGGATATTGGTGTGCAAGGTGTTGGAGAGGAGGGCCTTGCTTTTTCCACCAGACCACCACAAGAGGCCTGCTCCCTCAACAGCACCCTGGGTAAGTTGAGTGAGCACGAAGAAAGCAAGCTAAGAGCCTTGCGGTATATCCTGTGTAGGTGGATGAAGAACATGTGTGACCTTGCACACGTAGGTGACCTGGCAGATGAATGTAATTCATTGGTGTCCTTGAGCTCCAGAGTGTCGAAGGGCTGCAGTAGTGGCTGGATTGGCCTGAGAACAATCATGATGATATGGTGAAGCTGGTGGTTTGATGCTAACTTGCATAAATAACATGAGGAGGATAGTACCCAAAGGGCATGTAGGGAAGAGGCAGTTCTATGGTGACGAGCTACAGCACTAGATCCCAGCTTAATTTATATCATAGCTTCTGTTGTTTAGTTTCTTTGTGACAGAGAGGAGCATTGCTAGTGGCATATGAATAAGGCAAGTTGGGGTTTTAATGAGATTACCACTCGATGGTGAAATTTTGAAGTCACCATCCATGGCTGAAGGGCAGAATTTGGTAGAACTTAAAGTAGAGAATCAGTTTTCATTCTGTTCGTATTTTCCCACTTTTCTTGGTATTATTCACACTACGCCAGGGAGCGGAAAATTTGTCCCTAAGTTCAAAACATGCAAGTTATTCTCAATTAATTTCTATGATGTGCTATAAACCCTTCAAAAGTGATCCCCAAAACGCTAACCACAGGCAAAACAAAATTGTTAATTGGGTGATTAATTCACTCTGTAGATAGAACTTGAACCCTGACCTTGTCTTTATTGTGGTTTCTTTTTGCTCTGGACTTCAAGGTAAAATTTTAAATGTTGACGGATATTCTATTCTTAGATTATGGGAGATGTTCTATTTCTAGATTTTGATGAACCTTAATGTTGTTGGATATTCAGAGGTATTATTAGATATTCTTGAATAATTTTACAAAGTGACAAAGTAGATTTTTAAAGAATTTGGTTATATCCTTTGATAGTTTTTGACATATCTGTATTTTGACCACTTAGTGTATTGCTTGTAAATTACTGTTAATTGATATTTAAAAATTAGGAAGTTGTTTCATTTAAGATGTTCTGTTGCAACTGTAACAAACCATGTACTTAATATACTCCTTGAGTGGGCAAGTATATATTATGGGAAGAGAAATCCTGGACCCTTTAAAATATCTGGGACATTTATCAATAAGCTAAGGCTTATTGAAATTAATGGTCAAAATTTGTCAGAGAAATTCTCCTGATATAAACTGGTTCCAAATGAGAGTTAAAAGCTATAGGTCATGTCAGCACGGTGCCTGTGGTGAAACGATTGAAGTTGGAGCTGTCTAGAGGGCAGAATTGGAGAAGTTCAGTTAGCTTGAACGATTGTAGGTCTGGTGGAGGAGCAGAGACAGGGAGGAGTAGACCACAGAGGGATTTGAAAGTCAGGATGAGAATTTTAACATCAAGGTGTAGATGATTTGAAGTCAGTGCTGGTCACCAAACATAGGTGTGATGGGTAAATGAGTCTTTACTACATTTTGGGATGCAGCCAGCAGATGGATGGGCTCAAGTTGATAAAGGGCGATAGGTAGACTGAATAATCCAGCTCCTTATTTGCCTGGACAGCATTCCAATTCTCAAGTTCCAATACATTGAATCGGCCCTGCAATTAATCTTCACCTCATTGCTGAGCGTGAAATTCAATATGAGGTTACCTAACATTCTTATTAATATGGGTGCATCTCAAGTGTCTACTTGAAGTGCAGAGGCTGGTGAATCCATTCACACCCCCTGAAAGTTTTAATAAAGCTCCATTAGGGTCCTTTGTAGAACTGAATTGTATCCGACCAGTCTGGAATAAAAAAGACCACAAGTAGTGACCCAGCATAGTCTAGCCTAATTTGCAGTCCTTCTATTGTACACCTCCCCTTCGGGTAATGGTGATAGTGTGCTGGATGAGCTAAGCATTTTCAAACTGTGTATCTTTTTAATTGGACGTGAATCTTTTTATGGTAGTATGCATGACCCTTGCAAATTTCCCCTCCCCCTTGGAATGAGCTAATAATTAGGTGCTTTACATATTATTTTAATGAGCTGTCTTTCTTGTTGCACACCTCATGATCGTTTAATTTCAGTCTGAATTAAGTCTAATTTGTACGTTATAGATGGTTTTTTTCCAGAAGTGTGCACCTTCTAAGGGTATGTGCTTCAAAATATTTCTTATAACATGATGTAGGAATAGTCCTCCGAGTAATTCAATTAGATTGTTTAATCACAAAATATCTTCATGTAAGATAACAAGGTGCAGAGCTGGATGAACACAGTAACTAGTAACTTGTGCGACGCCTGCTTTATTTTAAACTTATTACAGTTGTATGTTGATATTTGCTGTATTCGTAAATAGTAAATAGAAGCTAAAAACTCTGACTCAAAATATCTTTTGATTTGAAAATTCTCGTATCTTTTATATGGGGCTGGGAAAATCAGCATGGTGGTTAAATCTCTTTGGCTGAAATGTGGTTTTGGCAGATTTCCTAAGATGGAAGGTTGTGTGTATTTTGTGACGTAATAACGCATTTAGCGTATTAACTAAATACGGGGAAATTCTTGAGATGTCTTCTGAAACAAAGTTGCCTCCAAAGACAGAATTGATTATTTTCCCCTTTAATCTAGGTAAAATATTAAGGTGTTTTCTGTTTTGGAGATGTCTCAATTAATGCTGTAGTCTGTTTCATGAATGGTCGTCTCTGAGCAGGTTGATTAGAAAATCTCTACAAACTAAATGTCACAAATGGTGACAGAACTTAGTTCCTCCCTTTATATTCTTTAGCATTAATGGGATGTTCAAAGTATCTTCCACCATTACTAACACCAAGTTGAACAAGCCATAAAGCTCTTTAGCCACTTAATAAGTTTCAAAATTCCTGCAGCTCATACAAATATCTAGTTTTCAGACATCTGTAGCTTCCGGATAGCCAGATTTTGAACAATGCACCTGTGTTAATGGTGATAACAGCCAATTTCATTTTTGAGTCCTTGAATTGCTCAAAAATGAGATTTGAAGGAAATTACTGAAACCCTGTAGTCAAACAATTTTGTGTTTGGTAAATGTGTGACAGGATGATGTAATTCACTTTGGAATGGCAAACAAAACTTTTACTTGCACATGACCATCATCACAATGTGCAACTATTTGCCCTCTTTACATGGAGTGACCAGTGGCCATCTCCTATCATTTCTATTAATGCAACCTCTAGAAATCTGACACTCATAAATATTTATTGCCCCCCTCACCCCCTTAAACATGTAAAATAAAGTTCAAAGTGGTTGTTCAGTTAGTTTGGGCTGAATTCCTGTTTAGGTGTAACAAAATGCTGGTCTGTGCGAAAGTACAACTGGTTGTTTAAAACGAAGGCTGCTGTTGTATTTTTTAAAGCAGGTTAGTTTTGGCCTGTGAGAGGAGGAAGATAGTAGAAAATAATTCTGAAAATAATAGCAGTCTTGTATCCTTTTGTATGCTGGTTAACAAAAACTGTATTCGAAAAGCCTTGATCGCTTAATAGAGAGAAACTACATTTAAGTAACTATGGGAGTGTGTTACACAAACAATTTTCACTGCTGGTATTAAAATAACTGAAGTGCTATTACATAAATTTATTAACCAATATCACTGAATTTGAGTTTTCCAGAAACAGGAAAGCTTAACACTGGCTTTAAATGTCATTTTTTTTGAAGAGCCATCTTATAAAAATCATCTTGTCCTATGGTTTCTGTATTTGAGAGAGTTATAAATGGCAAATTGGAAGTTGTGACATATCCATATATCAAACTAGTTCCTAGGTTTTCACTGAATGAGTTGACGTGGACTCAAAATTAGTTGTAGTTTGTTTTTATCTTATAGTAATGGTAGTATACTTTTGTGCTATTGCTTTCTGAAGCAAATTGTTTAAATGGTTTGGATGATTGAAACTGCATAATTTTTCCATTTTGCCACATCGCATTGCAAATTGCAGTTCCATATTTATTTTCTGCCAAACTTAAAATAAGTAGCAATGAGCTGACAATCAGGCATCAAGCAGTAAATCCTATGTGTTTTCACGAAGTGTGCTGACTGTGGCAACTGTCCATTGTATTGCACATTATTACACCTTTTGTGGGCATTTGTAAGCATTGAATTGAAAAGGTCTGTACTTAAATCCCCTTTCATTTCTTTCTAATGACATAGAGAAAATGATTTAAGATTTAATATCAATGCCCAATTGTACTTCTCACCCCAGAACTTTCTGAAATGCCAGGCTAGTTGTAATTTTGGTTAGCACAGCCAAGTGATTTTGTGAGAATGTTGCATACTACAAATACAGGATTCAGGCTAAAATTCTGTTGCATTTAAAATTGATTTTTTGTTTAGTGTGGTAAGCAATAATGTTAAGGATCTGTTAAGATATGGTATAACTGGGCATTCCTCCAAGGATCTCTGACACTGCTTCGAACAGATGATTTTTTTTTTCCAAATGTAACTTTTTAGCTAAGTCTCTGAATGCTGACCAATCAGGTGGTAACTTTGAGGCTTAATTTTAAAACATAAAAATATTTGTTAGAAAGAAGATGCATGAAGAAGTTTAATTTTTTTTCCCTTCAGTTTCAGCTCTGTAGGTCATAGCTGTTTGGTTCCACCGACCCTGACAACTTGCTGATATCTCGACGATGGAGCTGTTTCTCATATGCAGCCTAGATAGTGAGAACCAGCAAGTATTTGACAATGGAGGGCAAGCGACCTTGATCCTGGCCTTGAAACATCCATTACAACAGGAATCAATGATTTGCAATTAACAATGAGAATCCAGAATTCCCTCATCTCTTCTCCCTTAATACGGGGGATTGAAAGAACAGAGATTTCAGCAAATTTATTGAAAATCAGGGACTAGACCAGGACTGTGAAGTCCGTGTGATTAAACATCACAGATTACAGTGTGTTTATTTGCTGAGCAATTCAGAAAGGAATTGGAGATAAAAGGGGAGAGAGAAAAAAGTGATCAGTGAATGAGATTGCCTATTTGAAGATGATTGTCGCTTATTTATTTATTCATTTATTCATTCGCAACACTGTTTAACTGCAAAGGGGAAGTAGATGTTGCCACAGGGGTCTTCCTATTACCAGTAAGAGGCTTCTAATGCAACTTTAAAATGACTTGTACCTTTTCTTAGCAGACTGCTGTTACCTTGTACTTTGCAGTGTCTATTTTTGTCAAAGAAAATTGCTCAGGGAGTGAATCCCTGGGGCTTTGCGCAGCAGTGCATACATTTTTTAATTAATTTGATGTGTTTGTGGAAACCATCATTGGTGTTTAATAATTAACCCATTGAGTACCAGGGCATTACCCATTTTTGTAGCATTTAAGAAATGGCAAAGCCGTATTTTGATTTTGCTTCAACAATTGAACTTTTAATAAGTCTCTTGAATGTTGACAGCTTTTGAATTATCTCTCTTTAGAAGGCCATTCTGACATCTCAATGTTGAAGAGTTAATATGGAACAACAGTTTTTTTTTATGGTGTATGTTGAGTAGTTCTGCTTGTGTTCCATACCAAAAGAAAGCTTTCGGCAACCTGTTACTGAACTAGGACCACATTAATACCACTTAACCATCACATATTAAAAATAGTTAGACACCACTTTTGAGAAAAAAAATGCATAAAAGGTGTTGCATGCATCTAGCTTTGCCTGCATTTTTAAGTGACATGGAATGTTCTTTGTTCCAATCCCATTCAGGATCCTGATTACCTTTTCTTTCCTGTTATATTAATGTCTACATTAGTGCCATTCCCTGATCTTTCATTGAACAGGAAAATTTCATCAATTTTGTTTCCAATATTCAGACTTCCTTTTGCCCTTGCTTGGTCCGTATCTGACAGATTCCTTCTTTCCTTTGACTTTTCTGTCTGTGAGGATCCTGGGTTCAGGTTGTCAACCAAGCAACAGATTCTCTCAGCTCCTATGGACACTTCCTTTAGAAATACCTTTTTTGTTTCTTTAATTATACCATACCCACTTCATCTGGCCTTGCACCATGAAACTGCCAATCAAACTGTGAACCAACAGCCCCTTCCCCCCACTGTGATAAGGATAGGATGGAATCTGTAGTGCAGCAGTAATCCTCAGGGTTATGTCAATAATTGAAATTGAAAACAGTCACAGCAAGTTTTTTTTTAGGGAACAAAAATTAAAGTGCATTGGATATAAATGCTTTACAGTTTGACAGTTTGAATGTTTAACCACCTTTTACACACTCCCATGTCCACATTTAATAATTCTTTTTAAGGGTGTGTGACTGCTCTGAAAGGAAATTTGACCAATCCCCAAGGGCTCCCTGGAACAATCCAAAAGCGGCATTAGAGCCTCCTTAAAAGGGTACTCTACCTCTCCAAATGATTCCAGTAGCTTTTAGATGTTTTACTCAAATGTCCAAAGCACATGAGTTGTATTTTGCACATCGTGCACATGAAGATCACATTTGTTTGCTGACAGCTGCCTCTGTGAACCATGGATGTGCAAATATCAACTCGTGGTTCCCCTAACAAAAATATGGGTGTTGGGCACAGGGGCAGGCCATCTAGAACCAGGACTCTAATGTCTGTCGTCTTGGCCAATCAGAGGCCTTCTAGCTTGGAAGCAGCAGCAGTAAACTGGAACTTAAATTTGGTAACAGAGAGGATTTTTGACAAGGTGGCACCTTTCCAGCATTTTTTCATCATTCAACAAAAGTGGGGAAGGAATGGTGGGTGGCGAGAATCCCTCCAATGGGTGACTTGTGTCTACCTGTGCGTCAAGGCAGAAAGGGAAGGCCTGTAGGGCTTCCTGCTGCTTTCCTCACACCATCTCCCTGTGCGCCCCTGCACCTGGGTGCTAGGTCCACACTGGTAACTGAGTTGACTGGCTTTAATTGGACTTAATCAGACTTGTTGAGAACTTTATTGCATCACTCATGGGGGCTGTTGTGGTGCAGCGATAGTGTCACTACCTCTGAGAAAGAGGGCCCTGCATCAAGTGCCAGCTGTTTCAACACATCTGAACAAGTTGAATAGAAACAACTTCACCACTTGCAGGTAATAGCTCTGCTGGCCCCCAATCCCACCTCTGGGGAAAAATGGTCCAGAGATAGAATAGAGCTGGGACTGACACCTGCTTGCATGGCTAATTTTAACCCCCCTTCACCTGCTGCTGTCACTGCCCTAGGTGAGTCAAAAGCCCACCCCACATTTTTTTTGTTCATTACTTGTTTGAATTTGTGTAACTTGTGACTATTGTAACTGATGGCCTTTTCATCCAACTTTTTTTTTGAAGTAGAAACTATCTCAACTTAGTAACTGACAAAGGACTGCATGGCCTTCTGCCTGCAAGAACTGGTGGCTGTATTTTATCCATCAAACTATGAAAGTGAATATTATTTGGTGAAATACTGAAATAGTTAAATGGCTGGAAGCAGCTGGGTCCATTCTAAGTCCAAATCTCACTCAATTAGAATGCTGTTTTCTGGACTCATCCTGTTGCACAGATTTACTTTTGTCTATCAGCCATTGATTTACCATGTTCTGAACTGAAGCAGTAATTGTAACCAATTCCGCTCTATATGTTTTATACATTTTTAAATAGTTGATCAGTGTTCACAATCTGTTTAGTTAATTAAATTCCAGTTATATTGGCGACTGTGGCTAATGCATATTAATCACTAAATTGTTCTAAGTAGAGTAAAAGTAAGTGGATGATTAATGTATCATAACAGGTAATTGATTAAAAATGTTCAGACACTCAACTGCAGAAATGCAAACAGCTCCATGTAGAACATTTATGTTCGTTAATTTTATAGCTGAGCTCTTGTGTGCTTTGAGAGTGCTATTGCTTGGTATAATTTGCAACAGAACATTTACAGTCACTGAAGAGATACTGTTTTTCCATCTGCATAGTATTGATCCCCACGAATATGCTTTTTCTTTCTCTGACTGTACATTTGATTTGTCCCTTCGTAATTGCAAATTTCATTTAACAAAAATTCTGTAGCGGGCCTTGTGTTTCCTACCACGTTCCCTTCCTGCAGGCAAAATAAAATGCTAAAGCTCTCAGTATATAGGAAGTATTTCTGCTGGGTACAGCTGTAGATTTGCTTCTTTATGACACATGCCTTTGGTACTGCATGGCCTGGATCTTTCTCCCTTTTGCCTGATTTCACGTGTCCTTGGTTGGGATACTGGTTAGTGAGTTGTTTAAATAACTGTCCCTTGATCATAACCATTTGAAGGGCTTTCATCTGGAATGTTAGCAGACCCTGAAAATGTTCACCAGGTATTAGAATCATATATACATTTTCCTCCTTTACTCCTTTTGCAATGGTGCACACTAGCATTAGCAACATGTTACTGACTTCCAGGATTGTTAATGTGCTTATTAAGAAAAAGTGCCTTTGCCTCCCACCTCCACCTTGATTGCCAGGGTAATTAACTCATTCATTTTGTCTGCAAAATAAAAAATAATTTAAGCTTCAAAATGTTTCTTTCCTTCCACTGCTCCACTCTGTTTCTCTCTGTTGCTACGGATGAAGAGGCCTACAGCTTTTGTTTTCTTAACGTGAAAGAATCTTGCCATAATTCCACTGGAGAATGCATTGCTAAGTAAAGTCTGCGGCTAGTTGGCATTTGGTATAGCAATTATTTCTGTGTGCCTGAACTTTTGTGTGGGACCTTTCTGAATTGGTTTAATGTAGACTGTTAAAGGATGTGTTGGTGCAACAGTAATTTGACTGGACCAGTAATCCAGAAATTCTGGGGAAAGCGGTTCATGTGCTACCGTTGGAGCTGGTGGAATTTTGAAAAATGTAATAAATATGGAATTCAGATCTAATCTCAGTAATGGTATCCCTTTTAGAAAAGGAAACCTGACACTCATACCTGGTCTGTCCTACAGTGACTCCATAGTGATGTGGTTGATTCTTAAATGCTTTCTAACATGGTTGAGCAAGCCACAAATTTTGTATCAGACAGTTACAAAGTCTAAAAGGGATGAAACTAGACAGATTACCTGACATCGACCTAGACACCTGAAACAATAATGTCAAGCCTGCAAAGTGTTCCTTACCCAAACATCAGAGACATCTGCCAAAATTGTGAGCTACCCCACAAACTTAACAGGTAATAGCCTGATACAGTCATACCCACCAAGTCACACCTTACAAAGTGCCAGATATGACCATCTTTTCCCTGAGTATGTCATGACCCACTGGCAGGACAGGCCCGCAAGAATTGGCAATACGGGGGTGTACAATCAGGTGGAGGTTTCCCTGCATCCTCAACATTGACTGTAGGCCCTGTGTGATAATATGAAGCTTCATATGTGATGATAATTTCTGCTGATCACCTGCTGCCACCACCACCTCCACTTCATCTCGTTAATCTCTGTGTGTCCATTTGCAAAAAACACTGAATGTGACAGTTCACAGAATGTACTCTGGGTTTTGTTGTCAATTACCAAGAATGACTCACTAACACACCTACAGAGCAGGAGATAGTTGCTAGACGAGGTCCACATCAGCTGGTGAGAGAACCAACAAGAGGGAAAAACCTCTTTAACCTTGTCTTCACAGATGCGTCTATCTATGCCAAGATTGGTAGGGGTGACTCTGCACATCTATTGTGGAGACTAATGTGTTTATGTTGAAGATTCTGTCCATCATGTTGTGTGGCATTATCGTCGTGCTAAATAGGACAGACTACGAACAGATATAACAACTCAAATGAGCATCCAGGAGTACTGTAGGCCATCAGCAGAATATTGTTTTCAGCTATAATCTCTAACCTCATGGCCTGGTGGATCCTGCGCTCTCCCATTATCACCAAGCTGGATATCAACATAGGTTCAATGAAGGGTGCAGGAGGTCATGTCAGAAAGGCACTAGGAATATTTAATAATGTGTTGTGAACTTACAACACAGTTATGTTTGCATGACAGACTTGGAAGCATGCAATTGAGAGAGCTAAGAGATCCTACAATCAAGGGATTAGATATCTATCTAATTGGGAATGGTGGGCAATAAAACAGTTGAATGGAGGAGGAAGATCCACAAATATCCACATTCTCAATGATGGCAAAGCCCAGCACTTTGATGTAAAAGACACTGATGCATTTGCAGCTATCTTCAGCCAGAAGTGACCACGTTGATGAGCCAGCTTGTCGTCCTCCAGAATTCTCCAGCAAGACTGATGCCAGTGCTCTGCATGATGTTAGGAATGACTGACTGCACAGAATATTGCAAAGACAGTGGGCCCTGGATAGTATTCCTATGTTAGTATTGAAGACTTGTGCTCCAGAGTTAGCCATGCTGTAGTTCAGCTGTTTTAATACAGCTACAACAGTGGTATCTAACTGGCAATGTCGAATTGCCCGGGTATGTCCTGTCCACAAAAAGCAAGACAAATCCAGTCCAGATGTTAAACCGCCCATCAGTTTACTCTTGAGGATCAGTAATGTGATGGAAGGGTTTGTTGACAATGCTTCATGTAACACTGTCTATAACTCTATGACTAATTTAATAGTAACCTGTTGATTGCTCACTTTGGCTTCTCCGGGATCCACTCAGCCCTTGATCTCATTACAACTGTGGTCCTAATGTTGATTATAAGAGTTGAACTCCAGGGGGAGGGTAACGGTGACAAAAGCAGCATTTGACCCAACTATAGCATCAACGAGCCTCCGTGAAAATAATGTCAATAGGAATCGGAGAAAAATTTGTCACTGGTTGGAATCCTATATAGCACAGTCACAGATTCACAGAATTGACCTGGCACAGATGGAAGCCGTTCGGCCCATTGTGTCTACACAGCTCTCTCGTGAACATTATGATTCAGAGTATTTTCCCAGCTGTTTCTCCGTACGCTTGTACAATGTTTCTATTCAAATATTCATCTGATGCCTTCTTGGCTGTCTCAATTGACTCTGATTCCATCACGCTTCCAGGCACTGAATTCCAGACCCAAGCCACAAAGGGAGGAGGTTGCACTTGTTTGAGGTCGACCATATCAGTCTCAGGACATAATTTCAGGTGTTCTCAAGGACTTTCTTTCTCTGATTTCCTTGTCATCTTCACCTGCTTCATCAGTAATCTTTCTATCTTGATGTCAGAAGTGGAGATGTTCACTGATGATTGCACAATGTTTGATACCATTCTCAACACAGCTATGGAAGCAGTCCATGTCCATATGCAGCAAGACCGGGACAACATTTTGGCTTGGGCAGATAAGAAGCAAGTAAAATTTGGGTCAGCCAGGTAATAGGCATTTACCATCTCGAGCAAGAGAGAATCTGATCATCTCCCATTGACATTCAGTGGCATTCCCATCAGTAAGTACCTGCTATCAACATCTTGGGGGTTACAATTGACCAGAAACTAAACAGGATCTGCCGTGTAAATATACTAACCTTAATTCTGCAAGAGCAAGGTACGGATTAGTAATTCTGAGGCAACTAACTCCATCCTGACTTCCTAAAAGCCTTTCCTCCATCTACAAGGCATAAGTCAGGAGTGCTTTGGAATATTCCTCACTTGCCTGGATGATTGTATCTTCAGCATAAAAGAAGCTTAACACCATCAAGGATAAAGTAGCCTCTTGTTTGTCCCCCTCATCCAATATCTTTAACGTTCATTCTTTCCACCACTGGCATACAGTGGCAGCAGTGTGTACTGTCTTCAAGATGCCTGGAAGCAACTCACCCAGGCTTGCTAGGCAGCAGCTTCTAAATGTATGACTTCTACCACGTTGAAGGACAGGATCGTAGACACATGGCAACTATGAGCACCTGCAAGTTCCCCTCCAAGCCCTGCACCATCCTGACTTGAAACTATTGTTGTTCCTTTTCTTCATTTGGGTCAAAACACTAGAACAGCTTCCTAACAGCACTGTGCGTGTTCCTACACCCTAAGGACTGAACCACATTTTTTAAGGACATTTGGGGATTGACTGGTGTTGTTGGCTCAGCCAACAACACCAATGTCCGGTGAACTACAGAACTTAAAAACAAAAAGTCTGTTGTTCTTTCTAGTTAGGTTTGTTATGGTTAGTTGTTAGTGACTAAGTATCTGGCTTGCCACTTTGTGAATGAAATAGTTAAAAATGTATAGAGATTTTTTTTATAATTCATCGTAAAAGTCACCAATTAGGCCAGAATTACTGTTGTCAGCATTCAGTTTGTCTTGATGGCAGTTGAAATAAATGAGTAAATTATAACAATACCTACACCTGCACTTCATTATTTGTACTCAACCTCATGTAACATTGCTCCCAGAAAAATATTGCGCGCAATTTTAAGATTCTAATCAGAATATTCAAATCACTTTATTGGGTTAACCTTTGGTCACTTGTCAGTTTGGTTTTCTGTGTTTAGCCTTTTTAATATTTCTCCCAAAGATTTGACGTAAATCTTTAATTTACTTTTTTAACAAAAGTCACGCCTGTGAGGCATCTGGAGGGAATGAAAGAACAAACCAGTGAAGTGTGGGGCTGGACTGAAGCCTGAAGTCTGGAGGGGTGGTCTTGAATTGAGTGGCAGGAGCTAAGCTTAAATGGTGAATGTGAATGATTTGAGTTGAGCCTATACATCAGGAAACTAGGCTTGGAAGCGGCTGGCAACCAGGAGGTAGTGGCGAAAGATGAAAAGATCTCATATCTGCATTTGCAAAGTCCTTTTGGGAGTTTTGGTTTGCATTATTACTTTGTAGTAGAAGCTTGTGGTCTTGTTTGATTCTGATTATTGGATCTCTGTTGATCAGTTTGGACCATAAGATACAAAAAGGAGGATTTGAAAATGTTCAGGAGGTGGAACAAGGTCATGTCTGGATAGATAGCAGTTGCTGAGCAATTGAAGTTCTTTTTCCAATTATGTGATTTCTTTTGTGTTTAATCCAATAACAAATACCCTGTGTCATAATATAGTGTGGTGGATAACAAAAGGTTGTTGGTCAGACTTATTTTGCTGGAATGTGATTGGGAGAAGGGTTTTATGTGAATCGTGTTCCAAAAGTAGAAAATAAGGAAGGAGTTGCTCATAGATGTCCCAGTATGAAATTAGAAGACAAATACTGTGTGCTGACAGTGGAAAGGAGCTGGCACTGCCCCTTTCTGTTGTCAGGTAAAATCCCAACTGTTGCTACCTATAAAGTATACCTGAAGGTCTGGTGCAGTGCATGTGATAAGACTCCAGGAAAAGTCATGAAGTAGTTTCGGCACTGGGTGTACCTGCTTTTGCTGCTGTCCTGCTATTCATTGTCCCCACCAGTTTCAATGTCCTTTTCCCACTGCTGCTTTCACAGCATGCTTTCTACCCAATTGCTTGTTATAGTCATCACTTAAAAGTTGTTGCCTTTTTACCCCAACAAATGGGCAGCTTTTATGTGAAGATTTATCTGATACCATGGTTGGATTTGATCTCCACTTTTTTTTTGTTTTGCTAATTCAATACCATAATTGGCTTTTAATTATTCAGCTATCATAGTCCCTAATGTGGGCCACTTGTGGAATAAAGACTTTTCACAAGTTACCCAAACCAAATAAAATTTCTTTTTCACACTGCCTATCTTTGCAGTTGCTTGTTGGCTGATTGGTTATGGACCAACAGTAATGGGTTTCGGCCTGAAACGTCAAGTTTTCCTGCTCCTATGATGCTGCTTGACCTGCTGTGTTCATCCAGCCCCATGCTTGTTATCTCAGTAATCAGAGACCTACCTTTTTAAGACTGGGGAAAAATTCAAATCTAGACCTCAAAGCTTGTATCTCACTGTGCGCGGACAAACGTCCAGTTGATTAGTTAGATTTGATTTATTGTGTAGGTGAATCTTTCTGTCTAGAAACTGCATTCATTTTCCAATAAATGAGCATGTATTTAAACTGATAATCCTGACACAATATTCTTTTCTAGTAGACTGTAGCTAACCTGAGTTCTGAGGACATTTAACCAGAGTTTAAGTGAAACTTTGAGTGTGTAGTATAAAGCTGCTGTGGAAGTTGTTTCTGCTCCCAGCTAATGCAGCCTTGTGAATAAATTTTTTGAGAAGTTTTGTAGTTCAGGCTGTGGATGAGGTTGCAGACGTGTTGTCGACCTGTTAGGTAACATTGTCAGTGCGCTTCCGGTGAAGCCTGCAATCAAACACACCAGCTCGGCGAGCAAGTCTGCAACCTCAGCTTTGTGAAGCTTGACAGTAGATGAAGTGAAGCTTTAAAAGCAGTTGTTGCTGTGCAAGGTAAACAGAACCTGGAATCTATCTCCCACTTGCTACAGACAAAGGGGGTGGCAATGGGTACCTGCATGGGCCCAAGCTATGCCTGCCTCTTTGTAGGATACGTGGAACAATCCTTCTGAAGCTACAGTGGCCCTATCCCCCACCTCTTCCTCCGTTACGTCGATGACTGTATCGGCGCCGCCTCGTGCTCCCACGAGGAGCTCGAACAGTTCATCCATTTCACCAATTTCTTCCACCCCAACCCTAAGTTCACCTGGACCATCTCTGATACCTCTCTCTCCTTCCTGGACCTCTCTGTTTCCATCTCTGGCAGCCACCTGGAAACCGATATCCATTTCAAGCCTACTGACTCCCACAGCTGCCGAGAATACACCTCTTCTCACCCACCTTCCTGCAAAAATGCTATCCCCTATTCCCAATTCATTCGCCTCTGCTGCATCTGCTCCCGAGATGAGGCATTCCACTCCCGGACATCCCAGATGTCCTCGTTTTTCAAGGACCGCAACTTGCACTCTGCAGTGGTCGAAAATGCCCTCGACCGTGTCTCTCGCATTTCCCGCAACTCATCCCTTGCACCCCCTCCCACAATAACAACCAAAACAGAATCCTACTCGTCGTCAAGTACCACCCCACCAACCTCCGGATCCAACGTATCATCCTCCGACACTTCCGCCTTCTGCAATCTGACCCCACTACCAAAGACAATTTTCCCTCCCCACCCTTGTCTGCTTTCCGGAGGGACCACTCCCTCCGTGACTCCCTTGTCCGCTCCACATTCCCCACCAGCCCCACCACTCCCGGCACTTTTCCCTGCAACCGCAGGAAGTGCTACGCTTGCCCCTACCCCTTTCCCCTCACCCCCATCCCAGGATCTAAGAAGACCTTCCACATCAAACAGATGTTCACCTGCATATCTGCTAATGTGGTATACTGCATCCACTGTACCCGTTGTGGCCTTCTGTACATCGGGGAAGCCAAGCGGAGGCTTGGGGACCGCTTTGTGGAACACCTACGCTCGGTTCTCAACAAACAACTGCACCTCCCAGTTGCGAACCATTTTAACTCCCCCTCCCAGTCCTCGGACGACATGTCCATCCTGGGCTTCCTGCAGTGCCACAACGATGCTATCAGAAGGTTGCAGGAACAGAACCTCCTATTTCACTTGGGAACCCTGCAGCCCAATGGTAACAATGTGGACTTCACAAGCTCCAAAATCTCCCCTCGCCCCACCGCATCCCAAAACCAGCCCAGCTCGTACCTGCCTCCCTAACCTGTCCTCCCACCTATCCAATCCTCCCACCTCAAGCCTCACCCCCATCTCCTACCTACTAGCCTCATCCCGCCTCCTTGACCTGTCCGTCCTCCCTGGACCGACCTATCCCCTCCCTAACTCCCCACCTACACTCCCCCTTACTGGCTCCATCCCTGCCTCCTTGACCTGGTGTGTCTCCTCTCCACCTATCTTCTCTTTTATCCATCTTCTATCCGCGTTCCCCTCCCCCATTTCTGAAGAAGGGTCTAGACCCGAAACGTCAGCTTTCCTGCTCCTCGGCCTGCTGTGTTCATCCAGCTCTACACCTTGTTGTCTCAGATTCTCCAGCATCGGCAGTTCCTACTATCTCTGGAATCTATACAACTTGCACTCGTGCAGTAGTATTCTTGTGAAACAAGCTTGGAATAGACATGAAAGTTCCCCTGTGCATTGGGAACGGTGAAATCTATGCTGACAAAACAAGTGGGTTTCAATTGGAGCATGTTAATGTCTGGAATGATATCTATAGATAATGTAATTTAATGGCTTAAAGAGCTAGAGAAGAGATGGAAGTTACTTTTTTTTGTGTTATGATCTGGAATCCACTGCTGAAAATAGGGGAAACACATTCAACAATAATTTTCAAAAGGGAATTGAATATTTAATTGAAAATCAAACAAAATTGTAGGGGAAAACCATGGGGAAAAAGCAGAGGAATGGGCTTAATTGGAAGGCTCTTCCAAAGATCTAGCAGAGGCACGATGGGCTGAATGACTTCCTCCTGTGCAGCATGGTCCTATAATCTGTAAATGAAAGGCCGCTATACTTCCCCTTCCACATCATCCTCTAATTAGAAACCATTACAGTAATTTAGTAGTTTCTTGTAGTATCTGTTACTGAGTGGAAGGATTCCATCAGCTGATGGACTGCAAAACCAAAATGATAATTTTATAGAACTGCTTCCTTGTCAAAGGTGAGTAATTCCATTGTATAGATTGATTGATTGATAATTAATAATTTCCTCTATGGTGCAGTGAACAGGGGAGGGATTTGTTTTGGATGTGGAGTGCAGGGAACTGAATCAGCTGTGGTCCTGTTTAGCAAAGCTTGTAACTGCAGACTCTGGGTGAGGGCAACATTGGGTTCAATTGTTGTTGGTCTGCTAACATCACTGTCTGTGCTCACTTACAGGTGAGTTATTGAAGGGACTGCCAGCGTTGGTGGAACTGTACCCATAACATCCCTACCATCAGGAGGGACGGAAAGAAAATTAAGTCGGGATGAACTGACAGGATAGTATAAGGCTATGTGTGGAACAGTATTGTTTTCTGGCAGTTATTGATGGCTTATATCTGTGGATACAACTCCTTTCACTTAAGTGCTTGGAAATCTGAACTTTAAAACACTGCAGAAGCAAAGGGAATGTTCTCAAGCATTGTTGCTGCTGTTAATTGTAGTCTTTTTGACTTGCCCAGTTTCATTTAAATGGGATAACAAATGCTGTTGTGCACTTGTTAATATATATGTTTGGAGAATGTTGTTTGGATGTGAAATTGTCTGAACATCAATTCAGGCCCATAACAACACTTCCTGTAACCATGGTTTTGTTTTGGAACCACTGTTGGTCAAACAAGCTTTTGTTTTGTGCTGAGTAACTGACCACAAACAAAGCATCAAGCATTGGACAATGGGAAAGCTGTTGTGTTGGTATACAGGGACAGCTGTGATATTACAGTGACTCAGTGGGCATTAGCTGGACAGTTAGCAAGCTTAGCAACTGAGGTTTCAATGATTAGCAGGGTGAAGGAGTGTTGTTTTTAAAAAAAATCATTCGACTAGCACCTACCTTTCAAAGCGTTTTTCTTTTGGAGTATGCATAAGTGTCGAAAGGTTGCTTGGACTTCGGCAATTTTTGATCAGACCCTGTTGATACTTTTAAATAAATGCATCTTTCTTTTTGTGAATGGCAAAGTTACAGAGAAAGGAAACAGTGATGCATTGTAGCAATGAATGAAAGCTGATAAATTATATTCACATGGATAAGTTAACTGTATCATCTTTGAGTCCTTTGCTGGCCTGAAGCACATAGAGTGATGAATGGTACAAGAATTTTAAAGGGTTAATATTTAGATTTAACAGCCCAAAATATTATTGTTTCATGAAGCAACATTAATGGAAGTAACTTTCACTTTGACATGAAGTTAACTTCTATCATGGACACAGAATGAAAGAAGATAGATTCGTAATGAGTAAGGTTTTATCAAGAGCAGGGATTTGCAGAATTTGCTCCCCAAAGTGATATGGATCTTTTAGAATAGAATCCAAACAAAGTTAGTGAATTCATTCATAAGAGTAACTGACTAAATAATGACTGAAAACAACATTAAATAATCTATCTAAGATAACAAGCATGGGGCTGGATGAACACAGCAGGTCAAGCAGCATCATAGGAGCAGGAAAACTTGACGTTTCAGGCCTAAACCCTTCATCAGAAATGGGGGAGGGGAAGAGGGTTCTGAAATAAATAGGGAGAGAGGGGGAGG
>JAHRHZ010000018.1:52133596-52144259 GCA_024137785.1 Ginglymostoma cirratum | reverse complement strand
GCTTTGCAGAACACCTGCGCTCAGTTCGCAACAAACAACTGCACCTCCCAGTCGCGAACCATTTCAACTCCCCCTCCCATTCCTCAGATGACATGTCCATCCTTGGCCTCCTCCAATGCCACAGTGATGCCACCCGAAGGCTGCAGGAACAGCAAATCATATTCAGCCTGGGAACCCTGCAGCCCAATGGCATCAATGTGGATTTCACACAGCTTCAAAATCTCCCCTCCCCCAACCGCATCCCAAAACCAGCCCAGCTCATCTCCACCTCCCTAACCTGTTTTTCCTCTCACCCCAAGCCACACCCCCATCTCCTATCTACTAACATCATCCCGCCCCCTTGACCTGTCCGTCCTCCCTGGACTGACCTATCTCCTCCCTACCCCGCTACCTACACTCACCTTTACTGGCTCCATCCCCGCCTCTTCGACTTGTCTGCCTCCTCTCCACCTATCCTCTCCTCTATCCATCCTCTATCCGCCTCCCCCTCTCTCCCTATTTATTTCAGAACCCTCTTCCCCTCCCCCATTTCTGATGAAGGGTTTAGGCCCGAAACGTCAAGTGTTCCTGCTCCTATGATGCTGCTTGACCTGCTGTGTTCATCCAGCCCCATGCTTGTTATCTCGGATTCTCCAGCATCTGCAGTACCTTTTTATCTCTTAAATAATCTATCTGTTGCTTGACATAATTGTATATTCTACGGCTGCCATGGGAATGGAGGTGTTAACAGCAGGAAAGGATGGAAAGTGGTATGTGGAGAGTGATTGCTTAGAGTTTTTGGTATCTGATTCCATTTGTGGAGTAGTTTCTCTCAGAAAATTGTTATTATTAGAGACTGGAGAATGTGCAGCACGTCAGCACCTCTGTGAAGAAGACTGGGAGACTGGGCATGCATGAGAAGAAAAGTGGCAGCAGGAGATCAAAAAGAAAGGCAGCAGAGAGTCAGAAGAGTACAGTTAGGAAATTGTGATGTGGAATCAGGGTGGGTAGAAATAAGAAATAGAAGAGAAATAACTCTGAAGTGGCAGTCGTTTCCAGGCTGTTGAAGAGTTGCATAACTGTCGGACAAAATATAAACTGGGAAATGATGGAGGTGTGAAAGAAGGTCTTTACACTTCTCATAGGTGACTTTAATCTTTAATATTGACTGGACAAATCAGATAGGCAAAAGTAATGTGGAAAACAAATTTGTAGTGGGTGTCAGGGATTGGTTCTTTGAGAAATATGTTTGCAGAACGTACCCAGGAGTAAGGTTCTTGTGAAGATATGTATCTTGGGTTGTAGATGAGGTTGTTGACTTGCTCGCCGAGCTGGCTGGTTAATGTACAGACGTTTCATCGCCATGCGAGGTAGCATCATTAGTGTGGCCTCCGATGAAGCGATGTTATTGTACTCTGCTTGGTATTTATATGGTCATACCAAGTGGTGTAGAACAACATCGCTTCATCGGAGGCTGCACTGATGATGTTACCTAGCATGGCGATGAAACGTCTGTATGATAACCAGCCAGCTCGGTGAGCAAGCCAACAACCTTGTACCCAGAAATTGGCTGTTTTAGATCTAGTAATGTGTAGTAAGGGGCAATGCATTTAAAACTGAGATACAAAGGTATTTTTTTCTCTGAGGGCAGTGAATGTCTGGAATGCTGTACCCCAAAGAGATGTGGAGGCTAGATCACAAAGTATTTAAAGAGGAGATGGGTAGATTTTTGAAATATCAAGGAATTGAGGGCTCTGAGGAGCTGCTATGAAAGAGGAGTGAGGCCTGGGACAGATTAGCCATTGTCTTACAGAATGGAAGGGCAGTCTCGAAGGGCTGAATGTCCTGCTCCTATTTCTTGTTTTCTTACATAACATTAACTACTACACTGTGTACTTTATACAGTTTAACAGATAAAAGTATGAACAATTGGCCTCTGATTTTGCTCACTCAAATCCTTATGCCTGGTTACTGAAAAGACAAATGCAGTCCCACAGCTTGGCACATATAAAAGTCTTGTCAACTATAGGCCAGGCTTGAGGGGCTGAATGGTTTACTCCTGGTCCTCTTTCTTATATAAGCAGAAAGAGTCCAAAGTTTGTTAGATTGAACTTTCCATTAGATGGAATGCACCTAACATATTGTTGTTCCTCAGAAGTGTTTCAGATTACCTAATTATTTTCAGGGGATATTGATGAAAATCTACTGTTATTCACCAGTCAATGCTAAGCCTGTTTGTAAGGTGCAAATGCAGCTTCTCATTTCTATAGATCCTACCTGTACATCGCCCCGTAGATCTCCCTGTCAATCTGAAATTTTCGGTTTCCCATAGATGCTCCATTCGAATTGTGTAAGACTGATGCAAATGGTATTAACGTCCAGTGAGCAGGTCTAATGCAGTGTGCTGCAGTCCAAGGCAAATTTGGAAAGTTTGGCTAAGGCTGGTGTTTTGTCCTGGATTTGCTGACTTACTAATCTCAGCAGCATTATTTGTAAGTATCAAACTATAGTGCTAGCTGCGTAAGTCAAATACTGTCAGCACTGACACGGATCTCAGTGCAATATAATTGCAAAAGAGGAAATGTTGCTTTCTTTGCTAGCCCATTCATTAATGAGAATAGAAAGATTCCAATTCTTTCTACACCATATATTTTGCCCATGCTGTCCAGAAGTTTGTCTATGACTGAAATTTCCTTTGAGATTTCCAGGTTTGTTCATTGTATATTTTCAGGATGCAATCGAAGTTTTATCTAAGCTAGCTGTTTCTCTTGTTTTAATCCATGCTGCATGCTCCTCTGATGGCTCAGTCTGTGCTATGCCACATTGTTTTATTCCAGAAAGCTGGGTGGTGAAAGATCTGGCTTGAATCTAAACTTTATGCCTTGTCTTTAAGACTTTTAAGCATTTGACAAACCTTCAATTTGTTCTATACAGGAGTATGAACCTCTCAATTAATGCCCACCACTTGCCTTTAATTAAACATTCAACTAATGTACAATAAATGTGCACTGCTGATGACTCGGCGTATGTTCTGCACGCTGTCTCCATTTTGGTGCTTATCGATGCATGAGTTTGTGGTCCTGACATTGCTCTAATTAAATTCCATTTTCGATAGGATTTGTTAACAGTTGTGATTGGGTATAAAGAATGTGAGATCTGACCCGATTTTGTTTTAGATAAATGAATAAATTTTCCTGCTGCCATTTGTCCCAAGTGAGCAGTGCTTTCTCCTTCAAACCAGCAATTTGTTGAAGTGATTTCTGTATGAATGGAAACTGTGACCCTTCTCATTATAGAAATGTGTTTTTTTTTTTTCTGGAGAAGTAGGATATGTTTTGTAACAAATATATCTTTCAAATCATAAATTATAAATCATTGAAAATCAAACAATTTAGTGAAATCAAAATCCATTGAGAATTGTTATGACCACTCTTGCTCTGAGCGGTAGAAGTTAGCTAGCTAGCAGCCAGACCAAAGGAAAACAGTACAAGAAAATGACTCTCTTTCACCCTGAATGCAGGAATTCAATCACACTCGAAAGAAATCAGAACTACAGAACATCAACCAATCTACAAAGCTAAGGATCACAAAGCCGATTATTTAACTACTAATGTTATCACCACTGGTAACCTTCAGTGTAACAGCTGTCATGTAAAACTTTCTGCTCTTTGTGAACAATTCAGAAATTGATCCGTGTATTTTTTTTCTAAATTCTTGGCGTTTGGGACTGATCTCTTTATTTCTAATTGGTGTATATGTGTCTTGCATTACTGATTCTTCTTGTGTGTAGTATTAATAAACTCAATCTTGGTTAACTCAAGAAAACCTTGATAAATATGTCTCCTTATCAAACATAAGTTCATATGGTATTGGAGCAAGGGAGGGAATCCCTTTCAACTTAACCTTGTTGCATCCAAATCATGAGCTGGGTGAATAAAGAAGGGGAGCCAATTCATCCCTCCATACCCGGGAGCAGGAACCATATTGACCTGGAGAACCTTGCCTCAGGTCGAGTCGTAACAGAATTCCCTGCCTGTTCTGAAAGTATTTTGATGTAATATGAAAATACCTGTTATAAAGGAGCTGTCTTCCTCAAAGTGAATGGGAAGAATGTACTTTTCCAAAAAGTATTGGTGACTGCTGCTTTTTTATTATTGTTGGGTTGCTTGTGATAAGCAGATGATTAATGTTAAATTTTGAACAAACCAAACTGCTTGGTTGAAAACTGAAAGAACTGTGGATGCTGTAAAATCAGAAACAAAAACAGAAGTTGCTGGAAAAGCTCAGCAGGTCTGGCAGCATCTGTGAAGAGAAATCAGAGTTAAGGTTTCAGGTCTGGTGACCTGTGTTCTGAGGAAGGGCCACCGGACTCAAGAAATCAGAGTTATGTTTCTTCACACATGCTGCTAGACCTGCTGAGCTTTTCCAGCATCTTCTGTTTTTGTTTCAAATCGCTTAGTTATTAGATTCAAATGTATTTTCTATTTAAGGTCAAAATCTGCTTGCTTGTTTTATGTGAAGATGATGATACATTTTGTAAGTCTCTTGGTGCAGTCTTGGAAAGCCTGCTCCAATGAGAGGATCTAGTTGAAATATCAGCAGTACAGTTCATTATGATTGCCAATACAAATAAAATGCTAATGGAGGATGTCTGTACTTTCCAGCAGAGTTCAGGACTTGCACCTGAAATTAAGTTTTTATTTTTTTACATATGCCAGCAGGCGTGCTGTAAATTTCTGCACTTTTTGCTCTTATTTTAGAATCCTCGGATTGCTTAAAATCCTGAGGAAAATGTGGGTTCATTGGATTAAGGACTATTAAGGCATGCACTATTTATTTACAGTTTGACCTTATGACTATTTTCACTGTAATGTCAAAATAGTGCATTTTGTAAAGACTGTTGAATTTTAACTTTGTGACCCTCTATCCCAACTGTAACTCTTATTAGTTGTTTTCAATTGCTATATGTTTACATTCCAGCCTCAGTATTTCATTTGATTATGAGGTCAAGCTCATCAATTTGTTATTTTTATACAAGCCAACATGTTGGAGTGCTGTTTATAATTTTGCTGTGAGATGTTAAATGAAATAGTGTATGGTTTTATGATGCCAAAAGAGCTTCCCAAGACTGAATCAAGTGGGGATTTTCGTTGAGCGGTAAAGGTGCTAGTGCAGTTTTGTCCCTGTTCAAAATATTTTTGTCAGGGGTTAATCTCAGCCTCCACAGATTTTGAATTGATCTGATGTTTCCTCCTCCTTTCACACTATATGTGTGGATACCCGGCCGATTTGAGGGTGGGCAAAGACTACCCTGGAGATATTTTCAAAATTTCTTGCGATTTAAAGCCAGGTCTGTGTAATGGTTTGAAAAGCGAGTGCAGACTATAGTTGTTGAAGAATAAAGAGTGAACTTGCAATTAGGGCTTACATCTGCAGTGCATTCCAAAGTGTTTTCAGGCAATGACTTACTTTCAAAGTGTGATCACTGTTCTAACTTTCAATCAATTTGCACGCATAATGATGTTTGAATGGTTTTCTATGGTTGTTGGCTGACTATGGTTTTTGGTCAGAATATTGGACAGTTCCCTTAATAGAACATTAAAACCTTTAAGTCCATCTGAGTAGGCAAATGAGACCTTAGCTTGATGCCTCATCTACAACATTCCATCAGCGCTGGTACCCATATAGATGCTGTGTCATTTGTCACAAAATTTGAAAGCTAGCCAGAACAGATGAATGCATTGAAGAGTAGTTGTGTGAATTGACAGGAGATGTTTATGGCCACTGCTATGTCAGCTGGTGAGGCATGTTAATTTAAGACTGCTGTATAATTGTCGGGTTCTCATCATCAAATGAATGGGGTGTTATTTATTCAAAAATGTAATTATTGGATTTAAACCAACTCTTAATATGTTTCTTTTAGAATAACAACATTTAATTCATGGGAATAACTTTTATGTAATAAGTTTCATGTAACATCATCTTTTCCATATCCCTTTCTCCTGGAACCCAACAAAGAGCACTGTTTCTCCAGCCACTTGTTTCAAAAGACTAAAGGGATAACTGGTCCCACCACCATTTGGAGTATAGACGAAATCCATGGACATGTGATGAATTGGAATATCCAGAGATCTCATATCGAAATTGTGTTTTTTAAACTGTTGGCATATTTCAATTGCTCTGATTTCTCGTGATTCAGTTGGTTTTGTTGTCTTGTATTAAAGCTGCTTCATGAGTTGAGTGCATATGTTTTTATGCTACATTGATGCTGGGACTTTCAACGGCTGGGTCCAACACAGTTTATGTCTCTACCATTGTAGAGTGACTGACTAATCATGCTAAACTGGCAGGAAACACCTATTTGGTGTTCAATCTGTAGATGGCCAATTTTAACTACCTGCCTTGTGTATCTAATTGCCTGCACAAAATTTGAAGCCGACTTCAAAGATGGAAATAAGAGTGTGACACGCAGATTGTTTTGGGCTCAATTAAAAGTGCAGTAAAGAAAGCAGTGCGTACCTTTATTTCACAATGCATAAAATATATTTTACAATGTGAAGGTGACTCTAATTGCAGTTTACTACAGTAGCCAACCTGGACATGGCAAGGTCCCATAGCAAATTGAGACAAATGATCATCTGTTTTGCTTTCGCCGTTTGGAGAACCCTGCTCTTCCACAATACCGTGGGATCTCCTGGGGAGCAAATTCAATTTCCCCTGACTGACAGGAGGCGTGTGAAATCAGTGAATTTGTGATCTCAGTCTGCTTCCAGTTTAACTGTGATAACATAGTGTGGAGCTGGAGGAACGCAGAAGGCCAGGTACCATCAGAAGAGCAGGAAAGTTGATGTTTCGGCTCAGGACCGTACTATCTCTGAGTCCAGTTTAACTGTGGCAGGTTTTGCGTACCAGAATAAACTGCGTTGACGAAACCTCTTCCTGTGTGTCTAATATTGAAATGAAGCTTCATACCTCCAATTTTGGCAACTATTTAAGTTTTTATTGCAGCAGCTAAAGAGAGGTGGGCATTAAGCTTAAGCCGTCATAGGCCAAGAGGACCAGCGTTGCTTCCTGCGGACTCTCGGAAAAAATCTTCTGCTTTGATCTGCTGTTCTCTCCTAGATATTTTCCTTTGTATTGATATCCTGACAGAGGCTTTCCACTACTGAATGTCCCTATTGGCAACCCGCCAGCTTCCCAATCTGGCTGGCTGCTAAGAGACAGAAGTTGCTTTCTTTTAAAGAAATGATAAGGTCCTGCAACTAAATTTATTAGGACAGCTGCATTCCATGGTTTTCTGGTATTTTGCTGAGGAAACATATATCCCCATATCAACCCTATCTTCCCTTGGATATCCTGGCCTTTATGTCGAACTGAATTGGCAGGTGGACCTTGATTTAATACCATTTGGAAAACAGGCCATCTCCCTCAGTGTGAAAAGTCAACCTAAATTTTGTGCAAGATAACAAGCATGGGGCTGGATGAACACAGCAGGTCAAGCAGCATCATAGGAGCAGGAAAACTTGACGTTTCGGGCCTAAACCCTTCATCAGAAATGCTGCCTGACCTGCTGTGTTCATCCAGCCCCATGCTTGTTATCTCAGATTCTCCAGCATCTGCAGTACCTTTTATCTCTAAATTTTGTGCAGATGTCTTAGTGGGGACACAGTGATCTGGATCATCAGTTAGTGCAGAAATTGAGCCAGACTGGTGCAACATAAGGCAGTTTTTGATTTTAGCCCCTGGATTATTATGTTCCTATGAATTACTCTGCATATCACATTGAGTTACCAAACAACAAATTATTGTCAGTACGTACTTAAGATTGCCTCCTTAATCGCGATAAACTTGTCTTTTGAAAATTTTTCCCAAAAAGAATGCAGTTAGCAACATACCAGTGACATTACAGAATCTCAAACAAATGCCCCAACTTCAAGGAAGTCATGGCGAATATACTGGAATCAAAAGAGAGATAAGTAGATTCCTCACAGAAAGCCATAATGCGTCTATTCAGCTCTTAGAATGGCAACATTATAGAGCTTGCAAGAAACCAATGAAGGTTATCTAGTTTTATATTAAGAAATTCATTTAATAATATTTGCCTTGATGCTGATGGGTAGAATTTATTCGAGGCTGGATTTTCAGGCTCAGAATTGATGCAGCGTAGAAAGTACAACCCAACTCTGAGGCTTGGGGCCAGTCCAAAATGAGCCTTTAGTGAGCTGCCTGCCATGTCTCCACAACTGTGAACTTTGTACCCCAGTCGAAAACTTGCAAACATAGACCAGCAAAATCTGTCAGTGAATACTGAGAGATAGGCACTGTCTTTCAAGGTCACCTTCCCACTTTGTGAGGTTTACGATCCTGTGACAGACAGTCAGTGGCTCAGCATCCAGCAATTCACTAACAGTGTCATGATTTGACATTTTTTAAATAAAAACAAACTATGTTGTATAAAAGAATTAGATAAAACAAACACAATTAACAACAACATAGTTTATAATTACCTATGGTATGCAGTTAGCTCGATTGTTTTACCCACATGCCCGCCCATAAAGCTTGCTTACGTTATGAAATCTTGGGAAGTTTCATTCACATTTTCTGTGATCAACCTAAAATTGTGTCACAGCCTTGTGGAATTTACTTACTTCTGAGTATTCCAAGTATCCTTAGAATTGCAAATTAGGTAGGGATCCTTCCATTACTACTTTGACTACGTGACTGTCCACCTGTTCTTTACAGACCTTATGCCTGGTGATATCTCCGCCTTTTGCATGGGTTACCAGCAAATATCCAACTGGTTTCCCATTGCTTTTCAAGCTAACTCTGCTGATTCCTTTGTACCACAAGGCTCTATGTTGATTGCCTTTTCCTCATAAAACCTAAACTGAGGTAAAGACCCAGCAGCATTTCTTGAAGTGAATCGTGCAGTTAGTACTTTCTCTGCCTGAAGTGCAGATCTAAATTACTGTCACTTCTTGTTGTCTCTGAACACTACAACAGTCTCTGTTCCCAAATTGAACTATTTGCTGCTGTCAATAAACAGCCAAAGATTAAACAAAAGGCCTTCAATTAGCTCCCATTTTAATACCAAAGTTTTTCATGATTCTGGGAAACTATGTAAGTATATCTATCAAAATTAGAGTTTTACAGCCTTCTTTCCTAGAACTGTTAGATTATAGTTTCCTTTATGGAGATGATGATAGACATCTTCACTGGATAATCCATAGTTCACATTTTTTTTCCCGTTACCAACTCGAGCCTTGCAAGGTGGCACGTTGGTTCAGTGGTTAGCACCGCTGCCTCACAGCGCCAGGAATCAGAGTTCAATTCCAGCCTCTGGCAACTGCCTGTTTGGCATTTGCATGTTCTTCCCATGTCTGTGGGGGTTTCCTCCAGGTGCTCCGATTTCCTCCCGCAGTCCAAAGATGTGCAGGTGAGGTGGATTGGCCATGCTAAATTGCTCGTAATGTCCAGGGAAGTGTAGGTTTGGTGCGTTAGCCATGGGGTTAAGGTAAAGAGGTGGATCTGGGTGAGATGCTGTTACGAGGGTTGGTGTGGACTCAATGGGCTAAATGATCTGCTTCCACATTGTAGGGATTCTGTGATTTAACAATAAAGTCTATTTAATTGCAAGCTTATTTGAAATGCCTTTTGCTTCAGGTTTGCTTGATCAGTTGCCCCTATTTAACTACAGTTAAAACTTTAATTCCTGTAGCTAAAAGTTACATTTTTAAGCAAATGAATGATCAACTAGATAGTCAAAAGGTTGATGATGGGGGAAGGCGCAATGCTGAGTTTTTGTCACTGTTGACATTACTGTTAAACGAAAAACAAGTGTCCCAAAGCCCTTTAAATGAAGTACTCATGAAATGTAATCACCATTGCATTCTGTTTTCAGCTACCTTGAAGGAAAAAAGTAGTTGAAAATGATTGAGTGTTAAACCAAAAGAAATAAGACAATGAATCACTTTTTGTTGAGACTGCGTGGAGATGGAATTACAATCCAAGGTACTTATGCTTGGGGCAGTGAAGGGGAGAGGTCACATTTCCTCGTGGTTATGTTCTTCTTGCCGCGTTGTCTATTTGTGCATGGATAAAATGCCAGATTTTAAGGGAAGGCAGGCAGGAAGGTCTGTCCATTGCTGGGACCTTCTGGATGCCGTATTTTAAAATGTAGCCCGACATCCTTTCTTTTTGTGCAACCTGGAAGCATCACTCAACCTTTGCTATTCACGCCAACACCCCCACCACTCTTCCCAAATAAAGATATCTGACACCAGGCAAAATGTGGTGCCACCCATGTTTCTCTAGATGCTCTCCTGAAGGCTGTCCTGGTTCCACTATTGTGCTAACAAGCATGGGGCTGGATGAGCACAGCAGGTCAAGCAGCATCATAGGAGCAGGAAAACTTGACGTTTCGGGCCTAAACCCTTCATCAGAAATGGGGGAGGGGAAGAGGGTTCTGAAATAAATAGGGAGAGAGGGGGAGGCGGATAGAGGATGGATAGAGGAGAGGATAGGTGGAGAGGAGGCAGACAGGTCGAAGAGGCGGGGATGGAGCCAGTAAAGGTGAGTGTAGGTAGGGGGGTAGGGAGGAGATAGGTCAGTCCAGGGAGGACGGACAGGTCAAGGGGGCGGGATGATGTTAGTAGATAGGAGATGGGGGTGTGGCTTGAGGTGC